>CM038143.1:289509786-290233530 GCA_021437245.1 Aegilops speltoides | reverse complement strand
AGCGGCCTTCCGGCAAACTCCGCTTGCGGGGTCTCGATCTTCTGTCTTGTATACGCCGTCTTTGAATGGTTTGACATGGGCGGGAAGGTCTTGGCGTCGGCGTGGTAAACCCTGCGGCGGGAAGCTGCGACCGCCCGTGCACAAGTTGAAGTCTTGGTACCCTACCTTAGCTCTACCGGCAGAGCCCGGAACTGGGCCACCTGCGGTGCGGCGCTGTTGGGCAGGCCCAAAAGCGTCTGCAGGCACCGCAGCGGCCTGGCGTGCGAATCCACTTCGCATCTGCGCATCTCCCGTAGCAGCGCGCGTCGATTGCGGCGTAGTGGGAGGCGATGGGCGGCGTTCGGTCTTTAGGGCATCCGCGCGTGATCGTGGTGCGGCGAGGTCACTTCACCCGTCGCTCGGCCCGCTTTTACCGCCCGCGGCCCTCATGCATGGGGTGCGTGGGCGGCGAAATGAGGAGACCGAGCCGTCCGCAGGCGAAGATGGCGAGTCGGCCCGCTCCTCTGCCTTCCTCGCTTCCCGATTGGCGGGCGGGCGGTTGAGCCCCACCTCGCCCCTTTAAAAAGGCGGAAGGGAGCACAATGGTCTCACACTTCCTCTTCTCCCTTCGTCTTGACTTCCGTTCTTCTTTACGCCATGGAAGGAGGAATCCTAGTTCTTCAGCGGTGGCAGCGAGTCGCCTCGGGCAGCGCACCTCTCCTATCCGCACCCGTGGCGGCGGAGCCCACGAGGGGAGAAACATGAGCAGGCAGGCGTGGTCGGCGGTCGGGGAGGCGGTCGTGGCGGCGTGCCTCCCGTCTCCTCGGCGGCTCCTTTCCTCGGCGGTCCATCTTGAGCGATCACAGGAGTTCTTCATCAAGCTGCGCGGCGCCTCGTCGCCGCCTCCGGCTGCGGCCCGTTCGTGGCGCGATGGAACGGATCCGCCCGAGGTGATGGAGTTGCGCATGAGGGCTGCGGGATCAGCGGCACTTTCGGGTGAGTGTCGTGTCCCCAGCCCGGCGTGATGTGCCGATCGAGGTGGAAGGCGTTAGCCGCATCCACAACTTGGCGGCGGGTTTACCCTCCATTTCAAGTTAATGGAGGCGACCTTCTCGCCGTCAAGGTCTTGAGATTCCGGGACGGGCGAGATCTTGTGTGGACAGCTCCTCCGATAGCGAAGGTCCCTCCTCGGCGAGTAGCGAGGAGGAGTGACGGCAACGGCAGCGGGGATGGCTGGTCGACTAGGCGTCGGGCGCTGCCCAGCGCCACCGGCGACCCCATCATCAGTCGCCGGCCTTGAACTCCAGGGCCGTCTCCTTGGCGGTGGCGTGGGGAGGCTGCGGAAGAAGGAAGAGGGGTGGCGGCAAGGCCGTCATGTCGAATCTGAGGCGAGCCCTCGTCAGCGTCTTGACGTCCCACCACCCGTCTTGAGCTCTGCCTCCGGCGCCTCCGTCTCCGCCAAGCTCTGGCGGCCCCGGGAAGTTCTCTTGGTGTCTTCTGGCGCCGTAGCTCTCTAAGCGCCCTTTTGCCCTTCGGCAAGCTTCTCTTGCGGGGCCTCCTTGACCTACCTCCTGAACTCTGAGCAGGAGAAGCAGGAGAGGGATTACGGGCATCTTATCTTTCAATTTGTAAGCCCTTGGGCCTTAGTTGTACTTAAAATATGTAATCCTCTCTATCATGTTTTCATCCTCTATGGACTTGTACTAAACTAGGATGTTTTTAATGAAAAGAGGGGGCGCTTGTCGGATGAGCCTTTTACTTGACTTCGTGTCTTGTATGTTCCCATCCCTCGCTCTCGGGGAGCTTGCGTATGAACACGCTTCTGAGTCACGGGACATCAGCAGCCAGCTGGCGGTGTTGCTTCGGCAAGCAACCTTGCGGGCGATTCTGGCCTTTTGTGTTTGTTGGCGGACTCGAAAAGCGAAACAAAGGCGCGACACTTATCGCAGCTCGCCATCGTTGGCGTGCTCGAAAACAAACCAAAAGCGCAAGCCCAGGCCACGACACAGCTCCTCGCGCGCGGGTTTTACAAGACACGTTCGTTCATGGGCGCAGCCCGCTTTCCCGGTCCATGAGAGGATGCATGACGAGGATGAAAAACTTATCGATTCCGCAGCTTTTGGCGCTATTATCCCGTCCGGGAAGGAACCTTGGCTTTTCGCAGCCCGGCAACTCTGGCTCCGCCAAAATCCAGTCTTTGGTGTGCTCTTACGGTTTCTCCTTGTTGCTGTAATTTCATCCATGAAAACAGCTGAGATAGATCCTGCAGTTTCATTATTTACATGTATATGTATATAAATCCTTTCTATCGACTTAGCAATACGATGCCGTGCCTTGCCCTTCGTATGTTTCTACTCTCGCTTCTAGGGAACTTGCGGCAAAGGGCCCTTACGCATGAGCGAGTCTTGAACTTCGAAGCAACCTGCTGGCCAAGGTCTTACCGACAAGCAACCTTGCGCGGCTAGTGCGCGGACTTGGCTTGCTGGCGGACTCGAAAAGCGAAACAAAGCGCGACACTTTGCGCAGCTCGCCATCGTTGGCGTGCTCGAAAACAAGATAAAGTGCGGCTATCACGGGTAGGTTCCTCCAGCGCTGAAGTTTCTCATCTGAAGGGCATCTTCTGGCGAGGGCTTGCTCGTTACACCCTTTGTGCGCTTTACCCTCGCTTCTAGGAAACTTGCGGCAAAGGGGCCCTTGCGCTTGGCTGAGTCTGAACTTCGAAGCAGCCTGGCTTGGCCAAGGTCTTACCGGCAAGCAACCTTGCAGCGACTAGTCGCGCGCTTAGCTTGCTGGCGGACTCGAAAAGAAACAAAGGCGCGACACTATGCGCAGCTCACTTAAGTCGTTGGCGTGCTCGGAAGCAAGATAAAGTGCGGCTATCATGGTAGAGTTCCTCAGCGCCGCAGTATCGCGTACAAAGGGCGAGCATACGAGAACATAACATAAAAATGCATGGAACTAAGGAGTGCTGCGCCAAAAGCTCAGACGACTTAGCTTTTCTATTTCAACAATCCGTCGAGGCCGTACTCCTCCCGATCCTTCCCCTTTGTATGTTCTCGACCTTACGCTTTGAGAGTCCATCGGCGCAAACATGCTTGCTGGCGCGAGGGCATCAATGCCCTGGCGGTGCAGCCCCCGGCGGGAAGAACTTGTCGGGCTGGTTGCGGCGTGCTTTTATCATCGAGCGGACTCAAGACGAACCGACGGCGCAACCTAACCTCGATTCGACCCTTTTCGCGTCCAGGTCCCTCATACGGGGTATGGATTCTCAGGGGGGTACAACTCAAAAATTCAGAGCTTGGCAACTTTCTTTGCCCTACTGGCCGGTGGAGCTCGATGGCACGTCCTCGGCGGCGGCGCACTCCGGAGAATGCGCTTGCGGGCGAGCACGAGCTGCTCTGCCGGGCTTAGTCTTTAGTAGATCTGCCTTTGTTTTCGCACTTGCGGTGGAGCTCGATGGCGCGTCCTCGGCGGCAGCGCTGGCGCTCGAAGAGTGCGGTTGCGGAGTGGGCCCCGAGCACTTGCGGACTTGGTCTTCGTCTTCTTCCCCGGGAGCTTGGCGGCAAGTAGCTCGCGCTCTGCGCGGCAGGTACTTCGGTATATCTTGTCGGTGCAGATAAGCGCATCCTTCTTGTCGCCGTGGGCGGTGATGGCGCTTATCGGCCCGGCATCTTAATCGTTGTAAGCATAATGGGAAGCTGCCATGAACTTGGCGAGGCGGGGCGGCGAGTATTCCATTGTATATGCGGAATATCGGCGGCGTCGAAGGTGATCGCTTCGATCCTGAAATTGAGCTCCGCCAAAAGGTCGCGGCGAGTGATCTTTCCCTTGGGCTTGCTCCGTCCGGGTTGATTCCTTGGAAAGAACCGGTCTCTTGAGCTTCGCCATCTGGAATTTGGAGTTTCTTGATCACGTGAGAGGAGATCAAGTTCAGCCCGACCCGCCGTCAACCAACATTTGGTGACCTTGAGGTTGCGGAAGGTGGGCGAGACCAGCATCGGTAAGCACCCGACCGCGGTGGTGCGGTCGGGGTGATCCTCAAGATCAAAAATGATGGGCGTGCGGACCATTTGAGAACTGCTTGGCGACTCCATGGCGGCTCCGCTGCATTCACCTCACGCACCTTTGCTTTAGGCTGGCGGTGGGAGGTGTCGAGGGCGCCACCGTCGGCTGCCACAGGACCTCCGTGGCCTTGGAACTCTGCTCGCTGTTATCCTCATCCTCCATGTCTTCGTCGTCGTCTTCTTCATCCTTGTCACGGCCCGGGGAGGTCGATCACCTTGCCGCTGCTTGGCCTTGCCGGCGTCCTCCCGGCCATTGAGCGGCCGCTTCTTGCTCGGTTCTCCTCCGCCACCTTGGGCCTTCTCCTTGTCGCGCCTCTCGTACTCAGCTTTTGCTGCTCGGCGAGTACTCGGCAGCGCTGCGATTGGTGAGATCGTGGCCCTTAGTGCGGTGGATTTTGCGATATTGCTTGCCGAACCGTCACTGCTTGCCGGCTGCGCTTCTGAGGCGAGCTCTTTGCGGAGAAGCAAGCTTGCGTTTGCTTGGCGGGAGCCTCCTTGCGGACTTCTCGGCGGCAAGCACCTCTTTCTTGTTCTTCCTTGGTTGTTCCGCCGCGGCTCTTCTTTGCGGAGGCGGTGTCGTCGCTCTCGCTTCCTCCTGCGCGGCGTCCTCCCGAGTCTCCTCCCTCTTCAGCGTCTTATCAACCGAGCATAGAGCTCGTGACATCCCGAATTTTAGTCGCCGCCATCTCTTCACGCATCGCGGTGATTCGCTGCGTTACGGTGGAGCGCGCGATAACATGGCGGTGGTTATCGAGATGTTGTCTTTGCACCCACAGTGAAGCGTTGGATATACTTGCGAGGACTCTCCTTCATACAGGCCAAAATGTGGAATCGCTCTCTGGCCGTGGGGTTTGTGGCGCCCGGTGAAGGCGCCAACAAACTGATGGCAAAGTCGCCCAGAAGAAATGGAGCCTTCCGGCAAGTGCATAAGCCAGAGCGAGCGTTCGGCTTAAGCCTGGCGAAATGGTTCGCCGAAATCTTCTCGTCGCGCCCCGGCAGCTTGCACCGTGATGGTGTAGACGAGAATTCGAGGGTGCGTCTTGCCGTCGTACTTCTCCGTCGTCGGGCTTGAAATTCTTCATCTTTGAGCCCTTTGGGCCGCGCCCGCTTCGCGGGTGAGCAGGCGCAGCCTGCAGCGTCTGACAAATCGCTGGTTCACGGCGCGTCTTGGCGTCGGCAGCGTTCCCAGCTCTCTGGTCTGATTGTCGCCGAGCTTCTCGGCGGCGCTCGATAATGGTCGGCGTCTTCTTATGCGCCCGATCGTCGAGGACTGGCGTTGATCGGCGAGCCCGCGGATCCGGCGATGCCGTGGAGCCGTCGTCGGTGTTACTCGGTGGCGGCGTCTTCGCTTCAGCGGCGGGGAGTGCAGTGGTTGCACCCGGCGGTCTTATCGCCGTCGGCCCTCGTCTTCTCGGCTTACGCGGCAGCGAGTCGCCGGCTCTGTGAAAAAGTCGTTATTAGCGAAAGCGATCGAGCTCGGATGGTAGCCCTCCGGTCTTGACCTTGTCGCGGCTGGAGAAGTCGAGAACATTGCGCCCTGCGGCGCTTCTGCGGAGTGGAGGCGAAGCGGCGGCGCGAGGCGGGATATGCTCGGACTCTAACAGCGTTAGAAGGCGAGATCTGCCCGGCGCCGCCGCTTTGCACATGCTCGGGCGGTGGTCGGAGCATCGCGAACCTCCGGTGTGTCCTTGCCCGGCGGCGGATACCACCTCCGTGATGCAGCGCTGCTGGGTTGTCGTGTCTTTGAGATGGGCGCAGCAGCGTCCACGGAGACCGGCGCGGTCATCAAATCTGTCCTTAGATCTGGTGGCGCCCGCGGCGTCGCCGGCGGCCACCGTTCAGCAGCGTCTCCTCCGCCCGCCGTTGGCTCGGTGGCGGCGGATGAGACTGGCCGACCTGCAACCTCAAAGCCTTCTTCTTGGGGCCATGGCGCGATTGTTGATGAAAAACGGCGCCCAGCGTGAGCGCGGATCAGTCCGCACAACCTCGGCGCCCCTACTGGCGCGCCAAAGATCGGGGAATCGCCGCCGCGGACACCTATGGGGCGGGGCCCCTTATCTGTCTTTGTCACAGGCGGAGGGAGCCTGAAGGCGGATCGTGGCGAGCAGCAGGCGGCTTTACCCGAGTTAAGACGCGATGGGCGCATAAAACCCTACTCTGCCTTGGTTTGTATTGAGCTCGGGAGCTTGAAGAGCTACGATGGCAGCTACCGCGGCGAGAGTTGTCTAGGTTTCGGCTGAACCCAACCCCCTCTCGTTGTGCATGGGCCTCCTTTTATAGTGCAAGGGGTCACCGGCAGTGTCAGCGTGGGAGAAAGGGGTAAAAATGTAAAAGAGGTGGTAGTTGGAGCAGTCTTGGGAGCAGTGGAGCTACGGTCGCGTGAGCAGTGGTTGCTACCTACTTTGTGATGGGGACAAGGGCATTTAATGCCCGTCGCCGTCGACCCCAAAAGCTCCGCCCTTGTGTCTCCGTCGCCCGCGGCGATGGATCCACCACCGTGAAGTGCCACCGTGTCCCCGGGCTGCACAGACCATCCGCCGCAGCGTCCTGGGAAGGCCCAGGCGGGCGCGTGGTGATGAAGCTGGGCCAGCGAGCACCTGCATAATTCTCCGGCAAGCACCTTGCGGGGTCTTAACTGCGGACCGGGAGCTTGCGGGCTCTGTAACTATGCGCTCCCGGGCCCTCGCCGGGGCGTATAAGCGCCCGGCGTGTCTTCTATGATGTAATCTTCTAGTCTTCTGGCAAGCTCCTCTTGCGGGGCCTTGCGTGAGTGATGTAACCTTGAGCACAGAGCGGCCTTCCGGCAAACTCCGCTTGCGGGGTCTCGATCTTCTGTCTTTGTATGCCGTCTTTGAATGGTTTGACATGGGCGGGAAGGTCTTGGCGTCTTGGCGTGGTAAACCTGGCGGGGAAGCTGCGACCGCCCGTGCACAAGTTGAAGTCTTGAGGTACCCCTACCTGGCTCTACACCGACAAGCTACATCTTACTCCACCAATGGCGATTACGCAACACATGACTCTGCATAAATACCTCAACCAAGCAAAAGCCTCAAGCAATAGCACCGGGGTGATGGTGACCGTGAGTTACTCCTCGGTCTTCATCGGAAGGTTGAGCATAATCAGAAATGGGTGAAGCGTCAATTTGCTGCAATTCTTCACAACATGACCTCAACACATAATGCGGTGAAGAAAAATCAGTATTACCTTCATGAAACCCTCAACCGCTTTTGGGCTGTTCTCAATCATGTATATTCAGCGGAAGAATTGAAGACTATGGGTCTCTAGGAAGCATTTGGTAGTGTGCACCACCTCGAAGAAATTCAAGAGAGTCAAAGTTCTGATCGGTGGCCAGCTCTTATTCTTCATCGCGTGGCTAGTGAACATGAAGATTTGGGCGACAACTGCGGCGGGCCCTACTTGACAACCAACCCGACACAGCGCTCGCGCTCCTCCATCAACTTGAAAATCTTCAGGGGCGTTAGTCCTCAGTTTCACTCCTTTTGGGCATTTGATGACAAAGGGGGAGAAATCTGAGTTAGTCTTCAAGCGGGTTTATATTATGGGCGTTTATTAAGTTACAACTCTCGTTCGTCCGAAACTTTTATTGGATCGAGTTGTAATCTTAAATCCGATGGTGCCTCGATACTTTTGGTCGTGCTCTGATGCTTTTGATGCACTGAGCTCTGAAACTTTTGATGTGTTATTCCGCATGCTTATTCCTTGTTAATATTATTGCACGCATGCTGAATCTCATCAGGCACCATATTTCAACATGCATCTCAAATTCTTCATATTATATTACAAGATATAGGGGGAGATCTCCATGATTCAATTCTTCAAATGTGCATTGCCTCAAAAGCAATTTCCTCACTATGCACATATTCAGGGGGAGTTCTTCTATATCTTGCAATCAAATTCCTCAATATCAGTATTTACACTTCATATGTTTATCCTGTTGAAAACTTAACCTATGTTGTCATCAATCACCAAAAGGGAGATTGTAAGTGCATCTAGTGCCCTTAGTGATTTTGGTGTATTGAAGACTTGTAGGTTAAATGGCTGATCGTTTGTGAGTGTACACAGGTCTATAAGTCTATGAGGAGTTTGATATTTCTGAGAGAAAGTCGACCCTAAAATGAAGTTCTTCAATGAAGACTTTGATATTACGAAGACCTTACGAAGACTTTGAAAGTGAAGAAATTGGTGTGACCTTGAAGACTTGATATTCAATCGAGGAATATGAGCGTGAAGACTTTTGTTTTGTAGTTTCATTTTCTCTTTCTTGAGTCATAGGAAACACGTCTTGTTAAAAAAATCGAGAAATACTAAGGAAAAATTTCCATGTGATGCTCAACTCAAATCCTACACCTACCAATCCCTTGAGTGAAGCCATTGGAAATCTCATACAGATTCGATCAAGTTCTTGATGTGAGAGCGCAGTTCTTACAGTCCTTGAGGACTTCTTTCTGGCGAGGAGTTAGGAGTCGCCGGTCTGAATTGCCTACCGATGAGAACATGATAGCCTGAGGAATTTGAGAGTCAAATTTCCGACCGTTCTTTGTCTTCTTCTTGTGGCTGTCCCAAAATATCTTATCCACCTAACGGTCATATCATTGAAGGGCATTTATGTCTTATCATGTCGGGCTGCTCCCTAGGCTATAAATAGCCGCCCCTACAACCACTAGTTGGTTGGCTGCTCGAAGAACTTGACACTTGTCATTTGAGAGCAACCCATCCTCCAGGGACTTTGGCGAAAATCATCAAGTGAGGAAAATCCCAAAACCAAACCCCCACAAACCCAAAGTGATTGAGCATCCTTGAAGAAATTGATCTGCGTGGATCCGGCGCTTATTACCTTTGAAACTGTGCTTCTTCAGACAGTTAGGCATCAAGGTCTAGAGCATCAAGAGGAATTGTGGATCGCCGGTGACCAAGTCTGTGAAGGTTTGGAAGTCACTGAAGACTTACCACAGTGATTGGGCCGAGGCCTGCGTGGTCTTAGTTCAAGGAGAATCTGGTGAGGCTGGGTGTCTGAGTTGCGGCTCGAGGCGGGTGTCCGGGGCTGTGTGTCCTCGAGTTTAAATACTCGGGTGCTCCAACGGGCGTACTGTTGAGGCAGCGAGTTGGAACTGGTTTACCAAATCATTGTCTTCACCAAGCTGGTGGTTCTATTTCCTCAACTCTTTCATTTCCTCATTATTGTGTTGAATGTTGTTCATATCGTGTGCTTGAAGACTTTGGTGAAGACTTTCACAAATTCCTCGGTTCAATTTCTTGATCTGTTTATCTTCATCTTGTTATCTGTGTTTACGCTTTCCATACTCTGTTTTAGTCTTCAATTCATCATCTTGACTATGTGTATCTGTTATGCTTACTTACGAGTACATATTCAGCTGCAAGTAGTTCTTAGCTAAGGAATTTCCTCACCGACAAATTCCTCCATGAAGAATTCTTAAAAATCGCCTATTCACCCCCCCTCTAGTCGATATAGCACTTTCACTCCAAGAAGGTCAAAAAGACCCGGAGTGGCCTCTGTCGCTGCGAGGCTTCGGATGTAAAATCCAAAGACTCAGCGACGCTCCTTCTTCGAAGACTAAGAGGAGGAAGCGAGAGGAGGATGAGACTCACTCTAGAGGTGGGAAAAAGGGCGGCCTCCTCATCCACAGAGACCAAATCGCCAAAGTGGGGAAAGGTTCCCTCGAGAGGCATCCACCACGGCTGGAAGATAGCAGCCGGAGTGGGATCGAGGCCCAGCCCTGGAAAAAGTCGTAAGTATCTGAAATCCAAACACTTTGTCGTCCGGGGTTGTTTGGGCATAATAGTTTTAGCTATCGCCATAATGCATACAGCCGGCGAGGTCTCGTGCCGGACAGTCCTCGTCGGAGGATTCGCTGAGCTCAGACACCTTGGTGAGCGAGATGCCTCCAAAGACCCCTTCCCCAAAGTCCAGGCGCGACACTGAGGTGTCGTCTCAACAGGACCCAGACCAGGGGGGCATATCTCCGGAGCCAGACACACGGGAGCAATGGCACCAAAGTGTGTCGACGGCAGGTGAGGGAGTCCTGGATTAAGGGGTGTCCGGATAGCCGAACTATCACCTTTGGCCAGACTCCTGGACTATGAAGATACAAGATTTAATACGCCGTCCGTGTGGGATGGGATTTTCCTTGGCGTGGAAGGCAAGCAGCAATCTGGATATGTAGTTCTCCTACCATTGTAACCGACTTTGTGTAACCCTAACCCTCTTGGTGCCTATATAAACCGGAGGTTTTAGTCCATGGGACGAACAACAATCATACAATAGGCTAGCTTCTAGGGTTTAGCCTCTCTGATCTCATGGTAGATCTACTCTTGTACTACCCATATCATCAATATTAATCAAGCGGGAGTAGGGTTTGACCTCCATCGAGAGGGCGAACACAGGTAAAAACATCGTGTCCCTTATCTCTGTTACCATCCGCCTAGGCGCTACATTCGGGACCCCCTACCGAGATCCGCGGTTTGACACCGACATTGGTGCTTCCATTGAGAGTTCCTCGTATGCCGTCATCTTTAGGCCCGATGGCTCCTCCGGTCATCAACAACGATGCGGTCGAGGGTGAGACTTTTCTCCAGCGGACAGATCTTACGTATTCGGCGGCTTGCCTGCGGGCAATTAAGCAGCCATCTGGAGTAGATTAAGCTCGCCCTGGCCATCGGTCGATTTGGAAGTTTGAACTATCGGGTGGCGTCCGTGGAGACTTGATCTTTGGCGGGTTGAGCCACAGCCAAAGCGTGCCGCCTTTATCACGATGGGCATGATCTAGCTCTGCTGCCGGACGGTGCCACTGGAGAGCCGCACAAGTGTCGCTCGACCCTTAGCTTCGGGCCATTGCGCCCGTCGAGGGCGGGTGGCTGGACACGCCTCGGGGGCTGCTATCTCTGGCGATTGGGCGAACACCAACCTATCCTTTGCGAAGCTTCGTGACTCAAGGTGCGGACAAAGTGCAACTAATCCCGGGTGGTTTTGGTAATTAATAACAACATATATATCATTGAACTAATTATTTCTTGAGAATATTTCAGAAAGTTCGATTGATATGGGTATGGCAATATTGATGATGTGGACCCCTCAAAATGCTAAGGAAAACATTGGCAAAAGCTCAAGACTCCATTTTTGGTTTAGTGATCCAAGATCACATTGAGTCCATAGGAAAGCCAATACTATTAAAAGGGATGAGGTTATGATGATGATCTGGTTGCTCAAAGTGCTTAGTGATTTATCTCTCAAACTATCAGCAATCTTTCATTCCAACATAAACTCATAAGTAATCTCGGTCCCACCGATTCCATAAACTTCAGTCTGCGAGATGAACCACCTCGCCATATACCCAAACCCTAAAATTTGGATTTTCGATTCCAAACTCGGTCATACGAAATTGGTGTTGCCAAGCTTACGTAACATACGTACTCAAATCGGTGTCACCGAGATGAGAAAATCAGTCCCCGAGATTGGCAAACCCTAGACTTTGGAAGAATCGGACTCACAGAGATTGTATTTTCGGTCCCACGAAAATCCCAACGTTCTAAGATTTGAACTTTCGGTCTCACGAGTTGTCAACCAGTCGGCCGAGATTGGTCAAATGTGTGTAGCAGTTGGATTTTGTGTGGAGGCTATAAATACCCTCCACCTCCTCTTCATTAGTGGAAGAGCCATCGAGAAAGAACTACCACTCCTACCTTACATTTACGAGAAGAAAACTACCTACCCTTGTGTTGAGATCAAGTTGCTCCCTCCCACCATATGAAACTTGATTTCTAGCCTTCCCAAGTTGCTTTCCACTCAATCCTTTCTTCCACCACAGCCAAATCGGTGAGGAGAGTTGAGTGTTGGGGAGATTATCATTTGAAGCACAAGAGCAAGGAGTTCATCATCACCAACACCATCTATTACCTTTTGGAGGTGGTGCCTCCTAGATTAGTTAGGTGTCGCTTGGGAGCCTCCGTCAAGATGTGGAGTTGAACCAAGAAGTTTGTAAGGGCAAGGAGATCGCCTACTTCGTGAAGATCTACCCAGTAAGGCTAGTCCTCCGTGGGCGTAAGCCATGATGGCATAGACAAGGTTGCTTCTTCGTGGACCCTTAGTGGGTGGAGCCCTCCGTGGACTCTCATGGCCGTTACCCTCAGTGGGTTGAAGTCTCCATCAGCGTGGATTGGCGATAGCACCACCTATCGGAACCACGAGAAAAATCTCCGTGTCTCCAAATTGCGTTTGCTCTTCTCCACCTCTTATTTACTACATGTGCAATTTACTTTCGCTGCCACTACTCTAGAATTGCATGTGTAGGGTGATACTTGACTTGGTCATCATTGTGAACTTGCTAAAACTTGTCCTAATCAAAGGCTAAACTTTTAAGTTGTCAAGTAGTCTAATCACCCCCTCTAGACATACTTCGATCCTACAAGTGGTATCGAGCTTTGGTCTCCATTGGATTGGTTTCCATTGCATTGGACTCCATAAGCTTGGTTTCACAACCTAGGAGAGTATGGCGTCTAGTGAGGTAATTTCCGTAGAGGTCCTTACTTTGATGGTTCAAACTTTGCTAGTTGGAAGCATAAAATGAAAATGCATATTCTTGGACATAACCACCGCATGGGGCATTATTTGTGTTGGCTTGCAAGGTGAGTTCTTGAGGAAGGAAAAGTTCGGATCGCGAAGCTCTGCGGATGAGTTGCGGATGTTCTGAACAATGCTCAAGCTTGTGACATTCTCTTCAATGCTTTGTGTCGAGGAGTTCAACAAGATCAGCCGTCTTGAGAATGCAAAGAGATTTGGGATACTTTGGTGAAATGCGAAGGTACCGAGTCCGTGAAGGAATCAAAGCTAGATGTTCTTCAAGGTCGACTTGACAAGTTCAAGATGAAGGAAGGTGAAGAATCGCTGAAATGTACTCTAGGCTTGCTCTCATCACCAATGAGATGGCAGGCTTAGGAAGCGAAGAAATGACCGACCGATTCATCATCAAGAAGATTCTCGAGCTTTGGATGGAAAGTATGACACCGTGTGCACTTTGATCCAAATGATGCCAAACTACAAGGATCTCAAGCCTACGAAGTCATTGGAAGAATTGTTGCTCATGAGATGACACTTAAAGATAAGGAAGAGCTTCACAACAAGTCAAGTGGTGCTTACAAAGCTGCAGTTGAAGCTCCCACAACCTCAAGTGACAAGCTAGTTTCCAATGAAGAGATAAGCCTAATGGTGAAGAACTTCAACAAATTCTACAAGAGTAGAAGCAAGGAAAGAAGCTCAAAGTCTAGATCATATGATGAAAAGAGATCTTCTAGTCGTGATCGAAGCTGCTACAATTGTGGAAGACCGGACACTACTCAAATGAGTGTTCGACTCCCCACAAGAGAAGAAGAATCTCCAAGAAGAAGAAGCTCAAGAGAAGAGTCGCCTCAAAAAAGAGAAGGAGTAGAGATGATCGTTATGAGCGAAGATCCTCTCGGAGAAGCAAGGATTAGGAAAGGAAAGACAAGTCATCAAGGAGCTACACAAGAAGAAAACATCAAGCTCATGTTGGTGAATGGGTTTCGGCTCCGACTCAGACAATCACTCGAAAGAAGCTATCACTCCAACTCGAATCTGATCAAGATGAAGGTGTTGCGGTCTTGCTCTCGTGTCCTCAACTCCAACTCCTATGACATATTTGATTCACCAAATGAGGGAATTGGAAGATGCTTCATGGCAAAAGGCCCCAAGGTATCACACCCTGAATTTATTGACTTTGATAGTGATGAGGATGACTTGCTTGGTGAAGATGAGCTTTTACATGATAAATCTAGTGAGCTTAGTAATGATGAACATGCTAGTAGTCTTTATAGTCGAGAAGAGTCGAATGACAATGCTATGAAGGAGATTGAGCGTCTAACTAAAGAACTAAACACTCTTAAGTTAGCTCATGAAACAACTCAAGAAGATCATAGAGAGCTCCTAAGATCTCATGAGAAGCTACGCCGAGAAGCTCAATCTAGAGCAAGAACATGAGTTTCTAAAAGCTATCAATGGCGATCTTGAAGAAGAGTTCTTCATATCTTGCCAAGCGACTTCTCTTGTCTAATTTCTTGCCACCTATTAAAACTAAGCATGACAAGCATAAGAAAAATTCTTCATCTAGTAGTAACAATAATCATGCTAAATCAAATGTTGTTACTTCTAGTAATTCTCTTGATTCCACTAACAATGTTTCAAGCCAAGTTTCACTTGAGCAAGAAAATAGTCTATTGAAAGGGATTATAGAAAGGTGTCTACAAGAGCCTTGCGGAAGCAAGAGCTTTGAGAAATTGTTATAAGCAAGGAAGACACGGAAGAATCAAGGAATTGGTTTTGAGCGAAAGTTCAGCGCCGAGGGTGTTGAATGGGAAGAAGGTCAATATCCTCCAAAGTTTGTTTCTCAAAGGAGAAGTATGATCCTACTTCTTCCAATGTGGAACAAGCTCAAGATGACCTTCCACCACAAGACCACAAGCTAAAAGGCAAGGACAAGCTTCAAGAGGAGATTGATGCATTCATTGAAGCACCCAAGGCCATGGTCAAGTGGGTTCCCAAGGCAACTTCAAGTTCTACTTGACAAGCTCAACTACTACCCCAAGGATTCCCATCAAGATGATGTGGATCGAAGAAGAAGAACTAGAGAGTTCTTGAGGTGACTCGCCAACATACTTCACTCACATTCATTTTGGCAAGAACTTGTGCAATCAACTTCCACATCTTGCACTAGTTCATGGAGTCACAAACCCTCATGTTGGTAAGTCAAGGGACAAGGTAATCATTGCTTTCATGGACATCATCTATTGTGTACTTCAATCTATGTCCATGGATATCCTTGTTTGTTCCTTGTGGGACTAACCCATGTAGGTATTGAAAGTGCCGAATCAAAGGATTGCTCCCAACTCTTGATGATCTTCATCAACATTGAGCATCCACATCTTCAACATCTACATGAAGTCTTCAACGACAACCCAAGGTTAGTTTGACCCTTTAAAGGGGTTCTCACATCAAGGGAGCTTTGCTCTAAAGAAATGAGCTAAAGCATCTTCAAATGATGTGAACACATTAATGCTTTATGTAAAAGTGGTAACCCCACTTGTGCTTAAGCGATGAGTATGACCTATGATCAAATGTTCTCATTTGACTCCTAAATCAATATACTCATATATAGATGACCTAGTCATCGCCAAATTGTGTGCTAGTTGCTAGTGTTTTGTTTGTGCATGTTTGACACATATTTCATTTGCTATCTTATTGTGTGAGCATGTTGGATGCATGATTTTATCCATTCGAGGACATCCATTTGTTGCTTTGGTCTTTTGGATTTTTCTTTTTGACCAAATGGATGGACAAGAATGCCTAAGTTCCTCCTAGCTATCTATGCTTTCTTGTCTCAAACTCTATTCATGCTTATATCACAAACTTTGAACAAGACTTTTTGGACGAGACCGAGTGAGGAGCACTTTCGGAGCCACCGATCCGTCAAAGCTTAAATTCCAAAACCTTCTAAGTACTTTCGGTCAAACCAATATACTCAAATCGGACGGACCGAAATCACTTGGATTGATCTAGGTTTTCACCTCGGTGAAACCGAGTTACAAATTCGGCGTGACCGAAGTGAGTAGCTGCTTGCGATTAACCATCTCGGTCCCACGAGTTTTCAACTTCGGTCCCACCGACAAACGAAGGTATATATACCGAGGCAGCAGCGTTGATTATTCCTTCAAGCGTCTCGCCCCAAACCCTTATTTGCCGTCGCCGTGGTCTCGGATCGTCTCCGCCGTCGCTGTGCGCCCTGCATGGTCTCCATCGCCGTCAGCGGTCAATCTCATCGCGCCGTTGCGCCGTGGTGAAACTCCACCAGTTGGGTGAGTTTCATCCCTCTCGTCTTCAACCTCGATTCAATGCACGATAGGTTTTGCCTAGCTTCTTGCCAAGTTTGAAATCTTCCTATCCGGTGATTAGATCATAGAACAAAATTGAGTGAAAATTTTAGGGTTAGGTTTCCGCGAACACATCTCGGTGTGACCGATTCTACATTCTCGGATGACCGATTTGGCCTCTGGCCATTACCTTTGCACTTTTCGGTTAAACCGAGTTGTTGCAAATCGGTAAGACCGAAGTGAGGATTTAGTGAAACCCTAGTGCTCTCGGCTGACCGAAACCCATTTCGGTCCAACGAAAGTGGTGTGTATGGTTAGGTTTAGACACTTGGATTCACGAATTTTAGACTCGGTCGGACCGAAATGCATTACAGTGAAAACCTAAAACTAATGTTTGAACTCATTCTTTTGCAAAATCCTCTGCGGTTTGTGATAACTCTTCTATTACGCCTATACCTATTCTATTCACGGGTTGTCGGTCATATACGATGCAAGTGACAGCGAACAGTCTGAATCACCGGTTGAGATTCGAGGCGATTACAAGTCTGAAGCAAGCAGTTTTTGAGATGATGGAGAGAGCACTCCAAGTGGATTGCCTCCTGCTGCCACGGGGCGAGGAAGAAGAGAATTACGATGAGGAAGACTCGACTTTGTTGCGAGATGAGAGATTACTTCCAAGCCTAAGAGGAAAGTGGTTGCCAAAAGGCTATCAAAGGCGACAAACAAAAGAAAGGCACCGACAAAGAGAAGAAATCCACAGTTGCAAAGAAGCTGAGCATGGAAGAAGAAACCTCCGGCAAGATCAAGAAAACTTCCAAGAGGAAGAGGCTAGTTCATGAAGAAGGCGATGATGATTTCGATGAGAAGCACCCAGCCTCCTCGAAGCAAAAGTTGATGGGAGATGCCATCGAGGCAGGAGCACCCACAAAATCTAAGCCATCAGCTCCAGCAAAGGCAGCCCAAGCCAAACCTGCTGCCAAGCCAAAAAAAGCTGTGAGAAATATTCACCTTGAGAGAAGAAGAAGGACAATGTGCCACTGCTGAATCGATGAAGAGGCACATGTTTCTTGAAGCTTAGGCGAAATTGCGATTCATAATGATGCTCATCCTCGAGCTGAAAATATGAAGGAAAGGAAGGACAAAGGTCTCGGGCTATGGAGGCAAGTTGATCCATATGCCACGGAGAAGGACATTTGTTGACTCAAGGTTCCACACGAGAGCAACAAGATTTCTATGAGGCAGTGCTCATGGACAAGAAGCCAATTATTCTTGACACGGATCGTTGGTGGGATTACATCGGCGGTGAAAACACGAGACTACTTCCCACATGTGCATGAGAGCTTCACGCATGTGGAGTTCTGAGTTTGTTGGTCGAAATTGTTGCTTGGAATGATGAGATGATCATGCGGTTCTATGCCACACATTTCTATCGGATGGCAGAATTGTATGGATGACGAAGGCGGAGATTCTCTTCAAGCTGTTGAAGAATGGAAGCGTTCTGAATGCACCGATATCAAGAGATGATGATGTTGATGTCTATGGCATTCCAAAGAAGAATCACGAGTCTATGAAGAACATGTACAATGAGGTACGAGACAAGGATGTTGAGATATGGAAGCTTGGATCGGTTTATCATCTTGAGCAGGTCTCCCAACCACTAACACCATTACGAGGCATACTTTGATGCCCAAGTCGAGAGACCACCGCATGATAAGAGGCTATTCTATCAACATGCTGCACATTCTAGATCGAAGACACCTTTTAAGGTGATGGACACGATAGTAGAGACTATCAAGAGGACATGACGAGACGAGAGAAGAGGTCGTGTGGGTTTGCTCCGCACATTCGGATGCTCATCAATGCCAAGTTTGCACGGACACCTACATTGGATAGACCCCACTTGCCACTGCAGCTGAACATGAAGATAATGAAGTTGTGATGGTGAGGATGCTCCCACATCTGTTGAAGGACACGCTAAGTCTGAAGCTGCCAAACAAGCTAAAAGCTGAGAAGGAAGCGGCAGCACAAAGCCCAAGGCGTTGGAGAACAACTTCTTGAAGCCACTCGGAGGAATTGAACTCGCTTTGGCCAGCATAGTGCGATCTCGGGAGAGTCTTGAGAGGATAGTTGAAGATAAGTTCCATGCTCTGGATGTCAAAAGTGGTGAAGTGCAGTCACCGTCAACAAGCTTGAGGCGGACATTGAGAAGCGAAGAGGAGAAAGCGAGCTCATGAAGGAGATGGAAGGTGATCTAGTCGGGATGACTATGAGCAGCTGCTGCGGTGCCCACAAAGCCCGGATCATTTGCTATTCGATGGCAGACCCAGGGCTACTACATCGGCACCTCCACAGCTCCATCGGTTCGGCACCGGCTCGGTGTCCCTCCTCCGGCTCCACAGACTTGGCGAAGCTTTGCGAGATGCAGCTATCTCCACTCCATCGGCCTTGAGCAGGAGCCGCCCGGCGAGTCCCTAGTGGCGATTAGCTCTATACCTTCGAACTTTTGGTAACTTGTTGCCAAAGGGAAAAGTGTATAGATCATAGGACTTCGAGAGAGAGTGCTCGTTTTTGCTCTTTCGTTTGCGGTTTTCCTTGAGATACTTTTGAGTTCTTGAGACATTTCGTGTGTTTGATACTCGTTTGCTCTATCTTGATGAGTGCTTGATCATACTATGCTTAATGTGTGCTTAATGCTTATCATATTCTATTCATATCTTGTATGATCATTTACTCATGTCTTGGTGATTGGGTGCATGCTATTCATTCTTATCATTTTGTGCGCTCCACCAAGATGTATGTGACATGGAAGAGTGACCCATGATCCTAATCGATTGTGCATTTGCATTCAAGCATAAATCTTAAATAATGCACAAATTTAGGGGAGCTCTTGCTTATCACATACTTCTCAAAGCGACGATGTTATTCATTGATTATATCATTTGTGAAGCTTTGATCTATATGTTGTCATCAATTACCAAAAGGGGAGATTGAAAGTGCAACTAATCCCGGGTGGTTTTGGTAATTAATAACAACATATATATCATTGAACTAATTATTTCTTGAGAATATTTGAGAAAGTTCGATTGATATGGGTATGGCAATGGTGATGATGTGGACCCCTCAAAATGCTAAGGAAAACATTGGCAAAAGCTCAAGACTCCATTTTTGGTTTAGTGATCCAAGATCACATTGAGTCCATAGGAAAGCCAATACTATTAAAGGGATGAGGTTATGATGATGATCTGGTTGCTCAAAGTGCTTAGTGATTTATCTCTCAAACTATCGGCAATCTTTCATTCCAACATAAACTCATAAGTAATCTCGGTCCCACCGATTCCATAAACTTCAGTCTGCGAGATGAACCACCTCAGCCATATACCCAAACCCTAAAATTTGGATTTTCGATTCCAAACTCGGTCATACGAAATTGGTGTTGCCAAGCTTACGTAACATACGTACTCAAATCGGTGTCACCGAGATGAGAAAATCGGTCCCACGAGATTGGCAAACCCTAGACTTTGGAAGAATCGGACTCAGAGATTGTATTTTCGGTCCCACGAAAATCCCAACGTTCTAAGATTTGAACTTTCGGTCTCACCGAGTTGTCAACCAGTCGCCGAGATTGGTCAAATGTGTGTAGCAGTTGGATTTTGTGTGGAGGCTATAAATACCCTCCACCTCCTCTTCATTAGTGGAAGAGCCATCGAGAAAGAACTACCACTCCTACCTTACATTTACGAGAAGAAAACTACCTACCCTTGTGTTGAGATCAAGTTGCTCCCTCCCACCATATGAAACTTGATTTCTAGCCTTCCCAAGTTGCTTTCCACTCAATCCTTTCTTCCACCACAGCCAAATCGGTGAGGAGAGTTGAGTGTTGGGGAGATTATCATTTGAAGCACAAGAGCAAGGAGTTCATCATCACCAACACCATCTATTACCTTTTGGAGGTGGTGCCTCCTAGATTAGTTAGGTGTCGCTTGGGAGCCTCCGTCAAGATGTGGAGTTGAACCAAGAAGTTTGTAAGGGCAAGGAGATCGCCTACTTCGTGAAGATCTACCCGAGTAAGGCTAGTCCTCCGTGGGCGTAAGCCATGATGGCATAGACAAGGTTGCTTCTTCGTGGACCCTTCGTGGGTGGAGCCCTCCGTGGACTCTCATGGCCGTTACCCTCCGTGGGTTGAAGTCTCCATCAGCGTGGATTGGCGATAGCACCACCTATCGGAACCACGAGAAAAATCTCCGTGTCTCCAAATTGCGTTTGCTCTTCTCCACCTCTTATTTACTACATGTGCAATTTACTTTCCGCTGCCACTACTCTAGAATTGCATGTGTAGGGTGATACTTGACTTGGTCATCATTGTGAACTTGCTAAAACTTGTCCTAATCAAAAGGCTAAACTTTTAAGTTGTCAAGTAGTCTAATCACCCCCCTCTAGACATACTTCGATCCTCCCGGCGTCGCTAAAAAAGTACCAAGGCGCGAAATCGCGCCGGACCTCTGAGATATATTGGAGGACAAGCCAAGGCAAACAAGATCGATCTCACGGATCGCGTGGGCACCTCACTACGCGTGGCGATAACCGTCATGCGGATCTGACAAATCCGGTGAGCCGCCTACCTGAGACAAAGCACATTTGAGCTACGTCGTGATATAGCCTAATGCTGGGGGCATCGCACACCCACTATGCTTCACGAGATGAAGTAATGGATCATCAAATCCCGAGGGTTTCAAACCCGTAAACATCGAATTATGCGATGGCACAGCAGATCTGCGGTATGGATCGAGGACTACCTCCTTCATATCCACATGGCCCGATGATGATGATCTACGCCATCAAATACCTCCCTCAAGCAAGGACCAGCTCGGCATTGGCTTAACAGCTTGCGGTAGTCAATTGGTTGTTGGGAAGACACGGAAGCCGCATTCCTTAACAATTTCCGGGGCACTTATGTGCGACCACGGGCGCCGATGACCTAAGCCACATAATTCAATAGCGGAGAATCGGCGGACAATTACGGACACGGTTCCTAACCAAGAAAAATCAAATCATCGATTGTCGGGATGCAAAGGCCCTTGCAGCCTTCAAACATAACATCTGCTGACAGTGGCTTGCGGCACCTAGGATAGGAAAAGCGAAATCCATGGCAGCCCTCACAACACTCATGACCCGCTTTTGCGTGGGAGAGGACAGCTGGCTAGCTCGTAGTAACAACATGACCAAGAGCCCTGGTAATTCGGATACCAAGGACAGACGGCGAGTCACGTCGCAACAAGCACAAGCACCGCATTAATGGCGATAATCTTTGAAGATATGGCGATTAATGCGGTTTAGAAGCTCAAAACCGGTCGTGGAAAAAGCCATTGAAAAGAAATACTCAGGCCCGTCAATTTGGACCGAATACTCGATCGCTCGTGCGGATACGGCACCCGAAAAACCAGCCAACCACACCAATAGGGATTGTTGGGTGTTCAAGCGAGCGAGCAAGTTAAATGCAAAAACAATGACAAGGGTTGCATAGTGATGGCGAGGAAGAGCCCGGCTGCCGAACAATAGAGACGAAGGGCTTCCCCCACAAGTGCGAGGCGGTGAGCAGGATATCATAACCCACATACCTAAAAAGAAGCGAGCGTGCACTAAGGGATGTATATGCGATGGAGCGATCGCCCCAAAGTTCAATTCGTGGTCCTCCTGCTCGGTCACTTTTGATCGAAGGACCACCCACTAGCATCCGCCATGGCGGATTCGCGCGATAGTTCTAGACCCAATCATTGTGGTTCACCTCACGAGTCTGATGAGCTGTGGCGGCAGACTGAACCTGCTTTATCGAGGATCTGTCATAAAATGGGCATAGACCCCTCAAAGTTAAACCCACAAAAACAACCTTTAAAGGCGTCATACCAAGCTGTGAGGCCAAGCTATGCAGGCTCGATTACACTTGAAGTGGTCTTGGATCCCGGTAACTTCTCAAGCGAGAATTAATCTTGACATAGTCCCGTTCATGGCGGCTATCACGCCTTCTTTCGGACGAACCACATTTGCAAAGTTCAATGCGGTGCCACACTCGCATACCTCAAGCTCAAGATGCGGGCCCTCGAGTCATTACGGTCAGCGGAAACACGAGCGCTCTCTCGAGCGGAGGAGCATCTGGCTGACCCTGGGCCGAAAGTAAAAAGCAGCCTCTCAAGGCAATTCTCGAGTCCGGCTATTCAACGTCCGGACACCGTCAAGCGCGCCGGAGTAACCTACAACAAGACCGCTTTGCGCGTTAGAAACGCAGCGTAGCAATCGGCTAACCCCAGCCCTCGCGAAATTGCGAAACCAGTACTCTGGCGTACATAATTACGCTATGGAAATATCATGGGCATAGGGGAGGAGCACGACCACGGCAGGCCAGAATGCGGCTCAACCGCGGGGGCTCCGATTGTGTCATTTTTCTTACTTTCGGGACTCCGTTCTCAAAAGCCTGTCCGTGATAGAATCGCCCGAACACGATGCAACAACCCGGGGAAGCGAAAGCTTCGTCAGTGTCGGTGGTCTCTATAGCGAGCGTATACTTGTTTCACATATCATCCGCAGCTTGCCCCTGGAGAGGACAGGTCAAATAGTCCGTCCATTGCTTATCGCACTATTTGTATCGTTACTGCTTTTTAGGAGCCTTTTGAATAAACAATACATAACTTACGCCTATTATTGCATTCCTTTTTTTCTATATATGTTCACTTATGACATGTTGCATCCGTACACTTTGGTACGGCCAAATACACCAGGGGCTTAAGTACCCCAAAATATGGTGTGATAAGTCCGAACACTTTCACAAGTGCGGCACCCCGAACTTATAGCATTATATGCATCGGCTCCGTATCATGTCTTGGGTCAATAGTTAGGTTTGCCCGGCTCCCATGTTTTGGTACCTTATGTTCTGATATCGGCTAAGGTAGCGCTGGGAGAAGCACTGCGATTGTGCCCCGATTGAGCTGGGTTAAGCACCTCAGTGGAGAAAGCTGAAACTGACCGTCATGATAGGGCGAGAGCCGGTCGCTGTTCGAGAGGTTTTCAAGTCCCTAAAGACTTATGCAGCTTAGGCGAGTCGGCTTTGTTCGGCCCGAGCGTGGATAGCGCCCGAACTCGGTCTTCGAATAATAGGGGCTTCGCGAAATTTAAAATTATAGAATTCTATGGCTAAGTGAGAGTGTTCAAGCATTATAGTCCGGTTGCCTCGTTCGTTGCGTTGAGCGCCTCCCTCGAAGGACCCAAGAATGGGAAAAATAGTGCTCAAGTTTATCCCGAACACCCCAGCACTTGTGGCATGGGGCCAGAAGCCGACAACTCGCCACCTCTCAAATTTAATAAACGACCGCACAGAAGGTAATATTTTGAATTCACAAGCGGTGCTTAGCGCATATGAACAAGTTTTCAGCGTACAGGATAACAAAGGCGAGTTTACTCAAAAATTACATCTTTGGAGCATTCACCGCTATAAAGGCGGGCACCCTTGAGGCGCCCTCATAATACATCTCGGGCTTGCGATACTCCACCTTGGCGGTGAATGCATGCATCACAAGCTTCTCGGCGTCCATCTTGCCCAGTGCACTTTAGCGCGGGCAAGGGCCTCTGAGCACCTTCGATGCAAGCGGGCTTGGCGACTTCAATCCATGGGCGGTGTAAGTGCATCTAGTGCCACCCCTAGTTGGTTTTGGAGTATTGGCGACAAAGTTGGTTGAGGACTAATGCGTTTGTGAGAATTGCGAGGATACTTGCAGGTAGTGTCCCTCATTGATTCGGTTTACCTACGGAGATGACCCTTAAAAATGTATGAAGACATTGAAGACAATGGTGGTAGAGAAGATATTCATATTGAAGACTTTGGGCCTTGAAGGCGTGTGGTTTCTTTGTTTCATTTTCTTATTTGTTGAGTCATAGGAACCACCGAACTGTTAAGTGGGGTCCAAGTGAACTAAGTCGAGTGGTAGTGATGCTCAACCCAAATCCTATGTCTTGGCGAAGACAATGAGAGCAAATCTTATCGAGTTTGGATGAGTCAGCTTTGCTTGTAGCCCAAGTAAAGTTGCAGCGTGTGTTTGAAATCGACCGTTGGAACACATGTTAGTTCCTTAGTGACCCGGGTCATTTTGGACAAATCAGGTCGGGTTGCCTAGTGGCTATAAATAGCCCACCCCTACACCATAAATTGGCGGCTTTCGAGTTTGTGCCGCGGCTTTTGTCGTTTGAGAGCAACCTACCTCGAAGCATTTGAGAGAGAAATCCTTGCGAGGATAAAGCCCAAACACCCGAGACAAAGAGTGTTAGGCATCTTTGAAGTCTTTACATGCATGTGACTGAAGACTTATTACACTTGAGGCTGTGAATCCTCCGGTCGGTTAGGCGTCGCGTTACGAGCATCCAAGAGTCATTGTGGATTGCGGTGAGCAGAAGTCTATGAAGGTTTGGAAGTCTCCTTTGAAGACTTACGAGTGATTAGGCGAGGACTAGGTGTCCTTAGCTCAAGGGAATAAGGTGAAGACACGGTCTTCTAAGTTAAATCTCAGCCTCCCTAACCCGGGCGTCTGAGTTGTCACAACAAGCTGGAACTGGTCCTAAATCCTATGTCATCAACAAGCAAGCTGGTTCTATCCTTCCAACCTTACTTAAGTTTGTCTTCATGAAGTCATTGCTTATCTGTTCATCTGTTTGACTTCATTGCTTGACTTCTATTGTTGATTGGCTTCACACTATCTCCCATCTTGATCCTTACTACCTTACTGCTATTAGTCCTGTACTTTCACATCATTACATACTTGACTATGGCTTGTTTAGGGTAGTTTATCTTCATTGCATATCAATTAGGTTGTTTACATTGTTTGTCTTCAAAACTTCCAAGTTTGAAGACTTTCCTAAAATCGCCTATTCACCCCCCTCTAGTCGATACTAGCACTTTCAATTGGTATCGAGCAAGGTACTCCTTGTTCTATGTGATTCGGTTTAACCACACGGAGTTTCAGCTATGTTGTTGCGAGGGATAATCAAGGTCTCCGCTGCTTGCCCGTGTTCGATGGGCCGAATATCCCTCTTTGGAAGAATAAGATGTGCATGCATCTTGAAGCCATTGATGTCGACCTACGGTATGTCGTCAAGAATGGCGTCCCCAAAACTAGTGAAGGTGTCACCCCCAGCGATGTCAAAAGTTCATTCAAGCTGGACTCTCTGACGAAGAACATCATCTGTGGTCATCGACCAAAGACGGTATGGTCGTGTGAGTGCTCTGGAAATGTCGAAGCTAGTGCAGGACTGGCTATCCAAAGGTCGATGAAGGCGTTTCAACGGAGAGATCAAAGAATATGTGTTCTCCATAACCTCTTCAATCGCTTCAAGAGAAACAACAATGAGAATGTCCAGCTCACGTTTGATCGCCTCATGACATCACAAATGAACTTCAAGCTCTTGGCGCATGGCTGAAATTACCAAGCATGAAATCGTCAAGACCTTCTTTGAGATCACTTGACAGCTCCTTTGACACCCTTGCCCTCATGATACAAGAACGTCGACTTCAAGACACTCGATCCGTCGATATGCTTGAGAGGCTCAACACACATGAGTTCGACTATCACGAGAAAAGAGATATCTATGGTCCAAGCTATGGCGAACTTCGTGCTTTGAAGGCAAAAGTTGTTTCCTCATCGAAGAAGAATCATTGTAGTTACGAAGATCACGAAGACATTGGAAGGGAACTTGTTATGCTTGTGAAGAAGTTCGAGAAATTCACAAAGAAGAAAGGCTTGAGAAAGTCTTCATGATCTAGCTCAAGGAATGATGAAGCTTCCACACATGATCACAAGAAGAGAACTGCCACAAGTGCAAGAAACCTGGTCACTACATATCTGAGTGTCCACGGTGGGACAATGAGAAGAAGAAGAAGAAAAGCAAGGAATATGATTCCGATGACAAGAAGAAGAAGAAATCTTCAAAGTCTTCTAAGTCTTCTTCAAGTCTTCATCATACAAGAAGAGCTCATCAGCAAGGCTCGTGCTTTTGTTGGCAAGGAAATGGATTTAGAGGAGATGAGTGCCTTGGGAGGCGGAGGTGGAGTCTGGAGAGGAGTCGACCTGGCGTTGCAAGTCGGCTCAGCCCACGACCTATGTCGCCAAGTCCATCTTCAACTTGAAGACAATGACTTCCCTGTGGCTGAAGCTAATGGCGAAGGCGATCCTAATCCCACCCTCTTGCTTCATGGCAGCGCGGTGCCAAGGTAAAATCTGCGATGCTTATTTTCAAACTTCAAGTGAAGATGACTCGATTGTGAATCCAAACCCAGCTAGAAAACACTTGCTAAAATTGCATATGAACAACAAAAGGCTATGGAACATACTCAAAAACTGTTAGACAAAAGCGATGACTTGTTGGACGCTGAAATGACACGTTCACAGTCCTTAGTTGATGACATAAAAAATCTTCATGCTAAGTACCAAGAACTTGAAGGTCATCATGAATCGCTCTCAACAACTTATGAAAGGCTCTCCTATGATTATCTTCAAAGGAAAGAAGAGCTTGAGAAATTGAGGCGGCTCATGAAGATCTTCAAAAGGTGAATGAGTCACTTGCCCATGAGATCGATTCCGCTCGGGAAGGATTTGAACCACCATGTCTAAAATGCATTGGCGTGATAGCGCTATATCATTATTTGAATGTTCCCTCGCTCTTTGTTTCATTGTCTTCACCCTCTTGATGTGGTCACTAACCCCTCTGCGGAGGATACCACTGCTTTATTCTTGATGAAAGTGCTATGTTGAAGACATTGCTTGAAACGAGGAATGTACAAAAGTTTGAAGGGACATCGGACTCTGCGATGTCCTCAAAAGCGGTCTGAACGAAACCCTAGGAAAGAGGGTGTTGGGTTGAAAGGAAAATGAATGTTGATGGCTCGTCTTTGGAAGCATCAGCGATGCCAAAAACCACATGGGTTGTTGCAAAGGGACCTTGATAGATCCATCTACCTTATCGGCTTTACATGCTAATCCTATTATCATTGATGAATCCTTTGATGCAAACTATAAGCTGTTCAAAAATCAGAATGGTGAAGTGTTTGCGGGCACATTGGTACTAAGCTGCGAGGAATGGACCACCTATGAAGAAGATCTGGGTACCTAAGCGGTACATTGAGAATCTTCTGTGAATGTCGTCATGACACCACCAAGGAAGAAGACAAACCCCGAACTATGGCTTCATATGGCCCAAAGGCTTCATCTGAATCTGAGGACTCACATGAGTCACCCTACGCGTAATGTTTTGCATGGAAATCATGCTCGGACTTATGAATATGAGCATGTATCTTGAACCGCTATGTTCATAGGACTAAGAACTTTTACGCTTATTCATATGAGTATCATTCATCTCTGCAAGGCTATTTGCTAGTGCTTCAAAGCCAAAATTCTCGAGATCTGCACTTAGACTCATTGCTTCTAAGCCCCTTGAAGATGTGGGTGGCAAGAAGAACTAACTCTCTTTTGCGAGAAAAGGGTCTCCGACCCGACAATCAACGGCGTCGATACTATTGCTGGGGACCTAAAACTTGTTGAGGACGCACCATGAAATGTCATTCTATATGCTTCACATCTGAATTTCATATGAGTCATACTATTACCTAACCTTGATATAAGATGTGACTGTACCTATATGTGTCAAATGCTTATGCTTCACAACACTCGTGTGAAGCATATCCTCCTAACTGCACTGTAGGGTACATCACCAAAAGCTTCAGAGTGGATTATGAACAGTGGATGCACAAACCATATGACTAGTGATTGAAGTCTTCTCATGGACTCAACCTTATGTCCATCCGACAAGAGTCACATCACATTTGCTGATACTGGTAAAAGCAAAGTATTGGGTCTAGGTAGAGTTGCAATCTCAAAGGATCAACACATGGATAAAGTGATGCTTCTTGAATCCTTGGTTTCAACAATATACATCTCAATGCTTTGTGACTTGAACATCATTGTGATATTTGGCAAATATCGTTGCCTTGTACCAATGGAATCGACAAATCTCTAGTCTTTGAAGGGTATCGAAAAGATGATCGTACATAGTAGATTTCTCAGCCGTCCCGACTTGCCGTATGTCTTCTCACAAAAGCTTGAGAATCTTTGGCTGTGGCATCGAAGGCTGGGACATCTTGGCATGAGAACTTACACTCACTTGTCAATAAGAAGCATGTCATTGGCATCGAGGATGTCAAGTTCAAGAAGGATCATCGTGTGGTGCTGTGAATTTGGAAAGATGACAAGGGCAAAGCACCCATCGAAGACAATCATGACAACATCTCAACCCTTTGAGCTGTTACACATGGACTTATTTGGACCTACTCACCACTCCACCCTCACAACAACTGCTTGTCTCTATGGCTTCGTCATTGTTGATGACTACTCAAGATACACATGGGTTCATATAATTCTATACAAGACTGAAGTGCAAGATGTCTTCAGGCGCTTCGCTAATCAAGCAATGAACAATTATGGAGTGAAGATCAAGCACATCAGAAGTGATAATGGCTCATGAGTTCTCTGCTCCGTACACACCTCAGCAAAACGGCATTGTTGAGCGCAAAAAGAGAACCCTCATTGAGATGGCTCGAACAATGCTAGATGAGTACAAGACACCAAGAAAGTTCTGGCCTGAAGCTATTGACACAGCATATCACATCATCAACCATGTATACATTCATAAGCTTCTGAACAAAACATCATATGAGCTGCTTACTGGCAAGAAGCCAAACGTCGGTTACTTCAGAGTATTTGGAGCAAGATGCTGGATAAAGGATCCCCATCACAAGTCAAAGTTTGCACCAAAGGCTCATGAAGGCTTCATGCTTAGCTATGGAAAGGATTCACACTCCTACAGAGTCTTCAACCTTTATCTCTACAAAATCATTGAAACTGTGGATGTGAAATTTGATGAAACCAATGGTTCCAGAGAGAGATTACGCCAAGCACCTTTGGATGAAGCCCGTTCAAGCGAGGCAATCAAGCTGATGAGGAACTGGTGAAATCATGCCCTCTGAAGCACAACCTGAAGAGGAACTTATCATCTCTGCACCAAATCAACCTCAAGACAATGCTCAGTCCGAAGACAATCCTCCCAATGATGACAATGATCAGCGAGCAAAATCTTCGTCTGTTCATCCTCGTGTTGCAAATGAAGTTCAAATAGAGGATAATTGGCGACATCAATGCACTGGTCGCTCACTTTCGATCAAAACAACTCAGCTAGCAAACTTACATGGGCACTTTTCATTTGTGTCAATATCAGAACCCAAGAAGGTTGTTGAAGCTTTTATGGAACGAGAATGGATTCAAGCCATGCAAGAAGAACTTCAGCAGTTCAAACTGAATAATGTCAGGAACTTGTCAAGCGACTGATCCTGCATAAGCATAACATTATTGGAACAAAGTGGATATATCGAAACAAGCAAGATGAGCATCGTCAAGTCGTCAGAAACAAAGCACGTCTTGTGGCTCAAGGATACACTCAAGTTGAAGGAATTGACTTTGATGAAACATTTGCTCCTGTTGCTAGGTGTCGGTGTCAAAACCGGCGGATCTCGGGTAGGGGGTCCCGAACTGTGCGTCTAGGCGGATGGTAACAGGAGGCGAGGACACAATGTTTTACCGAGTTCGAGGCCCTCTCGATGGAGGTAATACCCTACGTCTGCTTGATTAATATTGATGATATGGGTAGTACAAGAGTAGATCTACCACGAGATCAATGAGGCTAAACCCTAGAAGCTAGCCTATGGTATGATTGTTGAGATGTAATGTTGTGTCCTCACGGACTCTGACCCTCCGGTTTATATAGACACTTGGGAGGGCTAGGGTTACTGAGTCGGTTACAATGGTAGGAGATCTACATATCCGTATTGCCAAGCTTGCCTTCCCGCCAAGTAAAGTACCTTGGGACACGAGCGGGTCTTCAATTTTCTATCTTCGTGATGCAGGAGTCCGGCGGATATTGATAGTCCGGCTATCCGGACACTCCTAGTCGAGGACTCCTCGGTAGCCCGAACCAGGCTTCAATGGCGATAAGTCCAGCGTGCTTGTATTCTTGGCGTTGCAAGGTGGGTTCTCCTTTAATTCCATGTTCTGCCGAACAATGTCGGCTTTACCTCGAATCTTGTGCTTCTTGGCTTCTCGCCAAATTATGGCCCTCTTCCACGCGTCGCAGAATCACGAAAAGCCGAGGAGCCTTTTACATTTCACCCCGGGTTGTGCGGGTCACCAGCCTATTAAAGGGGCGAGGATCCAGATCCAAACCGCACCATCCTCCTCCTGCGTATACCCATCAGGCGCCTCGACTCGAAATCCATTCCACCATGGATCGTCAGCGGCTCTTCCTCCGCGCTCCCAGCCCATCGCGGGTGATTGGAGGAGGTGCTCTATCTCGCCTGTGAGCTAGTAAAGCTCCAAAAGAGGATGGCTCCCTCCGGCCTTCATGGTTCGGTCCGAGGCGGACTGGTTACTATCGGGGAGGGAGCGAGGCGGAGGACAACCCAAACCCCAACAAGGGGGGGCGGGTGTGCTTTGTCCCTTATCTAATAAGGGGCTCGGGTTTCCAATACACCCGTTCCTCGCGGGCTCTGAAGTTCTATGGACTTCAGCTCCATCACCTCACGCCCGCTTACATGTTGCACATCGCAGACTCGTAGCTCTTTGCGAGCTATTCACGGGCATCGAGCCCCATTTCGCATTGTGGAAGAGGCTATTACGCCTCGTGCCCGTTCTCACCGGGGTCCATATATCAAGTGGGGCGGCGCGAAATATGGCGCATCGCTGGGACGGATATCTATCCGGCACCCCCAAGAAGGCGTCGAAGGCGGCCCTCGGGTGGTTTTATATAGTAGGCGCTCCGTTGCCGACCCGGTCCGGATCGGCCTCCGGAGTTTGATGCGCTCCCTTGAAAAAGCGCCTCGGTGGCGCCCATGAGCCCTGTTTGGAGGAAGACAAAGCGTCCATTACGATGGGCGGATAAGATTAATGGCTCATTCGGTTTGACCATGTTGAGTCATGGCGGCGTGCATCAGCGAAGTGCAGCCGCTGCAATATAGAGCCACCCATGTGGGATTTCAGCGGGGAAAACGGCGCTACCGACACGGCCGTAAAGGGCGGATTCGACCGAGGATCTGGTGGAGATCCTATCCGGCCTGTACAAGGGGAGAAGGAGGACTTCGCCGTCCGAACCCGTGAGCAGGTTTTCTATGGTCAATCCACGAGGATGGGTAAGTGAATGCCTCAAGAGGGCTTTTACCCGTATTTTGAAGTTCAAGCTTCTCATGTCATGTCTTGGTGTGAGTCTATGCGGACTGTGGAGGACATGGTGAGTCAGCTCCACAGCCCAAGGACCGGAAGGGTCCACAGGTCCGACCTCTAAGAGGATCCGGACCTTGGGGTGGAGCTAATCGGCGGGTGTATCACCGGCTAAGCATTGATGATCGCTGAAGTCGCCATTCTGGCGGACTACCCGAGCTGAGTTCGGCATCGGTGACCAAGACCGAAGTCCGGACACCGTTATTTTAACCTTGCCTATTCGACCTTCATAAGCGATGGTATTTTACAGGAAGCGCCATTCGGCGGGAAGCGAGCCTGCGGCGGCCGACTTCTGAGGTCGGGCGAACCAGCGGGGAGGAAAAAGGCGTCGTCTTGGCGGAAGCGTCGCCCTTGAGGTATAGCTTCGCTTTTGACCTTCGAGCAACGTTAGAGAAGCTTCTAAGTGCTCATGATCTTCATAGGAGAAAAAGCGCTCGGCGGACTGCGAGCACGAATTACCCCCAATCAACTCCGCGAGGCTCAATGCCCGGTGGAGGGGGGCAAGCGCAAAACAGCGAACGGATCCTACTCCAGCGGAGGATACCGACAGACTATCGCCACAGCGTCGGAGGTGGAGGCGCTATGAATCATAGGCGCCGCCGGACAGTTCTTCAAGAGCGTGCTTTTCCCTGAGGCATTGGATGCCTTTAAAGTAGAGGCCGCGCATCTCGGGCTGCCCAAAATGGTTTTACGAGCCCGCGAGCGGTATGTTAAAGACATACGGGTAAGGGAGTTTTAATGGTTGTATACACGGTAGCCCCGAGACTTAAATTAGTTATGTTAAGCTGATTTAAGGATCATATAAACTTCGAGGCTCTTAACGAGAAAACGCCCGGCTGTCGGGGCTGCAAGATTGCAAGGCCCAACTTGAGGCCGCACTTGCTGCCCGAGGAGGAGCGGAAAGACCCCTCTTGGTAACACATTTGTATAAATGAATATAAGCGCTGTGTGGCGTCGCGTGAGTCTAATAATGACCTTGTAGGTGCTGCGAACAAGATCCGGACAGGCAATCGCTAGCATGACTAAAGGCGGCGAAAATGTCTTGAAACGAGTTCAGCGGGGAAGAACAAGCTTCAAGATGCCAATGCCAAGCTCGGAGAAAAGCTGAAAGGCGCCTGAGCCGAGCTGTCGGCTCCGTTAAGGAGAATCAGCGGCCGTCGCAGCATCTATAGTAAGTGCTTGGCGAATTCTCTTAGGAAGAAGAGTTGGCGAGGAAGCGATTTGACATAACATGTCTTGTAGGTGTACTCACGGGCCATCTGCGGAGGAGATGCCCGTATCAATGGGTGATCAACTTCCCGAACTGATTGCGGCTGTGCGAGCGAGTTCGACGGGCAATGAGTGGCGTCGTCACGGGCTTTATGGCCATCCCTCGTCCCTTGAGAGCCTCGGGAGCTTCTTGAGAAGCTACGAGGAGTCTTGGTGGCGTTCCATTTGTGGAAGGTTTGACTGCCGTCAAGGTGCCGAGGAGGCTTGGGCCATGGTCAAGGCAGCGGTACAGAAGGCGGATCCCAACCATATGGCGAGTTGGACGGTGGGGCCCGGCGGAAGGAGATCCTGTGAGTTTAGTGTACAGCCGGGTAGAGGCTGGCTGCTGAATTTTCCCAGCGGAATTGTAAGCTAGACAGACTGTTAGGCGGGATTGAGGAGAATACAATCAATAAACTTGACAATGTATGTTATCCTTAAAAATGACATGTGAAATGCCTTCTAGCAGATTGTAGATCGTTTGCCGTTGCCGACCTTTTAAGCCGACCTCGGGACCCTAGAGTCCGGAGTGTGTCGAATACCTTTTGGTTAATAAATAACCGTGGTATGCATGGAGACTAGGCGTAGGGGTCATCGGTGCTTTATCGGGCAAGTGCCCAACTAGTTATGTTATATTACATGGTTAGTAAGAAACATCTTCGGGAGAATAGTTCCGTTAAGGGTTCCTTTATTTGGGGTGGCATGCCCTAAAGTGCATGTCGGACTGCCAATGGAGCGATAAAACATCAGGGGCAGATGGAAAAAATAGGTAAAAGTCATCTTTTAAATCACCGACCGAATATTCCCTTAAGAGCGCTAGCTTTCGGCTTCACCCGGTCGAGGTACACATCCGGTGACCGGCGATAACAATCGCGGAGGTGCTCCTTTACCACCTAGCGAACAATCGGGAGCGTGGGGTAAGCACAGGAGCGAGCAACCCATCTTGGCCAAAACTTAAGTCATATCGATGCATATAATGGCGAGTAAAAGGTACATGTGGAAGCATGACACATGTGTTGAGTATAAAACCCGTATAGTTGAGCTTACGTAAAGAAGCCCCGGGGAATAACGAGTGCGGGTGGCACGTCGTATGTATGCAAAAATGCGAAAATAGGCCCGAAGGATTTGTTAATTTTAAAAAGGATAAAAGGAGATAAAAGACAGCGAAGTATAAAAGATTGGGCGGGGAAGGGGCGAACTCTTAGTCGGCGCTAGGCATAGAATCGTCGGAGCGGGCTGCGTTCCATGGGTTCGGCTCGAGTCGGTTGTCAAGCGCATTTAAATAAACAGATGCGCCCGCCGATCGTATTTGGTCAATGATGAAGGGCCTTCCATCGGGTTTGAGCTTGTCCTTTTCTTGTCCGCGGCGTAGAACTAGTTCACCAGCGTTATAGGTCTTGGCCCGTACTTCTTTGCTTTGATATCTTGAGCCTGCTGCTTTGGTAAAATCGGAGCGAGCCTTGGCGGCGTCACGTTCTTCCTCAATGTGTCCAAGCTGTCCTGCCGATCAAGCTCGGCTTCTCTTTCCTCGTACATGCGCTTTTCGAGGTGAGTCATGAATAATGTCGCGAGGCGATCTGCCTCTGCGCCGTATACCAAAAAAATGGTGTGAATCCGGTAGTACGGTTAGGCGTTGTCCGCAGCCCCAGTCTGGTCGAGCTCCTCGACCCATTGGGTGTCGATTTAGTGAGTGACCTCACTAATGCGGGTTTAATGCCGCTCATTATTAGACCGTTTGCTCTTTCCACTTGACCGTTGGTTTGAGGGTGATAGGCGGCGCATAGTCGAGCTTAATGCCCATATTTTTGCACCATGCCTTGACCTCATCGTGCGTTATCGGTGATGATGCTATGGGGACTCCGTAGCGGTGTACCACCTCGATATAAAGTCTATCACTGGTCGGACTCTGCCGTTTTGACGGTTTGGCCTCTATCCATTTGGTGAATTTATCCACCATGACCAGCAGGTATTTTTTCTTGTGGGTTCCCCCTTTAAGGCGCCACCATGTCAAGCCCCGGACCATGACGGCGGGTAATGGGTATGGTTTTGAGGCGGTGGGTGGCATATAGCTCGATTAGCGAAGCTGGCAACGCGCATCGCTGGACCAAGTCATGTGCATCTGCCCGAGCTGTTGGCCAATAAAATCGATGCGGAATGCCTTTCCTACGGGGCCGGGCTGCTGCGTGGTGTCCACCTAGTCCGGCATGGATTTCAGCCGGAGGTTTCGCCCTTCTTCTTGGAGATACATCTTTGAAGGACTCGGTAGTACTTTTCTTATAAAGTTCTCCCTCATGAACCTTGTAGGCCTTGATCGCGGACTATCAGCGGGCCTCATTTTGGTCTTGAGGGAGCTCCTGCCTAAGTAAGTAGGCGAGGAAAGGTTACATCCTGTGGCGATTCTGCCATTATGTCGTGGGCGGATTGTGTTACGTTATCTCTTTGAGTCACCAATTGGTGCGGCTTTCTCCGGTTTATCGCTACGGACTCCTCTTCCCACGATGCGGATGGCTTGAAGAGCCATTCGGGGAAAGATATTTGGAGGGACAACATCACGTTTCGCACCGATCGTGCGAATGTCGGCCGCTTGGTTGTTATCTCGGGCTATGTGATGGAATTGAGTCCTTCAAACCGGTGACATTTCGGGACAGCATTACGATATGCTGCCATTTTGGATCCTTGGCGTCAAAGTCTCCATTTATTTGGGATATTGCGAGGTTTGAATCCCCGCACCTCTAGGCGTTGAATGCCCATGGAGCGCCATCCGGAGACCATGTAACAAGGCCTCGTATTGGCTGCGTTGTTGGAGTCCGTGTACATTATTTGAAGTACATCTTGGACTGTATCTCCGGTGGGGGCGTAAGTCAACGCCTTGACCCCGATCCGGCCAACATTTTGGAGCCGTCGAAGTGCATAGTCAATTGGAGTATCGCCGTACTCTTTAGGTAGTTAAACTTGATCCATTCAGCGACGAAGTCAGCCAAGACTTGCGACTTTATGGCTCGTCGAGGTTTGTAAGTTATGTCGAATGGCAAGAGCTCAATGGCCCATTTGCAATCCTGCCCGTTGCATCGCGGTTATTTATAATGTCATTGAGTGGTACTTGAAGCCTTTGTTATCGAACACTCTTGAAAGTAGTGCGGAGCTTCGGGCGCCATGAACACCGCATATGCTATCTTTTGATAGTGCGGTGCAGAGATTTGCGGGGGTTAACACGGTGGATCGTAATACACTGGTTTTGAAGAGAATTTATGCCCATACATTTGCTCGTTCGACGACGAGGACAGCGCTCACAACTTGATGTGTTGCGGCGATGTATAACAACATCGGTTAGCCTTGAGTGGGCGCAGCCGGGACGGTTGTTGCCAATATGGCCTTTATTTCTTGAGTCCGCGATGGCGCATCCGTCCACTCGAAGTGTTGGTGCGCCTTAGGAGGCGATAAAGAAGCGCCTTCTCTCCTAAGCGGGAGATAAAAGCGGCTTAAGGCTGCCACGCATCTGTTAATTTTGTATTTGCTTGAGGTCCTTTGGGATATCCAAGCTGTGTGAGCTCGGATCTTGGCGGATTTGCCGATTCCTCTACGGATACAATGAAGCCCGGTAGCTTTCGGCTGATGCGCGAAAACACATTTCTCGGATTGACAATGTCATATGCTCGAGGTTGTCGAATGTGAGCCTCAAATCGTCTACTAAAGTTTCGGCGTGTTTTGTTTTGGCGACTCGTCGTCTCGTATCTCTCATTGTTTTCCCTATCTGGGTAGCGGACATGTTTGAATCATCGCTGATATGTTGCGCGGCATTTTTAGTCGAAGGGCATCGTGTTGAAGCAGAATGGTCCGTATGGAGTGATGAATGCCGTTGCGGCTTGATGCCTTCCGCCATCTTGATTTGATGATAGCGAGTATGCATCCGAGGAAGCTGCAGATCGTGTCTGCCGTGGCATCGATAATTTGATCGATGCGGGGGAGGAAAGGATCCTTTGGGCAAGCCTTATTGAGGTCTTTGAAGTCGGCCTTGAGGCGCCGAGTTTGTCCTTCTTTGGTACCATCACCAAATTTGCTAGCCGGTCCGGATGTTTGATATCTCGATGAATCCGGCTTCCAATAACAGCTAGCTCTTCTCCCATTGCTTGTCTTTTGGGCTCGGAAAATCGTCGAAGAGCTGTTTGATTGGTTTGAATCCTTTTAGGATGTTTAGGCTGTGTTACGCCAACTGCGAGGATTCGGGCATGTCGAAGGTGCGGCGAAGATGTCCCAATTTTCCCGAAGGAATTCGCGCGATGCTGCGTCGACTTGAGGTTCAAGCTGTGCCCGATGGAGGCCGTCTTTGTTGGAGTCCGTTGGGTGGACCTGAAATTTAACTATCTCATCTGCTGGTTTGAAGGAGGTGGACTTGGATCTTTTATCAAGTATCCGTCGTCCCATTTACCGTGGGCGTGGGCGGTGAGTTCCTCTGCCGCTAAGGCTTGGATAGTGCCTCGAGGGCTAGTCGGCTGTCTTATTTTGTTGTAGTCTTTGTGTCCGGATCAGCGGCGAGAATGATTATTCCGCTGGGCCGGGCATTTTGAGCTTCATGTACCGTAATGAGGTATTGCTTGAAAAATTGTGAATGCCTCTCGTCCTAATATGGCGTGATAGCCGCTGCTGAGCAGGGCTACAGGGCGTGACTTCTTGGATCTGTAATTGTCAGGAGGCGAACACCACATCGAGTGTGATTTTTCGGTGCGTGCGCTTCGGCTAGGATTATTCCTCTGAAGGTTGTCTTTGCTTCGCTCAATCTGGCTCAATCGATTTCCATTTTCCATGAGGTTTCCTCGTAAATGAGGTTTAGTCATTGCCGCCGTCCATGAGGACCTTTGTCGGTCAAGCCGTCCACTATGGGACTAAGTACCGGTCTGTTGGGGCTCTGGTAGTTCGAGATGTGGGCTCGTCGCTAGCGCTGAAGGTGATAGCTGTGTCCTCCATGGATTTCTTTGTTGCTACTTGGTAGACTTGGCGAGTTCGCGGATTATTCGTTTCGCATATTATTTGATCACGAAAGTCTCGAAGCTATTGACACCGTCTTTGGTATTGTTGGAGTGGTTTCCGGGCGAAGCTCTTCGCCACTTTTGGCCCTGCTGTATTATCAACATGCTCGAAGGCTATCGTTGGGATAGCTCCCCGTATTGTGAAGTTCTGAGGTCCATTGAGCCATCCCTCGATCAGTTCCGTTTCCCTTCTGGGTTTTGCTTCTTGATCTTTGCATCATTGCACGATTGTGGCGCCCTTTTACATGAGGACAGGGTTTGGGGCGGATTATCCCAAAATTTATTTTCAGTTTTCGGAAACTTTCCGTCGCCTGATACTTCGCACTATGGGCCGGATCGGTAAAAAGCGTAATCTTGTGACGATCGATGGCGTTCGAGATTCCCTTGTCCGTGCGATTATTGCAGAATATTGAGATTGCGTTCTCCTCTCGGCAGTCCTTTATCCTGTCCATAACCGGGAGAATCTGGCCCGATAATGATGTCTTTGTTTCCGAGGCTCTTGCGAACTAGAGATAAATCGCATATATGCAGGCGGGAGGGTGGAATAAAATCGGATCCTGCCCATCTTTGGGCTCAATGGCGAGGACTTCCGATTTGGAAGCTTGATTTCTTTGAAACAGCCCAGTGAGTCGGGCGCGCGCATGACTTTAGGTTCAATGCTCGATCGAGTCCGTACCTCCGCGGGAATCCGGCATGGAGGTTGAAGTCCGGACCTGATTGTTTTCAACAATGGCAGCGAGTTGCGAGTTGTTCTTCTACCACTTGATGTGGTGGGTAATCTGGGAGAGTTAATCTCTCTCGGATCGGTTTTAAGCCCAATCTGATTGTAGTCATTGCGACTCCCGAGGCGGCAATGCGATCAAGAGCTCGTTAACAAGCGAGCTCGATTGGATCTAAGCTGTTCGGCAGCTTTAGGGCTGACTCGAAGATTGCTTTGGGCGACTTGAGAAGTCATTGCGAAGCGGCGGCGGACAGGCGGTCATAAGGAAGCCGCCGAGCGGATTATGCGACCGGCGGCGGGGCCCCCGGTGAACACCGTCTTTGAAGGCGGGTAAAGTCATCCGCTCTATCGGCGACGACACGGAGGAACTCTCAATGAAAGCACCAATGTCGGTGTCAAAACCGGTGGATCTCGGGTAGGGGTCCCAAAGCGTGCGTCTAGGCGGATGGTAACAGGAGGCGAGGACACAATGTTTTTACCCGAGTTGAGGCCCTCTCGATGGAGGTAATACCCTCGTCTGCTTGATTAATATTGATGATATGGGTAGTACAAGAGTAGATCTACCACGAGATCAATGAGGCTAAACCCTAGAAGCTAGCCTATGGTATGATTGTTGAGATGTAATGTTGTGTCCTACGGACTCTGGCCCTCCGGTTTATATAGACACCGGAGGGCTAGGGATTACTGAGTCGGTTACAATGGTAGGAGATCTACATATCCGTATTGCCAAGCTTGCCTTCACGCCAAGTAAAGTACCTTGGGACACGGCGAGTCTTCAATCTTCTATCTTCGTGATGCAGGAGTCCGGCGGATATTGATAGTCCGGCTATCCGGACACCCCTAGTCGAGGACTCCCTCACTGGGCTTGAAGCTATTAGCATCTTGCTAGCCTATGCAAATCATCACAATATCTTGCTATATCAAATGGATGTGAAGATTGCATTTCTCAATAGCAAGATTGAAGAAGAAGTATATATCGCACAACCACGGCTTTGAAGATCGAAAACATCGATATGGTGTACAAGCTAAACAAGGCCTTTGTATGGCCTCAAACAAGCCCCTCGTGCTGGTATGATACAATCAAAGACTTCTGAAGAGCAAAGGCTTCAAACCTGGATCCCTCAATCCCACTCTCTTCACGAATACATATGATGGTGAACTGTTTGTGTGCCAAATATATGTGGATGACATAATCTTCGGATGCACCAACCAGATTTATAGTGATGAGTTTGGGTACATGATGCAAACAACATCAAATGTCCATGATGGGTGAGCTGAAGTTCTTCCTTGGTCTTCAAATTCTTGACGGAGGAATGGCATCTTCATATCTCAAGAGAAATACCTCAAAGATTATGCGAAGAAGTTTGGAATGGAAGGCGCAAAGGCTACGGCGCCAATGCCGATAAGCACCATCTTGGTCCCGCGACAATGGTAAAGAGTTCGATCAAAAGGTATACCGCACCATGATTGGTTCTTTGCTTTATTTATGTGCATCTAGGCCAGATATTATGCTTAGTGTTTGCATGTGTGCTCGGTACCAAAGCGGCACCAAAGGAATCGCATCACTTAGCTATGAAGCGAATTCTTGATATTTGGCTTACACCCCAACACTCGGATTATGGTATCCCAAGGGCTCAAGATTCGATTTGGTGGGATTCTCGGATCTTGATTATCTTTGGTGACAAGGTGGAGCGCAAGTCTACATCGGCACATGCCATTTTCTTGGTCGATCACTTGTGCATTGGTCTTGAAGAAGCGAGCTGTATCACTCTCAAGCTGCTGAATCTGAATACATTGTTCTGGATCCTGTTGTGCTCAGCTTCTATGGATGAAGGAAACTCTCAAGGACTATGGCATCAATCTGAAACAAGTACCTCTCTTCTGCGACAACGAGACTGCCATCAAGATAGCCAACAATCCAGTCCAACACTCGAAGACAAAGCACATAGAAATTCATCATCACTTTCTCAGAGATCATGTTATGAAGAAAGATATCGATATCATTCACGTCAACACTGATGAGCAACTGGCAGATATCTTCACAAAGCCCTTGGATGAGAAAAGGTTTTGCAAGTTACAGTGTGAGCTAAATATCTTAGAATCCTCTAATGTCCTGTGATCAGGCACACATCCTAACACTTATGCATGTTGATGACTTAGATGTGCAACACACAAAGTAATGTATATCTTCAATCAATGAAGATTTACACTACGAGTGTGAATACATTAACATCGAATTTGACTTGGGCGCCACGATAATTATGCGCCATGTGGGTCTAATACTTCCTATCTGATTGGGTAATGCCACCACGAACTTTCTTGTTTGAAGTGTTTCACTCAAGGTGTTATATTGCAATGACCTCGCATTTGGTTTGTCTTCAGTTTCAATTTGTCTTCACGACTTACTGCACTATGATGATTTGATTGCTTTCTAACATATATATACTAGTGTTCTGTCCTCTACAGCATTCACTTATAGCTATGTCTTCAAGATTGGATCTTTTGAATTAAGTGAATGTGATCGGACCCTAACCTCTCTATGCTTACTATCTCAAAATCTATCTCTCCAAATCATATGAATTCTGTTGAAACTGTCGAATGTCTTCTCTGCGTCCTAGTCGTGAAGGCAAAGACAAACATTAAATCTGTTTTAATGGCTTATCTTTCTTGTTGAAATCCGGAGAAGGCGGAACAACTCTCCGATATGCTGGCGGGCGTGGGAACATGGGACAACCACGAGGGTGTTGCATGCTTGCCATGCCCCTCGAGATGTGAACCCGCCCGAGGGCACCGGCGTAATTCTGTTGTGTCCCTCACCTACTTATAAATACTGTCCCCTGCGGTAAAAAATACTTCTTCCACCTATCCACCTCCGTCAAAACCCTAAGCGCCACCGCTAGCTCGAGGCAACGCCCGGCGATGAAGTGCTTAGCTGCGCGACTTCTCGGCGCCGTCCTCACCTTGACGCGCGGACATCGTCCTCTCCGCCCTCGCCGTAGGTGTCCTCCGTCGCCAAGTTAGAGACACGGTGGGCTGAACTTTCGGTCTCCTATTCTTCTCCATCTAGCAGTTCTTAGTGCGGTAATAATAACTCTATTTTACCACCTTTTTATCTTCAAGATTCATCCTGTTTGCAGAAAGTAGTTTACATCTATTCAAAGCTAGATCTATTCCATCGCATCTCATCTTGCTTAGTCGATTCACTTAGATTTCTACTAGTTTGATTCCTCACTTGTACTTATTCACGGATTGGTACAAATCTGGAACCAATTCATCTATATAAGTGAATGTCTTATAACATGAAGGTCAATGTCTTCAAACTGATTTATCTTCAAAATCTTACGAGAATGCATATGACCTCTTCCCTTCCCTCGCATCTCTAATCTTTGTCACAGTACATGTCCATGGGAGAATCCTTGGTTCTCATAGTCTGCATTCGTTTGCAGAATACTTGCAGCATCATATAAATTCTCCTGAAGCCAGTTCCTGCCTGACCAGCAAGCGCAAATCTCTGAAGCCTTTGAACCTATTGAAGCCTTTCAGCTTGAAGTTCATGGCAATAGAAAAATCAGCAAGGAAGGGTGGCAGACAGCGAAGAGAAGGAACATCTAAAGATCCGCCTGATGATTTAGCAGAACTATACAAGACAAATCCAGAAAACAATTATCATCAGAGGAAGGCGTGAATCCAATGGATTCGGCGGCTATTAAGTGAGGTGGTTCAAGTACAAATTTGTGACAAAGGAATATGCGAGAGAAGCATGCCATCAAGAGACCATGGGGTGATATCCTCTATCGAGGCTTCAACCCAAGAGCGAGCTAAAGCCATTGAACAAGGCTTCTATCCTTGTATGGTCCGTGGGCCCTGACCCGGTGACAGATCCACTTCACTACTATGGTGTCGTGAAGATTAAGCTCTTCAAGCGCAACTATCGATTTCTTTGTGGCTTGACCAAGAAGAACAAAGTCCTTGGGTTTGGACTTCAACCGGGTCCCTCTGCTCCCGTGTTGGCGGCTCCGTGAAGCTAATCCCAATTTCATTGGCCCTCGCCAACCTTGACAGCCTCATCACTTACATCATGGTCCAAGGCGCGAGTAGATCATTACGACAATGGTGCTGACTCACGATAAAACCCTTGAGGAGTCTGGACTAGGGGTGTCGGGACAGCGGACTATAATTATCCGCCGGACTCCAAGACTACGAAGATAGAAGATTGAAGACTCGGCTCGTGTCGGATGGGACTTTCCTTGGCGTGGAAGGCAAGCTTTGTCTGGATACATAGATCTCCTACCATTGTAACCGACTCTGTGTAACCCTAGCCTCCTTTGGTGTCTATATAAACCGGAGGGCTTTAGTCCGTGGGACAACATACATTACAACAATCATACCATAGGCTAGCTTCTGGGGTTTAGCCTCCTTGATCTCGTGGTAGATCTACTCTTGTACTACCCATATCATCAATATTAATCAAGCGGGGCGTGGGTTTTACCTCCATCGAGAGGGCTGAACCTAGATAAAAACATCGTGTCCCTCGTCTCCTGTTACCATCCGCCTAAAGCATGATTAGGGACCCCCTACCCGACATCCGCCGGTTTTGACACCGACAATGGTGCTTTCATTGAGAGTTCCTTTGTGTCGTCACCAATAGGCTTGATGGCATCTTCAACCAACGACGCTGTCCAGGGTGAGACTTTTCACCCCGGACAAATCTTCGTATTCGGCGGCCGCTTTCGGGCAATTAAGCAGCCATCTGGAAGCGGATCGAAAGCTACACCCCCAGCGTCGGTCAGATTTGGAAACTTGAACTTTCGGCCGATGTCGCGGAGACTTGATCTTGACGGACTCGAGCCTGACAGCGCGCCGCCTTGTGGCGATGGGCATGATCTAGCTCTGCGCTGAGCGAGTGCCTTGGTAGCGCCTGCGGATCCGCTTGACCATTGGCGGGCCGATCGCCCGGATCGAGGCGGTGGATAGCGCCGCCAGGGGCTTCAACATCCCGGCGATGGGCGAACGATCTTGTCCCTGCGAGCTTCGTGATTCCGGCGCGGACTCCGAACCTCCGCGCCCTAGCAATCGATCCGGATTAGGCGCGGTTATGGAATTCACCGCCGCGGACATCTTTCAATACTACGCCTTTTGGCGATGTCTGAATTCACTAAAGCACCTCTTGTTATCGGAGAGTCTGGCGGACTATGGCGAGAATGGGTTGAGAATGCAGACGACGAAGAAATTGAGCCCACCCACCACCCACTTTGTAGCCTTGTCGATGATCTAACGGGACATGCTAGACTACGACTCGAAGACATCGGCGGAATGGGCGGCGATGCGGAGGCGAACAAAAAGCGAGCATATAAAGCATGCGAGAACCACCTCGTCACCGGCGTATATATGGTGGACACCCCAAAGGAAGCGATACTTGAGGACCAGCGGGTTGCGGTAGACCCGCCGATAAGCGACCAAAAGCGGCGCGTAGGCGTCGCCCTAAATCCCGCCTCGACAACAACAATGCTCCCAAGGAGCCACTTGTCTGGCGGGGCTCACAAGTGGAGGGCGAACATGCAAATAAGCAACCGTCCGAACACGGCGAGTCGAATAATCAGTCCAAGCCGGTGAAAATAACAGTCGGACGACATCATGCGGACACGCCGCCGAGCAGCAAGAACCCGGAAAAGACTCGTCGATCTTGAAAGAAGCTGAAGAAGGAAGCGGAGGCTCAAAACAGCGGAAGACACACTCGAGAATGAGATGGAGCAAAGTGCTCAAAACCCATGAGATAAGTGCGGCAATGGCCACCAATCAAAGAGCTACCCGAGCGCAAGCTACTACTAGGAATTGACGAGGAGGCCATAAAGCCTCCACCGTCCAAAAATAAAGGGCGCCTAGTTGGATAGATGGCGGATAATGAGCTAAATTATGACAGCGGCACCACACAAAAATCCACCTGCGAACTTGGAAGGATAGATGGCCCAGCCAGGTCCATTTCTGGGCCAAAGGAGAAGGCCCCAGAAGCAAGGCAACACGTCAAGTGTCCGATGATAGCGGCACACACAAATCTGAGCGCCGCACCCACTATGTTTCACCAATGAGGTCTTTGGACCATGAATTCCCAGCAGGATTTAAACCCATCAACATAGAGGCCTACGATGGAACAACCGACCACAGATGCGGATAGAAGATTATATACTACACATACATATGGCGGAGGAGGCGATCTCACGCCATAAAATACCTACCTCTCAAGCTCAAAGGGCCAGCCCGTCATTGGCTTAAAGCCTCCCGATAAACCTTTGTTGGAAGTTGGGAAGAGCTCGAGGGGCGCATTTAGAGCAAATTTTCAAGGGACTTATGTCCGTCCTCCGGATGCAAATGATCTAAGTCATATAACTCAACAGCCGGAGAGTCGTAGCGGAAATTCAGAACAGGTTCCTTACCAAAAGAACCAAATAGTCATTGTCAGGACGCGAAGCCTTAGCAGCTTTCAAGCACAATGTCAAGGGCGAATGGCTCGCTTGAGCACCTCGGTCAAGAGAAAGCAGGGACAATGTCCGCACTAACAAGCCTCATGACCCCATACATGCGGGAGAGGATAGCTGGTTGGCAAGATCTGCACCTGACAACCCAAGTACACCGAGATAAGAGATGGAAGCGGAAAATCACGGTAGCGAAAAAAAGCAGCGCCGGAATAAAGAAAAGCCCAAAAACACGGCGATCAGCGCGGATTCAAAAGCTCATGGTCAATAATAAAAATAGCCTCTAAAGGATAGCGGTGACGAATTGTCCAACAAACAAGATTTTGGGTCGGATATGCAAATCCACGGTACCCCGGAAGGCACGCAAATCACACCCACGAGGATTGTTGGGTTTTAAACATTCCGGCCGACTAAATGCGAACACAAAGGGGCTCGGCGTCAGCGAAGAAGATAAACCCACCAGCGAGCACGGAAAACAAAGACTTTCCCACAAGGGGTCAAAGCGTAAACTCACTTCATGTGATAATACGGAAAAATAGTGCGGCACTTTCTAAAAAGAGCTTGGCGGTCCAACCAATGAGACCGTAGAGATTGGATATCAAAACCAATCACTTTCGACCACAGACTATTCGAAGCGTTAAAATGCGGGACGGACTCCACGATATTGAATCCCATAATAGGCGGATTACAATTTACTAATGTCCTAATGGGCGGAGGCGGTGACTTAAACTTGCTGTATTCAAAAACAATCCGTAGGATGGGGATAAACCCTGCGAATCCGACACAGCCGCACCTCCTTCAAAGGTGACACGAGCCCTTCGCCAAGTGCACGGGCTCCGTATTACTAGAAGTCTGTTGGGATGGCGAATAATCTTGACGAGAAAAATTAATTTTCATATCGTCCCATTTGAAAGTGAATATCAAGCACTCTTGGGGCCGAAGGCTTTTGTCGCTTCAGCGCCATACCGCATTCTGCGTCTCTTACACTCAAGATGCCGGTCAGCGTGGCGTCATTTTTATCTGGTCATTTAAAGACCCGGACTCGGATAAACGAATCCGGCATCGATAGGCTAGGGGCTCCCTAGCGCATACCCCTTCCACAGGGGATGCGGCGCTAAACAACAGAGTTCATACAAACCCTGCTTTAATTATTTATATTTCTTATTTTACATATTTTTACATGCAATTGTTTTAAAACTAAATGTTCCTCTCTTTCTCTGAGATGAACAATGTGCATACCCGTCGAGGATAACGGCGTATAGCGGAACCACGGTATGAGGCGTGCGGTAGGGATCCGTTGTGAGGATTCTTTTCAGATTAAGACCTGCGTAAACCTTTTTCTTGTCTCTTGTTGTTATTCTCCTTGGTTTCTTCCTATAGCCAAAGTGGAGCTGGCGGCTTTGGCATCGGCGCGTCGAAGACCATGCACGTGCACGGACACTAGGGGTTTAGGGCATCGTTCTGCCCATTATTATAAAGACCGAACACCTTAGGGAGTGTTCGGCATCTCGAGTTAGGCATTATATGCATCAGATTCGAATCATGTCTTTGGTCAAATGTTGGGTTTGCCCGGCTCTTGTGTTTTGCTGCCTTACGTTCCGTATCATCGGCTTAGCGGCACCGGAGAACTCTGCGATTGTGCCCCGGTTAATTTGGCGAGAACCTCGATGAAAGCTGAAAAGCGGTTGTCATGATCTGACGAGAGACTGGTCGACCACTCGATCGACTATCGGAATGTTTAGAATTCCCGCTTTGGCGAAGGACCGTTTCGGTCGAGGCACACAGCGCTCGACTTGAATGGCGATGCCTCGAGGGGCTATATCGTAGCCCGACCCTCGAGCTCCGGCTAAGTGAAAGTGATAAAGCATTATAGTCCGGATTGCCTCGTTAGCTCGCTACCACCTCCTTATAACGGGACCGAGGCGTCGGATTAAAGTGTGAAAGCAGCGCTATTTTGCAAACACCCCGCACCTTGTGCGTGGGGGCTGAAGCCGAGACTGCCATCTTTCAAGTTATACAAAAGTATCGTAAGCGATTCGCCAGGAGAAGTTTTACTACTTGGGGCGCACAAGTATAAAAAGCAATTATAACATAATCATCGATTTACAAGCTAATCGTTCATTTGAATGTGATATTTTTTGAGCACTGCGACTCTATTACGGCGCCACGCATAACTTCCCCAGTAGTGCTCGGCGAGGCAGCTTTCATCGAACCAGGCGGCAGCAGCGGTGGCATCCATCTCCGGAAAATCGCCTTCACGGGAAAGAGCCATCCAGCGCCCTCGTCTGCGAGCCGACCGCTTCATCTCCTTTATATGCGGCACCGCTCCAAGGAATTGCTGCGATGGCGAAGTAGCTCGTCGCCTTGGACCTCTCTAGCCATACGGGCCATGATGTCGGTCATGGCAAGTCCGGGACATCGATTTAGCTCGGCCCATTCGGCTGGTCGATTACATCAGCGGAGTAAGCGATCCGATTTGTGGAATTGAGACCAATATAGCTCTTCGTCTCGTGATCCTCCTGGCTCCGGAAGTGCTTAATGGCACTTGCAGCTAAGTCCATATATGGATCCTCCGGACTCCACAGCCGCTCAAATTGAGCATACTTTCCATCCATAAACCGGCCTTGCGAAAGAGCTTGCCGCCACGATATCTCCGGCTGGCGCGGTTCCTCCTTCATAGCCCGCATTGCGAGGCGGGCATCCTTAACCGGCGGTGGCCTTCTTCAGGTCTTCCCGCTCCAATAAGTGCTCCTTTTCAAGAGCCTCATTGCGGTCGACAGCATCCTTTACTTTCATGGCCAATTCGGCCACCTACGCCTAGCTTAGGCGGTCGCAGCCCTTCGACTTTCAACTCCTCGGCGCCCTCGAGGCAGCAGCGTCACTCCTTTGGGCTTGCTCCTTAGCTCGAAACACGTTAAAGCCGAAAGCCTCTCCACAGCAGCAGCACCGTGCATACAACAGCATATAATTTATTAGAGGAAGGCTTGACCCCTTAATAAGCATTGCGGAGAACTCTTTTACCTTGCGACTTCGTCAAGTCGCACTGTTGACAAAGTCGATGTCGCATCGCCAGTCAAGTTGCCGATTTAATTGGCAAACTCACTAATCAAGCTAGCCCCGGACTATCCGCCACCTGCATAGGGCAGCGGAATTCATTACTTTAGATTTCGATCCTCGATGTAGCGTCGTTTCCGACAACCTACGAGTCTCGAGGGCTACTATCTACTCTGAGGCGCATTTTTATGTGCGAAACTGTTAAAAGACAAAAGGGTGCGTCATTCTCGCATACCTCAAATCCGGCCAGCAAACTCATGGCGGCATTGTGCAATCCGCTCTCGGCGGAAGAAATCCTTCCAATCACCATACGCATCAACGCACGATGATCTTCTGAAACGGACGCCCTCTCAAGCAAATTCTTCAGTTCCCCCAGCCGGATACTAGTGGGTGCCGAACTCTCTGGCCCCTCCGGACTCGGGGATACCCTCCGTGATGACACTTCGGGCTCGCCCGCCTCATCTGGCGGTAGCTGCGAGCGAGGCGTATCGCTCTCCATCATCTCGGAAGAAGGTCCCCGAAGGAACTCATTTGAGAAAGGCTGTGGATCAAACTGCAATATAAATATTTTGGTTACCCACCGAAACACGAATGAAGGTATTTCCTTACTAATTAACTCCCTCTTTCATACTCACGGCTCGTTGGAGGGCTGGTCCTTTGGCGATAATTGCGCGCCCGGATTCTCTCGGGGCGCGGACCCCCAGTGAAGATCTCTTCCCACGTTTAGGGGCTTTGGCCTCCGGATCTTGGGCGGTCCTCTTCTTCCCTGAAGGAGGGTTCTTGGTTCCCCCCTCTTGATCGCCCTCTGGTAAAATATTAGCTCCTCTATTTTCCCCGTCACCCCCTTACGTGGCGCAACCTCCAACATTCGACCACCCGGGCTCCAGTCACGGTCTCTGGGAGGGCGGACACTTATCAGCCTTGATCGCGCCACCCATTCTGTAAAGAACAAAGGGTCGAGGCGAACTTTAGAAAGGCATATAAGCAGAATGTCCGGACTCACGAGCTATTTACACGAGTATCGAGCGATCGCGGCTTAGGGCTGCGTCCTCGGTTAAATCGGACCGCCACTGCGATCGAAGAACAACTTGTACATCTCCATGGGTGTTGCACCCATGAAGTGTTGGAGAATCGAGGTCCCTCTGGGTTGAACTCCCATAGAGCGGAAGGGCGGCGTTTGCAGAGGCGAGAAGATGCGGTTAGCATAACTTCGCATCACCTTGATCGGTCGATCTCCCTCGTTTGGAGGTCTGAATCCGGCCTGCGGTGAGGCGCGTCCTCGGGCGGCCCCATTGAGCCCTTGGTTGACCCGACATCGGTTGGCGTGGAGAGTCGAGGCGGAACAAAAGCGGCGGCTTTTACTGCTGTCGCCGGGCGGTGATATAGAACCACTCGTGCTGCCAGTCAGAGTTCCTCTTGGAAGAACCCTCGGGCCCACGGGGCATCGGCCTTTTTCCTATGGCCGCCCAGCTGCACTCCGCTTAGCCCCCGATCATCTTGGCTCCACCTTGAAGGTCTTGACCATAGGCTGAAGTGGGGAAGTGGCAGCGGAGGAAGGCATGACGATAATGAATGCGGAGATGTGGAGGATGGACTCGGAGCCAAGTCGTGAAAGTCAGCCCATAGTAGAGCAGAGAGCCCTCTCACGAAGGGATCCGTCGGGAAGCCTAAACCCGGCCGGAGGTGGGATCTGAAGCGATGTATTCAGCGGGCTCGAGGCGGGCATGGCCTGCCCTTGGGCGGAGCAACTTTGTCTGAAACCTCATAGGCCAGTGCCCGGCTTCGTAACTTCAATATGTCCTCCTCCGTTCACGGAGGAGGGCATCCTGACCCCGGAGGTCGGGCCGGACATGGTGAGGATCCAAAGCGCTCGAATCGAGGCTCGGGTGTTGGGCGGGAGGCGAAGAAGAGATTCGATCGAGATTGAAAAACAAGGGCAGGCCTTGGTCCTCTTATAAAGAGGAAAAAATACCAGAGCCGTCTCGTGACCGTCGAGATTCACCCGATAGAGGCGTGGAGGCGGGAGCGGTTGGGTTACCGCCTGCGTATTCATGAGAATCCGGGATAAGGGGACATGATCTCTGCTTGACAAGGCGTGCCAAGGAAACGCTTCGCTAAGCGTCTTTGGTGGCATGGTAAGCGATTTAAACAAAGGCTTGGTAGCGGTGTGGCGTCCGCCCGCATAATCGTCGTGATTGAGCTAGTGTATATTTTATTCTCTCTACGATTGGAATGTGGAAATTATTTTTGCAGAGCGGACACTATCCTGCTGTTCATGATCTTCTCTGGATGATTCAAGGAGGAACCCGCCTTGCAATGCCGAACATTATCTGCGCCCGGACTTATCGTCATTGAAGGGCGGTTCGAGGAGACTCTTGAGGGAGTCTGGACTAGGGGTGTCCGGAGAGCCGGACTATCATTATCGCGGACTCCAAGACTACGAAGATAGAAGATTGAAGACTCTAGCTCGTGTCCGGATGGGACTTTCCTTGGCGTGGAAGGCAAGCTTGGCAATCTGGATCGTAGATCTCCTACCATTGTAACCGACTACTGTGTAACCCTAGCCTCCTCCGGTGTCTATATAAACAGGAGGGCTTTAGTCCGTGGGACAACATACATTACAACAATCATACCATAGGCTAGCTTCTAGGGTTTAGCCTCCTTGATCTCGTGGTAGATCTACTCTTGTACTACCCATATCATCAATATTAATCAAGCGGGACGTGGGTTTTACCTCCATCGAGAGGGCCTGAACACAGGTAAAAACTTCGTGTCCCTCGTCTCCTGTTACCATCCGCCTAGACGCGCAGTTCGGGACCCCCTACCCGAGATCCGCTGGTTTTGACACCGACACCCCTGCTCCTCCTCCAAAGCCGTAGAAGCAAAAGATGTCCAAGGCTTCTACCTCAGCTGCACCTCCAAAGACTTCACGTGTGAAGCCACTGGCCACTGCACCTCCTGAAGCCAGTGTGCAATCTGAAGATTTGCCCCGTGTCTCCAAGAGAACGGAGAAGAAGAAGCAGCTTGTTAGACCATCTGATCAGCGAGCCTTGACTCCTGCCGCAATTCTACGTGAAGAACCCATTGATCTATCAAGTGATGAAGATCTTGCTGATGATGCTCTTGAGCAAGCGATAAAACAAGGAAGAAGCAGAAATCTTGACAACTGCCTCTCTTTGATGTGGTCATCATTCACAATTTCATTGATGAGTGGTTCGACACTAACGTTAGCTTTGAAGATTCTGACTCCCAATTGGCCTCGATGTCGCCTTCAATGGTGCCATTGCTTACGAGCTAGCTCTTGCTCAAGCGCATCGTTGAGCTCAAAAACAAGATTGATTTTGAAGGCTCAATTCAAGAAGCATGTGGCCAATCTGAGTGTTCAAGGCGTCCGCAACTTCAGGTCATGCTACATGAGCTTAAAAAGCTTTACGAAGAAAGCGTCAAGAAGCTCGGGGCTCTCGAGAGCGCATGAAACTTTTGGGTGATAAGTGTGTGCTTGCCTACAATGAAATTTGAGAAGCGCAAGTCCCTCGGCCGTCCAGGCATTGACCCCAGGATGGCTGCAAGAGGAAGAAGAAGCACCACTGCTAAGCGGCTGAGCCTTCAAGCCAAGAAGCCCTCGCATTATCTTCGAGCAGCATGGTAGCTCGAAGCCAAAAGTCACCACAACCGCTTGAGCGAGAAGAAGACAAAAGGCTACGAGGGTGGCCTTGAAGAGAAAGCATCTTGAAGCCTCGATGCGCTCCCTCCAAGAAGAAGCGCAAGACCAATAAGACTAGGGCTGCTTCCACAGGCCCTTAGTCATTGAACCCATTTCGTGGTTCGCCTGTATCGATACATCAAGAACGAAGAATGGTTGTCCATGAACCTGCTACCACAGAGGCTCATGAAGCTGAAGATATTCCAGCAGCTGAACCCAACGCTGGTGAAGACATTGGTCAAGATGACAATGTAAATGATGATGAAGTTCTTCCTCGGATCCAGACATCAAGTGGTATCATCGCTGTTCATACAAGCAGTGAACTCATCGGCATTAGTGCGTCCTTTGGCGCCAAGCTGCTTCGAGATGCCGTGGGCTGATCACCCACAACAACAAGACTCCACCAGAACTCCCCAACAACAGCAACAAGCTACACCCCCAGTGCAAGAAGAGGATGAAGACTTTCAGGCTCAGCCCACTCCATCTCCTAACTTGAATCCAGCCCTTCGCAGGCTTCGCAGAGGACAAAGGCCTGAAGTCCCTCTGTCGGCGTTCCTAAAGGAGAAGTGCAATGTTCACTGTTGCCGCGGCGAGTATTTCTGAACCAGCTCCAACGGTGAGCGTCTACGTATGCGAAGCACATCTTGCTTGAAGACATTCCGGCTGCATCAGCCGAAGTAAATGAAGAAGAAGTTCGTGTACCAACTCCCCCAGCGATTGAAGAAGAAGTTGTTCATGATTTGAACGTGCATGTGCCCGACCCTCCTGTTCGTCAAGAGGAGGTTGAAAATGCTGAGGCTGCCACCACCAATGCCAATGAAGCCAGTGACGTAGTCATGGCCGACGCCAATGTGGAGCCTGCACCAACCAGTGTGCCTGAAACCAATGAGGCCACTGTGCCTGAAGCAAATGTGGCCACTGAGGATGTTGCCCCTGAAGTCAATGAGAATGCTGCACCTGAAGCTCATGAGAATGCCGCACCTGAAGCCCATGAGGATGCTACACCCGAAGCCAATATGATAACTGCTCCAGAAGCACCTGTTGTGCAGCCTGAATCCTCTGATGTTGCCCCTGCTCCTGTTCCGCCACCAAGGCCTCACACTATTGAGCAAGCATACGATCACGGTCATCTTGTCACTATCTGATGGCCCATTCTGGTGCCTCCGCCTTCTGCCTCAGGACCCCAATTTGACTATCATGTTGAGCATAGGCCTCAGGTCCAGAAGCCAAAGCCGAGATTGCCAAGGTTTCCAGGTACTGCCAACTCCGCTGGGTCATTAATTGCTAATGGCTTCAAAAGCCACAATACCTTCTTTGACAGCGCCAAGAACCCCTACTCCAAGCCAAGGATTTCATCAGATCGGTTCTGGAGCTATCAGCAGAGAAGCTATTACTCATGCATGCTATATGATCAAGGGCGCATTTTCCCTCATATGCGTCTTGACACTGAAGCTATTGCTGGACTGCCATGCTTAGAAGAAGCACTTGATTGCTTTCATGATGCTGGTCTGCTCCATTTTGTGACGGACAAAGAACATTGGAATGAAGAGCTATTGCTTCAATTCTATGCCACTCTGCACATTCGCGGCTACTACTGAGACATCAAGACTTGGGTTCTTGAGTGGATGGTCGGCAATGTTCATCATGAATCCAAAGCTATGGATATCATCGAGCTTCTTGGGCTAGCCACTCTGGAGGCTGTATGAGCCTAGCTATCGACTACACGCAATCTTTGTGGAGAGCATCTTTCATAAGCGAGAACCCAATATGAGCTAGATCTTTGAGCATGATGAAGCCTTTGCCATCGTATTTGAGTATCCCACACATTTCTTTGTTGAAGACCTTGAGTATCTGCCTCGCACCATATACCGTATCATCAGGCGAACTCTATGACCAGTCAAGGGACACTCATCATCGGCCAAGCTTGAAGGAGCCATGAAGACTTTTGTCTTCTATATTCTTAATGGCATCAGCTTCAACACTCAGGAATTCTTCATTAGGCAACTTGCTGCTTTCGGCTCAGACCTATTTGGTCTGAAGTTTTATGCTCCATGGGTCATGCGCCTCATCAAGCGGCACTCATCTGTCAATTATCAGCCCTCTGCTCGCAATCATATCATATTTACGCGAGAGGTTGATATGTCGATTGATCTTTGTATACTCGACCTGCCAAGGCGCCGCTTTGTCTTCAGAACATTGAACACCAAAGCTTCACTTAGCGTATTGAAGGTGTTCAAGCAGCAACAAGATTCTATCCACTTGTTGGTAACACCGTCGCCTCCTGAGTGCCAGCGAAGCCCTTTGAAAGCACCATTGCGCAAAAGGCCTCGGAAGCGTTCTCGTGTTCTTAATGACCAAGAGCTTCTTGTGGCTCTTCATCAGAAGCAGGATAAGCATCATTTCTGGCTCAAGCGCCAAATGCAAAGCCTCTTGGTGGATGTCAATCGCATTCACAACCTTGCCACCAAGAATGCCTTTGTTGCTCATGAAACTTGCGAAGATCATGGAAGAGTTTGACTCTGCTTTCGATCTTTGGTGATCTTCAAGATGATGGCTTCAATGAAAGATTCGATTCGACTCCACTCCTCCAGGGCGCTACCTGCGTCGAACTCCATCTCTTGAAGACTACGAATATTCCTCTTCCGCGGCAGATTAATGCGAGTGATCGATGATGAAGATGGCGCTACTTCACCACCTCCAACTACTATTGCGTGCATCGACCTTTGCACCAAGCTATCTCGCACCGCCAACCAGCAGCGACAACCTGCTGCCTCACCTACTCCTAGCGAGTAGATGCTCTATGTCTTCAAACCTTTTGGTCATTCTTGACAAAAGGGGAGAAGCATATGAGTTGATAGTCTTCAAGCGGGTTCATATGGGCGGTTGCATTATATTTTTCTGCGTCCTTACAACTCTTGCATTTTGAAACATTTGGTTCTTTGAGTTGTAACACCTAAACTTGATGGTAAATCGCTACTTACTACGTATTTGCTTTACTACGATGCGATGATAAATTCTGCATGTGCGATGATAACTTCGCACTTAGATCATTAATGAGCGTCCATTTTCATTATGCATGTCATTCTTATTGCTATATCATTTCATGCATGATGAATTATCTTCATAAGTTCAAGTGGATCTCCACAAGTACAACCTGCCATGTCCATTTGCAATCCAAAAGCAAATTACTTATATGCACATCTTGAGGAGCCCTTGCAACTTATGAAGACAAATCCTATCCTTACAATTTCACATATTTATCCCGTTGAAAACTTCAACCGGTTTGTCATCAATCACCAAAAGGGAGATTGTAAGTGCATCTAGTGCCACCCCTAGTTGGTTTTGGAGTATTGACGACAAAGTTGGTTGAGGACTAATCGTTTGTGAGAATTGCGGGATAACTTGCAGTGGCGTCCCTCATTGATTCGGTTTACCTACGGAGATGACCCGAAAAATGTATGAAGACATTGAAGAAAATGGTGGTAAGAGAAGATATTCATATTGAAGACTATGACATGAGAAGACATTGTGTGAAGACTTTGGGCCGAAGATCGTGTGGTTTATTTGTTTCATTTTCTTCTTTATTGAGTCATAGGAACCACCGTCTTGTTAAGTGGGGTCCAAGTGAACTAAGTCGAGTGGTAGTGATGCTCAAGAGTGGTAGTGATGCTCAACCCAAATCCTATGCCTTGGCGAAGACAATGAGAGCAAATCTTATCCAGAGTGGATGAGTCGACTTTGCTTGTAACCCAAGTAAAGTTATCGCATGTGTTTGAAATCGACCGTTGGAACACATGTCAGTTCCTTAGTGACCCAGGGTCATTTTGGACAAATCAGGTCGGGTTGCCTAGTGGCTATAAATAGCCACCCCCTACACCATAAATTGGCGGCTGCTCAGAGTTTGTGCACGGCTTTTGTCATTTGAGAGCAACCCACCTCGAAGCATTTGAAAGAGAGAAATCCTTGCGAGGATAAAGCCCAAACACCCAGAGCCAAAGAGTGTTAGGCATCACTAAAATCTTTCTGTCTGTGTGACCTAAAGAATTATTACACTTGAGGACTGTGAATCCTCCAGCCGGTTAGGCGTCGCGTTCTGAGCATCCAAGAGTCATTGTGGATTGCCGGTGAGCGAAGTCTGTGAAGGTTTGGAAGTCTCCTTGAAGACTTACGAGTGATTAGGCGAGGACTGGGTGTCCTTAGCTCAAGGGAATAAGGTGAAGACACGGTCTTGTGAGTTAAATCTCAGCCTCCCTAACGGACGTCGAGTTGTCACAGCCAAGCTGGAACTGGTCCAACAAATCTGTGTCTTCACAGGCAACTGGTTCTATCCCTTCCAACCTTACTTAAGTTTGTCTTCATGAAGTCATTGCTTATCTGTTCATCTGTTTGACTTCATTGCTTGACTTCTATTGTTGATTGGCTTCACACTATCTCCCATCTTGATCCTTACTACCTTACTGCTATTAGTCCTGTACTTTCACATCATTACATACTTGACTATGGCTTGTTTAGGGTAGTTTATCTTCCGCTACATATCAATTAGGTTGTTTCTGTTGTTTGTCTTCGAAATTTCCAAGTTTTGAAGACTTACATAAAAATCGCCTATTCACCCCCCCCCCCTCTAGTCGATTGTCGGTGTCAAAACTGGCGGATCTCGGGTAGGGGGCCCCGAACTGTGCGTCTAGGCGGATGGTAACTGGAGACAAGGGACACGATGTTTTTACCCAGGTTTGGGCCCTCTCGGTGGAGGTAAAACCCTACTCCTGCTTGATTGATATTGATGAAATGGGTAGTACAAGAGTGGATCTACCACGAGATCAAGGAGGCTAAACCCTAGAAGCTAGCCTATGGTATGATTGTTGTAATGGTTGTATGTCCTATGGACTAAAACCCTCCGGTTTATATAGACAGGAGAGGGCGAGGGTTACAGTCGATTACAATGATAGGAGATCTACATATCCGTATCGCCAAGCTTGCCTTCCATGCCAAGGAAAGTCCCATCCGGACACGGGACGAAGTCTTCAATCTTGTATCTTCATAGTCTTGGAGTCCGGCCGATGATGATAGTCCGGCTATCCGGACACCCCCTAGTCCAGGACTCCCTCAGTAGCCCCTGAACCAGGCTTCAATGACGATGAGTCCGGCGCGCATATTGTTCGGCATTGCAAGGCGGGTTCCTCCTCTGAATAACTCATAGAAGATTGTGAACACCAGGATAGTGTCCGGCTCTGCAAAGTAAATTCTACATTCCACCATAGAGAGAATAGTATGTACACAAGTTCAATCTGCTGACGTATTCTGCGGCATGACGTCACACCACTACCAAGCCTTTACTTGAATCATTTTTTATTATACCACCTCAGCGCGTTTAGCGAAGCGGTTTCCTTGGCACGTCTTGTCGAAGCAGAGATCGTGTTCCCCTTATTTCGGGATTCCCATCAATACGGACATGGGTAACCCAACCGCACCCGTCGCCACGCCCCCTCTATCGGAGGCGAGTTCCGAACGGTCACAGGGACGGCTCTTGGTATTCTCCTTCTTTATAACGGGACCAAGGCTCGTTTCTTTTCTTCAATCCTCAATCGAATCTTCTCCTCGCCCCGAGTTCCAACACCCAGAGCCCCAGATTCGAGCGCTTCGGACCTTCAACAATGTCCGGCTCCGACCTACAGGGCCGGTGGATGCCCTCCTCCGTCACGGGAGAGGACGTGCTAAAGCTGCGAGAGGCCAAGTATCTGACCTATGAGATTTCGCATAGGTTGCCCTCCAAAGGGCAAGTCATTCCCACCCCCAAGCCCGGCGAGTATGTCGTGTTTGTATCCCACCTCCGTCGGGGTTTAGGCTTCCCGATGGATCCTTTTGTGAGAGGGCTCATGTTTTACTATGGGTTGGAATTCCACGACTTGGCTTCGGAGTCCATCCTCCACATCTCTTCATTCATTGTCATCTGTGAAGCCTTCCTCCGCGTTACCCCTCACTTCGGTTTGTGGCTTAAGACCTTCGACGTGAAGCCGAAGATGATCGAGGTGTCAGCGAATCTTGGGCGGGCGGTTTGGAGCGAAGGGCTGACGCTCCATGGCCCGAGGGCTCTTTCCAGGAGGAGCTCAGCTGGTGGCAGCAGGAGTGGTTCTACATAACCGCTCCCAGGGGCAGTAGGCAGAAGCTGCCGCCCATCTTCCGCTTGGGCCCTCCATAGTGACTGATGTCATGGGTCAGCCAAGGGCTCAACTGGGGGCCATCAAAGGACGTGCCCCTATTGCAGGGCCGGAATCGAGACCTCCAAGCGAGGGAGATCGATCTGGTCGTGGTGATGCAGGTCACGCTGATTAGGCGTCTCCTGCCCTGCAAATGCCGTCCTCTCCGGCTGTGGGAGTTTAATCCGGAGGGACCACGAATTCTCCAACACTTCATGGGTACGACACCCGCGGAGATGTACAAATTGTTCTTTGGATCACGAGAGGCGTGTCCGGAATCGACCGAGGACGTCGGCCTAAGCTGCAATCGCCCGGATACACAAGTAAGTAGCTCCGTGTCTGGACATACCGTTTGTTCGCCTTTTTATGATTCGCCTTTTGACCAATGGTCCTCTAAACAGGAGTGGATAAGCGCCAAGCAAAAGCGTCTGATGTCGCCCCCCCCTCCGGAGACCGTGACTGGATCCGTCTTGATCGGGATCTTTGGAGGTTGCGCCTTGAGAGGAAGGCGAAGGGAGAACAGAGGAACTACCGCCTCTACCAAGGAGGCTTTTGAGGAAGGGGATCGAGAATCCCTCCTTCCAAGGAGAAGAGGACCGCTTCCGAAAACCGGAGGCCAAAGCCCGAAGTGGGAAGAGATCTTCACCAGAGGTCCTGCGTCCGAGAGGCTCCGCCGCACAGATCTCCCTAAAGAATCAGCCCTCCAATGAGCCGTAAATAGAAAAAAGGGAGTTTTCCAATAAGGACATCCCTATTTGTGCTTCGAGGATAACTTAAGTTTTACCTTGTAGTTCGGATCTCCGTCCTTCTCGGATGAGCTCGTCTTGGGGAACTTCATCCGGAGATGATGGAGAGCGAGACGCCCTCCATCTGTCGCACCATCGGATAGGGCGAGCGAGCACGAAGTGTCATCATGGAGGGCATCCCGAGTCCGGCAGGGCCGAATAGTTCGGCACCAACGGTGTCGGCCGAGGGAGCTGGAAGGATCTGCTTGAGAAGGCGTCTATCTCAGAAGGTCACCGTACACTAATGAGTACGGTGATTGAAAGAATTTCATCCGCCGAAGGCGGGTTCGTGATGCCGCTCGAGTTCTTTGGCGGGGTTTGAGGTACGTAAAAATGACATACCCTTTGACAGTTTTACACATAAAGTGCGCCCTGTATAGATAGTAGCCCCTGAGACTCGGTAGGGTGTCGAGAACGACAGTGTGCCGAGGATCACGATCCTAGGTATTGATTTTCGCCTTTTCCTATGTAGGTGGCAGATAGTTCGGTGGCTAGCCGGACTGATGGAGTTGCCGAACTAAAGCGTCAACTCGATGTTGCGGATGCGAACATCGCGCTAGTCAACCGGCGACTTGACGAGTCGCAAGGTAGGTTTCTTCTCCGTGGTCACCTAGTAAGGGAGCCGAAGCCCACCCCTTACAATATGTATGCTTGACGCAGATGGTGCCGCTCTTTGTGGAGAGCCTTTGGGCGAACTTGCTCAAGCCAAGGAGCAGGCGGAAGGAGTGATGCGGCTGCCTTAAGGCGGCCAAGAGCTCGAAGCGAAAGGGCTGCTCACTGCCGTAGCAGGGAAGAGATGGCCGAAATGGCCGTGAAGTTGAAAGATGCTACCGACCGCTATGTGGTTCTTGAGAAGGAACGTCGGGCGGAGCAAGAAGACCTGAAGAAGGCCACCGCCGAAGCCAAGGATGCCCGTTCTGCAACGCGGGCTATAAAGGAGGAGCTGCGCCAAAGCCGAGGATATTGTGGTGGCAAGCCCTTTCTGCGCTGTGGGAGGTTTACAGATCAAAGTATGCTCGACTTGGCCAGCTATGGGGTCCGGAGGATCCTTATATGGATTTAGCGGCGAGTGCGGTAGATGTCGTTGTGCACTTCCGAAGTCAGAAGGATCACGAGATGGAAGAGCTATTTTGGTCTCAATTCCATAGTCCGGGCGTTCACCTCTGACCGACCCGATCGGTGGTGAGTGGGCTGAGCTGAATAGGCTGTCCGGGCTTGCCATGACAGATATCGTGGCTCATGTCCGGCGGATAGGCTAAGTCAAGAGTTATTTTGGCTTATTGCAGCAATTTCTTGGGCGGTGCCGCATATCAAAGCGATAAGCGGTCGGCCTGCATAGAGGGTGCCACGGATGGCCCTCGCCGTGTGAAGACATCTTGGGCGAGAGATGGATGCCCACTGTATGCGACCCGTGGTTGGACGAGAGCGGTTACCCACGAGCACTATTTTGGGGAAGTTCTGCGTGGTGCTCATGTAATAGAGTCGCGGTGCTCAAAAATGTCGTGTTCAAATGAACTTTATGATTTGTAAAACGATGTTTATAATATAAGCGCTTTTTGTACTTGTGCGTGCAAGTATTGAAATATCTCTGTCTTGGCCGTTTAATGTATACTTGTGTATAACCCGAAAGATGGCAGTCTTGACTTGACCCCACGCACATAGTGCGGGGTGTTTACAAAATAGCACATTTTCACACTTAATACAACGTCTTGGTCCTGTAAAGGAGGTGGTAGCGTAGCAAACGAGGCAACCGGACTATAATGCTTTATCACTTTCACTTAGCCATAGGAGTTCGAAGGTGGGGCTACGACATAGCCCCTAGGGGCACCGCGCTCTCTCAATTCAGGCGCTTGTGTGCTCGCGGAAAGCGGTCCTTCGTCCAGCGAAGAATTCTAAACATTCCGATAGTCGATCGAGTGGTTGACCAGTCTCTCGCTATATCATGATGATCGGGTTTCGGCTTTCTCTCTTGAGGTGCTCATTGCACGAACCGGGCACAATGCAGATAGTTCTCCGGTGCGCGTTAGCCAATGATACGGAACGTAAGGCAGCAAAACACAGGAGCCGGGCAAACCCAACATTTGACCAAAGACATGACTCGGAGCTGATGCATATAAGGCCTATCTCGAGACGGCGAACACTCCCTAAGGTATTCGGTCTTTATAATAACGGGCAAAACAATGCGCTAAGCCCCTAGTGTCCAGGTACAGGCGAGAATTTCTGGCGCGGCCAATGCCAAAACGCCAGCCTCCTCATTGGTTATGGGTAAAAACCGTGGGATGTGGATCAACAAAAGACAGTAAGAAAGGTTTACGCATAGACTTAATCTAAAAAGAATCCTTGCGACGGGTCCCTGCTGCACGTCTGCGCCTGTGTCTCCATTGTGCCGTATCCTGGACGGGTGTGCACGTTGTTCATCTGTAAAAAGAGAGGAACTTAGCTTGAAAGGAAATCATGCAAAAAATGTATTAAAAATCGAGATATGAATGAATGAATAAGGCTGAGCTTATATTAGCTCCTTATTGCTTATACACATAGCCCCTTGTAACGGGGTGTGTGGCTAGGGAGCCCCTAGCTTATTTATGCCGGACTCGTCTAGCCGTGCCCGGGGTCTTGAACGACCTTTTAATGAGATGATGCCGCGTGGACCGGGCATTTTAAGTGTAAGAGACGCGAGTGTGGTACACGTTAAAGCGGACAAAAGCTTCACGTCCCAATAGAGCTTGATGGCTACTTTTGAATGGGGCGATATGAAAGATTAGCTTTTCACGTCGAAAGTTGTCGGGTGACCCGAACACAACTTCTAGTAGTAAGGAGCCCGTGCACTTGGCGTAAGGGCCTGGCGTCACTCCTTTGAAGGAAGTGCGGGTATGTTGAATTTTAGTAAGGTCTATCCCCAACTTGCGGATTGTGTCCGGATATAGCAGGTTTAGATCGCTGCCGCCATCCATCAGGGCTTGTGTAAATTGTAGTCCGTCGATTATAGGATCCAATATCAGAGCAGTCCATCCTGCGTTTCGAATACTTCTGGAATAGTCCAGGTGGTCGAAAGTAATTGGTTTTGACATCCAATCTCGAGGTTCCGCTGGGGTGGACCGTGCGACACCTACTTTGGCAGGTGCCGCATTGTTTTCCCGTATTATCACATGAAGTGAGTTTACTGTTTTCACTTCTTGTGGGAAAGTCTTTTGTTTTCCGGTGCTCTGCTGGTGGGGTTCGTCCTCATCCTCACTTGGCGCGTCGAGCCCCTTGTGTTCGGCATTGAGTCGGCCGGACTGTTTGAAGACCCAATAATCTCGGTGGGTGTGGTTTGCAGGACTTCCGGAGGTGCTGCAGATTTGACATATCCGATCCAAAATTTTGTTTAAGTTGGATAGCTCGTCGCTATTGTCCTTAAGAGGCAATGTTTTGTTGTTCGGCCGCGAGCTTTTGAATCCGGTGTTGACCGTCGTGTTCTTTGGGCTTTTTCCTTTATTCCGGCGCTGGTCCTTTTTGCGCCGTGATTTTCTGTTTCCATCTCTGATCTCGGATGTACTCGGGTCGCTGGTGCTGCATCTTGCTAGCCAGCTATCTTCCCCTGCACAAAAGTGGGTCATGAGGCTTGTTAGCGCGGCCATTGTTCTCGGCTTCTCTTGGCCAAGGTGTCTGGCGAGCCATTCGTCTCGGACATTATGTTTAAAAGCTGCTAAGGCTTCGGTGTCCGGACAGTCGACTATTTGGTTCTTTTTGGTAAGAAACCTGTTCCAAAATTTGCGCGCTGATTCTCCGGGCTATTGAGTTATGTGACTTAAATCGTCTGCATCCGGAGGGCGGACATAAGTCCCTTGAAAATTTGCTCTAAACGCGTCCTCGAGCTCTTCCCAACTTCCAATAGTATTTTCTGGGAGGCTTTTGAGCCAATGCCGAGCTGGCCCTTTGAGCTTGAGGGGTAGATATTTTATGGCGTGGAGATCGTCTCCTCTAGCCATGTGTATGTGCAGGATGTAATCCTCAATCCAGACTCCGAGGTCTGTTGTTCCATCGTATGCCTCTATGTTTACGGGCTTGAATCCCGCTGGAAATTCATGATCCAGCACCTCAGCGGTGAAACATAGTGGGTGTGCAACGCCCCTGTATTTAGGCGTGCCGTTATCTTCGAACATACGGCGTGTTGTGTCACTTCCTAGGGCCCTCTTTTTTGGCCCATAAATGGACCTGACCGGGCCATCTCTTTTACAAGGATCATGCGTCGGCTTGTGTGCGGCGCCGCTTGTCGCTTTTGGCCTGTCATCTGGTCGTCTATCCGGCCAGGAGGCCTCTTTGCTTTTTAACTTTGGGGGCTCTATGGCCTCCTCGTCGAATTCTGGCAGCAGCCTACGCTTCGGGTAGCTCTTTGTTTGGTGGCCATTGCCATATTTGTCCGCGATCTTGAGTACTTTGCTCCACCTCATTCTGAGTATGTCTTCTGCTGTTTTGAGCTTCCGTTTTTCCTTCTTCAGACTTCTTGTAGTGGCGACGAGTCTTTTGTGAAGGTTCTTATGCTCCGGTGGTGTGTCCGGCGTGAGATCGTCTGGACTGTTGTTTTCGCCGGGCATGGATTGATTATCCGATCGTCCTGTTCGGATGGTTGCTTGGTTGCAAGTTTGTCGTCCACTGGTTTGCACTGCTCTATTGCTGGGTCATTGGGAGTGTTGTTTTTGTCGAGGCGGGACTTAGGGCGGCACCTGCGTTGCCGTCTTGGTTGTTTGTCGGCGGAATTATCCTTTGCCGCGTCCCGTTGTTCCTCGTTATTGCTTCCTTTTGGGGTGTCCACCATATATACATCATGGGTTGGGGTGGCCTTCCAGTGCTCGGTAGGCGCTGGTTCTTGGTAGTCTCCGGCATCACCGTCCATACCATCGATGTCTTCGGAGTCGTAGTCTAGCATGTCGGTTAGATCATCGACAGTGACTAAAAAGTGGGTGGTGGTGGGATTCGAATTTCTTCGTCGTCGCATCCGACCATCGACCATGATCCGGCCAGGGTCTCTCGATAACGAGAGATGCTTTAGCGAATTTAGGATGTCGCCAAAGGGTGAGTGCTGAAGGATGTCCGTGGCGGTGAACTCCATGATCGGCACCCAATCGGATTCGATTGGCAGGGGCGCATGAGGTTCAGAGTCCGGCAAGGAGTCCGGCACCTTGGAGTCACGAGCTTTATAAGGGACAAGGTCGGTATTTGGCTCCATCGCCGTAGAAGTTGCAGCTCCCGAGGCGGTGTCCAGCCACCTGTCCTCGATCTACACGGTCTGCTCCGGACTATGGGTCGAGGCGGACTCGAAAAGTCTGACATCGTGGCCTTGTCCGTGGCGAGCTAGATCATGCCCCTCGTGACAGCGCGGCACGCTCGGCTGTGGCTTGAATCCATTGAAGATCAAGTCTTCGCGGATGTCGGCCGTGAAGCTTAGGCTTCCAAATCTGACCTGATGGCCAGGGGCGTAGCTTTCGATCTGCTCTAGATGGCCAAGTGAATTGGCCCGCAGTGCAAAGCCGTCGAACACGAAGATCTGTCCGGGGAGAAAATTCTCACCCTGGACTGCGTTGTTGTTGATTGAAGGAGCCATCAAGCCTATCGGTGACGACACAGAGGAACTCTCAATGAAAGCACCAATGTCGGTGTCAAAACCGGCGAATCTCGGGTAGGGGGTCCCGAACTGTGCGTCTAGGCGGATGGTAACAGGAGACAAGGGACACGATGATTTTACCCAGGTTCGGGCCCTCTCGATGGAGGTAAAACACTACTCCTGCTTGATTGATATTGATGATATGGGTAGTACAAGAGTGGATCTACCATGAAATCAAGGAGGCTAAACCCTAGAAGCTAGCCTATGGTATGATTGTTGTAATGGTTGTATGTCCTACGGACTAAAACCCTCCGGTTTATATAGACACCGGAGAGGGCTAGGGTTACACAGAGTCGGTTACAATGATAGGAGATCTACATATTCGTATCGCCAAGCTTGCCTTCCACACCAAGGAAAGTCCCATCCGGACACGGGACGAAGTCTTCAATCTTGTATCTTCATAGTCTTGGAGTCCGGCCGATGATGATAGTCCGGCTATCCGGACACCCCCTAGTCCCGGACTCCCTCATCGATACTAGCACTTTCAGACAGGCGTCCACCAGCCGCCTCACCAGCCCGAAGTAGCTCCCAGGCATGGCTTCCTTAGGCCACTGCCGAACTATGAGGCCCTTCATGGCCTGATCGGCCACCTTATGGAGCTCGACCAGCTGCTTCAGCTGGTCGCTCAAGGGCACCGGGTGTCCGGCCTTAGCATACTGAGACCAGAACACCTTCTCCGTCGATCTCCCCTCCTCGGCTCGGTAGAACTCGGCAGCGTCGGAAACACTGCGGGGCAAATCTGCGAATGCTCCTGGAGAGCTCCGGATTTGGGTAAGTAACAAGTAATTCACTTTCACGTGCCTGCTTTGCATAAAGAATGCCTTACCCGCCGCTATCTTCTTCATCGCTTCAATTTCCTGGAGGGCTTTTTGGGCTTCGGCCTTAGCGTCTTTGGCGCTCTCAAGGGCCGAGGCGAGCTCGGACTCTTGAGTCTTTGATTCACGCTCCAAACTCTTGTGTTTTCCCACGAGAGCCTGGAGCTCTTGCCGCACCTCCGCCACCCGCGCCTCCTTCTTCTCTCGCTCGGTGCGCTCTGCGGCCGCATTGCTTTCGGCCTTGGACACCGCTTCCTTCAGGGTCGCCACCTCGTTCATGGCCCTTGCAATACTCACGTTATTCCTGTCATTTTTTCAAACCACATCTTTTATATACTTCCATAAGGTATTACTTACCTTCCTTGTCCTCGAGCTGCTTTTTGGCAAGGCCGGGCTCGTTCTCGGACCGCTCGAGGCTCTGCTTCAATGCATTGACCTCTGCAGTCGGTCTTGGCGAGAGGTCAAGAAAAGCAGCCCTGCATTCCCCATATTGACATACTTATGTTAGACTCCTGCGTACATCTTTTTAGATCCTCGGTTCGGCTTTTCTTTCCGAACACCAAACTAAGCATCGGGGACTCTGTCTATGCGGTAATATTTTACATATCTTAAACACATACCTCAAAGCTTTGTTAGAAGGCTGGCACGAACTTCAGATCAGCCCGCTCTTGGCGGATGAACTTCTGGATCACCACACTCATGCTTGATGCGGTGCTTCGTCGATGGGGCGCCGTTAAGCGCCTCAAAGCAAATTATCCAGTGCCTCGGTTCGACGGAGGTCACCGTGTCGCGATCTCGCCCTTCTTCGAAGGGCGCTGTCGGACTCGGAACCACGAAGGTTCGGTGCGAATCGACCCGAGGCGAACTTAGAGCCCTTTGGGGTTTTATCCCCCTTGCGCCTAGAGTCCGGGAGGTTGCCTTGTGGCGCCTTCTAGACCACCTCCTCCTGGCTGGGCCCCTTTTGGGACCCCACCTCGGCGTCATCCGCAGCGCGAGGAGAGGAGGCAGCCGGAAGTGAGGTGCTATTCACGTCCGACGAATCCATGGAGCCGCTCGTTGAAGCGTCGAGCCCGTCCTTGGGCGGGCTGCAGGGTTATATTCGACGTTAGGAGATTCTGTACGACAAACGAAACACCATGAGTTATTCTGGTATCCGGACACTTACGATGTCGCCAGGGGCTTAGCCCTCGGTGGCCACTCCTCTTCGTCGTCGGCGGCGTTGGTGGAGTAGTCCGGAGGAAGGTCCTTCCTTCTTGGACCCTCCGGCCTCCCGGTGGGCGGCCTTCCTTTTCTTCTCTCCCCGGCTGGGAGAGGCCTCTTCCTCCTCCTCGTCTTGGGGAGGAGTCCGCCTCGAGTCATCGGACGATGAGTCGACAACACTGGCGCGGGAACTCCTTGAGTTCCGTGGCCTTCTTCTTAGCCTTCTTCTCGGCACCACGTGAGGTGCGGAACCAACTAACCCGTCAATCAGGCGTCCGCTGGAGTCTTCTGGCGAGGGAGCCGGACAGTTAACCTGCCCAGACGTCTCCTGCCAAGCCTGTCAAAGGTAAGGGAGTTTAGATCCCGCATAGAGTCAAACTATGGAAAACAAGAGTCCCGTAAAGGGTAAAGTATCTTACCTCGCTGGCTTGATCTGCGAGCTGAATCCACGATCTTGATGGCGGATCACGGGAGCCTCGGCGCCCTTGAGCAGCACCTTCCGGGCATCTTCGTGCGTAGTGTCGAAGAGCACTGCTCAGAATTTAGTCTTGTGCGGATCAAACTCCACAAGCTGAAGGCCCGTTGTTGGCACGGGAGGATCCGGCGGATGAGCATGACCTGGACTATGTTGACAAGCTTGAGCTTCTTGTTCACCAGGTTTTGGACACAGGTTTGAAGTCCGGTCAGCTCTTACGAATTACCCCACGTCAGGCCCTTCTCTTTCCAGGAGGTGAGCCGTGTAGGGAAGCGGATCGAATTGGGGCGCTGCCCATTTAGGGTCGTGTGGCTCGGTGATGTAGAACCACCCAATTGCCACCTTTATGGTCTCCACGAAGGAGCCCTCGAGCCATAGGGCGTTGGCCATCTTGCCCACCATGGCACCTCTCTGCCTTGCACTTGGCGGTCGCCCACTACCTTGACTTGACATTAAAGATCTTGACCATAAGCGAAGTGGGGCTGGATGCAGAGGAAGGCCTCGCACACGACGATGAACACCGAGATGTTGAGGATGAAATTCGGGGCCAGATCGTGGAAATCCAGGCGGTAGTAGAACATGAGGCCCCGGACAAATGGGTGAAGTGGAAAACATAGTCCGCGAAGGAAGTGGGTGAGGAACACCACCCTCTCATGGGGCCTGGGGGTGGGGATGAGCTGCCCCTTGTCGGGGAGCCGATACACGATGTCGTTGGACAAGTATCCGGCCTTCCACAGCTTTTTGATGTGCCCCTCCGTGACGTAGGAGGCCATCCACTTGCCTCTCACTCCGGACATGGCTGGAGAAGGTTGAGGTGGGATGTGCGGACTTGGGCGCTGGAGCTCGAGTGCGCGGAAATGGATGAGCAAAGGAGGAAGAAGGCGTAGGTAAAAAGGTGGATCCTTATCCCCTTATATGGACGGACGAAGCTATGCGTCCCCACCAGCCTGGTGAAACTAGCTTATCTCCCAAGCGCCGTAATCAATGGTGCGGTTGGGTTACCCACGCCCGTATTGATGAGAATCCCGGAATAAGGGGACGCGATCTCTGCTTTGACAAGACGTGCCAAGAAAACCACCTCGCTAAACGCGCTGAGGTGGGATAGTAAAAACGATTCGAATAAAGGCTTGGCCATGGTGTGATGTCACGCCACAGAATACGTCAGCAGATTGAATTTGTGTAAATATTATTCTCTCTACGGTGGTATGTGGAACTTATTTTGCAAAGTCGGACACTATCCTTATGTTCAAAATCTTCTATGAAGTATTCGGAAGAGGAACCCGCCTTGCAATGAAGAAGAAAATATATGCCGGACTCGTCGTCATTGAAGCACTGGTTAGGGAGACTCTTGAGGAGTCTGGATTAGGGGTGTCAGGATAGCGAACTATCACCTTTGGCGGACTCTGGACTATGAAGATACAAGATTGAAGACTTCGTCCCGTGTCCGGATGGGATTTTCCTTGGCGTGGAAGGCAAGCTTGGCGATACGGATATGTAGATCTCCTACCATTGTAACCGACTTTGCGTAACCCTAACCCTCTTCGGTGCCTATATAAACCGAAGGGTTTGTAGTCCGTAGGACGAACAACAATCATACCATAGGCTAGCTTCTAGGGTTTAGCCTCTCTGATCTCGTGGTAGATCTACTCTTGTACTACCCATATCATCAATATTAATCAAGCAGGAGTAGGGTTTTACCTCCATCGAGAGGGCCCGAACCTAGGTAAAAACATCATGTCCCTTGTCTCCTACTACCATCCGCCTAGACGCACAGTTCGGGACCCCCTACCCGAGATCCGCCGGTTTTGACACCGACAGCGGGGGTGATCTCGGGTTCGGACCACGGCCGGACACAGTCCTGGAGACCTTTAAGGCTCCAGAATCGGGCGAGCAGCCACCTTCGATGGTGGGAGGCTTGCTTACTCCGCCGGCAACCTCTGTCCAAGCAGAGCTGCCAGGCGGTCTATCGATAGCGTTAAGGAACGCGTCTATCATCGATGAACATCGGACCCTCATGGGTGCGGTGGTTGAAAAGATTCAGTCCGTCGGGAGCGGGCTGAATGAGTCCTACCTTGGCCTTATAAAGGCCTTTGAGGTATGTTTCCTAAGAAACCTTTGAGGAATCGTCATAATATGTGTGGTAGCCCCTAATACACTGTCCGACGAAAGAGGGAGAGACAGGCAGCGGATCAAATCCCCTGCCTTTGTAGGAGCCTTTGTTAATGACGTATACCCCTTTGTGCGAAAACAGGCGTCCGCAGAGAAGACAGCCGCTCATAATGTGGAAGTGTCCGGACTGAAGCAGAGCTTGGAACGGGCCGAGGAGGAACTTGGCTGTGTGAAAAAGCAATTGGAGGACAAGCAAGGTATGTTTAAACATTGTCTTGAATTTGGCACGAATGAGTAATTGTGCCTATTGAAAAGTATTTGTATTGTGTGCCCTAGGAGCGAGTGCTGAATATGAGGCACTGAAGAAGGCTGTGGCTGATGCCAACGAGAAGGCTACCGCCGAACAGGCGCTTTGTGAGAAACACGAGGCCAGGGTTATCGCAGCTGAGCGAGAGCTCCAGGAGGCCGTAAAGAAAAGCGAGGGCCTTGAGCAGAGTCTAGTAGGGAAAGAATCCGAGCTCGCCCAAGCTCTCCAAGCCACGGAAGATGCTCGGGAAGAAGCCCGAGGTACTATGCGGGACATTCAAGAGGCCCGGAAAGTTGCGGCTGGTAAGGCCTTTTGTATTCATGGCCATTTTTACAGGATAGTGTGAAGAACTCTAAGCGACAAGCTGAATTCTTGTTTTTCCAGGGGCGTTTGCGGATCTGTCTCGCAGCATATCAGATGCCGCCCAATTCTACCGGACCGAGGAGAAGAAGTCTGCGGAGAGGGATTTCTGGTCGCAATATTTGGCGCAGAACTATCCGGTGCCATTTATCGATCAGCTGAAGCAGCTGGTCGAACTGCACCAGGCGGCCGAACTAGCCATGAAGGACTTGGTTGTCCGTGTGGGCATGGAGCGTTCAAGCGATTACCGGACTCGTGAAGCGGATTGTGGGCGCCTGTCCTCGGCTTGATGCTGTTAAGCGATCGGTCTGTATAGAGGGTGCGCGCGTGGAGTTTTCCCTTGCAAAAGTGCATTGGGGGAAGCTTGATGCGGAGAAGCTGATGACCGAGGGGACGCCAGAGGGTAAGGAGCACTGCAAGCGCGAGTTGTACTATGAAGGTGTACTGAAGGGAGCCCGCCTTGTGGCGGATAAGTGTACCAAAGACATTATATTTCCCTGAGGGCATTCGTGCCGTTCTTTGTAATATGGGATAATGGCACTTTTATTACTCATTGCTTGTTTTGTTTGAACATTTGTTCTTCCTGTACGGCTGCTTAGTGTATGTAAATCCTGAGAGTTGGCCAGTCGTCGGCTTCTTCCCCCTCGAAAGAAATATGGGGGTGTTCGGGTCATAACTGAACACTCTTTATCCCATGGCTGGGTCCTTTTTAAGGAGGTGTTCCTCACCACGAACCAGGCAATCGGACTATAAGGCTTTACCACTCTCACTTAGCCATAGGAATTCGAGTATGGTCGGCGCATCCCCTAGTGTTCGGAAGGCTGAACTAGGGGCTCTGTTGGCGCCTGATCGGAAGACCGATCCGTCGCACTCTGCATTTATAATGGCGTTATGCGGAATAAATCTTTAAGGATTTTACAACCTCTCGAACAGCTAACCGGCTCTCGCTGCATCATGACAGTCAGTTTTCGGCTTTCTCTACTGAGGTGCTCGTCCGGCAGAACCGGGACACAATCGCAGTAGTTCTCCCAGCGCTACCTTAGCCGATGGGGCAGAACATAAGGTACCAAAACATGGGAGCCAGGAAAACCCAACCAATGACCCAAGACATGATTCGGAGCTGATGCATATAGTGCTATAAGTTCGGGGTGCCGAGCGATCGAAAAGGTGGTCGGACTTTATTGCTGTACTGTGAAGCCCCTGGCATAATCGGGCGTGACATGAGGCTTCGACGAGAAACGACGACCAGTAAGTGTTATTTAAGTCTACGCATTGTAGTAGGATGATATGTCTATGCATATGATTACGATTTATGATTATAAAAAGAGGTGTTTTTGGCGGAACCTGTGATGGCCGGACTGGAGGGGGCTGTGAGTGGATCTGAAGTGAATCCGGACTACCTTCTTTGGGGGGGGGGGTCACATGCATGTTCCTGCCCTTGTGTGTCCGGGTCGATTCCACGTTGCCAATCCTGTTCTGCGTCAAAGTTAGTCTGTAAAGGCAAATACTTGGAGGCTGCTGAACGTCGGTTGGTCTGAGGGTTCCTGATCGGACCCTGGTTAACCCAACCGATATGCCGTGAAGTAGCGCGGACTCCTCGGTTGGTGTCCGGATAGTTGGCTGTCATATCAGAATTTTGATAGGCATGCGCGACTCGCTACTCCGGCAGCTGTATGATTTCCGCTCTAAGGGCGGGGTTCGGCCTTGCCCAGAGGTGTGGTTATATCACACGGTGTTGGCCTAATGGTTTACCACGTGGAGTCTAGTCAATGTGGTTCATCCCGTTAGCGTATGGTAAATTACCGTATGAGGGGAAGGTGCCGAAGAATTATTCTTTTGCTTTACAGTTTTTGGTGATCCGAAGACCACCGTTAGAGTGGTGGGCCAATAAAACTTGGCCTTTGCACCTGGCATCTTTTAAAAGATGTTATTTGTGGTTTCATACCCGCGGGGGCTTTATGTGTTATGGAGCCCCCGGACTGATAGGTCTAGAGGTACTGCAATTGAATTGATGTGGTTGATGTGATCGGGGGCGATCGGCCGTACTTTTATGCTCTGGGGGGTCTCTTGACTAGACGCCTCACCTCATTGTTTCCGGCACACGACCAGCTGCTTTGTTTTGAGGATCCGGCATTCTCTATTGGTATGCTTTGCCGTCCTTCTAGGAGTACCATGAATTTCACATGGTTGATTGAGTGTGTGGCTCGGGCCGGATAGGCTTGAGCTGTTCTTTGTCCGCTGACTGGACTGGGAGTTGCTGGACTTGGCACCAGCTTCCCTGACTTGACGCTTATGACCATTGCGCCGAGGCTTGAGGATGCCTCTTCGTGTGTCCTTCGTATTGTCTTGGACCGTAGTGATGTGTTGACGTCGGGGTATGTGCCTTGGGTTCTCCTGCTTAGGTTGAGGTAGCCAGTTGTGCCGTGTATGCCCTTTGTCGGGGCGGTCGAGTCCGTATTTTTCGGTGGCCAGTACCTTGGTCCACCTGTCCACGAGCAAATCTTGGTCAGCTTTAAGTTGTTGTTGCTTCCTTTGCAAGCTCCTTGCCGTGGCCATGAGCCGTCACTTGAAGCGAACTTGTTCCACTGGGTCTTCAGGCACGCCGAATTCTTCATTGCCGAGGCTTACCTCATCCTCGGAGGGGGCGTATAGTTGTCCCTTTCCAAGTATCCCACCGTAGCCAGTCCGGCCTGCTTAAAGGTAGGCTGATCGGGGTTGAATCCATCTTTGGCGCCCTCTGGATTGTTTTCGTCTCCTGTGCGGGTATTGCTGTGGCGGGGCTTGGAGCGGTGTTGACGATGCCCATGCTTTGCTTTTTTCCCTGAGGGGTTATCCTCCGTTGCCTCATCGCATTGGTTTCCTTTGGAGTACCCACCATATATATATAGCGTAGGAGGAGGTGGTTGTCCACCGCCCAGTGAGTGGTGGTTCATGTTCTTCTCCTGCATCGTCGTCCATACCGTCGATGTCTTCGGAGTCGAAGTCAAGCACGTCGGTTAGATCATCGACCGTGGCAATGAAGTGGGTGGTGGGTGGGCAACGAATTCCTTTGTCGCCTGCTTCCCACTCGAGCCGGACATAGTTCGGCCAAGAGCCTCCTAACAAAGAGAGAGACTTTAATGAGTTCAGCATGTTGCCAAAGGGCGAGTGCTGGAAGATATCCGCAGCGGTAAACTCCATTACCGGAGCCCAAATAGGCTCGGCAGGCTTGGGAGCGCGCGGACTGGAACCTACAACCGAGTCCGGGGGTTCGGAGTCACAAGCTTCCTTAAAAGTGAGGCCTGTGTTCGGCTCTACCGCCGATGAGTGTGCGGCCTGCAGGGCGGGGTCCATCCACCCGTCCTTGGGCCATGCAGTCTGCTCCGAATTTAGGTCCGGGACTACTGCAGGGGTAATATCCCGACCATTGTCCGACAGCAGGTCTAAGCCATGCTCATCGTGACTGTCCGGCGCTCCCGGCACAGGCCCAAATCCATCGAAGATCAAGTCTCCACGAATATCCACCGCGTAGTTCAGATTTCCGAACCTGACTTGGTGGCCAGGGGCGTAGCTGTCGACCTGCTCCAGATGGCCAAGCGAATTAGCCCGCAGTGTGAAGCCGCCGAACACGAGGATCTGTCCGGGGAGGAAAGTCTCACCCTGGACCGTGTTGTTGACGATGATTGAAGGAGCCATCGAGCCTTGCAGCGACGACACAGAGGAACTCTCAATGAAAGCACCAATGTCGGTGTCAAAACCGACAGATCTCGGGTAGGGGGTCCCGATCTGTGCGTCTTAGGCTGATGGTAATAGGAAGCAAGGGACACAATGTTTACCCAGGTTCGGGCCCTCTCGATGGAGGTAAAACCTTACTTCCTGCTTGATTAATATTGACGATATGAGTAGTACAAGAGTAGATCTACCACGAGACCGTAGAGGCTAAACCCTAGAAGCTAGCCTATGATGATTATGATTGTAATTGTGATCGGCCTTCTAAGGACCAACCTCTCCGGTTTATATAGACATCGGAGAGGGCTAGGGTTTACATGGAGTCGGTTACAAGGAAGGAAATACAATATCCGGATCGCCAAGCTTGCCTTCCACGCTAAGGAGAGTCCCATCCGGACACGGGACGAAGTCTTGAGTCTTGTATCTTCACGCTTCAATAGTCCGGACGATGTACATAGTCCAGCTATCCGGATACCCCCTAATCCAGGACTCCCTCAGTCATCTCAACGGATTTAGATGCTGCCCTTTTTAACGTGAATGCAGCTATCTCTAATGCATAACCCCGAAACGATAGTGGTAAATCGGTAAGAGACATCATAGATTGCACTATATCCAATAAAGTACGGTTATGAGATTTGGACACACCATTATATTGTGGTGTCCATGTGGCATTAGTTTGTGGAACTATTCCACATTGTTTTAATTGAAGACCAAACTCGTAACTCAAATATTCGTCTCCGCGATCAGATCGTAGAAACTTTATTTTCTTGTTACGATGATTTTCTACTTCCCTCTGAAATTCTTTGAACTTTTCAAATGCTTCAAACTTATGTTTCATCGAGTAGATATACCCATATCTGCTCAAATCATCTGTGAAGGTCAAAAAATAACGATACCCGCCGCGAGCCTCAACACTCATCGGACCGCATAAATCAGTATGTATTATTTCCAATAAGTCAGTTGCTCGCTCCATTATTCCGGAGAACGGAGTATTAGTCATCTTGCCCATGAGGCATGGTTCGCAAGCATCAAGTGATTCATAATCAAGTGATTCCAAAAGCCCATCAGCATGGAGTTTCTTCATGCGCTTTACACCAATATGACCTAAACGGCAGTGCCACAAATAAGTTGCACTATCATTATTAACTTTGCATCTTTTGGCTTTAATACTATGAATATGTGTATCACTACGACCGACATTCAATAAACCATTTATATTGAGTGTTTGACCATAGAAGGTTTATTCATGTAAATAGAACAACAATTATTCTTTGACTTAAGTGAATAACTGTATTGCAATAAACACGATCCAATCATATTCATGCTCAACGCAAACACCAAATAACATTTATTTTAGGTTCAACACTAATCCCGAAGGTAAAGGGAGTGTGCGATGGTGATCTTATCAATCTTGGAATCACTTCCAACACACATCATCACCTCGCCCTTAACTAGTCTCTGTTTATTTTGCAACTCCCGTTTCGAGTTACTACTCTTAGCAACTGAACCAGTATCAAATACCAAGGGGTTTCTATAAACACTAGTAAAGTAGACATCAACAACATGTATATCAAATATATCGTTGTTCACTTTGCCATCCTTCTTATCTGCCAAGTATCTAGGGTCAGTTCCACTTCCAGTGACCATTTCCTTTGCAGTAGAAGCACTCAGTTTCATGCTTGAGTCTAGCTTTGGGTTTCTTCACGGGAGTGACAACTTGTTTGTCATTCTTCTTGAAGTTCCCTTTCTAGTCCTTTGCCCTTATCTCAAAACTAATGGTCTTGTTAATCATCAACACATGATGCTCTTTCTTGATTTCTACCTTCGCCGATTTCAGCATCACGAAGAGCTCGGGAATTACTTTCATCATCCCTTGCATACTATAGTTCATCACGAAGTTCTAGTAACTAGAGAATTTTGTCAATTACTATCTTATCTGGAAGATTAACTCCCACTTGATTCAAGCAATTGTAGTACCCAGACAATCTGAGCACATGCTCACTTGTTGAGCTATTCTCCTCCATCTTGTAGGCAATGTACTGTCAGAGGTCACATACCTCTCGACACGGGCATGAGTATGAAATACCAATTTCAACTCTTGGAACATCGCATATGCTTCGTGGCGTTCAAAATATTTTTGAAGTCCCGGTTCTAAGTCGTAAAGCATGGTGCACTAAACTATCAAGTAGTTATCATACCGAGCTTGCCAAACATTCATAATGTCTGCATCTGCTCCTGCAATAGGTCCGTCACCTAGCGGTGCATCAAGGACATAATTCTTCTGTGCAGCAATGAGGACAATCCTCAGATCACAGACCTAGTCCGCATCATTCCTACTATCATCTTTCAACATAGTTTTTCTCTAGGAACATATCAAAAATAAACGGGGAGTTACATCGTGAGCTATTGATCTACAACATAGTTATGCAAATACTATCAGGACTAAGTTCATGATAAGTTAAAGTTTAATTAATCATATTACTTAAGAACTCCCACTTAGATAGACATCCCTCGAGTCATCTAAATGATCACGTGATCCAGATCAACTAAACCATGTCCGATTATCACGTGAGATGGAGTAGTTTTCAATGGTGAACATCACTATGTTGATCATATCTACTATATGATTCACGTTCAACCTTTCGGTCTCCAGTGTTCCGAGGCCATATCTGCATATGCTAGGCTCGTCAAGTTTAACCCGAGTATTCCGCGTGTGCAAAACTGGCTTGCACCCGTTGTATGTGAATGTAGAGCTTATCACACCCGATCATCACGTGGTGTCTCAGCACGAAGAATTGTCGTAACGGTGCATACTCAGGGCGAACACTTATACCTTGAAATTTTAATAAGGGATAATCTTACAAAGCTACCGTCGTACTGAGCAAAATAAGATGCATAAAAGATAAATATGACATGCAATCAAAATATGTGACATGATATGGCCATGATCATCTTGCGCCTTTGATCTCCATCTCCAAAGTACCGTCATGATCTCTATCGTCACCGGCATGACACCATGATCTCCATCATCTTGATCTATATCAATGTGTCGCCACATGGTCATCTCGCCAACTATTGCTCTTGCAACTATTGCTATCGCATAGCGATAAAGTAAAGCAATTATTTGGCACTTGCATGTTATGCAATAAAGAGACAACCATAAGGCTGCTGCCAGTTGCCGATAACTTCAACAGAACATGATAATCTCATACAACAACTTATATCTCATCACGTTTTGACCATATCACATCACAACAAGCCCTGCAAAAACAAGTTAGAAATCCTCTACTTTGTTGTTGCAAGTGCCACGTGGCTGCTACGGGCTTAGCAAGAACCGTTCTTACCTACGCATCAAAAACCACAACGATTTTTCGTCAAGTATGTGTTGTTTTAACTTTCAACAAGGACCGGGTGTAGCCACACTCGATTCAACTAAAGTTGGAGAAACTGACACCTGCCAGCCACCTGTGTGCGAAGCACGTCGGTAGAACCAATCTCGCGTAAGCGTACGCGTAATGTCGGTCCGGGCCGCTTCATCCAACAATACCACCGAATCAAGGTATGACATGCTGGTAAGTAGTATGACTAGTATCGCCCACAACTCACTTGTGTTCTACTCGTGCATATAACATCTACGCATAAACCTAGCTCGGATGCCACTATTGGGGAACGTAGTAATTTCAAAATTTTCCTACGCACACGCAAGATCATGGTGATGCATAGCAACGAGAGGCTAGAGTGTTGTCTACGTAACCTCGTAGACCGTAAGCGGAAGCATTATGACAACGCGGTTGATGTAGTCATACGTCTTCACGATCGACCGATCCTAGTATCGAACGTAGGCACCTCCGCGATCTGCACACGTTCAGCTCGGTGACGTCCCACAAACTCACGGTCCAGTAGAGATTCAAGGGAGAGCTTCATCAGCATGACGGTGATGATGAAGCTACTGGCGCAGGGCTTTGCCTAAGCACTACGACGATATGACCGAGGTGGATTATGGTGGAGGGGGGCACCGCACACGGCTAAGAGATCAACGATCAACTTGTCTGTCCATGGGGCCCCCCTCCTCGTATATAAAGGAGTGGAGGAGGGAAGGGGCCGGCCCTCTCTATGGTGCGCCCTAGGGGAGTCCTACTCCCACTGGGAGTAGGATTCCCCCCTTTCCCTAGTAGGAGTAGGAGAGGAAGGGAAGGAGGAGTAGGAGGGAAGGAAACGGGGGCCGCCCTCCCCAAACCTTTTCCAATTTGGCCTCCTGCACAAGGGGGGCGCACCAGCCCCTTGTGGGCTGGTGTGCTTCCTTCTTATGGCCCATAAGGCCCATAACTTCTCCCGAGGGGTTCGATAACCTCTCGATACTCCGGAAAAATGCCCGAACCACTATGAACCCTTCCGATGTCCAAACATAGTCATCCAATATATCGTTCTTTATGTCTCGACCATTTCGAGACTCCTCGTCATGTCTGTGATCATATCCACGACTCCGAACTACCTTCGGTACATCAAAACACATAAACTCATAATATCAATCATCACCAAATGTTAAGCGTGCGGACCCTACGGGTTCGAGAACTATGTAGACATGACCGAGACTCATCTCCGGTCAATAACCAATAGGGGAACCTGGATGCTCATATTGGTTCCTACATATTCTACGAAGATCTTTATCAGTCAAACCGCATAACGACAAACGTTGTTCCCTTTGTCATCGGTATGTTACTTGCCCGAGATTCGATCATCGGTATCTCAATACCTAGTTCAATCTCGTTACCGGCAAGTCTCTTTACTCGTTCCGTAATGCATCATCCCGCAACTAACTCATTAGTCACATTGCTTGCAAGGCTTATAGTGATGTGCATTACCGAGAGGGCCCAGAGATACCTCTCTGACAGTCGGAGTGACCAATCCTAATCTCGATCTATGCCAACTCAACAAGTACCATCGGAGACACCTCTAGAGCACCTTTGTAATCACCCAGCTACATTGTGATGTTTGGTAGCACAAAAAGTGTTCCTCTGGTATTCGGGAGTTGCATAATCTCATAGTCATAGGAACATGTATAAGTCATGAAGAAAGCAATAGCAACATATTAAATGATCAAGTGCTAAGCTAACAGAATGGCTCAAGTCAATCACATCATTCTCTAATGATGTGATCCCGTTAATCAAATGACAACTCATGTCCATGGCTAGGAAACTTAACCATCTTTGGTTCAATGAGCTAGTCAAGTAGAGGCAGACTAGTGACACTCTGTTTGTCTATGTATTCACACATGCACTAAGTTTCCGGTTAATACAATTCTACCATGAATAATAAACATTTATCATGATATAAGGAAATATAAATAACAACTTTATTATTGCCTCTAGGGCATATTTTCTTGAAGCGCGACCTGCTGAGGGCGAAGATTGTCGGAAGTGCGGAGCAGCAGGAGCAGACCACTGCCTTGTGGAAGAGGACCAGCGTCATCGTCGAGAAACTTATGGACGAGAATGCCATGTTGCGCATCGAGTGGAGAAGGCTGGTGGAGGAATCTGTGGATGCTCTCAAGCAGCATCTTGAGGACAAGAAAGAGCTCGTCGCCGCTCGCCACGGAGACTAGTTCCCGCGGCCTGCAGCAACACATCAAGAAAGTAGAGATCAGTGAGCTAGATCATTGTCTTCCTTCTTCTTTTGCCCTTGTGTATTTCGGGTGTTGCCGCATGTGGCTTTTTAATTATGTTTCTAAATATGTAAGACAATTATTATCCACTGTCATCGTCCTTATATTCATCATGCTTGCTATAAGTCGCAGTCGATGCTATATAGGTCCATTAGATCTTACATCAAGATTCGTGCAAAACTTTCTTTTCAGATTTTCATTTTTCTCTCTTAAATCTCAGTCCAGTGAGATATATAGCCACACCGTAGAACAGGTGCTCGGGCACCATTAATGGATACGTTGGGAGGGAGGTGCGCGGAGGGTAGCGGTCAAAGGGCTCCCCCCTCCCCCCCGATGAGCATGCGTAGGGGTCTGATCGCGCGCCTCCCGTACTCAAATAGCTACCCCGCACGACACCTGCTAGCCAATAAAAAAAGGGGCATGTGGCTGCATGTAATTGGTAAGTAGAACGCCCACGGTTTCAATAATACTTGTGTTTCTGATATGTAACGTGGCAGCACTTGTTCCAAAATGACTTTGTTGATTGTCAATGTGTATGCCTTCGTAAATCGGACAGAAAAATTACCACAACATGTTGGTGCCATGTCATGACACCATGCCAAGTTTCATGATTTTCAGGCGTGTTTTGGAATTACAGGAATTAAAAAACCAAGTTTCACTATCTTTCCGGCCTAGCCACGACGCCCAGATGTTTGAATCTCACTCCCATCTCTTGCATGGGACCTAGAAATTCACCCAAGGACACACATGTGATTTTAAAACAACTTTGGTGCACTGCAGCCTGTGCTTGTAGTTCAAATTTGAATTATGCACATTAAATGCGCAGAAACTCAATTAATGTATAAAAAAGGCCAAATGAACACGAAATAATTCCAAAATTTAGCACGGTACTTCTATTTGGTCTAATCTGCGTGTGTAAAAAAATTAAGGCGGGAGAAGGCAGTGCACGTATGACGTTTCGCACACGGAGGTGACACGTTCCCTCTCAGAACCACGAGCCTTATTGAGGGAAGCTCCAGTTTGCAAAAGGCTTACACCAGAGCTTGTCCCAATTCAGCCAAAAAAACTACCGCAGCATGTTGGTGCATGTCATGATGCCATGCCAAGTTTCATGATTTTCAGGCGTGTTTTGGAATTACAGGAATTAAAAAACCAAGTTTCTCAATAATTCTGGCTGTGCCACGACGCCTAGATGTTTGAATTTCACTCCCATCTCTTGCATCGGACCTAGAATTCACCCAAGGACGCACATGTGATTTTTCAAACAACTTTGGTGCACTGGAGCCTGTGCTTGTAGTTCAAATTTGAATTATGCACATTAAATGCCTAGAAACTCAATTAATGTATAAAAAGGCCAAATGAACCCGGAATAATTCCAAAATTTAGCAAGGTACTTCTATTTGGTCTAATCTGCCTGTGTAAAAAAATTAAGACGGGAGAAGGCAGTGTACGTATGTCATTTCGCACATGGAGGTGACACGTTCCCTCTTGGAACCACGAGCCTTCTTGAGGAAGCTCTGGTTTGCAAGAAGCTTCCACGAAAGCTTGTCCCAATTCAGCCAAAAAAATTACCGCGGCATGTTGGTGCCATGTCATGACACCATGCCAAGTTTCATGATTTTCAGGCGTGTTTTGGAATTACAGTAATTAAAAAACCAAGTTTCTCAATCTTTCTGGCCGAGCCACGACGCCCAGATGTTTGAATTTCACTCCCATCTCTTGCATGGGACCTAGAAATTCACCCAAGGTCACACATGTGATTTTTCAAACAACTTTGGTGCACTGGAGCATGTGCTTGTATTTCAAATATGAATTATGCACATTAAATGCGTAGAAACTCAATTAATGTATAAAAAAGGCCAAATGAATCCGGAATAATTCCAAAATTTAGCACGGTACTTATATTTGGTCTAATCTGCCTATGTAAAAAAATTAAGACGGGAGAAGGCAGTGTACGTATGTCGTTTCGCACATGGAGGTGACACGTTCCCTCTCGGAACCACGAGCCTTCTTGAGGGAAGCTCCGGTTTGCAAGAAGCTTACACGAAAGCTTGTCGCAATTTGGCCAAAAAATTACCCCGGCATGTTGGTGCCATGTCATGACACCATGCCAAGTTTCATGATTTTCAGGCGTGTTTTGGATTTACAGGAATTAAAAAGCCAAGTTTCTCAATCTTTCTGATCGAGCCACGACGCCCATATGTTTGAATTTCACACAATCTCTTGCATGGGTCCTAGTAATTCACCCAAGGACATACATGTGATTTTTGAAACAACTTTGATGCACTGGAGCATGTGCTTGTAGTTCAAATTTGAATTATGCATATTAAATGCGTAGAAACTCAATTAATGTATAAATAAGGCAAAACGAACCCGGAATAATTCCAAAATTTAGCATGGTACTTCTATTTGGTATAATCAGCCTGTGTAAAAAAATAAGGCGGGAGAAGACAGTGTACGTATGTCGTTTCGCACACAGAGGTGACACGTTCCCTCTCGGAACCACGAGCCTTCTTGAGGGAAGCTCCGGTTTGCAAGAATCTTACACCAAAATATGTCCCAATTCGGCCAAAAAAAATTACCGCAGCATGTTGGTGCCATGTCATGACACCATGCCAAGTTTCATGATTTTTAGGCATGTTTTGGATTTACAGGAATTAAAAAACCAAGTTTCTCAATCTTTCCGGCCAAGCCACTACGCCCACTTGTTTGAATTTCACCCCCATCTCTTGCATAGGACCTAGAAATTCACCCAAGGACACACATGTGATTTTTCAAACAACTTTGGTGCACTGGAGCATGTGCTTGTATTTCAAATTTGAATTATGCACATTAAATGCCCAGAAACTCAATTAATGTATAAAAAAGGCCAAACGAACACGGAATAATTCCAAAATTTAGCACGATACTTCTATTTGGTCTAATCTGCCAGTGTGCAAAAATTAAGGCGAGAGAAGGCAGTGTACGTATGTCGTTTCACACACGGAGGTAACACGTTCCCTCTCGGAACCAAGAGCCTTCTTGAGGGAAGCTCTGGTTTGCAAGAAGCTTACAACAAAGCTTGTCCCAATTCGGCCAAAAAAATTAGTGCAGCATGTTGGTGCCATGTCATGACACCATGCCAAGTTTCATGATTTTTAGCCGTGTTTTGGATATACATGAATTAAAAAAAATGAAGCTTCTCAATCATTCCGGCCGAGCCACGACACCCAGACGTTTGAATTTTATTCCCATTTCTTGCATGGGACTGAAAGTGCGTTATATCGACTAGAGGGGGGTGAATAAGCGATTTTTATGAATTCTTCACTGAGGAATTTGTTGGTGAGGAAATTTCTTAGCGAAGAACTACTTGCAGCAGAATAAGTACTCAGAGGTAAACATAACAGGATACAAACATAGTCATCATGATGAAATGAAGACTGGCACAGAGTACAGAAAGCGTAAACACAGGATAACAAGATGAAGACAAACAGACTGAAGAAATTAAACTGAGGAATTTGTGAAAGTCTTCAGTCAAAGTCTTCAAGCACAGATATGAACAACATACAACACAGTAATGAGGAAATGAAAGAGTTGAGGAAATAGAACCAGTTAGTTGGTGAAGACAATGATTTGGTAAACCAGTTCCAACTGCTGTCTTAGTTGTACATCTGGTTGGAGCGGCTGAGTATTTAAACTCAAGGACACGCAGTCCCGGACACCCAGTCTCTGAGCCGCAACTCAGGACACCCAGTCCTCACCGTATTCTCCTTGAACTAAGACCACACAGGCATCGTCCAATCACTCGTGGTAAGTCTTCAGGTGACTTCCAAACCTTCACAGACTTGGTCACTCGGCGATCCACAATTCCTCTTGGATGCTCTAGACCTTGACGCCTAACCGTCTGGAAGAAGCACAGTCTTCAAAGGTAACAAGCACCGGATCCACGCAGGATCAATTTCTTCAGTGATGCTCAATCACTTTGGGTTTGTGCGGGGTTTGGTTTTGGGATTTTCCTCACTTGATGATTTTCGCTCAAAGTCCTCGGAGGATGGGTTGCTCTCAGATGACAAGTGTCAAGTTCTCTCGGAGCAGCCAACCAGCTAGTGGTTGTAGGGGGCGGCTATTTATAGCCTAGGGAGCAGCCCGACATGATAAGACATAAATGCCCTTCAATGATATGACCGTTAGGTCGATAAGATATTTTGGACAGCGGTAGCAAGACAAAGAACGGTCGGAAATTTGACTCTCAAATTCCTCGGGGCTATCATGTTCCTCCTTGTGTAGGCAATTCGATTTGGCGAATTCCTAACTCCTCGATCGAGCAAAGTCCTCGGTGACGTAAGAACTGCGTCTCATCCATCAAGAAATTGATGAATCTGTATGAGATTTCAATGGCTTCACTCGAAGGATTGGTAGGTGTAGGATTTTGAGTTGAGCATCACATGGAAATTTTTCCTTAGTATTTCCTCGACCCCCTTTAACAGTATGGTGTTTCCTATGACTCAAGAAAGAGAAAATGGAACTACGAAAACAGAAGTCTTCACGCTTCATATTCCTCGAATGAATACCAAGTCTTCAAGGTCACACCAATTTCTTCACTTTCAAAGTCTTCAGAAAGTCTTTAGAATATCAAAGTCTTCAGTCGAAGTACTTCATTTTTAGGGGTCGACTTTCTTTGTAAATATCAAACTCCTCATAGACTTATAGACCTGTGTACACTCACAAACGCATCAGTCACTTAACCTATAAGTCTTCAATACACCAAAATCACTAAGGGGCACTAGATGCACTTACAATCTCCCCCTTTTTGGTGATTGATGACAACATAGGTTAAGTTTTCAACGGGGATTAACATAGGAAGTGTAAATACTGATATTGAGGAATTTGATTGCAAGATATAGAAGAACTCCCCCTGAATATGTGCATAGTGAGGAATTTGCTTTTGAGGCAATGCACATTTGAAGAATTGAATCGTGGAGATCTCCCCCTATATCTTGTAATTCATACACGATTTGATATATAATATGAAGAATTTGAAATGCATGATGAAATATGGTGCTCGATGAGATTCACATCGTGCAATAATATTAACGAGGAATAAGCATGCGAATAACACATCAAAAGTATCAGAGCACAGTGCTTCAAAGTCACAGCACAATGCACCGTCCAAAAGTATCAGGGCACCATCGGATTTAAGATTACAACTCGATCCAATAAAAAGTTTGGAAGAATGAGAGTTGTAACTTAACAAAACGCCCATAGTATAATCCCTTTGAAGACTAACTCAGATTTCTCCCCTTTGTCATCGAATGACCAAAAGGATTGGCGAGGACTAACGCCTCAAGAGTTTCAAGTCGATGGAGGAGCCCGGCGTTATCGGGGTTGTTCGTTGAAGTAGGGCCTGCCGCAGTTGTCGCCCAAATCTTCATGCTCATTAGTTTCACGCGATGAAGAATAAGAACCGCCACGGATCAGAACTCGACTCTCTTGAATTTCTTCGAGGTGGTGTAGACCGGTCAAATGCTTCCCGGAGACCCATGGTCTTGAGTTCTTCCATGGAATATACATGAGTGAGAACAGCCAGTGCGGTTGAGGGTTTCATGAAGGTGATCTGATTTTCTTCACTGCATTATGGGTTGAGGTCATGTTGGGAAGAATTGCAGCAAACCGGCGCTTCACCCATTTGTGATTGCGATCAACCTTCCGATGAAGACCGAGGAGTAACTCACGGTCATCATCACCACAGGTCTTTGTTGCTTGAGGCTTTTGCTTGGTGATGTATTTGCGGTAGTGTCATGTGTTGCGAATCGTCATTGGTGGAGTAAGATGTAGCTAGGCGAATTGACCATCCAATGGATGAGTGCCTTCATCGATCACAAGCAGCTGCCTTGCCCTTATCATCGATGATGAAACCGGTCGCTTGAGGACTTCAATGGGCGGCAAGTAGCTACCATGGTTGAGTGTGACCTTGTAATTGGTGAAGATCTTGCCCTTATGAATCTCATAATCCAAGGCGATAGGGCTTCACTCAAAAGGTGACATAGCAACATTAGCGAGTCCTCATGAAGAAATCATGGAAGTTGACGGAACGCCATGAATGATGTTGAAAAGCATGTTCTTCATGATGCCAACGACATCTTCATCATTTGAGTCGTGGCCTTTGATAGGACTCATTGTCTTCGTCAGGATGCGATAGACAGTCCGAGGCACATATAGCAATTCCTTGACGAGAAATTTGGTTCGTGGGGCCTGCCCTGGCTTCAAAGGCTTCATGAGCACTTGCATATAATGATCTGTCAGTTTGCGGTCATTGTAGATGCAACGTGCACTGGCGTGGGGAGGATCAAGAGGAAGGACACGAAGCAATTCAGTTGCTGGTGCCTTATAGTGAGTGTTCAATCCAGCACCCATGAATTGACATCTTCAGCATCTCCGGTGATATGCAAAGTGGCATAGAACTTGAGAATGAGTTCTTCATTCCAATCACGATATCGTCTGAAGTTGAGAGTCCGCATCGTGAATAACTCGGAGGACCGGCTCAAGCACGGCAGAGATTCCATATCCACATGAGGAATATGTTCATGATCGAAGATTTTGTCCTTGTCAAAAGCACCGAGGAATAGAAGTTGGCTTGAGTAGCAGTCCGAAGCGTCTCTTCCTTATGCGGCGAGTCATATGGATTATAATCGATGAAGAACACATGCTCGTAAAAGAAGTCTTCAACCTTGAATTTTTGCTTGCTAGAGAGCGGATTCTTGGTTTGGGCAGAGGAGTGTCGTTGATTTGCAAGACAACCTCGGGAATAGCGATCTTAGGTGCTTGGTGAGGAATTTCTGGTTCCTCTTCTTGTGCGGTTTGGGGATCGTGGCGGCAAGAGTTCTTGACACTAGCGGCTGGAATTTCTTCATGAGCAGACAATGTGGGATGAGTTTCTTGAGCCCATTTGAGCAGTTGTAGCCGGGACCGAGGAATTTGTTGAATAGGAGTGAAGAGAGGAGTATTGGGATCTTGACTTTCCCAAAAGTCATCGTTCATCACCGAGTAGTGCATCCAATATCCACATCTTCATCTTCTTTTCAATTTCCTCAACACCGCCTCTTGGTGTGAACCGAGGCATAGGTGAGAAGCTTGTTGGCGTTGAAGGAATGTTTCCACTTCAATTTCTTCATCAAACTGCTCGAGGTAGCAGCAGAATGATTTTCTTCATCAAATCCGCTTGGGATCTTGTAGTCTTCTCCATAAGGAACAATTTCCTTGGATGACATGGAGGAAAGCGGAATGGCATCAATAGGATTTTCAAGCGAGCTGGTCATTGGCTTCATTTTCTTGGGTCGAAGAATTTGACTTGCTGATGTCTTCCTTTTCTTCATGCAGCTCGCTCTGCAGCCTTGGTCTTCTTCACTTCATAAGCGAAGGAAGAATTGGAGTTGGTGTTGGCGCAGGAGGAGCCGAGGATGTGGTTCATTTTCTTCAAAGTATGGCCCAGTGCGGTTGCCTGATCCTTGATTTCTTCAGCGCACCACTAGTGGATGCCCAGGAATTTCTTCGGTGGGTGGGATGGAGTCATCAGCCCGGAACTTGTATTCTCATCGGCAGGTGAAAGTCATTAGCGATCTTGGCATGTTCTTGGCGAGGTGAGCGTCTGCAGACTCGAGGATTTTCTTGTTGTGATGGGGCTGCAACAGTTGTCATTTTCTTTGTCAAATTGACGAATCTCACTTTGGCTCCTTGCCAATCAGCATTGTATGCATCGAAATCTTTGCTGAGGGCTTGGATCTCAGATTGAGCCTTGAGAAGTTCTTCAGGTGTCAGTCTGACAACGTTCTTCTTCAGAAGCTTCTCCTTTCTAGCTTGTGCTCTCTTTATCTCACGAGCCTTTTCAAACTTCCATTTCTCTTGAGAGATGAAATGGGTCAGCATATGACTTTGACCAGGAGTCAGAGGCAGATCAGGCATTGGAGTGTTTGGATCCTTATGCCATAAGTCAATATAGTCGAGGATCTTCTTCGGATCCAGAAGCAGGGGCACAGGTGTTCCTTTGGCTCTGGAGGCCTTTGCTTGTCTGTCTCTGATGATTTCTGCAAGTTCTTCATCAGAAGCCTCATCATCAGAGGGCACTTGGAAAGCAACCTGTTTCTTTCTTGGACTTGGCCGAGGACCGCGTCTAGCTGTTGCTTTTGTCTTCAGCAGAGTGGGGCCTGATGAGGACATTGGTGCGGTGAGGAACTCACTGAGACACGAAGCAATTGAGAAACCCTGAGTCCTTTGACATGTAGCCAGATGCACAGGAGTTGAGGACTTGGAGGGAGCTGCTGAGGACTTTGGTGGAGCAGCGGTAGTCTGAGGAATTTGCCGTGAGGGCGCGGCTGAGGAACTTGGCCGTGAGGGCGCTGATGGTGAAGCACTTGGCTTGCGAGCAGGCTTCTTCGGCATTGATTTCCTCGGCTTGACCGAGGTCTCAGCGGCAGCAGCAGCAGTAGAATCCTCATTGAATTTCCTCACTGCCTCCTTGGCTTGTCTTGCCAATTTTGCTTGGCGACTAGCCCATTCTTCAGGAAAATCTTCACCACTTTTGATGCTAGTGGGATCGCGACTTGGCAGTGCCAATGGAGCTCTTGGGCATGGAGGATTTAAGGCGAATTTCTTCATGTACTTTGGAGTAACATATCGATATTCCTCCATTCTCGTGCCCATCTTCGTTCAATCCTCTGAATCGCACTTATGCTGATTCTTATTTTCTTTGCCAAACTTGGCTTCATCAGTGTGCAATAATCCTTGTATATTTCATCGGGGATCTCGAAGCAGTCATGACCTCCGGTTTCTTTCCTCCTTTCTGCGGTCTCTTTCCTTGACCATTTTCTTGGATGAGGAATTTGAACAATTGAACACTCTGAAGAAGTATGTAGTTTTTCTTCGAGGAACGCTGCAAATGAGTTAAGTTGATGAGAACCTAGTGATTCAAAGGCGGACATGAGTACTGTGAGCAGAGTGTAGGTGCGAGGAATTTGGAGAGGTCATATCGTTCTCGTAAGATTTTTGAAAAGACAAGTTTTGAGGAATTTGACCAGTTGAGCCTTGAGGAATTTCACTAAGCGTTCTTGTCTTAGGTTCTAGAGTTGTACAGATTGAAAATCCGCACAATTGAGGAATCTTGAAGAAATGAGTGCTTAGAGAGATGGATCAAGAGCATACAGTGTGTGAGGTGTTCATATGTGAAGATTTGAAGAATAAAACACCTTTGAAGATTTTCAGAAAAGTTTGAGAATCAAAGCGAGTAATAAAAGTGACTTTTTATTACCCGAACTGAAGAACACGACGAACAGAGATGAACAACGATGAGGTTCGTCAAGTTAGATCTCCCACGCCCTAACTTGGCAGAGGAAGACGGCTACGGCGGCGGCGGAGTGAAGATTTCCGCAGCCAGCGCGAGTACGACGGCGACGAGGTCGAGACAGTGAAGCTCTTCCTCACCGGCGGCGATGGAGTAGCGGCGGCGCTAGGGTTTGAGGAGAGCTCAAGCGAGAGACAGCGACCGAGCGGAGTAAATGAAGTAAGGAAGGGGAGAGGGGTATTTATAGCCACGGTAAAAACTGTTCGCCCGAAGATTTTGGGATGAACATGCCCCTGCCCTTTCTTCTTCACGCGACATGTGTCACCCACGTACTATGCAGATGAGATCGTGTAAGATCGTGGGTGAATAAAATAATGCATCGTGGGATGCGGAAGGTTTGAGCGGTAAAACCGAAAATCTGGATAAGATTTGTTTTAAAGTTTAGTTCGCAATTTCTTCAACTGACAAGGACACAGTGAAGACTTTGAACGAGTTTCAATCAGAACGCACATGAAGAATTTGTGAATAGATTGGGTTGAGTGTAGCATAGAGGGGGAAGGGTCCGATCACATTCACTTAGCAGAAATCACAACTTGAAGAAATAGCAATAAGTGAATGTTGTAGAGGACATAAACTCATATATATATATATATATATATATATAGCCAATGAAGAAAAACGACGGAAACAGTGAAGATTTTGCAAAGTTGAAGAATTTGAAAAACTGAAGACTTTCAAAAATGAGGAAAAACTCAAATTGAAGATTTTCAACTTTTGTGGTGGCGTGACCCATCAGTATAAGAATGATGATTTCGGACACGCGTACAATTGTCGTAGGGTTACGAGAATCAAATTCTTCATTAATTTCTTCACACTTAGAGTGTTATTCTTCATTGATTGAAGAAAACGTTTCTTCATGTGTTGCACATCTAAGTCATCAATTCGCATAAGGGTTAGGATGTGTGTCCTTTTCAAAGAACATTGAAGATTCTAAGATATTTAGCTCACACCGCAACTTGCTAAATCTCTTCTCGTCCAAGGGCTTAGTGAAGATATCAGCTAGCTGTTCTTGATCTTCACATGCTCGATGGAGATGTCGCCCTTCAACACATGATCATGAAGAAAATGATGGCGAATCTGGATGTGCTTAGTCTTGAGTCTGAACTGGGTTGTGAGCAATCTTGATGGCACTCTCATTGTCGCAGAGGAGAGGCACATTCTTCACGTTGACGCCATAGTCCTTGAGGTTTGCTTCATCCAAAGCAGTTGAGCACAGCATGAGCCAGCAGCAATGTATACAGCTTCAGCGATGAGCGGTGATACGTGATTCTGTTTCTTCGAGGACCAACGGACCAAAGATCGTCGAGGAAATGACAAGTGCGGATGTTGACTTGCGGTCCACACGATCACCGGCATAGTCGAGTCGAGAATATCAATGAGATCAAAAGCGAGCCCTTGGGGTACCATAATCCTAGTGTTGGTGTGTGAGCTAGATATCGAAGAATATGCTTCTGACCTTATGGTGTGATTCCTTGGTGCAGCTTGAAATCGGGCACACATGCAAACACTAAGCATTATATCCGCCTAGATGCACATAAGTACAATAAGGAACCAATCATGGGCGGTATACCTTGTGATCAAGTCAATACCATTTTCATCGATTGCATAGATGGCCATTTGTGGGCATAGGAATTTTAGCGCCTTTGCAATCTTGCATGCGAATTTCCTCGTTACATCTTTGAGGTATTTCTCTGAGATATGAATATGCCATTCTTGCCGATTGGCGAATTTGAAGACCTAAGAAGAATTTCAAATCTCCCATCATAGACATTTGATATTCTTCACTCATCATATAGGCAAATTCATCACTATAACGTTGGTCAAGACAGCCAAAGATAATATCATCAACATAAATTTGGCACACAAATAGTTCACCATCATATGATTTAGTAAAAAGAGTAGGGTCGAGTGAACGGTGTGAAGCCATTCTTCACGAAGAATTCCTTCAATGTATCATACCACGCCGAGGGGCTTGCTTGAGGCCATAGAGAGCCTTATTGAGTCGAAGACTTTGTCGAGATTCTTGGGATCTTCAAAACACAGGGGTTGAGCAACATATACTTCTTCCTCAAGCTTACCATTGAGGAATGCACTTTTCACATACATTTGATATAAGATGATATCATGATGGTTAGCGTAAGCAAGTAATATCTGAATAGCCTCAAGTCTAGCAACAGTGCAAAAGTTTCATCGAAATCAATTCCTTTAACTGTGTGTAGCCTTGAGCTACTAGTCGTGCCTTATTCCTCACCACAAGGCCATTTTCATCTTGCTTGTTGCGGTAGATCCACTTTTGCCAATGATATTATGCTTGCGAGGATGCAGGCGATTGACCAATTCCGGACATTGTTCAGCTCGAACGATGTAAATCTTCTTGCATAGCCTGAATCCACTCCGGCTCGTAAATGCTTCATCTACCTTAGTGGGCTCTGTGATAGAGACAAAAGCATAGTGCCCACAAAAGTTAGATAAATGTGATGCTTTTGGCGTGTGAGAGGACACAGTGCGCTAATGTCATTGATGATCTTCTCCACTTGCACTTCTTTTGCAACAGCGTGGATGAGTTGGTTATCGCCGAGGATTTTGATCAGCATTTTCTTGACACCATTTTCCTCATCATGTTCTTGGTGCATCACTCGGCGTTCTTCATGAACAGGAATGAATTCTTCAACAGATTCTTGATCGGAATGATATCCTCGGTTGCCTTGAGCTTGATAGCATCTTGGTGCTGGTTCATCTAACATGAAGGTAGGTGCTCTCTTTGCGAGCCATTAGTTTCATCGAACCGCACATCTACAGTGTCAATAATCTTGTGAAGAACAATGTTGAAGACTCTGTAGGTGTGCGAGTCCTTTCCGTAACCAAGCATAAAACCTTCATGTGCTTTGGGTGAAAATTTAGAGTTGTGGTGAGGATCTCTAATCCAACATTTAGCACCGAAGACTTTGAAATAACTCACATTGGGTTTCTCGTTAGTGAGGAGTTCATAGACAGTCTTCTTGAAGAATTTGTGAAGATATACTCTGTTGATGATGTGGCAAGCAGTATCAATTGCATCAATCCAAAAACGTTGAGGCGTTTTGTATTCATCAAGCATAGTGCAAGCCATCTCAACAAGAGTTCTGTTCTTGCGCTCCACGACGCCATTCTGCTGAGGAGTATAGGGAGCAGATAACTCATGAGTAATACCAAGTTCATCAAGATATGCATCAAGACCGAATTCTTGAACTCGGTTCCATTGTCACTTCGATATGCTTGATCTTCACACCAAAGTTGGTTGAAGCCCTCGAGGAAAATCGCTGAAGACTTCCGCACTTCATGTTTGTAAGTAAGAATGTGTACCCATGTATATCGAGAATAATCATCAACAATGACAAAACCATATAGAGATGCATCATTAGTGACCGCTGAGTAATGATTAGGTCGAAGAGGTCCATGTGAAGCAATTGAATGGACGGGTAGTGGTCATGATAGTCTTATTTGGATGCTTGGCCTTGGTCATTTTCCACTTCACATGCTCGCATAAGTGATCCTTGAGGAATTTGACATTCTCAATGCCAATGACATGCTTCTTCTTCGCAAGCGTGTTCAAATTCCTCATGCCTGCATGACCAAGTCGTCGATGCCATAGCCATATTCGAAGCTTTTGCAAGTAGACATACGGCTGGTTGTGGTCCTGTAGAAAAATCAACAATATACAGATCTCCTCTCCTAAAGCCTTCGAAGACTTTGGAATTGTTAGCTTCCATAATCACAACACAGCGATATTTGTCGAAGACAACAACCATATCAAGATCACAAAGCATTGAGACTGACATGAGATTGTATCCTAAGGACTCAACAAGCATGACTTTGTCCATGTGCTTATCCTTAGAGATAGCAACCTTACCAAGACCCAATACGACTTTTGCCTTTGTCGGCAAAAGATGATATGCTTCAGAGGTGGCGGTGATAAGGAGCATCCTCAATAGATTCTTGTCACCAATCATGTGATTTGTACATCCATTATCGAGGACCCATTCGGTGGTTTTGGGTTGATCATCCTGCAGATGAATTAGTGTAACTTACAATCTCATATGCTTCATCGGTGAAGAATATGATATCAAGTTCATCGATGAATTTCATCAAGCGGTACACAGATATAGCAATATGAGGGCGTGTGAAATGAAAGTTCATTTCATCATGATTTACTGCGTCCTTTCGAGCAATTTCACAGTCCCCACAAATTCTTGAGACGTTAGAGCACGCCCGAGAGACTGACCCTGCAGAAGAGATTAGTTCTTTTTCTTCACCACCCACATCTGGAGGGGTGGCAAAGAGTTCATCATTCTGCGAGCACCATATGAGAAAGGTGGCAAAGATGCCAAACCATTTCGCTTCACATAAGAGGGGTTAGGGTAAGCATATGAATAAGCAGAGTAATTCCTTGAGGACTTATGAACATAATGGTTTGAAGAATAATGCACATATTCATAACCCTTAGCTCTACCCTACGAGACAGAGTTGTTAGCACGATTATAATCATATGAGGACTTTGATCCATGTGAAGAATTTGGTCCATATGAGGATTTGGATCCATACGAAGAATTTGGTCCATATGAAGAATTTGATTTGGGGTTCCTGTTCTTCACGGTGGTGTCATGAGGACATTCACCAAGACTTTCAACACAACTTTTGGGAACCAGATTTTCTTCATAGGGGAACCGTTCATGCGATTAGTGCCAACATATCTAGCAAATACTTCACCATTTCGATTTTTGAACAGTTTATAGTTGAGTCAAATGACTCATCGAAGAAAGAGGAGATTCACATGTAAAGCGGATAAGTTAGATGGATCAATGGAGGTCCCTTTGCAAAGCAACCCATGAGGTTTTGGGGTCTTGCTCGGGCTTCCAATATGTTCCATCGGCATTGAGTTTCCTCTCAAAGGCAATACCCTCTTTCCTAGGGTTTTGTTGAGGATCTGCTTTTGAGCACATCACAAAGTGTCGATGCCCTTTGAGGCTTTTGTACATGCTCATCATGTACAGTTCCTTCAGCCCTGCATTGTCAGTGATGCTAGCAATGTCCTCAGATGAGGAATTAGTGACGGCAGAGGCAGATGAAGAATTTGTAACAGTTGAAGCATTTGAACATTCAGGTGAAGAATTAGCAGATTCACGTTCAATGCACTTTAAGCATGGGGGAACAAATTCTTCCTGAGAAGCGCTGATTTGTTGAGCTAGTAATGAATCGCGCTCCTTCTGAAGATCTTCATAACACACTCTTAGCTTCTCAAGATCTTCCTTTCTTTGAAGAGATTCAAGAGAAAGCTTCTTGTGATCTTGCTTTTCTTGAAGAAATTCATAAGAAAGTTTCTCATGATCAGACAAGAGAGCGTTATGATGACCTTGAAGGTTATCAAACCTAGACTGAAGTCTCTGAAGATTTTCAGTCAAGGCTTTAATGTGATCCATTTCTTCACCCAACATATCGTCACTTTTATCTAGCATGTTTTGAACCTTTTCAAGAGCCCGTTGTTGTTTCACAGCAATCTTAGCAAGTTTAGAGTAGCTGGGCTTGAGATCCTCATCAGATTCATTTTCACTAGATTCAGAGGAGTTGTATTTGAGTACCTTAGCACCTTTCGCCATGAAACAATAGGTGGGGCGTAGCCATCATTATCTTCATCGGGCTTGTCGGTGGAGTCGGTTTCTTGATGTTGAAGATGGACTTGTCGACGAAGGCAAGAGTAACGCCGACACGCCACACCGCACTCAGATTCTTGAGCGCCTCCTCTTCATCATTTTCCTCGATTCAGCTTCGAGTCCATTTCCTTGCCAATGAATGCTCGAGCCTTCTTGGAGCTGCTCTTCTTGTGAGATGAAGACTTCGAGGATTTTGATGACGAAGATTTTGACGATTTCTTCTTCTTCTTCGCATCATCAGAACTGTAATCCTTGTATTTCTTCTTCTTCATTTCCTTTTCCCACTGAGGACAATCTTGAATATAGTGACCAGGCTTCTTGCATTTGTGGCAAAGCCTTCTCTTATAGTCATTGGATGAGGAATCATTGCCTCTTGAGGATTTTCCAAAGCGACCACGTCTTGTGAACTTCTGGAATTTCTTCTGGCGATTGCTAGATCTGGCTCGATTCTTGAGGTCACCAAGGCTACTACCGAATCCTCATATTCGAGTCGACACAGCCTTGGCCTTGTGGCACGTGGTTTGCCATAGTTTAAACCATAGAGATCTCTCTTTTCACAAAGTGGAACTTCGTGAGTGTTTAGCCTTTCGAGGATATCGGCAGGATCAAGCGACTTGTAGTTAGCACGTTCTTGTATCATCGGTCCCGAGTATCAAATGAGGAATCAGCGATCTCAATAGTTTCTTCACAACTTCATGATCAAGAATGTCGGTGGCACCGAGGGCTTGAAGCTCATTTGAGATGTCGATGAGGCGATCAAAGGTTTGTTGGACATTCTCATTGTCGAGTCTTTTGAAGCGGTTGAAGAGATTCGAAGAACATCGACTCGAGAGTCACGCTGAGTTGAAACTCCTTCATTTACTTTGGACAGCCTATCCCGGATAAGCTTAGCGGCTTCCAAAGCACTCACTCTTCCATCCGTCCTTTGCTCGAGATGACCACATATGATATTCTTCGCTTGAGAATCGAGTTGTTTGAATCTCTTCACATCGGTAGCGTTTAGTGAGGGAGTGACAGAGGGGACACCATTTTCCACAACATACCAGAGATCGTTATCAATTGCCTCAAGATGCATTCGCATCTTGCTCTTCCAGTAGGGGTAGTCCGTTCCATCAAAGGTAGGACACCCAGCCGAGACCTTGATCATACCTGCGGTCGACATAACTAAAACTCTAGGCGGTTAAACCAAAATCACACAGAACAAGGGAGTACCTCGCTCTGGTACCAATTGAAAGTGCGTTATATCGACTAGAGGGGGGTGAATAGGCGATTTTTATGAATTCTTCACTGAGGAATTTGCTGGTGAGGAAATTCCTTAGCGAAGAACTACTTGCTGTGGAATAAGTACTCAGAGGTAAACATAACGGGATACAAACATAGTCATCATGATGAAATGAAGACTGCACAGTCTACGAAAGCGTAAACACAGGATAACAAGATGAAGACAAAGCGGATGAAGAAATTGAACGAGGAATTTGTGAAAGTCTTGATCAAAGTCTTCAAGCAGATATGAACAACATACAACACGAGAATGAGGAAATGAAAGAGTTGAGGAAATAGAACCAGTTAGTTGGTGAAGACAATGATTTGGTAAACCAGTTCCAACTGCTGTCTTAGTTATACGTCTGGTTGGAGCGGTGAGTATTTAAACTCGAGGACACGCAGTCCGGACACCCATCTACGAGCGCAACTCGGGACACCCGGTCCTCACCGTATTCTCCTTGAACTAAGACCACGCAGGCCTCGTCCAATCACTCGTGGTAAGTCTTCAGGTGACTTCCAAACCTTCACAGACTTGGTCACTCGGCGATCCACAATTCCTCTTGGATGCTCTAGACCTTGACGCCTAACCGTCTGGAAGAAGCACAGTCTTCAAAGGTAACAAGCGTCGGATCCACGCAGGATCAATTTCTTCAGTGATGCTCAATCACTTTGGGTTTGTGTGGGGTTTGGTTTTGGGATTTTCCTCACTTGATGATTTTCGCTCAAAGTCCTCAGAGGATGGGTTGCTCTCAGATGACAAGTGTCAAGTTCTCTCGAAGCAGCCAACAAGCTAGTGGTTGTAGGGGGCGGCTATTTATAGCCTAGGGAGCAGCCCGACATGATAAGACATAAATGCCCTTCAATGATATGACCGTTAGGTGGATAAGATATTTTGGACAGCGGCCAAGACAAGAACGATCGGAAATTTGACTCTCAAATTCCTCGGGGCTATCATGTTCCTCATTGTGTAGGCAATTCAGATGGCGAATTCCTAACTCCTCGATCGAGCAAAGTCCTCGGTGACGGTAAGAACTGCGTCTCATCCTTTGAAGAAATTGAGTGAAGCAGTATGAGATTTCAATGGCTTCACTCAAGGGATTGGTAGGTGTAGGATTTTGAGTTGAGCATCACATGGAAATTTTTCCATAGTATTTCCTCGACCCCCTTTAACAGTACGGTGTTTCCTATGACTCAAGAAAGAGAAAATGGAACTACGAAAACAAAAGTCTTCACGCTTCATATTCCTCGAATGAATACCAAGTCTTCAAGGTCACACCAATTTCTTCACTTTCAAAGTCTTCAGAAAGTCTTTAGAATATCAAAGTCTTCAGTCGAAGTACTTCATTTTTAGGGGTCGACTTTCTCTGTAAGTATCAAACTCCTCATAGACTTATAGACCTATGTACACTCACAAACACATCAGTCACTTAACCTATAAGTCTTCAATACACCAAAATCACTAAGGGGCACTAGATGCACTTACAGGGACCTATAAGTTCACTCAAAGACACAGATGTGATTTTTCAGCAAACTTTGGTGCATTGGAGCATGTGCTTGTAGTTCAAATTTTAATTATGCATATTAAATGCCCAGAAACTCAATTAATGCATAAAAAAGCCAAACAAACCCGGAATAATTCCAAAATTTTAAACACGACACTCATGTACTAGTTGCATGTTCACTGTACGTAAATGTTCTAGCAATTCAAACACCATCCTTTCCCTCAGTAACAACATTTTGTCTTTCAAAACATAATGAAAAAAAATCAGGTATACCACAAACAGTTTACTAGAAAGAATTGTGTGGGATGCGATATAAAATATCTTGGTGCACCGTCCTATCTGGCTAACGCAAGAAGCTTCATCGTCTACAGTCCATCGCCCCTGCTTGAACCACACTTCCGCGCCAGTTTCTGGCGGCACCGGGCAAATTTTTTTGGCCACCATGGAAATATCTATCTCCCCGCCCCCTCCCTCCTACCAAAAGCCACATTTCCACTGTTCCTCCCTGCTTTCCAAGTTCAAACCTTCACTACTGCTTACTGGCAGCTCAGCCTCCTCGCCGTCGACCCTTCTTCTTACAGCGCCGCCTCCTCGCCGGTAACCCTTCTTCTTGTAGTGCCGCCTCCTCGCCGGCGACCCTTCTTCTTGTTGTGCCGCCTCCTCGCCACCGACCCTTCTTCTTGCTACGCGGCCTCGTCGATATGGTCAGGTAATCCACACCCCACCCACACCATCCTCCTCCTTTCCCGTCCCACATGCCCCGACCGACGGCGCGACACCTTCCACAGAAATCACTGCCCCCCTCCTCCAATTAAGCACCGCCCATAGCCATTTTACACGCAGTATAACGTGGAGCTGAGAAGCATGCAGCCGCACGCACGAACGAGGTCACTATGGATGCCATGCGTGTCGCCGCCAGATCTTGGAGGAGCACCTCGTCTTCAAGGCCACCGTCGACACCGCCACGCGGTTGTCTATTTTAAAATACAGATCGTGATGTTTTCTCAAGGCCACCGCCAGTGCCTTCTAGTGATTTGTCCTCTGTAATGTTAATATGCAATCTACTGTTCAGTTAACAGTTTGGTCCTCTGAAATGTAATGTTCAGTTAACACTTTGGTCCAACAATTGCTACATTTCGTAATACTGTTCTCAAGCATTCTTTGTTTTTTTTAACTGTCTTATCTTCTCGTACATGTTTCTATTCTGCAATGTCGTGCTCAGTTAACTATTTTGGTTCATTTAGTCTATTGTCCATTTAACTGTTTGGTTCAGTTCTGCAATTTGATTTTCATTTGTTGTGGGTACAATTTTGTATTGTTATGCATGTGACACCAATCAAATTTGGCTTTACTCAATACATATTCTACTGATAGTATGGCAACTCTCAGTTAACCTGATCAAGATCTTCCTTATGTGTGTTGCAGGGAAACAATGGGAGACACTGCGGCTTACCATCGAGGTTTGTTCAAGCAGGGTCCTTTAGCTAATAACACATTATTGTGCAGTTGCAGGAATCATTATAATATTTAGGTTTCTTACAATTTGGTCTTGCACATGTAGGTCCTATTTGCCGATGCTTAGACCCTTTGCTAAACCCATTTTGCATATGAGGAAATGAGATGTCCATGAATATCAGTCAAGTCAAGAAACTCAGAAAGATTGTTAGGATGAAGAAACCTGCGATGAATAATAGCAAGATCTTTGTTTACACAATGAAGAAGACATCAGTAAACTATAGGATGGTACCAACTCTTTTACCTTGTTTTTACCCCTTGCGCCATTTCAAAATTTACAACAGCGATTTATGCATAGCTTTGTTTTCAGTACTTTTCAAAGCAGTTCACCGATGATTACCTCTCAAACCACCTGCATGATCAAGAGGCGAGGAAGGTATTTATTCAACACCCATGGTACAATATTGAAGTCTTGCTGAAGAGGACCAAGGTTGGGCGGGCAATTATCCATAGCCACTGGCCTAAAGTTGCAAGGACATTCAACATCACTGAAGGTTCAATATTTGCCTTCCGCTTCTGCAGTTTCCTAGATGAGATTCATCTGTCTATTTACCGTGTATGATGCTACTTTCCAAAGGTTTTTGATGCTGCATGTGCAACTTGGTGCTGTTGTGTAATGGCGTAACTGAGTGATGAAGCTATCTGATGTATTTCGATTATGAAATCCTGGCTGCTTTTATACAAATATGAATATATGGCATGTTTTATAAGAAATATCAGTTTGATTAGTACGTGGAATATCAATAATAGGCTAATTACCCTGCTTATTGGGATTTTCTATTGCAGACGGATACTCAGACAGTACCGTGGGCGATGAACTCAAACAACCCGCACGGTTTCTAGAAAGTAGGCATGTTTGATCAACTAACAATCACACATGGCTTCCGGCAGCGAACTGTTTGCGTTAGGCCACCTTGCACAAACGTTTCCACAGAAAGAACTGTGTGTGATATACATACCTATGGAAATGTTTTTCTAGGATTCACCGTGTGGGATATACATACCTACGGAAATGATTTTTTGGGATTCACCGTGTGGGATATATATACCTACAGAAATGATTTTCTGGGATTCACCGTGTGGGATGTACATACCTACAGAAATGATTTTCTCGGATTACTGTGTGGGATGTACATACCTACGGAAATGATTGGGTTTCGATGCCTCGCCCGATCGCACACGGCCCCAACCTGGGTCCAAGGAGGGCCTATCCCTAACGATTTCTACGTCATGTGGGAAGGACACCCTATCGCACACACTCACTTGGAGACGGTTCCAAATGCCGTCGCGAAAAGGGGTTAAAAACCATTTGTTTAGCACGTCGATGTACCAGTGACGTGTAACGAGAATAGTCATCAACAATAACAAAGCCATATAAAGATGCAGCATTAGTGAATGTGGCATAATGAGTAGGGCCAAAGAGATCCATGTGAAGCAATTCAAATGGATGAGTGGTAGTCATGATAGTCTTTGAGGGATGATTGGCTTTGGTCATCTTTCCAGCTTCACAAGCTCCACCCGGGTGATCCTTGAGGAATTCGACGCCCTCAATGCCAATGACATGCTTCTTCTTCGCGAGCGTGTGCAAGTCCTCATGCCAGCATGACCAAGTCGTCGATGCCATAACCAGCCCTCTGAAGCTTTTGCAAGTAGACATGTGGCAGGTTGTGGTCCTGTAGAGAAATCAACAATATACAAGTCTCCTCTCCTAAAGCCTTCCAAGACTTTGGAATGGTCAGCTTCCATGATCACAACACAATGATACTTGCCAAAGACAACAACCATATCTAGATCACAAAGCATTGAGACAGACATGAGGTTGAATCCTAAGGACTCGACAAGCATGACTTTGTCCATGTGTCGATCTTTTGAGATCGCAACCCTACCTAGACCCAATACCTTGCTTTTGCCTTTGTCAGCGTAGGTGATATGCTTCAGATGCGATGGAGATAAAGCAGTTTCCATCAATAAGTTATGTCACCAGTCATGTGATTTGTACATCCACTGTTGAGGACCCACTCAGTGGCTTTGGGTTGATCATCCTGCAGATGAATTAGTGCATCTTACGAACTCATATACTTCATCACTGAAGAATATGACATCAAATTCATGACATTAATTTCATCAAGCAATAGAACAGATATAGCAGTATGAGGACGTGAGAAATGAAAATTCATTTTTTCATGATTAGCTTGCGTCCTTTCAAGCGTATTCAGATCTCCAGCAAATTCTTAAGACGTTTGGGTTCGTCTGGAGACTTGACACTGCATACAAGATTAGTTCTTTTTCTTCACCACCCACATCTGGAGGGGTGGCAAAGAGTTCATCATTATGCGAGCTCCATAAGAGAAAGGTGGCATAGAAGCCAGTCCACTTTGTTTCATAGAAGAGGGGGTAAGCATATGAATAAGCAGAGAAATTCTTCGAGGACTTATGAACATAATGATTTGAAGAATAATGCACATATTCATAGCCCTTAGGCTTTCCCTGCAAAACAGAAGTGTTAGCACGATGATGTTTATATGAGGATTTTGACCCATATGAGGAATTTGATCCACGTGAGGAATTTGGTCCATATGAGGACTTGGATCCATATGAAGACTTTGGTCCATATGAAGAATTTGACCTGGGGTTCCTATTCTTCATAGGTGGTGTCATGATGACATTCACCCGAGGACTTTCAAGGAACCTTTTGGGAACCCAGATTTTCTTCATAGGGGGGCCATTCCTGCATTTAGTGCCAACATATCTAACAAATACTTCACCATTCTGATTTTTGAACAGTTTATAGTTGGAGTCAAATGACTCATCAGAAGAATATGAAGATTCACATGTAAAGCCAGATAAAGTGGATGGATCTACTGGAGGTCCCTTTGCAGCAACCCATGAGGTTTTGGGATACTGCTCAAGTTTCCAGTAAGTCCCATCAGCATTGATTTTCTTCCCAAAGGCAATACCCTCTTTCCTAGGGTTCCTGTTGAGGATCTGCTTTTTAAGCACATCACAAAGAGCCTGATGCCCTTTGAGGCTTTTGTACATGCCTGTCACATATAATTCCTTCAGCCCTGCAGTGTTAGTGATACTAGTAGCATCCTTAGATGAGGAATTTGTGATAGCAGAAACAGTTGAAGAATTTGCAGCAATACAAAGCATTTGAACTTTCAGGTGAACAATTAGCAGATTCACGTTCAATGCTTTTCAAACATGGTGGAATGAATTCATCCTGGGTGCACTAATCTGCTGAGCAAGCAATGAATCATGCTCCTTCTGAAGATCTTCATAACTCACCCTTAGCTTTTCAAGATCTTGCTTTCTTTGAAGAAATTCATAAGAGAGCTTCTCATGATCAGATAAGAGAGTGGTATGATGACCCTGAAGGTTATCAAACTTGGACTGAAGTCTCTGAAGATTATCAGTCAAGGTTTGAGTTCGATCCATTTCTTCACCCAACATATCATCGCTTTCATCAAGCATGTTTTGAACTTTTTCTAAAGCTCTTTGGTGTTTAGTAGCAAGGGAAGCAAGTTTGGTATAGCTGGGTCCGAATTCATCACCAGATTCATCATCACTAGACTCAAATAGGTAGCATTCAGTTACCTTGGCACCTTTTGCCATAAGGCATGGTGCAGAGGATGATGTTTCAGAATCGAAAGTCATCGTTTTGAGAGACTCCTTGAATTCCTCAAACCAAGGTTCATGACAAGTTTGATGACCTTCATAGACATCAGAGAGCCGGTCTCAGATAAGCTTTGCATGGCTGAGATGCATAATGTTCCTGAACTGGTTTTGGGATAAGCAGGAACAAATGACATCCTTCGCTACAATGTCAAGTCGAGTGTACTTGCCAATATCATCAGCTTCCGCCATCTTGCAGAGATCAGCAACACCAATGTCAGTGACGGTCCGCAGCTCGCTGTTCATCGCCATGAGACGCTTCTTTGTCATGGCCTTCCACTTGGGATAATCATGTCCATCAAAGATGGGGCATGTCACTTTCTTCATTCCTGCGGTCGACATAACTAAAACTCCAGGCGGTTAAACCAAAACCACACAGAACAAGGGAGTACCTTGCTCTGGTACCAATTGAAAGTGTGTTATATCGACTGGAGGGGGGTGAATAGGCGATTTTTACAAATTCATTACTGAGGAATTTCAAGGTGAGGAAATTCCTAAGTCACGAACAACTAGCAGCGGAATAAGTACTCAGATGCAAGCATAATAGAGCAGTAGCACAATCATCATGATGAAATGAAAACAAGCTCAGAGTACAAGTAGCGTAAGCACATGATAAGCAGGCTGAAGACAAACTAACTAAAGAATTAGAAATGAGGAAATTGAGAAAGTCTCAAAGTCTTCAAACAGTAACGATCAAGTACAATAGTATATGAATGAGGAAATGAAAGGGTTGAGGAAATAGAACCGGTAGCTTGGTGAAGACAGTGATTTGGTAGACCAGTTCAAACTGCTGTGACAATCGTACATCTGGTTGGAGCGGCTAGGTATTTAAACCTGAGGACACATGGTCCCGGACACACAGTCCTCGCGGTATTCTCCTTGAGCTAAGGTCACACAGACCTCGCCCAGTCACTCGTGGTAAGTCTTCAGGTAACTTCCAAACCTTCATAGACTCGGTCATTCGGCGATCCACAATTTCCTCTTGGATGCTCTAGACCATGATGCCTAACCGTCGGAGGATGCATATTCCTCAAAGGTAACAAGCATCGGTTCCACACAGGAACAATCTCTTCAATGATGCTCAATCACTTTGGGTTTGTAGGTGTTTGGGTTTGGGTTTTCCTTACTTGATGATTGTCGCTCAAAGTCCTCGGAGGATGGGATGCTCTCAATGACAAGTGTCAGTTTCTCTTGGAGCAACCAACCAGCTAGTGGTTGCAGGGGGCAGCTATTTATATCCTAGGGAGCAGCCGACATGATAAGACATAAATGCCCTTCAATGATAGGACCGTTAGGTGGATAGATATTTTGACACAGCTGGCACATAGCACATCAACGATCGGATATTTGAGTATCAAATTCCTTAGGGCTATCATGTTCCTCACTTGTAGGTAATCCGCACTAGCGAATTCCTAACTCCTCAGTCAGAACAAATTACTCAGAGACCAGAATATCTTCGTCTCTTTCACTGAAGAAATAGATTGAACTGTATGAGATTTCCAATGGCTTCATTCAAAAGAATTGGTAGGTGTAAGATTTTGAGATGAGCATCACTTGGAAACTTTTCCTTAGTTTTGCCTCGACCCCCTTTAACAGTACGGTGTTTCCTATGACTCAAAAAGGAGAAAACGAAACTACGAAAACAAAAGTCTTCACGCTTTATATTCCTCGTATGAATATTAAGTCTTCACGGTCACACCAATTTCTTCACTTTCAAAATCTTCAGAAAGCCAAAGTCTTCAGTTGAAGACATTCATTTTAGCGGTCGACTTTCATCGTAAATATCAAACTCCTCGTAGACTTATAGACCTGTGTACACTCACAAACTCATTAGTCCCTTAACCTATAAGTCTTCAATACACCAAAATCACTAAGGGGCACTAGATGCACGTACAACCTTCAAGCGCACCACTAATGGAATCGCGACATCTTGCATCATGGGAGGGCGTGAGGAAAATACGGTGTGCCTGGTGGCTTCTTGGGGAGCATTGTGCCTCCATACCGCTCCAACAAAGACATACCTCCACCAATAGGAGAACTTTGGTAATACTTCTTCGTCTCCATCGACTGCACTTGTGGTGATATCTTACCTTTACTTTGTGCAAGCTTATTGTGTGTTTCTATCGTGTGCTTGCACTTGTTATTGTTGAGCTCGTCATATAGCTTGTCTAACTAGTTGCATATCTTGACAACTTAATTTCCCATTGAGCCTAATTTGGTAAAAGAAGTTAAAAAAATTGTTAGTTGCCTATTCAACCCCCCCCTCTAGTCAATCATATCGATCCTTTTAATAAGCAAACATCGCTTCTTGTATGCAACCAAATAACGTGCAGTAGTATGAACCCAGCCAATGCAGACAACCAAATACAAGGCCTAGAATGGGAGTTGCCATGCACGAAATAAGTTTGCAAGCAACCAAACAATGTGCAGATGCTAGTTTTTTGCATGCAGATGCTAGTTTTTTGCATGCATTTGCTCAACCAGACCAAACTGAAACAAATATGCAAAGTGCCCAATAATGAGTGCGTGCATATGTCTCGTTTATAGCAAGATGTAGGTTGCGCTCGCGTCATGCCACTGCCTCGTTTGTTTTTCTTCTGTTGCTTCACCCCTTTCTAAACTTCCAATTATTCTAAATACATATATTACCAAAAAACACTTTACATAAAAGCATTTTATAAAAATGTTAACCAAACATTTGAAAAATGTTAAATATGTATAGGGAAATGTTTCTCATGTATATGAAAATGCATACAAACAATATACAATGTGTACGAAAAATGTTGATCACGTAGTTTTTTAATCAAGCATTTGAAAAAATGTTAATTAAGCATTTCAAATATGTTAAATGTGTATAGATTTTTTGTCATGTATACGGAGAATATATACAAAACAAAAACAATGTGTATGAAAAATGTTGATCATGTGTTTAAAAATGTTACATTTGTATAAGAAAATGTTTCTCTTGTATATGAGAAATTTATAAAAAAATATACAATGTGTATGAAAAATGTTGATCGCATATTTAAAAAATCTATACCAAAGATATACAATGTGTATGAAAAATGTTGACCGCGCATTAAAAAATGTTAATCAAGAATTTGAAAAAAGCTAATCAAGTATTTTAACAAATTTAGATGTTTATGGAAAAAATGTCTGTCATGTATATGAAAAATATATAGAAAACAAATACAATGTATATAAAAATGTTGACCATTTTCTAAAAAAAATTTTAAATGTGTATAAAAATGTTCCAGGAGTATGGAAAAAAATTAAATTGTATGAGAAAAAATGTTTATTGACATTAAAAAAATGTTCGCCGTGTATTTAAAAATGTTAACCATGTATTCAAAAAAATGTTACTCTTGTATTTACAAAATGTTAAACGCATATATAAAAATGTATTACATATATACCACAAATTTATAATGTCTATGAAAAATATTAGTGTTAAAAAAATGTTAATAATATATTTTAATAATTTTAAACATGTGTACAAATATGTTTCTAATGTATACGAAAAATGCAGAATGTGTACTAAAAAATGTTGGCATGTGTTAAAAACCCGATGAAAGTAAAAAAAACAAAGAAACCCAAATAAGAAAAATGAAAACTGAAGAAAACCAATGCAAAAGAATTAAAGCAATGAAAACCAAGAAAAAAAAAGAGAAAACATAGAAAGCCGATGAAAACTAAGAAAGAAAGAAAACCGAAGATAAATAGGAAACGAAAAATAAAATGACAACGGAGAAAGAACAAAAGAAAAGAAAAAACCAGTTAAAACCAGGAATAAAACAAAAAGGAAATAATAAACTTTGAAGAAACAAATAACCAAAAGAAAAAGCAAATAGAAATGAAAAAGAAAACAAACAGGCAAAGAAAACCAATGAAAAAACAAAAAGAAACCAAAAGAAAGAACAAAAAACGGAAAACCAAAAAGAAAGACACTATGCAAAATAGTGAAAAACAATGCTACCATAGTGAGTCCGCACAGTACTATAGCTATCCGAGGAAGCTTGAGGCGAGGCCATGTTACATTTCCCTGTAAGAGAGATATAACCATGACGCGAAAACGATGCAGGCAACCAAATAAGTACATAGGCTATAGACCTCCTCTGTGCTATCACACACTTGCCAAATTGCTTATATTTTTCCTCCCAAACACCATCACCACACTCTTCCACGTCGTGACCCTGTAAACCCTATATGTGTATCATCCTATACTCCTAGTGCCTGTTCGGAAGCTCTCCAGTCTCGAAACTCCATTTCGCACGTGGAGCTCGGTTTGAGCCAATCCCTGCAATTGTGTTGCTCCTCCATTTGCTCCGGGAGCTGCAGTTGTGGAGTAGAGAGGGTCTGAATAGGGCCTTTTTCTATTGTAATGGACTACTCCTGGTTTTTGCTTCCCCCTCATCGATTGCAACTTTTGTATTTAGTTTTTTTAAGAAATACTTTTGTTATTTGATAGATTTTTTTAGAAGAATGTTTTGTTGATAGATGACGATTGCAATTAGTTTTCTCTAAATTATGTCTCAGGCACGTGGGCTGGGCTGGGATGGCCCAACGTTCCGAGGCCCCAGCTGGTAGCACTCTTTGCCGTCGAGGAGCAGGCAAAATCGTCAATCATGGGAGCTGTCTGTCATCTTCGTCTCTGGCGTTTCTCAAAAAATAAAAAAATAAAAATTCTTGGTCTCCGGCGAGCAAATCGGCGACCAAGAAGGGCAGGATGGGCTACCTATGGCGGGTGCGGCTCTCGTCGTTCGCGGCCGGTGCGTCGACGGCTTCAGCGGTGGGGTTCTTGCTCCTTTACAAAGACCACCTCCTGGCCCGCGCCGCCAACGCCCGACAGGTGAGCCCCCGCACCCGCATCGCCGTTTAGCCGGCTCCTTTTGTGATTATATCGACTGATCTAGTTCATCAACATAATTTGTTTTGCGCAAATCGGTAAATCATCTGATTTGATGTAGCCATTTCTTTACGGCTAGATATAGATAATTTTGCCGGCTCCCTATAATCTCTGATGTATCGTGATCTTGTCTGGATGCGATGTTGCTGGTTAATCAAATTATCTTGTGTTAAATTCTTTCGCTTCGTTGTATCAGAACTCCATTTCCTAATTGAAATCACTGAACGAATAACGGTCTCATGGAGGTAGATGCAAATCGAGGATGATTTGTTATAACCCGCGGAAAATCACTCTTAATAAAACTACTGTTATGGAAAGGATGGTGTAGTGTAACTCCATTCTTGCTTGTGATTTACCTGGGTGCTTTTATATACGTCATTTGAATTGACATCAGCTTGAGATAACCAAAATTGATTTATGTTCTTTGTATTTTCATGCAGTTTGCCACTTCTCAGCTAGGAATTTTTATGCACTGATGACTTTGCATATACTCCCTGTTCACAAATATAAGATGTTCTAACTTTTTTTTCTGAATCGGATGTATACAGACACGTTTTAGTGTGTTTGTTCACTCATTTCAATCCGTATGTAGTCCATATTGAAATATCCAAAACATCTTGTGAACTGAGGGAGTATTTGTCACGTATTTGTAAGGTAATCCCAAAAGATAAGAAGAGTCAGTTTTAGACTTCAGTTTCTCCATGTCATATGGTAGACTAGTATCAAGAATAAAATAACTCGCACAATAGGGTGTGTCTGAAGCTGATTGTATACAAAGAGTTTGCATTAAATGTGATGGCGTGAAAAGAAAATAAGGCTGACTCTTAAGATTTTATTGACTAAGAGCATCTCCAACAACAACAACAACAAAGCCTTTAGTCCCAAACAAGTTGGGGTACGCTTAAGAGCATCTCCAACAGATGCCCAAAAATTTGGTACCCTAAAATGGTTTTAGGTGACAAATTAGAAGGTTTTTGGGCACCATAAAAGGTTTTGCTTTTTCAGCAGCCCTAAAACTGGTGCCCTAAAATTTGAGAGCCACATGGAACATGACAATCCGACGGCGTGGATGCATGAAGGCAGATCCGATGGCGGGGTACCATGGGGACGGCGGCGGTAGCTCGGGGACAGCGGCGCGGTGCTTGGGGATGGCGGCGTGGTGCTTGGGGACGATGACGAGAGCTTGGGGTCGGCAGCAGGGTCAGAAGCGCAGTGGGATGGCCGAAATTGGGCGGAACAGGGCGACGGTGGCGGTCGTGGGGTTCGCGGTGGCGGTGGAGGCGGCTGGCATGGAGATGGGGGTGAGGCGGCGCGGCAAGGGTGAATGTTCGCTTTGGGTGGTTGGGTTCTCGCCACATCGTTTCTTTTTTGCTTGTAGGACAGCAGCTTATACTTGCATCACTTGTAGCAAAATTTTGGGCATGATGTAATTTTTTGGGGGGCATCATATAGTAGGGCATCTGTTGGAGGCGTTTTTTGGCTCCAAATGCCCCAAACGGCAGTTTTATGGGCATGGTTACTATTTTAGGGCATATTTTGTAGATGCTCTAAGAGTGGTTGTATTCTCTCTCATCCAAACCAGCAATTGTCCATGGGCAGGATGAAGATACAGCTGATGTCATAACCTATTTGTCGTGTCTAATTTGTTAAAAAAAATACAAATGATAGTGAGTGGGTGTAAACTATTTATCACCCATTCATCGTGTGGGAGATAGCATGCCAGTCTCGGTATGGTTTGTAGGTTTAGTGGTGATTGTGGTACTTGATATCATGTATTAGACCATTGAACTAGCTGCTAAGGGTAATGAGGCTTTCTTCACAACTTCACATCCATTATACCCTGATGCAGTTTGTTAGTTTGCCAACTTATTGTGTGTGGTGCAATGAACTACCAACAAGCTCTTCTCAAAGAGGTTCAATAGAAAGAGGCTCCTGTTGTTTGAGTAATTGCAGCCGAACCTGGATATATTGTTCGCACTTACTTTTCCAACCGGGATTGACATTCAAATAAGTAAACTGATCATGTCATTCATGATTTGTAAACTTTCTTCTCTTATGGGGTAATTTTGATCCTTGTGATGTTTCTGCTTTATTTGCGAATTTACATGTTGCAACTATGTGATGAATTAGCTATTATACCTATCTTGTGGTTTGTGATAATGGAAAATTGAGCATTATGATATGGTACCCTGCCCATGAGATAGGACATCTTAAAATTTATGAAGTTGAAAGGCAACACACCTTGCTACCTTGGCATGCATCTGAATATTTGCTAAGTTTTGATGTGCTTACTTCTAGGTGAAGGATGTCAAGAGAATTTCTAAAAAGCACTATGAAGCACTGAATCATCGGATCTCAACACTGGCAAACAAAAAAGAATCAGGAACTAATAAAGAGGCATCAGATTCATTATGCATGTTTGTTGCGTACAATGGTTAAACAACTACCAATGTAATTTGTTGTTGCTGCATAAGTATTACTGCATCATTTAAGTTGTACCATATTGTTGTTCAAATTGCTATGAATCCTCATTGTCATCTTCATGGCTTTGTGAGATAAGATAGAGACCAATAAGAAACAATTTTGTCGTTTATGAATCAGCCTATCTCACTTTTATGTTTGGGATCTGTTAGAGTATGTAATGGGCCTAATGGCCTGCGCTGGCGGTATAGCCCGCTAGTCTTAGGGTTAATTAGTGATAAAGGTCGCTTACTCCTCAAAAAAAAATAATGATAAAGGTCGCTTGCTTAGGGTTCAAGTAAGAATTTCTTGGGACTCAAGTAAAACCTCTCTATATAAAGAGAGGAGATGTATCAATCTAATCAAGCAAGAATTAAGAAGGAAAACCCTTCCCTCTTGCCCGGTCGTGGGCAAAAAGGCCCCCGTCCGGCCCTCTCGCGCCCTCCTTCTATCAGCACCATAACAATTTGGTATCAGCTAGCTTCGGTTCGATCATGTCTTCACCGCCGCCCAAACCGTCTCTTCCGCTGCCAGTCACCTCATTGCCTCCGGCGATGTAACGCCCCGAATACAACTTTTCATATTCGTAACTCCAACTCTAGCCTTTTCCGGATATGCGATATGATATTTTCCTTCGTGGTTGGGTTATTGTCGTTTGTTTTGCATTGTGTTCATGTCATGCGTCTCATCTCATAGCATCATGCGCATTGCATCTGCATGTTTTCATAAAACTCGTAGCCGTTTGCAGTTGCCCGTTCTCTCTTTGCCTCCGTTGTCATTTTGTCAGGCCCTTGTCCTCGTCGACCTCTCTCCAGCCCCTTTGCGCGTGTGCGAAACTGCCCCGAACCCGACCCGCTCAGTCATCGCTGATGGGTCCGGATCAACCCCAAACATCCCTAAAATATCTTCGTTTTATTTATTGGACTTCCTAACCTATTTTCCCGGAGCCGTTCGATCGTGATCGGATGACTCAAAAACTCTCTTCTTTCCCTATATATATATAGACCCCAACCCTAAAATTTTGGATCAATGTCCCATCCTTCCGTGTCCTCCGCCGCCAGCCGACCAACCCCCTCTTCCTCGGGATCTCCTCCCGCAGCAACCACCAATCCCCCTCGTTTTCTTCACCGGACCAACTAGCCGCAGCCTCCTCTCCCTCCTCGGCTTGATCCCAGGGGCAGCCACCGTCTCGCCTTTCCCCTGCCTCGGCCTCGCGACCCCGACGGCCACCGTCGGCTCGCGCGAGCCCCTCGATCCACTCTCGCCCGAGCCCCGAGCTGCTCCTCCTCCGTGATCCTGCTCATCTGGCGCCCGGCCGTGTCCGACCTCGACCTCGAGCCGATCCTCTACGCCCGCCTCCTCTACTACCGCTTAAGCTGCCTCGTCGGCTCATTGCCGGCGACCAGAGACAGGCAGGCTGCCGTCCTCTTCGCCTTCTCCACGAGCCCCTCCGTGCTCTCCTCTCAGAACTTCGCCTCGCGGAGTTGGCGCCACCGAGCACCACCACCAGTGACCTCTTCCTTCCTTCTCGTCCGTGCCCTCTTCTTCTCTCAAGCCTTCTCCTCTCTGGCGCCCGCGCCGCCATTTTCTTCAGTACTAGCTCCGCTGACATACGGCCGACGGCCTCCTCAAGTCCGATCGCCCGCCTTGATCCGGCGGAAGGGCCTCGTCGCGCCCTGCAAACTCGCATCCCGCCATCGCGCTGCCGTTCCTCGCCCCGCGCCGTCGACCTGCTGCAAGCGCCCCGCGTCCCTCTGCTTCCTCCACAAACACGAGCAGAGCACATCCGCTCGATCCGATCCCGTTGATCATGAGCATCGGTGGGTGACGGCCAGCAGAGCCAGCCTCCGCCGCGCCATGAGGCCTGGGCCGCGGGCCACGATCCTCCCGCGGCCTGGCTCCCATCTCCACCAACCTGGGCTTGGCCCATGGTGAGAAAACCCCCCAGCCTCTCTCCTGTACTATCGGGCCAGCCCCACTGTAGTATTTTTTTTTTAGATATGCGATTTTAGCATTTATCCCATGATTTTCAGAATTGCAGAAAACCCCTTGCTCTTCATGCATATAAAAAACTCATTAACCGTGCATCGGATTAAAATGATTTAAACATGTAAAATGCTTAGATTTTTGTGTAGATTAATAATATGCCACTTTCATCCATGTTTAAAATGATGTTTGTTTAAATTTGCTCAAATGCCATGTTAAAATGATTTATTTCATAACTAAATAACCGTAGCTCGGATTTAAATGTTCTTTATATGTAAATGGGGTAGAAAAATGCCTAGTTTAACATGGTCCACTTTATTTTCCTGTTTAACAACTTTAAAATATGTTTTAGGGCAGAACAGTAGCAAATTCATAAATTGCATATGAGGATTTTCCGGAAATGTTGTTTGTTGTTCCGGCCTCATTTAAACTTGCCTAAATAGTTAGTTTACTTTTGTTACACCCCTTGCCATGTTTAACAACATTTAACATTGTTGTGTACCTAAACGAGAGCGAACTAAATAACTCAGATGTGGTGTTTCGTCAATATGCAACTCGTTGCATATTGAGCTCCACTTAACTTGTAGTATTGTTTGTTGCACTTTGCCATGCCATGCCTCATTAAACCGGACATGCATCATACTTGTTTGTGCATCATGCCATGTTTATGCTTGTGCATTTACCATGTTGTTTGTTTCTTTTTGGTGTTGCTTCTTAGTCCCGGTAATGTTGCGATTGTGAGGATTCGTTCGACTACTCTCGTTCGTCTTCTTCATGGACTCGATCTTCTTCCTAGCGGGATTTCAGGCAAGATGACCGTCACCTTGGATCTCATTACTATCATTGGTATGCTAGTTGCTTCGTTCTATCGCCATGCTGCGCTACCTATCATTTGCTCTTCAAGCCTCCCCAAATTGCCATGTCAGCCTCTAACCTTTTTCACCCTTCCTAGCAAACCGTTGCTTGGCTATGTTACCGCTTTTGCTCAGCCCCTCTTATAGCGTTGTTAGTTGCAGGTGAAGTTGAAGATTGCTCCATGGTGGACAGGATTTTGTTGGGATATCACAATATCTCTTATATTATTAATGCATCTATATACTTGGTAAAGGGTGGAAGGCTCGGCCTTATGCCTGGTTTTTTGTTCCACTCTTGCCGCCCTAGTTTCCGTCATACCGGTGTTATGTTACCGGATTTTGCATTCCTTACGCGGTTGGGTGATTTATGGGACCCCTTGACGGTTCGCTTTGAATAAAACTCCTCCAAAGAAGGCCCAACCTTGGTTTTACCATTTGCCTCACCACCACCTATTACCTTTCCTTGGGTCGGCCAACCCGAGGGTCATCATTATTTTAGCCCCCCCCTCGGGCGATTGCTTCTCTAAGTCCGGTGATGCGAACCGAGTAGATCTGGGGGCCCCTCGGGAAACTCGAGGTCTGGTTTTACTCGTAGGATGTCTCATCCGTGTTGCCTCGAGAACGAGATATGTGCAGCTCCTATCGGGATTGTCGGCACATCGGGCGGCTTTGCTGGTCTTGTTTTACCATTGTCGAAATGTCTTGTAAACCGGGATTTCGAGACTGATCGGGTCTTCCTGGGAGAAGGAATATCCTTCGTTGATCGCGAGTGCTTATCATGGGCTAAGTTGGGACACCCCTGCAGGGTATAAACTTTTGAGAGCCGTGCCCGCGGTTATGTAGCAGATGGGAATTTGTTAATGTCCGGGTGTAGATAACTTGACACCAGATACGAATTAAAACGCATCAACTGTAACGCCCCGGATACAACTTTCCATATTCGTAACTCCAACTCTTGCCTTCTCCGGAGATGCGATATATTATTTTCTCCGTGGTTTGGTTTTGTCTTTTGTTTTGCATTTTGTTCATGTCTTGCATTTCATCATCGCATCATTCACATTGCATCGGCACTCTGTTGCCGTCATATTTTAAAACTTGCATCCGCTCGTAGTTGCCGTGTCCCCCTTGATTTTGTTGGCCGTTCCGAGTCTAACTGGGTTTTCGATTCCCTCTTGTCTGACCGTTTGACCCTCTCTGCTCTTTACTCAGACCCCTCGCGCGCGTCCGAAAGTTGTCCCGGACCCGACCCGGGTGTTGTTACCGATGGGTCCGGATCATCCCCAAACATCCCGATAACATCTCCATTTTCTTATTCGGACTCCCTAGCCTATTTTTCTCGACCGTCCGATTTTTATCGGATGATCCAAACTCCCCCCTTTTCCCTATATATAAACCAACCCCATACCTAATCTAGCCTAACCCTAGATCCTAGGCGCCTTGTCCCATCCTTCCTTTCCCTCCGCCGCCACCCGACCAACTCCCTTCGCTCTCGGGATCCTCCCCGATCCGATCCAGCCAACCACGCGCAGCCATCTCCCTCCTCGCTTTCATCCTCGAGCCAGTCCCCTCGCTCGATCCAGCCTCCTTCCTCCTCGGATCAGCCGCAGCCGCCACCCATCAAATCCATCCCTTCCTTGTGTTCACCACCACACCAACCCGAACCCAACCAGCAGCTCCTTCTCTGCCCCGGCGAACCCCGACGCCGAGCACCAACGAAGAATCGTCGCCGGCGCCTCCTTGTTCTTTTCTCTTCCTTCTCTGGTTCCTCCCTCCGCTAAGCGTGCTCTCTCTGTCTCTCTTTTGCTGATTCAGGGAACGCCATGGCCACCTCCGACCTGAACTCCTCCTGCGCCCGCAGCCTAGCCTCCCAGCCCGCGCCCGTCGACGCGCCAAGTCCTCCCGCGCGGCCAGGTCTTCGCCGAGCCCCAAGTCCACCTCGCCTCAAGGCCGTGGATCGCGCCAAGCCCCAGCGCCCATTGAGCCTCTGTCAAGGCTGCTGTCTTTGCCGCTAACGAAGTTCCTCGTCGCAAAACGGAGCCCCGGCGACCCTCCGGTGAGCCGGATCCACCCCATGCCGTCCCGTTTCCCTTCCTGAGCTCCACCCCTACCTCTCATCCCTCTCCTTTGTTCTCTGTAACAGCTTCAGGGAGCTACTCGAACTCTGCCGCACCGCCGCTCCTTCTTCGATCCGGCGAGGACCGCCCGTCCGCTCCATCCCCGCTGTCCCGCCGGAGTCCCGCCGCTTCCCTTCCTGCGCCGAATCCCTCGCCGGAGTGAGCTCGTCCCCGAGCCCTCATAGTCGGCCTCCTCTGCTGTTGCTTCTGTTCTTCAGAAACAAGCCGCAGCCGCTCGCTCGTCGTCGCGTTGACCGCGACAGCGCCTGGGCCGGGTCTCGCGCAAGGCCTCGTGTGGCCCAGCGCGCCTCCGCGCCTAGCCAGCCTCCTCCTCCAACGGGCCGAAGCCCATGGTGAGCCACCGCTGCGCCCCCCAGCGCCCCTTTGTTTTTCTTCTGTTGGGCCTGCTCCGGTTTTAGATTCGACCCGTAGAAGTTTTTCCAGTTCTGCGAATTTAGTTATTTATCCAGAGACTGCCAGTTTTGCATAAAACCCCCTTAATGTTCATGCATCAATAATTAATTAACCATGTATCGGATTAAAAAAATTATATATGTAAAATGCTTAGTATTTCATCTAGTTTCATAATATGCTATTTTCATCCATGTTTAAAATGTTTAAAATGTTGTTTGTTTAAATTTGCTCAAATGCCATGCTAAAGTGATTTAATTCATAACTAAATAACCGTAGCTCGGTTTTAAATGTTTTTTATATGTAAATGGGGTGGAAAAATGCCTAGTTTAACATGGTCCACTTTATTTTCCTGTTTAACAACCTTAAAATATGGTTTAGGGCAGAATAGTAGCAAATTCATAAATTGCATATGAGGATTTTCCGGAAATGTTGTTTGTTGTTCCGGCCTCATTTAAACTTGCCTAAATAGTTAGTTTACTTTTGTTACACCCCTTGCCATGTTTAACAACATTTAACATTGTTGTGTACCTAAACGGGAGAGAGCTAAATAACTTGAATGTGGTGTTTCGTCAATATGCAACTCGTTGCATATTGAGCTCCACTTAACTTGTAGTATTGTTTGTTGCACTTTGCCATGCCATGCCTCTTTAAACCGGACATGCATCATACTTGATTGTGCATCATGCCATGATTATGCTTGTGTGTTTACCATGTTGTTTATTTCTTTCCGGTGTTGCTTCTTAGTTCCGGGAATGTTGCGATTGTGAGGATTCGTTCGACTACGTCCGTTTGTCTTCTTCATGGACTCGATCTTCTTCCTAGCGGGATTTCAGGCAAGATGACCGCTACCCTAGATCTCACTACTATCATTGCTATGCTAGTTGCTTCGTTCTATCGCTATGCTGCGCTACCTATTACCTGTTTATCAAGCCATCCCATATTGCCATGAACCTCTAACTTTTGACACCTTTCCTATGCAAACCATTGTTTGGCTATGTTACCGCTTTTGCTCAGCCCCTCTTATAGCGTTGCTAGTTGCAGGTGAAGTTGAAGATTTCTCCATGGTGGACAGGGTTTATGTTGGGATATCACAATATCTCTTATATTATTAATGCATCTATATATTTGGTAAAGGGTGGAAGGCTCGGCCTTATGCCTGGTGTTTTGTTCCATTGTTGCCGCCCTAGTTTCCGTCATATACCGGTGTTATGTTCCCGGATTTTGCGTTCCTAACGCGGTCGGGTGATTTATGGGACCCCACGACGATTCGTTTTGAATAAAACTTGTCCAAAGAAGGCCCAACCTTGGTTTTACCATTTGCCTCACCACCACCTATACCCTTCCCTTGGGTCGGCCAACCCAAGGGTCAACTTTATTTTAGCCCCGGGCCGTGCTTGTCTAAGTTTGGTGCGAACCGGCAGATCGGGGCCACCTCGTGGCAACTCGAGGGCTGGTTTTACTCGAGGTGACCTATCCGGTGTTGCCTCGAGAACGAGATATGTGCAGCTCCTATCGGGATTGTCGGCGCGATCGGGCGGCTTTGCTGGTCTTGTTTTACCATTGTCGAAATGTCTTGTAAACCGGGATTACGAGACTGATCGGGTCTTCCTGGGAGAAGGTCTATTCCTTCGTTGATCGCGAGAGCTTGTCATGGGCTAAGTTGGGACACTCCTGCAGGGTTTAAACTTTCGAGAGCCGTGCCCGTGGTTATGTGGCAGATGGGAATTTGTTAATGTCCGGTTGTAGATAACTTGACACCAGATCCGAATTAAAACGCATCAACCGCGTGTGTAGCCGTGATGGTCTCTTCTCGGCGGAGTCCGAGAAGTGAACACGGTTTCTGTGTTATGATTGACGTAAGTAGGAGCTCAGGATCACCTCTTGATCATTACTAGTTGACGACCATTCCTTTGCTTCTCTTCTCGCTCTTATTTGCGTATGTTAGCTACCATACATTGCTTAGTCGCTGCTGCAACCTCACCACCTTACCCCTTCCTTTCCCATTAAGCTTTGCTAGTCTTGATACCCATGGTAATGGGATTGCTGAGTCCTCGTGGCTCACAGATACTTCCAAAACCAGTTTGCGGTGCCTATGTTATCGAAAGCGGTGGCGCAACCAAGCTCAAGGAGGAGCTCGATGAAGATCTTGCCCTTTGTGTTGTTTCGTTCTAGTTGATCAAGAGTGGAGCCCGGTTGGGGTCGATCGGGGACCTTTGTCGCATTTGGGGTTCTTCTTTTATTTTGGTTCCGTAGTCGGACCTTGATTGTATCTGGATGATGTAATGCTTTATTCATGTAATTGTGTGAAGTGGCAATTGTAAGCCAACTATGTATCTCTTTCCCTTATGTATTACATGGGTTGTGTGAAGATTACCTCACTTGCGACATTGCTTTCAATGCGGTTATGCCTCTAAGTCGTGCTTCGACACGTGGGAGATATAGCCGCATCGAGGACGTTACATCAACCGTGTGTGTAGCCGTGATGGTCTCTTCTCGGCGGAGTCCGGGAAGTGAACACGGTCTTTGGGTTATGTTTGACGTAAGTAGGAGTTCAGGATTACCTCTTGATCATTGCTAGCTTCACGACCGTTCCTTTTGCTTCTCTTCGCGCTCTCATTTGCATATGTTAGCCACCATATATGCTTAGTCGCTGCTGCAACCTCACCACTTTGCCCCTTCCTTTCCCATTAAGCTTTGCTAGTCTTGATACCCATGGTAATGGGATTGCTGAGTCCTCGTGGCTCACAGATTACTACAACAACTATTGCAGGTACAGGTTATGCGATGATCATTACGCGAGAGCGATGCTTGCTTGCGTTGAGTTCTTCTTTTGCTTCTTCTTCGATCAGGGGATAGGCTCCAGGTCGGCAGCCTGGGCTAGCAGGGTGGATGTCGTTTGAGTTTCTGTTTGTGTTTCATCCGTAGTCAGATGGTGCTCTTATGTAAGATGATGTTGTATTCGTGTGGCATTGTATGCCTTTTGTATGTATCCCCATCTATTTATGTAATGTTGATGTAATGATATCCACCTTGCAAAAGCGTTTCAATATGCGGGTCTATCCTTGGTGGTACCTTCGAGTTCCTCTTGGATAGGGTCGCATATTGGGCGTGACAAGTTGGTATCAGAGCCTCGACCGACCATAGGAGCCCCCTTGTTTGTTGGCCGTTGTTGAGTCTAGAAGAAAACTATTTTGAGTCTTAGGATTATATATATCGGAGAGTAGGATTCTTTTTACTCCTCAGCCCCCTTCGTCGCTCTGGTGAGGACTCCTGACGTAGATGTTTTGTCTTTCCTCTCCTCAAATTTCACTAAAAAAATTTTAGGATCACGCGGGTATCTTGGGATCGTTCCAATATTCTTGTGACGAGAACATTGTTCTTGGTGCCTCCTGATATTTAGGGGTTGTGGCAGTGTCCCGAGGAGTTGAGCTCCGAGGTGTTGTCGTCATAATTTTATCGTTTCAGTTTTGGAATACCTGAGTTTTGCCGACATCGAAAATCTCTTTTATGCAGTTGTTGGTGAGATAACCTCGACGCCACCCAGTACTGGGGAGTTCGGGAGTATTGCCATAGCTCGTATAACGGATGCTTTTCGAAGGTTGAGGTACACAATTTCCGGAGTTTTCTTGGTTATGTGTTGACGGATGGATATAGCTGGATGTAGGGATTGTTAGTTTGGGTGAGATATATTGCTTCCCCTGTATCCCCAACACCAAATTGCACCAGAAAGTTTCGGGAGTTTATAGGTGGGAATTCAAGTAGCTCCTAGAATATCTTTCCGACAAATGCATGATATGGGATTGGGTAAATCTCTATCATATGTATTTGTTCCGGCTTATTCTGCAAGCCAAATCCTTTGTTTTGTTTTATTTGTGGTATTCGAGTTGCTTCAATGTCAAGTGTTGAATCCATACCTTTCATAAACGGTGTTCTCATATTGCTATGTGAATACTTATCCTTCTTGATCATCGAGGTTGTCATGTTAATTCTTTTTCTACCGGTGTGCTTCTCTTCAAGTGGATCCGATCATTCTCCCCATCCGCAAGATCATTCCTAACTTTTCTCAACGGTGTTTGTTCCATCTTCCCCAAGTTGTCTTTGTTTTCCCGCCCTCCCACCCTTTTTCTTAAAGGACTCAGATTTCTTAATCATGTATCCTTTTATTTGTGCGAAGTCTCTTCACTCTTTTCAATCAATGTTCTGATCCAGTGATCCCTCGTGAAGATGCTCACGAGCTTCAAGTTCATCATCCTTCGTTCTTTTTTCTTCTCTGGTGGATCCAATTCAAGCTTTCAGTGTTGATCATATTCCTTTCCTCGTGTCAAATGCTTTCTCATGCCGGTGCACCTCTCATTCACTCACCTCTTGCTATTCATTTGTTCCAGAGTGTTGAAGATATCTAAGAAGATTTGTGTTTCCATTCTTAATCCGTTCAAGCTATTTGGAGATTGTTATCTCATTCAAGCCATTTAATTCAACCGGTGCAATCTCTCTTTAAAATCATTTACAACGGTGTTTTCTTTTGAGTGGGCCCTAACCCACATGTCTTTTCCCAGGATCTTACCTGACTCTTCGAATTATCAGGAGCGATTCTCAAATTCATTTCCAAGTTTGATGTAAGAATGAATTTTCATCTGTCACATGCCTTCTCCAAGGTCGCTTTCAAATTCTTTTCATCTTTGGCTCAACCTTTCCTCTTTTAATTCTCCCGGAGTATCTCAACAATTCATGGTGGTTATCATTATCATTCTCAACATTTGAAGACCGAAGAAGGATTTCTCTTAAATCTTGGTCCATTCTCTTGAATATTCATGGTTCTAGCTTCATGCTATCCTCATAATTGTTTTGATTGTGACAATTCTTTTCTTACCATCCGGATCATTTCATGAGTTGTTTTCCATTTCTTTCCTCCGAAGGCCATCATGTCATAATTCTTCATTCTCAGCGTGTAGCTATCATTCTCCAAATCTTACCAGTGCATCGTTCAAATACCCTCTAATCAGTTCATGATCTCTTCGTTCTCATGTATCTAAATCTCCTCAAGTATCTTCATTCATTTTCCGATTCTTCCCGGTGAATTGTGCCTTTGCTACTTTCATTTCCAATTCGTACGGTGGTTCTTTCAACATTCCTCTTTTGTTGTTATCGTATCAATTAATTCGTTCTTTCCAAATCCTACCGGTGGTTTGTTCAAGTTTTCCCAAGTTTTGTGCTATATCTCTTTTAATCCTTTCTACAGGAATAAGTAGTATGCCAAATCCATTGCTTGTCATCAATTTAATTTGATAAAGGATAAGCATACAATAAATCTTATTCTTATTTCCTCGAGGTTATTCAATTCTTTCCTTCCGGAGATTATTCATGATGAATAAATTCTTGATTACAAGTGATTCATCTTTCTTTTCGGAGTTGGTCATCATATCACGTTCTCGGTTCGAGAGGCTTCATCTTTCTTTTCAGAGTTCCAAGCTCTCTCAATTATCTCGTCGCGAAGCTCCATCTAAATCATTGCAAGGCTTCACCTTGTGTTTTCAACTTCTCTTTCTTTTTATCATCCTTTTATTACCGGAGTTCTTCATGGAGGCTCAACATGGTGGTTTGTCAAGGATTCTTTTCATTCTTCAATTGTTCTTTAAGATTTCTCTTCAAGTTATGACCCGCCAATCTATACTCAAAAATAAACATGGTGCCCAACACATGTTTTTCCTGAGGAGTTCAAGTATTCTTCTTCTTGCATTTCGAAGTGCAATTCTTTCTACCTTATCTTTTGAGGTGGTGTTATATCATTCTTGACAATTTCCATTCAGGTTTCGCGATTCACATGTTGTCAAGAATGAGGTATTTTAAACCCATCATTTTCTTCCTTGGAGTTATCTTGGTAAAGATTTCACCTAAAAACCTTCCCGAAGGAATGTTGCTATTTGTGGTGCTTATCAATGATCCAATTTTCTCTTCTCATCTCGGTGAAGAAGTTTTTCATCTCTTTGGTGCTCTCAATCAAATCAATGGTTTCCATTAGTGGCCGGTTATCACCTCATAGTCTCGAGATGTTTTCCATAAGCCCACAACAAGCTTGTGCTTCTCGTTGTTGATTTTCCAACAACTCCGTTCGATTCTTCTTTGCAAGGATGCTTTCCAAGTTCACTTGTGGCAAAAGTTGTCATTTTCTTCTCCGTCCCTTTATCCCAACGATCTAACTTCTATTCTTTCGTTAGGGAGGCATTGTGATGTTGTGCTCTTCACCCATCACCTTGTTTTGTGAGGATCGTGTTCTTTTCTTGCTTATACATTTAACCGGAGTGTTGTATCATCTCCTCAATATTTTTCATCTCATCAAGTTTTCTTCTCTTTTCTACCGGAGTGCTGTGCAAATTATGTCATTCTTGTTCCTTGGCTATCTCATTATACCGAGGTGGTCATATTCTTTTTGTTCGTGAAGCTCTTATTTCCACATCTTTCAACCTTCAAGTTCTCGTAATACTTGTTGTTCCTCTTTTCTACTGGATTGTTTGCAATCTCGTTCATCTCTGTTGTACTCTTTCTTTTAAATTGCTCAACCTCTCAAAGTTCGTGGTTTCACTCGTTCGTCAAAGAAGCAACTTAGTTTACCTCTTATCTTCCTCTTCCTTTTCCCTCTGGTGCCATCCTAGATCTCGGGACGAGATCCTCTTGTAGTGGTGGAGTGTTGTAACGCCCCGGATACAACTTTCCATATTCGTAACTCCAACTCTTGCCTTTTCCGGAGATGCGATATGATATTTTCCTTCGTTGTTGGGTTATTGTCGTTTGTTTTGCATTGTGTTCATGTCATGCATCTCATCTCATAGCATCATGCGCATTGCATCTGCATGTTTTCATAAAACTCGTAGCCGTTTGCAGTTGACCGTTCTCTCTTTGCCTCCGTTGTCATTTTTTCAGGCCCTTGTCCTCGTTGACCTCTCTCCAGCCCCTTTGCGCGTGTCCGAAACTGCCCCGAACCCGACCCGCTCAGTCATCGCCGATGGGTCCGGATCAACCCCAAACATCCCTAAAATATCTTCGTTTTATTTATTGGATTTCCTAACCTATTTTCTTCTTTCCCTATATATATATATAGACCCCAACCCTGAAATTTTGGATCAATGTCCCATCCTTCCGTGTCCTCCGCTGCCAGCCGACCAACCCCCTCTTCCTCGGGATCTCCCCCCGCAGCAACCACCAATCCCGCTCGTTTTCTTCACCGGACCAACCAGCCGCAGCCTCCTCTCCCTCCTTGGCTCGATCCCAGGGGCAACCACCGTCTCGCCGTTCCCTTGCCTCGGCCTCGCAACCCCGACGGCCACTTCGTCAGCTCCGCGCAGGCCCCCTCGATCCACTCCTCGCCCGAGCCCCGAGCTGCTCCTCCTCCCGTGATCCCTGCTCATCCCGAGCGCCGGCCGTGTCCGACCTCAACCTCCAGGCCAGTCCTCTATGCCCCGCCTCCTCTACTACTTCGCGCCGCTGCCTCGTCAGCTCTGCTGCCGGCGACCAGGACCAGCAGGCTGTCGTCCCTCTCCGCCTTCTCCTGGAGCCCCTCCCGTGCTCTCCTCCTACAGCTCGCCTCGCCGGAGTTCGGCGCCACCGGAGCACCACCACCAGGCTGACCTCTTCCTTCCTTCTCGTCCGTGCCCCTCTTTTTCTCTCAAGTCTTCTCCTCTCTGAAACTGCCGCGCCACCATTTTCTTCAGGTACTAGCTCCGCATGACGCCTTGGCCGACGGCCTCCTCAAGTCCGGTCGCTCCGCCTTGGATCCGGCCGGAAAGGGCCCTCGTCCGCGCCCCTGCCAAGCTCGCATCCCGCCGTCGCGCTGCCCTTCCTCGCCCCGCGCCGTCGACCTGCTGCAAGCGCCCCGCGTCCCTCTGCTTCCTCCACAAACACAAGCAGAGCACATCTGCTCGATCCAGTCCCCGTTTACCGCGAGCATCGGCTGGGTGACAGCCGCGCAGGCCCAGCTCCCTTCGCCCTCGAGGCCCAGCTCCGCGCGGGCCACGATCCTCCCGCGGCCTGGCTCCCATCTCCACCAACCTGGGCTTGGCCCATGGTGAGAAAACCCCCCAGCCTCTCTCCTGCACTATCGGGCCAGCCAGTTTCGGCCCACTGTAGTATTTTTTTTCAAATCTGCGATTTTAGCATTTATCCCAGGATTTTCAGAATTGCAGAAAACCCCTTGCTCTTCATGCATATAAAAAACTCATTAACCGTGCATCGGATTAAAATGATTTAAACATGTAAAATGCTTAGAATTTTGTGTAGATTAATAAAATGCCACTTTCATCCATGTTTAAAATGTTTAAAATGATGTTTGTTTAAATTTGCTCAAATGCCATGTTAAAATGATTTATTTCATAACTAAATAACCGTAGCTCGGATTTAAATGTTCTTTATATGTAAATGGGGTGGAAAAATGCCTAGTTTAACATGGTCCACTTTATTTTCCTGTTTAACAACTTTAAAATATGTTTTATGGAAGAACAGTAGCAAATTCATAAATTGCATATGAGGATTTTCCGGAAATGTTGTTTGTTGTTCCGGCCTCATTTAAACTTTCCTAAATAGTTAGTTTACTTTTGTTACACCCCTTGCCATGTTTAACAACATTTAACATTGTTGTGTACCTAAATGAGAGCGAACTAAATAACTCGGATGTGGTGTTTCGTCAATATGCAACTCGTTGCATATTGGGCTCCACTTAACTTGTAGTATTGTTTGTTGCACTTTGCCATGCTATGCCTCATTAAACCGGACATGCATCATACTTGTTTGTGCATCATGCCATGTTTATGCTTGTGCATTTACCATGTTGTTTGTTTCTTTCCGGTGTTGCTTCTTAGTCCCGGTAATGTTGCGATTGTGAGGATTCGTTCGACTACTCCCATTCGTCTTCTTCATGGACTCGGTCTTCTTCCTAGCGGGATTTCAGGCAAGATGACCGTCACCTTGGATCTCATTACTATCATTGCTATGCTAGTTGCTTCGTTCTATTGCCATGCTGCGCTACCTATCATTTTCTCTTCAAGCCTCCCCAAATTGCCATGTCAGCCTCTAACCTTTTTCACCCTTCCTAGCAAACTGTTGCTTGGCTATGTTACCGCTTTTGCTCAGCCCCTCTTATAGCGTTGTTAGTTGCAGGTGAAGTTGAAGATTGCTCCATGGTGGACAGGATTTTGTTGGGATATCACAATATCTCTTATATTATTAATGCATCTATATACTTGGTAAAGGGTGGAAGGCTCGGCCTTATGCCTGGTTTTTTGTTCCACTCTTGCCGCCCTAGTTTCCTTCATACCAGTGTTATGTTCCCGGATTTTGCGTTCCTTACGCGGTTGGGTGATTTATGGGACCCCCTTGATAGTTCGCTTTAAATAAAACTCCTCCAGCAAGGCCCAACCTTGGTTTTACCATTTGCCTCACCACCACCTATTACCTTTCCCTTGGGTCGGCCAACCCGAGGGTCATCTTTATTTTAGCCCCCCGGGCCAGTGCTTCTCTAAGTGCTGGTCTGAACCGAGTAGACTGCGGGGCCCCCTCAGGGAAACTCGAGGTCTGGTTTTACTCGTAGGATGTCTCATCCGGTGTTGCCCTGAGAACGAGATATGTGCAGCTCCTATCGGGATTGTCGGCACATCGGGCGGCTTTGCTGGTCTTGTTTTACCATTGTCGAAATGTCTTGTAAACCGGGATTTCGAGACTGATCGGGTCTTCCTGGGAGAAGGAATATCCTTCATTGATCGCGAGTGCTTATCATGGGCTAAGTTGGGACACCCCTGCAGGGTATAAACTTTCGAGAGCCGTGCCCGCGGTTATGTGGCAGATGGGAATTTGTTAATGTCTGGTTGTAGATAACTTGACACCAGATACAAATTAAAGCGCATCAACCGTGTGTGTAGCCGTGATGGTCTCTTCTCGGCGGAGTCCGGGAAGTGAACACGGTCTTTGGGTTATGTTTGACGTAAGTAGGAGTTCAGGATCACCTCTTGATCATTGCTAGCTTCACGACCGCTCCTTTTGCTTCTCTTCACGCTCTCATTTGTGTATGTTAGCCACCATATATGCTTAGTCGCTGCTGCAACCTCACCACTTTGCCCCTTCCTTTCCCATTAAGCTTTGCTAGTCTTGATACCCATTGTAATGGGATTGCTGAGTCCTCGTGGCTCACAGATTACTACAACAAGAGTTGCAGGTATAGGTTATGCGATGATCATGACGCGAGAGCGATGCTTGCTTGCGTTGAGTTCTTCTTTTGCTTCTTCTTTGATCAGGGGATAGGCTCCAGGTCGGCAGCCTGGGCTAGCAGGGTGGATGTCGTTTGAGTTTCTGTTTGTGTTTCATCCGTAGTCGGATGGTGCTCTTATGTAAGATGATGTTGTATTCGTGTGGCATTGTATGCCTTTTGTATGTATCTCCATCTATTTATGTAATGTTGATGTAATGATATCCACCTTGCAAAAGTGTTTCAATATGCGGGTCTATCCTTGGTGGTACCTTCGAGTTCCTCTTGGATAGGGTCGCATATTGGGCGTGACAGGCGACCACCACGATCGTCGCCCGCTCCTCCCCGCGCCGGGATCCTCTGTCATGCCCGCCCCCGCCGTCCTCACCCCGGAGGAGGTGTGCGGGGCGCTGCGGGACCTAACCCAGGTGGTCCAGGAAATCCGCCTGTTCTTGGCTGGATCCTACGGGCCGCACCCGACTGCGCCGCCCATCGCCGCCACTGCGCTGCCGTGGCTGCCGCTGCACCAGTTGGCCTCCGCCGCGCTCGCTGGGCTGTTGCGGCAGCCGTTGCAGCTGCCATCCACCGCCACCACTGCCCGCCCTTGTTGGAGTGGCAGCTGCCACTCCTGGCGGCCTCCGCCGCGCCTGGCGCTCCGCTGCAGCAGCCACCGCTAGTCAATTCCGGCCCCGCATCGACTGCGCCGGCGGGAGTCCCGATCCACCAGATCAAGTTCCTGTCGTCGCCATCACCGCTTCCCCAGGGCATCCCCATCCAGCAGATCAAGCTCCCGCCATCACCGTCACTGCTTCCAGCTTGGATCACTACCCGCCACATGTCAGCGGCGGTGAGGCTGCACGCTGCTGCGCGCGGCCCCCTCGCGCGTCGGCGTGTGCGGGAGATCCGTGGTCTACAGCTGCCGTTCCTCGAAGCTGCGCATCATTGCACAAATGAACTCGCTCTCGTTAGCTGCATCGGGGATATTGGACATGCTGTTTTCTCCCGGGCAGCGACCTCAAAGTCTGCGACATCGGCGGCTGGGGCGCGCACCCCTCCTCATCATTCTCCATAGCAAGCCCTCCACTCTTCTCTATGCGGTGCAGACCAACAGCCGTCCGGCGGGGAGAAGGCAGGGTGTCACCGACAAGAGCGCACCCCGTAGCACCACTGCATTCCGCTGGCCGCCGCGAGGGCGCCTCTGGTGGTCGCTCTTACGACCACTTCCAGGTGGCCATACACATGTACTCCTTTTGTCCAGATTGTGTCCATGTGATCTAGGTGGCTGTACACGTGCACGCCCGACGTGCGGATGGTGTCCACTTTTTGTTAAAGGGTCCAAAATAAAGCGTCCCAGTCCATTTCAGGTTGAGAGTAATAAAACAAGCCGAGATGTAAAAGGCTTGTTTTTAGGTGTTAGGTTTGTGTTGCGTCGAATCATGGTTATAAGTTGGTTAGGCTGCAGCTTGAGGACAAGTTGCATGTCCATGTGGGGTGTAGTGCTAGAGTACGTAATGGGCCTAATGGCCTGGGCTGGTGGTATAGCACGTTATTCTTAGGGTTAATTAGTGATAAGGGTCGCTTGCTTAGGGGTCAAGTAAGACTTGCTTGGGAGTCAAGTAAACCTCTCTATATAAATGGAGGAGATGTATCAATCTAATCAAGCAAGAATTAAGAAGGAAATCCCTTCCCTCTTGCCCGGTCGTGGGCAAAAAGGCCCCCGGCCGGCCCTCTCGCGCCCTCCTTCTAGCAGCACCATGACAGATCTGTCTTCCATCAATATGTTCGCAATTGATATAGGAACTTTATACACACGATTACTAGTCTGTGTGTTGAGCATTTTATCAGCTTTCCTGTGGATTTTATTCAATATATTACCTTTGCATTTTGTATGTTAAAAAAATCTCAACCTGATATATGAACTTCTTGTGCAAATGTTTATTTGATCTGACAGGTGAGATTGTATCTTTAAACTATTAGTTCCAGATCGTATGAAGGAAATCATGTCTTGTTGTTTGTTACCAATTACTCCCTTCCTCCCATAATGGCCCTGTTTGGATCCATGGGTTAGAATTAGTTTAGATTAGTTTGGACTTAACTAACCCAAAAATATCCAAACAGGAGGGTTAGTTTGGATTAGATGCATCTAACCCACCTCAAAAAACTAACCCGCCCAAGATGTGCTTATTTGTGTTAGTTCTTCTTGGGACCACTAAAAACATATTTTCCTCTCGCTCTCCCCGCAGCAGATCCCTCCCCACTTCCTCGAAGCTTCTCGTCCTCTCCCTCCCTCTCTGTCGTACCGCCCGTGAAGGCGCCTCGCTGTATCTGCGCTCCATCTAACCCTGCCATCCGAACACCTCTTTGGTTAGAGTTAGTTCAGGGTTAGAATCTAACTATAACCTCTAACTGAGTTAGAGTATCCAAACAGGGCCAATATAATATTGTTTTTCAAGCTATCTCAGGCTTGAAAATGATATTATTCTGTGGGGCGAAGGGAGTATTATTTATTAAATACTGCCATGCTATCTAGTTTTTTAGTAGCGGCTTAGTGAATTTGGTTTTGTGAGGGCACTACATGATGGCGAGGGTCAGCCAAGAACATGTCGTCATTGGTAGACCATTTTAGAGGATGACAGTGGTTTCCTAGCATTCTTGGGAGTCTTACAACATCTTCGAGGCCTGGTGTTTTTGTTAGCATAGTGGACTATGCAGGTAAAAATTTCTCAGCCTGTGCAATGTCACACATTTCCATTTATAGGTGTGGTTGAATAAGTCTCCCTCTTCGACTTGAGGTTGAAGAGGGAGAATTTGATAGCGTCTCTTGGCCTTTCCTTCTGGAGACGACGCGACACCTCGGCTTCACGCGCCGTTGGAGGGACTGGATCTCGATCCTTCTCTCTACCGCCTCCACTAGGGTCTTGATCAACGGGCAACCAGGACCGCCCATCGACCACGCTTGCGGACTGCGGCAGGGATATCCTGTCTCACCTATGCTATTCACTATCGTCATCGACGTCCTCAACTCCATGCTTCTTCATGTGGTTGATCTCGGGCTCCTCCAACGCCTCACGCCTAGGCATGCCAGTTCTAGCATCTCGCCCTATGCGGATGACGTCGTCATCTTCTGCCACCCCGATCGCCACGACATGACGGCTATCAGGGAGATCCTGCACGTTTTCGGTGTTGCGTCTGGCCTGCGGACTAACTTCGCCAAATGCTCCGCCACTCCGATCCGTTGCACTGATGAGCATGCGGCCCTCATCGCCGATGAAATGCACTGCCTTGTGACGCAGTTCTGTGTAGTACCTGGGCCTGCCTTTTTCCATTCGCAAGCCAACTTCATCCAGCCTGCTGCCCATCGTGACAAGCTCGAGCGAAAACTCTCTACATGGCATGCCTCCATGCTCTCTCGTGGCGACCGGCTGGCTCTCATTTGTCACGTCCTATGTTCCATCCCTACTCACTTCCTGACGGCCATCGCCTTCAACCAGACCATTCTCAAAAAGGTCAATCACATCATTCGTGGTTTTCTCTGGGCTGGATGCAAGGAGGCCAATGGTGGACAATGTATGGTCAACTGGCAGCGAGTTTGTCGGCCCCTCCATCTCGGCGGGCTTGGCAGCCACGACCTTCAGCGTGCGGGCATCGCCCTCCGTACTCGCTGGCTCTGGCTTCAGCGCATGGATCCCTCGCGCCCCTGGAGCCACTTGCATATCCCGCATGATGCCAATGTCAGTATCATCTTTCGCGCCTCTACGACCTGGAGCGTTGGCAGCGGCAACAAGTGCAAGTTCTGGACCGACCACTGGATTGACGGTCGATCGGTGGCCGAGATCGCTCCTCAACTCTTCCAATTGATCCCGAAGAGAAGGCAAAAGATTCGCATGGTCCGGGATGGTCTCTCCCAGCGCTCTTGGGTGCCTGACATCCACGGTGCTCTCGGCCCGGAAGCCATGGTGCAATACATGCAGCTATGGCGGCGATTCAGCACTTTCAGCTCACCGACTCTCCGGACACCATCCGATGGCGTTGGACATCTTCGGGCACCTACTCTGCCAGCTCTTGCTACCATGCCCTCTTCCTTGGTGCCTGCGAGGAACCGCCCTGGAAGCTCACGTGGAAATCTTGGGCACCGCTTCGCGTCAAGTTCTTCATCTGGCTCGCTCTTCAAGATAGGTGCTGGACGGCCGAGCGTCTCGCGAGACATGGCCTACCCAATGAGCCTGCTTGTGCCCTCTGTGACCAAGAGGATGAAACGATGCAACACCTGCTAGCTGGCCGCTCCTTCTCCTGCCAGGTGTGGTATGATATACTTGCTTGGGCTCGTTCTCCTACAGATCTGCCGACCGGAGACACCGACTTCCTTGCTTGGCGGGCTTCTTCTTGCGCTCTCGCGCCTGCTGCCACATGTAAAGGCCTATCCTCCCCCATCATCCTCACCGCTTGGTGGATCTGGAAGCACCGGAACATCTGCACCTTTGACGGGGACCGACCCTCTGTCTCCCACCTGTACTCCACCATCAAGGATGAAGCGCGCCTCTGGGCCCAGGCCGGCGCCGCCGCGATTACCAACATCATCCCAAAGCGCTAGGTTAGGATATTCTTGGGGATGAGCAACCCCGTCTGTTTTCTCGACGTCCACTTCCATGCATTTCTCTTGTGTACATGGCATAGTGTGTCGTCCTAATCCCATGTTGTAAACACTCTCCTTCTATCAATGGAAAGATACGCATCCTTAGCGTATTCGCGAAAAAAGTCTGCCTCTTCTTAGCATATCAGCTCGGGATAGGGTATGAGTACTGACCAATTCATGCTTCCACGTTCTTCGCCATGTAAAGGCATAATTTTCAACCATCTATTGATGGAGAATGAGAAATTAGTATTGCATACTCTAAGCCATTGGTAATAACACGAGCCATTGGTAATTATATTGCTGGTTGGATGTACTGGTGCCATCATATTAGGTTGAGCCGGCGAAAGGTAGTTAATGCGGCGGCAAGGGCAACCAGGAAGGGTGAAGATAGGGGCGGTGTGGAGGCAAACTAAGGTGTCCGATGGGGGTGAGTGTGCTGACAACACGGATAGGGAAAGACAGGGCGAATATGGTGGAACTGACAAAGGGGGAGATGGTTGTTCATATAGTTGCGAATGGGTGGATGCGATAGTCGTAAGAGTGACAACCCCATTGATCGTGTTGCACGCGGAGGAAGAGGTTGAGCTAAGACTTCTCTCCCACACGAGTAGTTGCGGGTGAAGGCCACTCCATATCAAACCATGGACAATGACCGGCAGTGCATTGCGCTGTAACCTCCACTCTAAACATGCACAATATTATTTTCTTGAAAAACGTTCATCTTTATACAAATGATCATCTTTAGTCGCGGAATACATTCCAGGGTAGGATTAAACACAGGAATAGAAAAACTCTTGCCTGGAATGTCATTGCCCATTAAAGTTATCCAAAACTTGAGTTTGTTCGATTGCATCACAGAAGAATAAAAGGTGTTTTTCAAGAGGTTTGAATCAATGTTAGATTTTCATAAGGTTTGATTCCTGATGAAAAGTTTCTACGAGTTTCAATCCTACAAATTAAATGGCCAAGCCAAGAATATATCTAAAGATTATGACCGTCCAAAAATCCTATTAAATTAAAGAAGCCTTAGGTTAGGATAATGATCCATTCAAGTTACGAACCGATAAGGTTACGAAGGAGGCGTATCGGAGGATATAAGAGTAATAAAGAGGAAGGTCCGTGCAGAGTTGACTGTGATTGATCTGGCCCTGCTAAGACCAGTCAACTCGAGTAATCAGGCTGTTAAATCCCCCCATCATAGGTACGCATTCAACTCTCCACCCTACGCAAAGGCTATGCTCCGCTTCTCACCTTTCCTTGCACTACTAGGGAAAACCTTATACACAGAATGTTACCAGTAGCGCTTGTCAAAATGAGGCACTACTGCTACTTAGCGAGAGCGCGTCCGTGAACCAGCGCCATCTTGTTATCCGCTTAGCAGTAGCGCGATAGTTACAGAAAGCGCTACTACTATAATTGCCACACCGTTTCCGACGTGCTAGGTATAGTAGTAGCGCCCTTCTGCGAACAGCGCTACTACTATGGATTTTAGCAGCAACGCGTTTTTCGTCCCCACGCTACAGTTAAAGCTATTTTCACCTAACTCCCCGCGTGGCCTGATTCCCTCTCCTCTGCTTCCTCCCCCAATTCTCCTCTACTATTCCTCGTCGCCTCCATCTCGCCGCCGTTTCCCCCGACCCCGCCTCGCTGTCGTCTCCCCCGACCCCGCCTCGCCGTCGTCTCCCCCGACCCCGCCTCGCCGCCGTCTCCCCCGACCCCGCCTCGCCGCCGTCTCCCTCGACCCGCCTCGCCGCCGTCTCCCCCGACCCCGCCTCGCTGTGCCTCGGTGCCGCCATCTCCCCCGACCCCATCTCTCTTCCCGCCCTCTGTAAGCACTCTCCCCTTCTGATTCCTCTTCTCTGCTTAGTATGAACCCTAGCTATTTAGTGCTAGTTAGTATGAACCCTAGGCTATTTTTAGTGCTAGTTAGTTAATTACTTAGATGGTAATTAGGGCAGTAGTTCCTAAGTACTTATTTTTAGTAAGAACTAGTTGAATTAATAGAACTAGTTAGTAAGAACTTGTTTCTATTTTTTAGTTAAAGCAATTTTTCCCGCCTCGACGTGGACGATGCCTATCCCGCATCCTCGTCGTCGAGTCGGCGGAGGACGACACCTGCTTGACCAGATCGGTCATGTCCGGACCTGGCTCCGCCGGGTGGTCTTGGAGGCGCTACCTACCGGGGGCACAGGTTGGTGAGGGGCCAGCCTGTCGTTGACCCGAACCTTCTTTGGTGGCGGTCGCGTGGGCCAGTGACGATCCAGAGGCTCGAGGACTCCGCAGAGGTGGTGCGTCACCGTGTCAGTGAGGAGGACGCGCCGTCCGTCGCTACTTGTTTGCGTTGGTGCATGAGCCATTCTCCAATACTTGGCAGGTTCTCCGGGATCTCACTTGGAGCTATGATCCCGTGATGGTGCCTTCTCTGTGGGTGTCCACCGCGCCGATACCCATCGTGTGCTAGAGTTTTAGTTGTATTAGTGATGTTATATGTATGACACTATTCGTGATGTATTAGTGATAATATTGACGATGTCTCGGCGCATGAGATGATCTACTTTTGCTTATTGAATCCATGAGATGATCTACTTTTGAAATGTATATCTTGTGTTGCTCAATATCCAAGTGGCGGTCATGTTTGCAGGTTACACCTTGAGTGGCCTATGTTTTGCCAGTGTTGATTCATTTCCGTTCCGGCAAATTTCAGGCGCTTCGATATGTCCTATTTAGCAAAGGTCATGCGGATTTTTCCGTGAATTTTGGCATGACTTGTGCTAGAATATGTAGGAAATATCGAGTGCCCGGATTTGTGTGTTGAGTATCTTGGTAGTTGTCTTGATCGATTTTCAATTAATGTTTTAACTATGAACATAGGAAATGTCGGACGGCGAGAAGGATTTCGGTATTTGCAAATCTGCGAAGACGAAGCGCCTATCGACGGAATCTTCCTAGATGATGATAGGCGCTTGACATCAAGCTGGACGAGAACTTGAAGTGGATCTGATGAAGTCACAGCGACAAGTCTTTTTTCGTAATTAAGCATGACATCTGCTTCATTTGCTTCAACTTATATTTTTTTTACTATTCTACTAGCGTATCCCCTGCCATGCAAGAGTTTTTGTATTGGATAAGATAGGTTTCAGTCATAGTATGGAGGAAAAGAAAGTTTACTTGAAGATCGAGCATGGTTATATTTTCCATGCGAAGTTATACAATTCAGACGACTACACCTATTTTGGATGCAAAACATGGCGAGCACTATGCAAGACTTATGCATTTGAGCCTGATATGGTTATCACCTTTGATATTCGTCCAGAAGATGATATTGAAGGTAATACCGACATCTGGGTCAATGTGCAAATGCCTCGATTATACCATTATGTAAGTTTCTCGACCATATTTATGTCTTTGATATTGTTTATTCAAAAATAGTTGACAACTAATTTGTATTGTCACTTATTTCCGTGCAAGCAAACATGTCCAGCGCTTGGTAGACAGGACCAGATATCTTGTCACGGGCTGAACTCAACTGCGAGGAGCTCAGTCATTATGTTTCATGGCTTGAGGATCTTGATACTGTCAAGACAAATTTTCTTCCTGCATTTAGAAATGTTAGTACTAAAATGTGCGACCAATAGTGTTCGTAATGAACTACGGTCACATCCATTTGGGAAGGATGGTAAGATTTTTACTTTTTGTCCTCATTGCATCTTTTCCGTACATTATTTTTGAAGCTAAACTTCATTGCTAAGTATGTTACCATACGATGTTCTTCAACAGGGACTCCCGATGTATGTTGTGCCTTATGGGATCGAGACTAAAGGTATCATGAGTATTATCAACTTACGACCAAGATATCCTACAGCTTACTTTAGTGCATTCAAGATTAGCGACGGATGCTTAATAATGCAAGACTGGACCAAATATGTGTTGGGGGAGCGCAGAGAAGTACTAGGGAGCAGCAAACAGAGGCGCCTTCCACGATTAGGAGACAGGTTCATCTGCATGCTCCAATTTGATCAAGGAGGAGAGCTACACATGTTTTATGTTCTTTTAGCCAAGAGAGAGCAGCAGGAGTGAGTAGCTGGCTAGAAATGAGTTTCAGGATGATGATGTGCTACATTATTACTATGATAAAATAGCTAGTGTTGGTGGTAATGACTATGATGATTATTATTAGCTAGTGTTAGTGGTGATTAAATAAATACTGTTGGTGGTAATGACCATGATGATGATTAAATATCTTGTGCTGGCGGATTAGATTCAAGTGGAGGCAACATGTGGTGCACATCGAAAGTACTACTAGTCCAAACTAGATCAAGTTTGGATTAGTAGTATACTTTGACATGCACCACATATTGCCTCCACTTGAACCTAATCCACCTTCATTAATACACTTGTTATGGATATAATGATGTGAACCTCATAACAGCTGGTATTGTACCAATATTTGTATGATGGCGCATAAATACACTAAAAATAAAAAAATAAAAAATACTAGTAGCGATGGAAAGAAAACACGCTGCAAGTAGATACCTTAGCGATGGCGGGTAGTGAACAAGCGTTGCAGCTATTTGTCCTAGCGATGGCGGCGTGATGGGCGCGTTATTGCTAAGCAATAGCTGTAGCGCCTTATTAGTAGCGCGGCCACCCGCGGTACTAGTGGGCACAAAACACGCGCTACTGCTAGGGTTTTCCCTAGTAGTGTTGTGGCGATTTCTGACTGACGCAGGAGTAGTACTGATGTGGAGCATCCCACGTTCATCCCCATGTACACTCCGACTACTCTCCAAGCCCCAAGAGGACATATGACGAGACCTCGAACATACGCCATCGGACACAAGGTGAATTCACTCCTCTTCGAACCGTCACTTTCGGCATATGAGACATGGCTACTACCTCATGCACGGACCTTGCATACACTCAGGTACAACCAAGATGACCACGGAGAATCGAAGGACCAAGGCCAAGCATGGAAGAGAAGACGGAAGAAAGGAGAAGAAGAAGACGGAGTGGCTGGTGGAGCCAGGCCGAACATCCGGGCCGCCGTCCGGATCATCAGGGCTCAGCCGGATCATCCGGACCCTCCCCCGGATCATCCGGGTAAATGCACCGAAGACAACAGAAGCGGCCCGACGAAGCCGGATCATCCGGACGGTCGCCGGATCATCCGGACCCCGACACCGGATCATCCGGGCCACCATCCGGATCATCCGGACCCGCTTTCAGCGCATGACTTGGGCCGAAGCCCGTGTACCCCTTCGCCCCTCACTTACCCCTTCGTGGCTTAGCACTATAAATAGACCTCCCCCTCCCCATTTTGAGGGTTAGTGTTGATTTAGCTCAAGTTAGAGATAGAGCTACGCTCATCTATCGGATCTCCTCCTCGTGAGAGACCGCGGCCTCTTCGGAGAAGATCCTCTCGGATACAAGACCCCTTTACGGGAAGATCCCCTCGTGGATTCAAGGCCTCCTCTTGGAGATGAACGGTTCCTTTGTATCCTTACCCTAGTTGACTATGTATCTTGTGGATCTCATGTGTGTATGTTGATCTAGCACTTGTGTGATCGATTCCTTGTTGGTTGAGTGATTCTCTCTCGTTTTCCCGTGTTTCCCCTCGTGCTTCCGCGTGTTCTTCGTGTTTCCTCCGTAGGATCCCCTCCAAACGTGAAAGATCGACGAATTAGGGTTCCACCCTACATCATATGGTATCATGAGCCACGTTGATCACGTTTTTGGAGCCCCTACCCCGTGTATTCTAGCTTGATTTTGTTGATTTCGTCCTAAATCCGAAAATCCCCACCAAAAAATAGCCCCAAATTTTTTTGTGATTTGTTGGTTTGATGATGTTTTGTTGATTTTGATCCGTGGATTTGCTTGGTTTCAAGTGGATCTAGCATCTCCCCAAGTTTCCCCACCTTCCATCCACGAAATCTCCTCAAATTTTGCCCCGAAAATCATCCATTTCCGCCCAAAAATTCGTCCCCGAGAGCAAATCCCGAGCGGATTGACTTGCCCGGATCATCCGGACCTTCTCCCGGATCATCCGAACATCCCCCGGATCAGCTGGACGCCCCCCGGACGTCCGGATAACCCACGCGCCCAAATTCCCGAACCGGAGCTGACGAACCCGGATCATCCGGATTTCCTCCCGGATCATCCGGACCTAGCCCGGATCATCCGGACCTCCTCCCGGATGTACGGTTAACCCTGAAACTGACTTCGGCTGAAATCTTGTTTCGGTCATAACTAATTCATCCGGAGTCCGTTTTCAACGTTCTTTAGCTCGTTTTGAAGCTATTGACATCCCCCATCCAACAAAAATACCACCAACACCATTTGACACCATCAAATTTTCCGAAATTTGGCAAGTTTTCCTAGGCCCTCCACCATATCATCCGCATTACCACCACCGACTTCCGCAACCTAACCCATTTCGTTCCCCATAGCATTTGAGGTTGTTTGAGTAGTGAGTTGTGTCTCCTAAGGTGTTTCGGCTACTTAGGGACGGTTGCTTCTTCATCAACCACCACCACCACCACTTCCACATAGACGTGCCCACCATACACTTCCGCCACCCCCAACTTAACCGAATAGTTGTTTGAGCTTGTTTGAGTTGTGGCTTGTGTCTCCTAAGGTGTTTCGGCTACTTAGGGATGGCAACTTCAACTCCGACTCGTGTATAGCCCATCATTCATCCGCATTGCCTAGTGCAACACCTCCACCGCTTTCCGCTACCACCATTTGACATTTATCATTTGAGATTTTGAGTTTGCGGTTTTTCCGTTTCCTAAGGTGTTTTGGCTACTTAGGGACGAGTCTCCATCATCTTGGTATCTACACCAAGAACACCGCTACTCATCATCGCAAAGGACGGTAACCTCGACGACACCTTTGTATATTCACCTTGCAATTGCATTGTTAACCCCTAGCCCATTTTGCGTCACTTACCTATCGAGACTAGCCATTTGAGTATTGCCGGCAACGTTACTTGTGCACATTAGTGATCATACCTTCCATTACATACATACCATATCATCTTGGTATCATATCATCCATTGTGCCTCAAGTTTGTTCCCGCATATACACAATTGCTATGGTTTGTGCATTGTGCAAAAGTGGCCAAAAAAAAGAGAAAAAGCTTTTAAGCAAAAAGAGAGCAAAGAGCTCGTGAGCAAGTACCATAGCATCATACCCCATTGAACATAAGAACCATACCAAAATCTACATCATATGATCTCATGCTTGAGAGAAACACCGGGAACCATACATACATAGCATACTTGGGATAGAAAGAATATCCATTTTGCATCTTATAGGTTGTGCACAAGTGTCGTATCCGCCTATTGAGCAATCGTGCTAGCGTCTCTCTTGAGTTGTGCAACACGAGCGTTTTGGTGGATTCCACATTTTGAGCTCATTCCTTGGTTGTGCAACACGACCCCATTTATCTATCCATGTGTGTGTTTCCGTGTGCCACTCTTTGCTATTGGTCCATTTGTTTCACTTGCGAATTTGTGAATCTTTTTCAACATTATTGACTCTTGCTAACATTTTGCATTAAATTTTTGTGCCACTATCCTCGCCGAGCTCCACTATAAGCCTTACTTGTGTAGGTGTGAGAATCGACAAGGATCGGTACCAATAGTGCTATTTCATTGTCCACATTTGAGTGAACTTGATTCATCTTCAACTTTGGTCAAAGGTACATTGGTATACGTTCTTCTCTTTCTCCCACTCAAATTTGCTCGAGTCTTGTGATGGATAGGCAAGGCATTCCCTCTCCGGTCTATGACAACAACGACGGCGTGAACAACTACATATCCAAAGCGTCTATCTTCGATCTACAACGACAAATGCAAGGCGCACAATCAAGATTGCGAGAGCGCATCGAGAACATCTCCATCGACATTCGTCACTCCGAAGCAAGGAAAAGGGACTACATCGACAAGAAGCTTGCCGCACATAAAGAGGAGCAAGATGCAACAATGGAGGAGATTAGAGCCTTGATCAAGTCTTCTTCCCCTTCATCATCCTCAAGACGACGACGGTCAAGCCACAAGTCTTCGGAGCGCGAAAAAGATGCAAGCGCAAGTCGTCCAAGTCAACATCTACATGGCGACCACCATCACATTCGTGATCCACATCGTCATGAAGGGCAAGTCACCTCCAAGCAACATGTGCACGACAACGACGAACGACATCTACTACGAGCTCAAGCAAGACAACGACATCATCATCATGAAGATGCTCCACAAGCGCAAATGCACAAGTCCCAACAAGACCTACTTCACGCCAAGTCCAAGCTTCAAGAGCACAAAAGAAGACCGCGAGACGACCACCACCAAGACGGCGCTACGGCTACACCAACCACTTTGGCATCTTCGCCAAGTGCTATCAAGGCATCTTCGCCTTTGGATGTACGGCATCTTCGCCTACTTCCCACGAGTACGCCTACATCGACTTCATCAAGTCCAAGGCGACCAACTACGGGTGAGGGCGACACTTCCATCTTTGGAAGCCCCTCAAGGAAGATGGCCGAGAATGGGAAACTCCCTTCGGTCATGGAGACGAGCTACGAGGTGCCACATCATATGGGCCTCCCACACCAAGACGGTGACAAGAAGGTCGAGCAAGGGCCACCCCCTTCGACCACGGCGATAGGAGTTGAGCATGGAGACATTTGCACCTACATCTCTACGACACCCACATATGTTGAGATGCTCCAAGTGCCATGTGAGGAGAGCCACCACCACATGAGTGACATGAGTGACTCCACCATACGTGACATTGAGAGCATTTCCTATGAGAGGATGAGTGTGACCACCACTAGCCCCACACATGAGAGCATGCCACACATTCTATGTGAGGTTGAGCGCCACTTGAGTGACTCCACCAACCATATGAGTGAGAGCATCCTTGAGGGAGTGAGTGAGGCACAACACTTAGAGAGTGAGGTAGTTGACACGGCATGTGAGGCCACTATGATTTCTAACGACTTAACCTCTACTCCTAGTGTGTTTTCTTTTGTGGTGCTAGGTCTCCTACATGACGACATGCCTACCCTCGACGAATCCATCCCTCCAATGGGAATACCGATGGCCATGGTGGACGATGATGCACCCCCCACATGGTTCCATCAAGATGAAGATGACAATGAGACGATCTTCGACACCTCACCTACAATACATGAGCGATGCTCCAAAGGTAACATAGGTGATGGTGCTTCTCTTGTCCCACTAGTGGACTCTCTTGATATTGATTGCTCCCATGATGTTGACCCACCTATTACCATGCTTCATGCTAGTGAAACTCCTTCATGCCTTGACTTACCTATTTATGATGAATATTATGATGAGCATGTTGAGTTGCCTAGTTGTGATGCTATGCTTCATAGGATATCATGTGAAAATTCTATTGGTCACTTCATGTTTGACAATCCATTGAATTTGTCATATGCTATGAGTGAGATCTCCCATATTGCATCTTTACAATCTCAACATAGTAACTATGCATGCCCCATTAAAATCAATCCCATTTGCACTTATGGCATAGATGACGAGATGATGGTCATTGGCTTTTGTTTTTCATGTGATGATATTGCCATGCTTCCTCTACATGATTTGCGCAATTCATCCAATATGTCATGCCATGATCACATTGTCCCAAATATGCATTGTTTTGGATGTTGTCAATATTCTCCATGTGATGTTGCTACTCATGCTCATGAGGAGACCCCCATAGTTTCCTCATACATATTAGGAGATCTTGATGCATTTCATACTTTGCATGATTCCCATGATTGCGTACACCTTATGCATTCCATGAATAACAATGCTCTCGATATTTCTCATGATGCATTACATCCTTCGAGTCTCCATTATGCTATACATGATAACAAACCTCTCATGATGGATGACATGTTTCTATATCACACATCTCATTTATTTGAGCGTTGGATATTTTATACTAACAAACACACGCACGTGCGCATCATGATGGATGATGTGTACATCTACCACGCACACACAATTTTTCCTTTGTCCTTGTTTTGTGTAGGTACTCATGTATACTCGTCAACCTCTCAATCCCAAGAGTTGACGAAACGAGCTCTTGAGAGCAACGATGACTTGGGATCCCGTGGACTATGCTTACCACCGTTCTCTTCGCGCATCGACTACGCGCATCTCTTTTACTTGGCTCTCATATGGCTATGGGCTATTTACCACTTGTCACCTTATGCCCATACTATTGTGTTCACTTTGCATGTTATGCTTGCTCCTATGACTTTGCCATGCAATTGTGACCATTGCTTGCATCTACCCATGATTCACCATTATGATATCACTATGTGTATTTGCATGCTTGGTGGAGATCCTTCTTGCTATTGCCATGTTTATCATGTGCCCCATGCTATTGATGTTTGTTGTGTTGGGAGAGTCATGATGCCCCATTGCTATTTCCATATGGTCTCTCGCCAATACATTGATGACATTTTACTCATATCTTGCTTTCATGCTTGTGCTATGACATGTGACTTATTCATGCCCACTATTTGCACACATGACATGCTTGCCATGATTCCTCCTAGTATGTTGCATCTTCGCACTACTAGCTTGCTTAACTTGATTGCTATGATTGCTTGCTATGTTGCATCACCCATGTTCCTCTATTACTTGCTTTCTTGGGTTGATGACATATATGCTCATGCTTCTCACATGATTTGTCATGATCATTGCCTCTTGTCTCCATTAGTTGCATATCTCATATCACATTGTATTGAGTGCCAACTTGCTATGCTTATTGATCTTGGAGACTTGGACACTTTACTTGTGATGCATGTTTGTTTGATTGAGCCTATTGCGTTTGGTTGTTCTTGCATCATATGCCTCAATACTATAAAATGCTCCCATGTACTTTCTTATGATGAGCATGATGCATACACTTGTTGGGTATCTTACCACACGAATGATTGGTTTTGCCATTTTGCTACCCTCATTTGTTTTTCCAAGTGTTTGTCATGTTCTTTCATTTTGAAGGATTTACAAGGCGGGACAACCACGAGACATATTGGTTATGTGAAGGCATACAAGATGCGCGACTCCATCATCCTTGAGACACTCCTAAAGGTGAACTCCTTCTCTTTGAGCCATCCTCAAATACGCTTATTGGATGGGTCACTTTTTCATTGTTGTTTCCTTCTTGTTGTCTACATGATACATCTCGTGATCGGAGGAGCAACTTTGAAGATTGGCTACATGGACCTTCAAATTGAGGAGCGCTCACACTTATTGGATGCACCTTCGGAATTCCACTCATGCCTCGACAACGAGCTTTGGTACACCAACACCTCCATATTTGTTGATTGTGCTCATACATGTCATGCTCGATGGACATATCATACTCACCACAAGTTTGCACCCCATGCATGGATTGACTCACATTGTGCTTGCCTTGTTGCATCTATTTCCATGTCATCCATGATATACGAGCTTGTTCACTTCCTTAGCAAATTTGTTGCGATCTTCCTTGACGGCATATTCATACATCATGATCATATTGCCCACCATCAATTGCATGATAACATATACATATTGAGCATCCATTGCCATGTTCATGCTTTTGATGCACCATCCCATTATGACATCATTTTGCACAATGGTAGAATTTGTCGCTTTGTGCACCATGCTAATTATCCCATGAATGCTTTACATCCCATTCCACTTCTTTTGGATAAGCATCTTGTGTCTTGCCACACACTATCTTGCCGCACGGACTCATTCTTACATGAGGGACACTTTGTGTGCGCTAACCATTGTATTTCCGAGTGTTGCTTGTGTTTGCTCTTTTTGCATGTCTATCACTCCGGCGACACCTTGGACTACGCGGATTGCACCATGCCTTCAACTTCGTCCAACTACAAGTCCGTCTACGACAACCGTTTCCATGGTGATGAGGATCACGATCCGAGGTCGGATCTTTCCCAAGGGGGGGGGGATATGATGCGGAGCATCCCACGTTCATCCCCATGTACACTCCGACTACTCTCCAAGCCCCAAGAGGACATATGACGGGACCTCGAACATACGCCATTGGACACAAGGTGAATTCACTCCTCTTCGAACCGTCACTTTCGGCATATGAGACATGGCTACTACCTCATGCACGGACCTTGCATACACTCAGGTACAACCAAGATGACCACGGAGAATCGAAGGACCAAGGCCAAGCATGGAAGAGAAGACGGAAGAAAGGAGAAGAAGAAGACGGAGTGGCTGGTGGAGCCAGGCCGGACATCCGTGCCGCCGTCCGGATCATCCGGGCTCAGCCGGATCATCCGGACCCTCCCCCGGATCATCCGGGTAAATGCACCGAAGACAACAGAAGCGGCCCGACGAAGCCGGATCATCCGGACGGTCGCCCGGATCATCCGGGCCACCATCCGGATCATCCGGACCCCGCCTGCGCGCGTGACTTGGGCCGAAGCCCGTGTACCCCTTCGCCCCTCACTTACCCCTTCGTGGCTTAGCACTATAAATAGACCTCCCCCTCCCCATTTTGAGGGTTAGCGTTGATTTAGCTCAAGTTAGAGATAGAGCTACGCTCATCTATCGGATCTCCTCCTCGTGAGAGACCGCGACCTCTTCGGAGAAGATCCTCTCGGATACAAGACCCCTTACTGGGAAGATCCCTCGTGGATTCAAGGCCTCCTCTTGGAGATGAGCGGTTCCTTTGTATCCTTACCCTAGTTGACTATGTATCTTGTGGATCTCATGTGTGTATGTTGATCTAGCACTTGTGTGATCGATTCCTTGTTGGTTGAGTGATTCTCTCGTTTTCCCGTGTTTCCCCTCGTGCTTCCGCGTGTTCTTCGTGTTTCCTCCGTAGGATCCCCTCCAAACGTGAAAGATCGACGAATTAGGGTTCCACCCTACATCAAGTACGTACGGAACGGGACGCCAACATGAGACAACCATACAGTGAATGAACATAGGATTGGTAGTAGGAGTAGATGCTAGGAGTAGGTTACTGTTGGATTTAATTTACTGTAGTAGTATATTTACTCCAACAAGACAGGATCGTAGGAGTAGTCGAGCGGAGGTGATTTGCTTCGGAAGAGAGTTGAAGCGGAGTTACATCTCTCGGCGGTTCCCAAAGTAAATCTCATGATTACATACTGTGCTTGTGGCCGGCCGGCCCCACCTTCTTGGAACTACGCACGCCCCGAGCTGCACCTGCACTGCAGCGTGGTGGATTCAATGTACTAGAGAAGATCAAATCTTCTTTGGTGCAGAAAAGATCAAAAGAGTGTTCCTTCTTCATTCCTTCCAATCCAACCCATCGCAGTTAATTAAATGCTATTTTCTTCTCTGACGCAAATACTCCCTCCGTCCCAAAATATAAGAACGTTTTTAACACTAGCATAGTATTAAAAACGTTCTTATAACACTAGCATAGTATCAAAAACGTTCTTATATTCTGGGACAGAGGGAGTACTTTACTAGTACTGGTATGTACTCATGCATGGTTAGAGTAACCATCGTCGTTTTGACACTTAATTGCGTGTACGTGACCATGCGCAATGAGGTTGATTTACCGTTCTACCGTCGACTTGTTCAGCAATACACCACTTTTTGGTCAAGCACGCAGATGTTTGCGTTTGATCCTCCGTTCAGTTTGATCAGATCAGATCAGATCAGGACGCTTGGACTCTTGAGAGCGGAAAATGTAGTAATACCACACCAGATTCGTGCGGCTCGCCTCCGGTCGACACATCCGGCGCCTCCACGTCACCGGTGCATGGTCGTCGGTCGTCACGGTCGGAAATTCGAGCTAAACATGGCGGAGAACTTGACGTGACGTATCCCGACGCGACACGTGTACTGGGAGTTGACGCAGGCCTCGCCGACCACGACGTGGTGTGTGTGTGTGTGTGAATGGAACGGACTCGCGGCGTCCTCCGCACCCCGCCCCTGGCGGCGTTTGGTCGGAGACGTCACCCATGCCCGAAACGAACCTGTTTTTTGTTTTCTTTAATATAGTATAAGAGAACAGTTGGGCGGTGGTGCAACTGGGGAAGAATCTATCGCATTCTTATGACCGTGTCTACGCCGTGTATGTATTGGGAAGAAAGAAACGAGTAGAGTTGAAAATTTCATGGAGAGCTCGATGCTTTCTCGCGGGACGCAACACCGCAGAAAGAAAGAAATTTATAGCACGGGGCACGTAGATCGCGTCGGCACAGTGCAATCTCCGGCGACAGTGATGTGTACAACTCACCAGGCACCAGCAACCCGCACGTAACTGCTGCCCTGGCTATCATCTACAGCGAACGCCTCGTAGATTGTCAACACGCTGCAGCCGAGGGCATGTCGCGCGCGATGACGCGGAGAGAGGGTGGTTCTCACACTTCACCTGATGTCAGCAAGCTGAGGTGTGGGTCCATCATATCAGTGGACGGACAATGAGCCTGATGGAGAGGCAGGCATATTCCAGCCGAACACAAGCCCAGAAAAAACATGACACCCGGATATTCCAAGGTAAGCCCATAAAAACAGTTTTCTTTCATGGTAATATGTGTCTTATTTATATCATAAAGATCTTAGTACAACTCACGTACATACCGACCTTACAAAACTGAAAAGACAGCGGAAAGCTAGCCTTTGCACACAGAAACATCAGCCAAGAAGTAAAAATACAAACAAGACTGGAAAATCCTCTTAACTTGACACCAACGCACATCACCTGCCTCTGGCATCACCATAGCAGCCACCAAAGGAGAAAATGACGGGTCACCTCCATACCCTAGCTCAACGCGGCTCCATCGCTGATATGCAGCTTTGCGGATCTCCAAGGTGGCTCGCCAATAAAGTCGAAGCCATTGCCGTTGAACGAATCAGACCGGGGCAACACCTCGGACACGGCATCGAACTCCAGATCTGGCACCCCCGCCCAACTAAGACGTTGGAGGAAAACATTTTTGCCTGCCATGAACCACGAACCCAGATCCACCATCTACCAGATGCCATCGATGCAGACCACAATCTGCATCCGCTCCTGGACTACCTCCCAAGCTCCGCGCGGCGGCTGAGCAACGCCGTCAACAGCAATGAGCCCGAGGATCTGAGTCCACCACGAGGATGCCGCCGCCGCCGCACCATCCTTGCTTGAACAGTCTGGTTTCCAAATTCATCTCAAAAGTGGATCGCCTCGTTGGGAAAGGATCTGAAGATTTATTAGTCGGCGCAGCCATTGCCACCGCCGAAGCCATGACGATGAACAACCCAAAACCCTAAGAAACTAATGCCTAAAACAATCCACATGCGTGGATCCGGCGACCCATCACCACGGACGACCGAGGTCGTCAGCGGAGGGAAGCCGCCGGAGAACGGCAGCGGAGGAAGGCGCCCTGGCAGCAGGAGGCGAGATCACCACTCTTTCTTCTCCTGGAAGAAAGGCTCGTCACCTTGCAAGGCAAGCCCATAAAAACAGTTGGTACCCTGATGATGCACGATGCTTTGCGTCTAAGATGGTTATGGTACAAGTGAAAGAAGCCCCGTAAGTTATGAGTGGGATTTGGCAACCCTTGCACCGATGATGACCTCGAGTTTTCCTATGCCTTCATTAATATCATTGTGGGTGATGATGCCAAAACGCTGTTTTGGGACTCCCATTGTCTACTTGGGCACACACCCAAGGATATTGCACCACTTATTTTTTAGGTCTCGAGAAGAAAGATTTGAAAGATGCGTGAGGCTATAAAAGGCAACGCATGGATTCTCAAAATCAACCATAACACAATTGTCTCTGGTGATCACATTTGTTTCCTTTTCACTCTTTGAATGCTTATGCATGACTTTCATCTTGATGAATATGTGATATTGTTTGGAAGCACTCAAATGATGTGATCTACACGGCGGCCACCGCATATAAGGTTCAATTCCTTGGCTTGACCCTCTCTCCCATGGACCGCATGATTATGATAGTTTGGGCACCAACAAAAGTTTAAATTACTTGCATGGCTGGCTTTACAAGATAGGATTTGGACCACCGATCGTTTGGAGAAACGCGGTTGGGCAAATTGTGGCCTTTTCCTACTTTGCAAAAAGGAACAAAGAAACGGGTGCACACATATTCTTCAAGTGTGTATACACACTTCGACTTTAGAGATCAATCATTGAGAAACTTGGTCTTGCAGTCATGGGCACCTCCAACTGGCACCTAGACATATCCGTCACCGAGCAGTGGGATAAGAGAACCGACAACCATAATCCCAATTGGCATTGCTATGGCCTCTCTTGTCATGCTTGTCTTTTGAACCATTTGGAATGAGAGAAATGCTCGGGTGTTCCTCCACAAGTGTGTGCCCCCACCTATCCTTCTTAACATCATATTAGAGGAGGCCAAGCTTTGGGTTTCCCCGGGCGCTAAGAAACTAGGGCATATCATTTTGCTTGAGTAATTTCCATGCCATATTTGTGGGTCCTTTGTAAAACCGTAACTCTATACTCTTCTTATTAATTGACGAGGCAAATATTATGCCTCCATTTAAAAAAAACTATTTACCATCAGTTGTCTTTCCCACGGCCTCCGCTTGCCCGCTCCAGGGCGCTCCGAGATTCGGCTCGGCTCATCTATCGATTGAACTCGCACGAAAAAGCCTTCTCTAGGCTAAAGCAAGGTTCCACTCCAGTAGGTGCCAAAATGACTGTTTTGACCCTTAAGCCAAAGATTAGCATGATTTTGACCTCGTTTGAAAATAATAATCAAATATGACCCTTTTTTTCTCACGCCATCAACCCCGCCCTTTTGGTTGAATGGGAACGCCGAAGTCTACAACATTTTCCCCTGGCCCACCACCTGGACCTGTTTGTTGACCGCCCAACATGGCAAAGGGGTAAACGCCACATATCCTGATGTTTTCGACCCCGACCAAAACAACAAGGAACATGGCATTCCCATCTTAAAGGGTTAAGCCCCATAGGGAGAGTGTGTGGGGCATACCCCAATCACTACCCCCAATCCCAGCCCCTCACCTCTGAGCCGCAAGAACGGAGGCAGCCCAGGCCCCCTCTCTCTCCCACCTCAAGCCCCTCCCCCAAATCCGCACCAAATATAGGTCTTCTTTGGTAGATCTTTCCCTCCCCTTGTTGTTTGAGATAATCTCCCCCAAATCACCTAAATCTTTTTGGTAAAATGTTTTTATCTTAATAGCATTTTTTATATGAAGGTGGTACCCTAATTCATGGTTCTCCTCAAATTCGAATGTATTGGATTTGTTTGAATCACCTTTTGAAGTGTTGTAGTACTAGCATGTGCATGATGTCACTGGTGTAGTGACCTGCTATAAAAACAGTTTTTCACCCCCTTTCCATGACAAAGTTTTAAACCGTCACCTTGCCTGTGTGTGCGATAGGGGGGGGGGTCCTTCCCACATGACCCAGAAACCGTCGGGTATAGGGAGTAGGAATGCATACGTTTTGCAGAACTAAGCGTATGCGATGCCCTCATCTATCTCAAACGTGATTCGTCACACAACTGTTTGGGATATATCAAATATCCCAAACGCTCCATCCTTGCTACTTGCGTGTGCTGACATTACCATTGCACACGCTATTATGTGGTGCAACATTTACGATGCACCCGATCACAAACAGTTCATGATTGTAAAGGGTGTATGATAAGGAGACTATCACACACATTCACTTCTCCCGAACCGTATGTGATATATAATTAACAAGATAAGTTAATCATCGTACGGGTGTCGGATAGATTTACGAGATGACAGACTGTTGTACCAGTGTCGTACAGGGTAACTATCGCACATGCTATTTTGTGGTGCAACGTTTACGATGCATACGACATCAAAAATAGTTCATGGCTGTAAAGCATATATGATAAGGCAACCATCACAGATATTTATTTTTGTCGCACCGTTTGTGATATTAATTGACATCACACGCGCTTTGAAAACGGCAACTATGTGCATGGTCGCACACGTTTTCTCTCCGTGAACCGTGTCAAATTTAAATGCATATCACACACGTTGTGCTTTACAGACTGTGTGCGCCGTAGTGACCTATAGTTACTCCCTAATTTAATTACTGCAATTTAAAATTGTGCATAATTTGAATTTGGAAGTAGGCAATAACTTTCAAATCCATCAGGTTCAACAACCAATGCCCTATTCAATTGACAGGTACATATGTTCAAGAATTACATAAAACAAGAATTACATAAGCACCAAATAAATTATGATGAACCAGTGTTGTATACTTGTATTAAAGACGATAAAGAAAGAGGCGAAAGACATTTTGGTTGCCGAACGAGGTGAAGTGGAATGCCCATATTGTGTCCTCCTCCATGTAGAATGCACGCACGACTCTAGTCTAATCCCTTGTGATGGCCGACCGCCCATCCTTCACTGTCTTTATGAGGACTTCTAGATAGTCATTGTAGTCTGGTAGAAATACTAACCTATGCATGTCCACTGATCATGTAGCATGACAGGTAATTTTGAGTAAACTGCTTTGGGAACCACAACAAAGGAAGAAGATTCAAACATTTTCATCTAACACTCATTATGGGCAGTAAAAAGAAGGCTACAGAGTTCTTACTTAGCATCCTGCAGTTCACTATTGTCTTGAATAAAGTGTAAACAAATAGTTTATTTGCCATCTTTTGACCCATTTTACTAACAATCTTTATCAGTTTCCTCACTTGATGTTGTTTCAGGAATATCTCATTGCCCCATACGCAAAAACGATCGAAGCACAGATCTTTACCAATGACATATGTACCTACAAGCACCAGATTAATATTAGAAGCTAAACTGCAATTGCACAATGATCTAGTACAACACTCCCTCCATCCCATTATATAAGATCGTATTAAATCCAATATACTCAAATATTGGATGAATTAACATCTTATATTATGGGGCGGAGGGAGTTTGTATAAGCCATGTGATGAAACTAACCCCGATGGAAAACATCAGTCGTTCCCAATATTGTCATGTGTAACAACATCAAAAGGCATGTTAAGCACAACAGGCTAAACATCAACCAAATATATCCATGGTAGACAACATAGTCTCCAAATGATAGCTTTGGTGTGTAGGCTTAAGCATGCTAGTTAAGCAAAATAAGAAGTGGAAAGGTGTGTTAACTACAAGCCTAATATTTAACAACAAGCAAATATAGCCATTCAAATTGGAATTGTGCAGGTCTAAGTACACTAGTTATTGTTAAACAAAAATGGAATTGTGTGTTAACTACAACATGCTTAACAACAACCAAGTATAGTCATTCATAGTGCTATTCTTCAAACTAGTATTGATGAAATTGAACTGCACAGTTCATACTTGCACATATAGAACATCACATTGTGAATAACTAAAATAAACAAGGCACACTACAAACAACCAAAAATAGCAATTGAAACTGGACATATGCTAACTACAAACAACCGAACAACCAAAAACCATTAAAAGAGGCATAGGCTCGCTACAACATGCTTAACAGCAACCAAATATAGTCATTAATAGTGGCATTATTGAAACTGGTATTGATGCAATTGAATTGCACAGTTCATACTTGCATATGTAGGACCTAACATTGTGAATAATTGAGGTAAACAAGGAATACCATGAACAACCAAAGATAGCGATTGAAACTAGACATATGCTAACTACAAACAACCAGACAACCCAAAACCGTTAGAAGAGGCATATGCTCGCTACAACAGGCTTAACATCAAACAAATATAGTAATTCATAGAGGTACTATTGAAATTGCATAGAACGTAGCTTGTGCTTAAACATCAAATTGTATAATTAAACATCACAATGTGAAAAAAGAGGGGGCGTATTACCTACACCAGGCTTAATAGGAAACAAATATGGTCGTTGAACTAGTATTTATGAATTTGTACTGCACAGTAAACAGTTGCACATATAGAGTATCACATTGTGAATAACTGAAATAAACAAGGCATATTGCAAACAACTAAATGTTGCTATTAAAACTAGACATATTCTCACTACAAAAGGGGCTCAACAAATCAAATCATGAGTTCCCCCTTTGAAGAGGCAGGACAAAACAAATCACGGGTTTCCTCACTTTTCACAGATGGGCTCCTTTCCATTGGAAGAGCACGAACTCTAGGAGCGCTCCATGTTATCACAAATGGGCGCCTTTCCCTGGGAAGAGCATGACTGTAGGGTGCCCTCCTTGATGTCGTAGATGGGATCTTTCCCCTTGGAAGAGCCAGAGAGAGTGCCCACCTCGTGGATGATGTCGATGAGGTCTGACTTGGCAGCTGAGGATTCCAAGCTAGCGTCGCAGAACGTGTCCTTCAGAAATGACAAAAGGGGCTTGATGGCGATGAAGGATGGCAAATCCTTGACAGCGAGCCATAGGAGATCAGCGCAAGGGCCATCAATAAGATCAACGGCAGTTGAACCCGAGGGGCTGGGGTGGGCCACATAACGTGTGACATAGCCCCCGTCAGCCAGTTGCTGTTGACGACCTCGATGTCATAGCTGGCGTCCGCGACATACACGCATACTCTAGCCCGCTGATTGAGAGCCCGCGGCCAGCCATCATAGTCAGCTTCCTCGGCAGCTACTACTTGTGAACTGCATTGCAATTTTCCCGAAGAGTAGAGGATGATGTACTACAATAGAGATAAGCATTTCCCTTAGTTAAGAACCAAGTTTATCAATCTAGTAGGAGAACCAAGCAACAACTCGTTAGCAACACCTGCACACAAACAACAAATCCTTGCAACCTAGCGCGGACAAGGGGTTCTCATCCCTCGACGATCACGAGCGATATTAAATTGTATATATTTTGATAGATAGATGAGAAAAAAATACAAAATAAAAGAAATAAAAGAAAAATCAGTAAGATATTTTGGTTTTAATATATGATAAAAGATAGGCTCAGGGTCGTAGTTTTCACTAGAGGTTTCTCTCTTGAAAATAGCATACGGTGGGTAAACAAATTACTGTTGGGCAACTGATAGAAAAGCAAATAATTATGACGATATCTAAGGAAATGATCATATATAGGCATCACGCCCGAGACAATTAGACGTAATGATTCTGCATCTACTACTATTACTCCACGCATCGACCGTTGTCCAACATGCATCTATTTTATTAAGTTCATGGAAAAACGGAGTAACGCCTTAAGCAAGATGACATGATGTAGACAAGATAAACTCATGTATGAAACAAATCCCATCTTTTACCCTTAATAGCAACGATAGATACGTGTCATGTCCCCTTCTATCACTGGGATTAAGCACCACAAGATCGAACCCATTACAAGCACCTCTCCCATTGAAAGAAAAATCAATTTAGTTGGCCAAACCAAATCAATAGGCCGGAGAGAAATACAAAGCTATATTAATCATGCACAAAAGAGTTCCGAAAAAACTAAAATAATATTAATGGATAGATCTGATCATAAACTCACAATTCATCGGATCCCAACAAACACACTGCAAAAAGTCATCACATCGAATAGATCTCCAACAACATTGAGGAGAACATTGTATTGAAGATAAATAGAGAGAATAAGACATCTAGCTACTAAGTATGGACCCATAGTTCCATGGTAATCTACTCACACATCATCGGAGGGATATGTAAAGCCCCTCCGTGATCGTTTCCCCCTCTGACAGAGTGCCGGAAAAGGCCTCTAGATGGGATCTCGTGGTTCTGGAACTTGCGGCGGTGAAAAAAGTATTCCGTGGATTCCTCTATTGGTTTCACGATTTTAGAGAATTTATAGAGGCGGCGTTAGGTCAAACGGAGCCACATGGTCCCCGCAAGCCACCAGGGCGCACCCCACCCCCTGGGTGCGCCCTGATGCCTCATGGGCCACTAGTCCATATTCTTGTCCCCTCCCGAAGCTTCCAGGGTCTCTTATTGCTAGGAAACAATCACCAAAAAGTTTCATGGCATTTGGACTTCATTTGGTAGTGATATTCTTTAAAATGAAAAACAAGAAAATAAACAGCAATTGGCGTTGGGCACTAAGTTAATAGGTTAGTCCCAAAAAATGATATATAATTGCTTCAAAGTGTATATAAAACATCCAAGATTGATAATATAATAGCATGGGACAATAAAAAATTATAGATACAATGGAGACGTATCAAGCATCCCCAAGCTTAATTACTACTCGTCCTCGAGTAGGTAAATGATAAAAACAGAATTTTTGATGTGGAATGCTACCTAACATATTCATCATATATTCTTTTGTTTTTAGCACTGGTACAACGACGTGCTAGACAAACGGGTTTTAACCCCTTTCCGCGACGGCATTTGGAATCGTCATCAAGTGAGTGTGGGCGATAGGGGGGTCCTTCCCACACGACCCAGAAATCGTCGGGGATAGGCCCTCCTGGGACACAGGCTAGGGCCGTGTGCGATCGGGCGAGGCATCGAAACCCAATAATTTCCGTAGGTATGTACATCCCACACGGTAATCCGAGAAAAACATTTTCGTAGGTATGTACATACCACACGGTGAATCCCAGAAAATCATTTCCGTAGGTACGTACATCCCACATGGTGAATCCAAGAAAATTATTTCCGTAGGTATGTACATCCCACACGGTGAATCCTAGAAAAACATTTCCGTAGGTATGTATATCATACACAGTTCTTTGTGTGGAAACGTTTGTGCAAGGTGGCCTAACGCAAACAGTTCACTACTGGAAGCCGTGTGTGATTGTTAGTTGATCGAACATGCCTACTTTCTAGAAACCATGCGGGTTGTTTGAGTTCATCGCCCACGGTTGTCGGTGTCAAAACCGGCGGATCTCGGATAGGGGGTCCCAAACTGTGCGTCTAAGGCTAATGGTAACAGGAGGCGGGGGACACAATGTTTACCCAGGTTCGGGCCCTCTCGATGGAGGTAATACCCTACTTCCTGCTTGATTGATCTTGATGATATGAGTATTACAAGAGTTGATCTACCACGAGATCATAGAGGCTAAACCCTAGAAGCTCCCTATGATTATGATTGTTGTTGTCCTACAGACTAAACCCTCCGGTTTATATAGACACGGAGGGCTAGGGTTACAGAGTCGATTCTGAGAGAGAAATCTACATATCCGAATTGCCAAGCTTTCCTTCCCCGCAAAGGAGAGTCCTACCCGGACACGGGACGAAGTCTTCAATCTTGTATCTTCATAGTCTAACAATCCAACACAGGTACATAGTCTGGCTGTCCGAGGACCCCCTAATCCAGGACTCCCTTGGTAGCCCCTGAAACTGGCTTCAATGACGATGAGTCCGGCGTGCAGATTGTCTTCGGCATTGCAAGGCGGGTTCCTTCTCCGAATACTCCATAGAAGATTTCGAACACAAGGATCGTGTCCTGCTTTGCAAAACAAATTCCACATACCACCGTAGAGAGCACAATATGCCACAAATCTAATCTGCGTGACATCACGCCATGGCCCGGTCATTATTCGAACTGTTTTCTCAACCTGCTGCTGCACATATTGCGAGGCTGTTTCATTGGCACGTCTTGTCGAAGCAGAGATTGTGTCCCCTTATCACGGGATTCTCATCAATACGGGTGTGGGTAACCCAACCGCGCCATCAATGCGGCGCTTGGGGAATAAGCGAGTTTACAAGGCAAGTGGGGAGGCGCATGGTTTCTACCGCCTTTATAAAGAGATAAGGATTCCCTTTTTTCACCCACGCCTTCTTCTTTCTTGCTCATCCATTCTCCCTCGCTCGAGCTCCAGCGCCCAAGTTTTCACCTTCTCCGCAAAGCCATTCCAAGCATGTCTGGAGCGGGAGGCAAGTGGATGGCCTCCTTCGTTAAGGAGGAGGACATCACGAAGCTCTGGGAGGCCGGATACCTGTCCACAAACATCGCGCACTGGCTTCCGGCTGAAGAGAAAATCGTCCCTACCCCGGAACCCCAGGAGAGGGTAGTGTTCCTCTCTCACTTTGTCCGCGGACTGGGATTCCCCCTGCACCCATTTGTCCGCGGACTTATGTTCTATTACGGGCTGGACTTCCATGATCTGGCCCGCAATTTCATCCTCAACATCTCGGCGTTTATTGTCGTGTCCCAGGCCTTACTCCGCATTACGCCCCACTTCGGCCTATGGCTGAAGACCTTAAACGTGAAGCCGAAGGTAGTGGTCGGCCAGCAAGCAGAGTGCAGAGGCGCCATGGTGGGCAAGATGCCCAATGTCACTTGGCCCGAAGGCTCCTTTGTGGAGACCGTGAAGGGGTGGCAATCGGGATGGTTCTACATCACCGAGCCGCGCGACACCAACTGGGCGGCGACCCCCGAATTTTGATCTGGCATCCCCATGCGGCTCACCTCCTGGATAGAGAAGGGCTTGGCCTGGGGCTCATCGATGGAGCTGACTGGACTTCAGACCTGCATCAAGAATATGATAAGCAAGAAAATCAAGCTTGTCAACATGGTCCATGTCATGTTCTTCCACCGGATCCTTTCGTGTCACATACGGGCTTTCAATATGTGGGAGTTCGACCCGGCCGAACACCAGACGTTGCGAGAGCTCTTCGACATGATGCACGAAGATGTCTGGAAGGTGCTGTTCAAGGCCGCCGAGGTACCACCGCCCATAACCGAAGATCGCAGACTCAACGCCAAGCGCCCCGCCAATCCGGTAAGTTTTAATATTTTGCAAGATGTGCCTTTTCCCAGCATGTTCGTGGGAGGAATCTAAGCCTCCATGCCAATTTAACAGGACTGGGTGGCGATAGCGGAGCATATTGACTGCCCGGCTCCACTACCCGAAGATCTAGCATCACCCATCTTAACGAAGATGCTGTTTCTGGCGCCCTATGAGGTGCCGGAGAAGAAGGCCAAGAAGAAGGCCACGGGGACCAGGAAAGGTCTCCGGCGCAAGGTTGTATCGGACTCATCGTCCGAAGATGCCGAGGCGTGCTCCTTCAACGAAGACGAGGAGGTGGTAGAGGAAATCCCTCCCCCCGCAGAGAAGAAAAGGAAGGCCGCCTCGTCTGGGGAGGCCAAAGGGTCCAAGAAAAGGAAGACCCTCCCTCCGGAACACTCCACCACAGCCGCCTACAGTGACGAGGGGTGGTTGCCCAGGGACAAGCCCCTAGCAAAGTCGTAAGTATCCGGACACCATAATACTTCTGGTATGTTTTGATTTATTGCTTCTTATTATGCCGAACATGCATATGCAGTCCGGCCAAGTCCCACGTTGGGGTATCCTCCTCGGATGGGTCTTTGGGACAGTCGGCGATGAACAGCGATTCACTCACGACGACCACCTCCCCCCAGCTCACGGATGACACCGAGGTGTTGTCTCAGAGGATACCGGACCAAGGGGAGACAGTTCTGGAGACGCCCCCAGGCGAAATCCCATTCGCCGGGCACATGGGGGGGAAGGCCCCCATGGACTCCGATAATGGGGGCCGCAACAAGTCGGGCCTCCAGCCGGATACTGCGCCGCAACCGTCAGTGGTTCCGGATTCAAGTAAGCAGCCTCTCACTAAGGGGGGGCAAGCCGCCTGTGCCGATGACCTCTGTCCATCTATAGGCACCGGACAACTTGCTCGAAGCGCTTCGCGACGCTTCCATTGACGAAGAGCACCGCACCATCATGAGTGCGGTGATCGAGAAGGTCCGGTCCGCCAAAAGCGGATTGACCGAAGCCTGCGCCAGCCTCCAAAAAGGCTTTGAGGTAAGTAATAAAATTATAAGAAAATATCACATTATAGACAGTAGCCCCTGATGTGTTGTTTGGTGTTCGGAAAGAGAGGCCGAACAGAGGATCAAATAACATCCGCAGGAGTCTAACAGAATATGTCTATGTGAACAAGAAGGCGTCGCTGCTGGCTGCTGCCGCCCGTACTGCGGAGGTCTCCGGACTGAAGCGGGACCTGGAGCGGACCGAAGGAGAGCTCGGCCTCGTGAAGAGGCAGCTCGAGGAAAACAAAGGTACATAATACCCCGTCTGTATATTGAGAAAGAAAAAAATGGTTTCAGCTCATAGAAGCATCATGAACTTTAATAGGGACCACGACCGAAGTGGCGGCCCTTAAGAAGGCGCTGACCGAGGCCGAGGTCAAAGCGGCCAAGGAGCGCACCGGGCGCGAGAAGCAATAGGCCTGGTTCGACTAGTATCGGTGTCAAAATCGGTGGATCTCGGGTAGGGGGTTTCGAACTGTGCGTCTAAGGCTAATGGTAATAGGAGGCGGGGGACACGATGTTTTACCCAGGTACGGGCCCCCTCGATGGAGGTAATACCCTACTTCCTGCTTGATTGATCTTGATGATATGAGTATTACAAGAGTTGAACTACCACAAGATCGTAGAGGCTAAACCCTAGAACTAGCCTATGATTATGATTGTTGTTGTCCTACGGACTAAACCCTCTAGTGTATATAGACACCGGAGGGGGCTAGGGTTACACAGAGTCGGTTACACAGAAGGAGATCTACATATCCGAATTGCTAAGATTGCCTTCCACGCAAAGGAGAGTCCCATCCGTACACGGGACAAAGTCATCAATCTTGCATCTTCATAGTCCAACAGTCCGGCCAAAGTACATAGTACGGCTGTCCGAGGACCCCTTAATCCAGGACTCCCTTGGTAGCCCCCGAACCAGGCTTCAATGACGATGAGTCCGGCGTGCAGATTGTCTTCGGCATTGCAAGGCGGGTTCCTTCTCCGAATACTCCATAGAAGATTTTGAACACAAGGATCGTGTCCGGCTCTGTAAAACAAATTCCACATACCACCGTAGAGAGCACAATATTCCACAAATCTAATCTGCTGACAACTTTTCATAGCGTGACATCACGCCACGACCCGGTTATTACGAACCGTTTTTTCCAGCCTGCCAATGCGTGCATTGCGAGGCAGTTTCCTTGGCACGTCTTGTCAAAGCAGAGATCGTGTCCCCTTAACACGAGATTATCATCAATACAGGTGTGGGTAACCCAACCGTGCCATCAATCATGGCGCTTGGGGAATAAGCGATTTTAATGGGCAAGTGGGGAGGCGCACAGTTTCCACCGCCTTTATAAAGAGATAGGGATTCCCCTTTTTCACCCATGCCTTCTTCTTCCTTCGCTCATCCATTCTCGCACGCTCGAGCTCCAGCGCCCAAGCTCTCACCTTCTCCGTAGAGCCATTCCAAACATGTCTGGAGCAGGAGGCAAGTGGATGTAAAGGAGGAGGACATTACGAAGCTCCGGGAGGCCGGATACTTGGACACAGACATCGCGCACCGGCTCCCGGAAGCAGGGCAGATCGTCCCTACTCCGGAACCCAACGAGTGGGTTGTGTTTCTTGCCCACTTTGTCCGCGGACTGGTATTTCCTCTCCACCCATTTGTCCGTGGGCTCATGTTTTACAATGGGCTAGATTTCCACGATCTGGCCCCCAATTTCATCCTAAACATCTCGGCGTTCATCGTCGTGTGCGAGGCATTCCTCCGCATCAAGCCCCACTTCGGCCTGTGGTGAAAGATCTTCAACGTGAAGCTGAAGATAGTCGTCAGCCAGCAAGCAGAGTGCGGAGGCGCCATGGCGGGCAAGATGCCCAACGTCACCTGGCTCGAAGGCTCCTATGTGGAGACCGTGAAGGGTGGCAATATGGGTGGTTCTATATCACCGAGCCGCGCGACTCCAACTGGGCGGCAGCCCCTGAATTTCGATCTGGCATCCCCATGTGGCTTACCTCCTGGAAAAGGAATGGTTTAGCTTGGGGTGAGCCAGTGGAGCTGACCAAACTCTAGAACTGCGTCAAGAATATGATAAGCAAGAAAATCAAGCTTGTCAACATGGTGAAGGTCATGCTCTTCTGCCGGATCCTCCCGTGTCAAAGACGGGCATTCAATATGTGGGAGTTCGACCCGGCCGAACACCAGACGCTGCGCAAGCTCTTTGACATGATGCACAAAGACGTCTGGAAGGTGCTGTTCAAGGCCGCCGAGGTGCCTCCTCCCCTTACAGAGGATCGCGGACTTAGCGCAAAGCGCTGCGCCAATCCGGTAAGCTACCTGTATTTCACCAGATGCGCTTTTCCCAGTACATTCGTGGGAGGAATCTAAGCCTCCATGTTGATTTAACTGGACTGGGTAGCAACAACGGAGAAGATCGATTGTCCAGCTCCATTACCTGAAGATCCAACAACAGCTCTCTTAACGGAGATGCTGGTTCCGGCACCCTACGAGGTGGGAGAAGAAGGCCAAAAAGAAGGCCACGGGGACCAGGAAAGGTCTCCGGCGCAAGGTGGTGTAGGACTCATCATCCGAAGACACCGAGGCGCACTCCTCCAACGAAAACGAGGAGCAGGAAGAGGAAAACCCTCCCCCCAAACCGAGGGGGCGAAGAAAAGGAAGGCCGCCCCCCATGGGGAGGCCGAAGGGTCCAAGAAGGGAAGGACCCTCCCTTCGGACCACTCCACAACAGCCGCCTATAATGACGAGGAGTGGTTGCCCAGGGACAAGCCCCTGGCGAAGTTGTAAGTATCCGGATACCATAATACTTCCGGCATGTTTTGCTTTATTGCTTCTTATCATGCTGAATATGATTGTGCAGTCCGTCCAAAGCCCGCATCGACTTATCCTCCTCGGATGGGTCTTTGGGTGCGTCGGAGATGAACAGCAACTCGCTCTCGATGGCCCCCGACCTGCGGACGACACCGAGGTGTTGTCTCAGAGGACACCGGGCCAGGGGGAGACAGTTCTGGAGGCGCCCCAAGGCGAAATCTCCAACACCGGGGACATGGGGGGGGGGGAAGACCCCCATGGATTCTGATGAGGGGGGCCGCAGTAAGTTTGGCCCCCAACCGAATACTGCGCCGGAACCTCCAGTGGTTCTGGATTAAGGCAGGCAGCCCCTCCCTAAGGGGGGCGAGCCGCCTGTGTCGATGACCTCTATCCATCCAGAGGCATCGGACAACTTCCTGGAAGCGCTTCAGGGCGCTTCCCTTGATGAAGAACACCGTACTCTTATGAGTACGGTGATTGCGAAGGTTCGGCCCGCCAAAAGCGGATTGACTGAAGCCTGCGCCAGCCTCCTGACAGGCTTTGAGGTAAGTAATTAAATTATGAGAAAATATCACACTATAGACAGTAGCCCCTGATGCTCTATTTGGTGTTCGAAAAGAAAGGCCGAACAGAGGATCAAATATTATCCCCAGGAGTCTAATCATATTATGTCTATGTGAATAAGCAGGCGTCATTGCTGGCCGCCGCCGCCCTCACTGCAGAGGTCTTCGGACTGAAGGACTTGGGGCGGGCCGAGGAAGAGCTTGGCCTCGTTAAGAGGCACCTCGAGGAGAACAAAGGTAAGCGATACCCCGTCCATGTGTTATATAAAGGAAAAAATCGTTGATGCTAATAGAAGCATCATGAATTTTAAATAGGGGCCACCACCGAAGTGGCGGCCCTTAAGAAGACGCTGTCCGAGGCCGAAGACTAGGCGGCCAAGGAGCGCACCGAGCACGAGAAACAGGAGGCTCAAGTTAATGAGGTCCAGCAAGAGCTCCAGGACTTCGTCAAAAAATTTGAGTCCTTGGAGGGTGACTCCAAGACACAAGAGTCCGAGCTTGCGAAGGCCCTCCAGAGCGTGCAAAACGCCAAGGCCGAAGCCCAGAAGGCCCTTCAGGAGATTCAGGCGGCCAAGAAGATAGCGGCAGGTAAGGCATTCATTATGCAAAGCAAGCATGTGAAGGAGACTTTCCTTTTACTTACCCAAATTCGGAGCTCTCCAGGAGCATTCACAGATCTGCCACGCAACGTCTCTGATGCCGCAGAGCTCTACCGAGCTGAGGAAGGGAGCTCGACGGAGAAGTTATTCTGGTCCCAGTATATTCGGGCCGAACATCCGATGCCTTTGAGCGACCAGCTGAAGCAACTGGTCGAACTTCACAAGGTAGCAGAACTGGCCATGAAGGATCTCATAGTCCGGATGTGGCCTGGCGAGCCCCTGCCCAGCAGCTACTTCGACCTGGTAAAGCGGCTTGTGAATGCCTGTCCGCGGCTTGAAGCCATTAAGCGGTCAGTCTGCATTGAAGGTGCGCAGAGCTTTCGCCCGTGCTAAAGTGCACTGGGCGAAGATGGATGGTGAGAAGCCGGTGACAGAGGGTCCGCCGGAGGGCAAGGAGCATCGCCACCCCGAAAAGTATTATGACAGTGTCCTGAAGGGTGCTTGCCTTGTGGCGGATGAATGTGCTAAGGATGTAATGTTTGAATAAATTTACTCATGTGATCATGTAATATGAAAACGAGTTCATGTGCGCTATATAACGCTTGTTGATTTAAAATATTACCTTTTGTGCGGCCGTTTATAAAATTTGAGAGTTGGCGGTCTTGACTTACGCCCCATGTAACTAATCTTTGGGGTGTTCGGGATAAATCTAAACACTCTTTATCCAAATTTTTGGTCCTTTAAGGAGGTGTTTAGCGCAACGAACAAGGCAACCGGACTATACAACTTTACCACTCTCACTTAGCCATAGAAGTCTACCATTTTAAATTTTGGCGAAGCCCCTAGTATTCGGAAAGCCTAACTTGGGGCGCTATGCACACCTAAATTGGACAAGGCCGATTCCTCGCCTGAAGCGGAAAAAATCTTTAAGGATTTGAGACCTCTCGAACAGCGACCAGCTCTCGTCGTATCATGACAGGCAGTTTTCGGCTTTCTCTACTGAGGTGCTCGTCCGGAAGAACTGGGACACAATCGCAGTAGTTCTTCCTGTGCCACCTTAGCCGATATAGCGGAACGCAAGGCAGCAAAACATGGGAGCCGGGCAAACCCAACTATTGACCCAAGACATGATTTAGAGCTGATGCATATAATGCTATAAGTTCGGGGTGTCGACTGTCAAAAGTGTTCGGACTTTTCTTGCCGTGTTATGGGGTGCACTGAAGCCCCTGGCGGACTGAGCGTACCCAAAATGTATGGGTGCAATTTGTAATAAATAAACAATCAAGTAAAAAGATAAAGAAATGTAATAATAAGCTGACGCTGTACATTATTTTCCATTGTTATTTTAATAATACGTCAAAGCGTATGTATACAAGTAATGCGATAAGAAAAATAGGACTATTTGACATGTCCTAACCAAAGGCGAGCTGCGTGTGGGTATGTAAAACAGGTGTAGCGATCGTTATCAGAGACCACCTGGGGATTCCCTTGTACGTCAAAGCTCCTTGCCTCCTTGGTGTTTCCGTCCCGTGATGGGTCCGATAATCAAGCTATCGGAAAGAGCCTCCAGAAAATAGGGACCTGAAAGAAAGAAAAAATGTGAAGGTGTACGGGTCCTGGGGCGGTTGAGATTGTGGACCGCATTGTAGCCGTGCCTCCGCCTATGCCCATGGTATTTTGAGTGCCTAATTAGGTACGCACGACACAAATTTCACCGCTTGACTGGGACGAGGACGGAGGGCGAATTGCTAGGCGAGCTCTGGATGCGTCGGACGATCCTGTTGTAGGGTACTTTGGACCCATTTAACAGTGTCTGGAGGCTTTATAGCCGAATTGGAGGTCTGCTGAAAAAGGCTGCTATGTACCTCTGCTTCGAGGGCCACAGAGCGCTCTATGTTTCCATTGACTGTTATAACCCCGCTAGGTCCGGGCATCTTGAGCTCGAGGTAATCATAGTGCGGTACCGCATTGAATCTAGCAAATGCGGTTCGTCCGAGTAGTGCGTGATAGCCACTGCGGAAAGGGACGATATCGAAGATTAGTTCCTCACTTCGGAAGTTGTCCGGAGATCCGAAGACTACTTCCAGTGTGATTGAGCCCGTGCTATAGGCCTCTACACCTGGTATGACACCTTTGAAGGTGGTTTTGGTGGTTTTGATCCTTGAGGGATCGATGCCCATTTTGCGCGCTATATCCTGATAGAGTAGGTTCAGGCTGCTGCCACCGTCCATAAGGACTCATGTGAGGTGGAATCCGTCAATGATGGGGGTCAAGGACCAGCGCGACCGAACCGCCATGACGGATATTGGTCGGATGGTCCCTGCGATCGAAGGTGATTGGACAAGAAGACCATGGGTTGAACTTTAGGGCGACCGGCTCCATTGCGTAGACGTCCCTTAGTGCACGCTTCCGCTCGCTCTTGGGAATATGGGTTGCGTATATCATATTTAACGTTTTTACTTGGGGAGGAAATTTCTTCCGTCCTCCTGTGTTCGGCAGTCGGGGCTCCTCGTCGTCATCACTATGCAGCCCCTTTTCCTTGTTTTCGGCATTCAACTTGCCGGCTTGTTTGAACACCCAACATTCTCTGTTGGTGTGGTTGGCTGGTTTATCGGGGGTGCCGTGAATTTGACATGAATGATCGAGTATGCGGTCCAGACTGGACAGGCCCGGATTGTTTCTTTTGAATGGATTTTTCCGCTGACCAGACTTAGAGCCACTGAATCCGGCATTGACGGTCGTGTCTTCGGCGTTATCGCCATTGTTGCGACGCTTGTGTCTGTTGCGTCGGGGCTTGCCGTTGCTGTTTCTGGCATCTGAGGTGCCAGGATTTCTTGATGTGGTGTTGCTACGAGCCAACCAACTATCCTCGCCCGCACAAAAGCGGGTCATGAGTGTCGTGAGGGATGCCATGGACTTCGGCTTCTCTTGGCCGAGGTGTCGGGCAAGCCACTCGTCACAGATGTTATGCTTAAAGGCTGCTAGGGCTTCAGCATCCGGACAACCAACAATTCGGTTCTTTTTAGTTAGGAACCGAGTCCAGAATTTCCTGGCTGACTCTCCGGGCAGTTGGGTTATGTGACTTAAGTCATCAGCGTCCGGTGGTCGCACATAAGTACCCTGGAAGTTGTCAAGGAATGCGTCTTCCAGGTTCTCCCAACTGCCAATGGAGTTTGCCGGCAGGCTATTCATCCAATGCTGAGATGGTCCCTTAAGTTTTAGTGGGAGGTACTTGATGGCATGTAGATCATCGCCGCGGGGCAAGTGAATGTGGAGAAGGAAATCTTCAATCCATACCGCGGGGTCTGTTGTCCCATCATATGATTCGATGTTCATGGGTTTAAACCCTTCTGGGAACTCATGACCCATTACTTTGTTAGTGAAGCATAGGGGGTGTGCAGCGCCTCTATGCTGGGCTACATCACGACCCAGTTCAAATGAGTCTGGTCAGTTGTATTCGGCCCGACCAGATTTGTATTTAGTGTATCCAGCGTGGTGATCATCGTCGCGCGTTGGGGCGCGCCCCCGTGATCCGTAGATCGATCTTAACTGTCCTTCTTTGTTTTCCAATTTGTCTCGCAAGTCATGCGTGTAGCCCCGGACCTTCATGTTTTTGCTTGTTTGGCGATGGGGTGCGGGCTAGACTTCGGGCTGATACGCCGCTTTGTCTCGGCCATGAGGTGGCCGGTCTGCCGCATCCTGCACTGGTAGTGTAGACTCTAGTGCCTCCTCCTCGAGTTGAGGTAACAACCTACGCTTTGGGTAACTTTTGGTTGGGCGCTCGAGTTCGTATTCCCCGGCTGCCAGGACCTCGGTCCATCTATTAGTTAGCAGGTCTTGATCAGCTTGAAGCTGCTGCTGCTTTTTCTTCAGGCTTTTTGCAGTGGCTATAAGCCGGCGCTTGAAGCGCTCCTGCTCGACTGGGTCCTCAGGCACGATGAATTCCTCGTTGCCGAGGCTCACCTCGTCTTCGGAGAGGGGCATGTAATTGTCATCCTCCGAGTCTCCATCCATTGCCTGTTTATCAGGGCTAACTTGCCCATCCTCCTGTCTGGCCTGCTCGAAGCTTGGCTGGGCAGGGTTGTTTTCGTCTTCGGCACCATCCGGAGTGCTATTGTCTCTTGTGCCGGTATCGCCATTCTTGCTATGGCGGGGCTTAGAGCGGTGCCGCCGGCGCTTAGATTGCTTCTCGAGGGGATTATCCTTAGTTGCCTCGCCGCCATTGCTTTCTTTAGGCGTGTCCACCATGTATATATCATATGATGAGGTGGTTGTCCAGCGCCGTGTGGGCGGAAGTTCATGTTCTTCTCCAGCATCGTCGTCCATACCGTCGATGTCTTCGGAGTCGAAATCAAGCATGTCGGTTAAGTCGTCGACAGTGGCTATTAAGTGGGTGGTGGGTGGGTAACGAATTTCGTCATCGTCCGCTTCCCACTCAAGCCGGACATACTTCGGTCAAGAGTCTCCTGATAGGGAGAGGGATTTTAATGAATTTAGCACGTCGCCCAAGGGCGAGTGCTGAAAGATATCAGTGGAGGTAAATTCCATGATCGGTGCCCAATCAGGTTCGATGGGCACGGATGTACGCAGTTTGGAGCCTACGGTCGGAGACGAGTCCGGGGGTCCGATGACGCACACCTCATTGAAGGCGAAGTCTGTGTTCGGCTCTATCGCCGCTGAGTGTGTGGCCTCCGTGGCGGGGTCCATCCACCCGTCCTCGGATGGCATGGTTCGCTCCGGATTTGAAGTCGGGGCAGCTGTAGGTGTGATCTTCCGAACACCGTCCGATGGCAGGCCTACGTCATGCTCATCGTGACTATTCGGTGCGCCTGTCATGGGCTCGAATTCGTCGAAGATCAAGTCTCCACGGATGTCGGCAGTGTAGTTCAGGCTTCCAAACCTGACCTGATGGCCAGGGGCGTAGCTATCGATCTGCTCCAGATGACCAAATGAGTTGGCCCGCAATGCGAAGCTGCTGAATACGAAGATTTGTCTGGGAAGGAAAACCTCACCCTGGATCGCATCATTGTTGATGATTGAAGGAGCCATCAAGCCTTATCATGACGAGACAGTGGAACTCTCAATGAAAGCACCAATGTCGGTGTCAAAACTGGCGGATCTCGGGTAGGGGGTCCCGAACTGTGCGTCTAAGGCTAATGGTAACAGGAGGCGGGGGACACAATGTTTACCCAGGTTCGGGCCCTCTCGATGGAGGTAATACCCTACTTCCTGCTTGATTGATCTTGATGACATGAGTATTACAAGAGTTGATCTACCACGAGATCATAGAGGCTAAACCCTAGAAGCTAGCCTATGATTATGATTGCTGTTGTTCTACAGACTAAACCCTCCGGTTTATATAGACACCGGAGGGGGCTAGGGTTACACAGAGTTGGTTACAGAAAAGGAAATCTACATATCCGAATTGCCAAGCTTGCCATCCATGCAAAGGAGAATCCCACCCAGAGACGGGACGAAGTCTTCAATCTTGTATCTTCATAGTCCAACAGTCCGGCACAAGTACATAGTCCAGCTATCCGAGGACCCCCTAATCCAGGACTCCCTCAACGGTGCTGTCTGAGTAACTGTCTGCAACAGAAAACCCCAAAAAGTAGGGTAATTAGCCTATTATTGATAATCCATGTACTAATCAAACTAATATTTCTTATAAAACACGCCGGATATTTCATATCCGTATAAAAGCAACCAGGATTTCATAATCGACTTATATCAGATAGCTTCGGCACTCAGTTACGCCATTACACAACAACACCAAGTTTCACATGCAACATCAAAAACCTTTGGGAAGTAGTATCATACACGGTAAATAGACAGATGAATCTCATCTGGGAAATTGCAGAAGCGAAAGGCAAATATTGAGCCTTCAGTGATGTTGAATGTCCTTGCATATTTAGGCTAGTGGCTATGGATAATTGCCCGCCCAACCTTCGTCCTCTTCAGCAAGACTTCAATATTGTACCGTGGGTGTTGAATGAATACCTTCCTCGCCTCTTGACCATGCAGGTGGTTTGAGAGGTAATCGTCGGTGAACTGCTTTGAAAAGAACTGAAAACAAAGCTATGCATAAATCGTTGCTGTAAATTTTGAAATGGTGCAAGGGGTAAAAACAAGGTAAAAGAGTTGGTACCATCCTATAGTTGAGTGATATTCTAACAATCTTTCTGAGTTTCTTGACTTGACTGATATTCATGGACATCTCATTTCCCCACATGCAAAAAGGGTCGAACAATGGGTCTAAGCCTCTGACAAGAGGACCTACATGTGCAAGACCAAATTCTAAGAAACCTAAATATTAGAATGATTCCTACAACTTCACACTAATGTGCTATGAGCCAAAAAACCCTGCTTGAACAAACCTCGATGGTAAACCGCAGTGTCTCCCATTGTTTCCCTGCAACACACATAAGGAAGATCTTGATCAGGTTAACTGAGAGTTGCCATACTATCAGTAGAATATGTATTGAGTACAGCCAAATTCGATTGGTGTCACATGCATAACAATACAAAATTGTACCCACAACAAATGAAAATCAAATTGCAGAACTGAACGAAACAGTTAAATGGACAACAGACCAAATGAACCAAAATAGTTAACTAAGCATGACATTGCAGAATAGAAACATGTACTAGAAGATAAGACAGTAACAAAACAAAGAATGCTTGAGAACAATACTATGAAATGTAGCAATTGTTGGACCAAAGTGTTAACTGAACATTACATTTGAGAGGACCAAACTGTTAACTGAACATCAGATTTCATATTAACATTACAGAGGACAAATCACTAGAAAGCACTGGCGATGGCCTCGAGAAAATAGCATGAACTGTATTTTAAAGTAGACAACCACGTGGCGGTGTCGACGGTGGCCTCGAAGACGAGGTGCTCCTCCAAGATCTGGTGGTCGACATGCATGGCAGCCATAGAGACCTCGTGCGCGCGTGCGGCCGCATGCTATTGAGCTTTATTTTGATCATAAGCATGAGGAGAATTTAACACGGATTACAACAAAGTAATACAATCTATGAAAGAACAATTATCATAATTAAATTCCTTGAAATCCAAAATAGTGGGTCATTGCTATGTAAAGTTTTGACCTCTTCAATCCCACTTTTACCAATTTTTGCCTCAAGATCTAAAAACTCTGAATCATTGGGACGCCTTTTAACTAAAGTTGACTCATCTCCAGTCCCATCTTTATCAAGATTCATATTGGAAAACAAAGATTTAATAGGAGACACATCAATCACTTTTAGATCTTCATCATTATTGTCATTATCTAGATCTTCCGGTTAAGCGGCCATCTTATTAACTAAGGTGGCTTGCTTATCCGAAATTTTGGCTATTAAGTTCTCAAGATGAGCAAACTGAGATTTCAAACCATAAAATTCTTTAGACATATCATCAAGCTCTTTATTCATGTATTCCACAAAACTTTTCTGTTCTTTAAGCTCGTTTCTGAAGAAATTATTATGCTCAAATTGCAAAGACATAAAGCTTCTAACATTGTTTTCAATTTCTTCCAACCTTCTAACGTGAGGATCAAAGCTTTTTGGAGGAGCCATCAAAGCAAAACAGGCACACTAACACCCAAAAACACAAGAGGCAAGCAAAAATAGACGGACGGAAAAAGGGCGAATAAAACGGCAAAGGTGAAGTGGGGGAGAGGAAAAGGAGAGGCGAATGGCAAATACTGTAATGCGAGGGATAAGAGTTTGTGATGGGTACTTGGCATGTCTTGACTTGGCGTAGATCTCCCCGGCAACGGCGCCAGAAATCCTTCTTGCTACCTCTTGAGCGTGCGTTGGTTTTCCCTTGAAGAGGATAGGGTGATGCAACAAAGTAGTGTACGTATTTCCCTTAGTTTTTGAGAACGAAGGTATCAATCCAGTAGGAGACTACACGCAAATCGCCCAGTACCTGCACAAACAATCAAGAACCTTGCAACCAACACGATAAAGGGGTTGTTAATCCCTTCACGGCCACTTGCAAAAGTAAGATTTGATAAAGATAATAAGATAAATATTTTTGGTATTTTTGTTGTATAGATTGGAAAAGTAAAGATTGCAAAATAAATAGTAAACTAGAATTGTAGATCGGAAACTTATGTGATGTAAAGTAGACCCGGGGGCCATAGGTTTCACTAGTGGCTTCTCTCAAGATAGCATATATTACGGTGGGTGAACAAATTACTGCCGAGCAATTGATAGAAAGGCGCATAGTTATGATAATATCTAGGCATGATCACAAACATAGGCATCGCATCCGTGACAAGTAGACCAAAACGATTCTGCATCTACTACTATTACTCCACACATCGACCGCTATCCAGCATGCATCTAGAGTATTTAGTTCATAAGAACAGAGTAACGCATTAGGCAAGATGACATGATGTAGAGGGATAAACTCAAGCAATATGATATAAACCTCATCTTTTTATCCTCGATGGCAACAATACATACGTGTCATTTCCCTTTTTCACATTGGGATCGAGCAGCGCAAGATTGAACCCAAAGCTAAGCACTTCTCCCATTGCAAGAAAGATCAATCTAGTAGGCCAAAATAAGCGATAATTCAAAGAGACTTGCAAAGATATTAAATCATGCATATAAGAATTAAGAGGAACCAAATATGTTCATAGATAATCTTGATCATAAACCCACAATTCTTCGGATCTTGGCAAACACACCGCAAAAAGTATTACATCGAATAGATCTCCAAGAACATCGAGGAGAACTTTGTATTGAGATCCAAAGAGAGAGAAGAAGCCATCTAGCTAATAACTATGGACCCGAAGGTCTGTGGTAAACTACTCACACATTGGTGTTGGTGTAGAAGCCCTCCGTGATCGAACCCTAATACGTCTCCAACGTATCTATAATTTATGAAGCATTCATGCTATTTTATTATCTGTTTTGAATGATTATTGCTTTATTATACACTTTTATATTACTTTTGGGACTAACCTATTAACCGGAGGCCCAACCCATATTGTTGTTTTATTGCCTGTTTCAGTATTTCGAAGAAAAGGAATATCAAACGGAGTCCAAACGGAATGAAACCTTCGGCAGCGTGATTTTTGGGAAGATTATGACCCAGGAGACTTGGAGTTGAAGTAAAGGGAGCATCAAGGAAGCCACGAGACAGGGGGGCGTGCCCACCCCTAGGCGCGCCCTACCGTCTCGTGGGCCCCTCGAGGCTCCCCCGACCGACTTCTTTCGCCTATATAAGCCTACGTACCCTAAAAACATCAAAACAGAAGATAGATCGGGAGTTCCGCCGCTGCAAACCTCTGTAGCCACCAAAAACCTCTCGGGAGCCTGTTCCAGCACCCTGCCGGAGGGGGGATCCCTCACCGGTGGCCATCTTCATCATCCCTGCGATCTCCATGACGAAGAGGGAGTAGTTCACCCTCGGGGCTGAGGGTATGTACCAGTAGCTATGTGTTTGATCTCTCTCTCTCTCTCTCTCTCTCGTGTTCACTCTATGGCACGATCTTGATGTATCGCGAGCTTTGCTATTATAGTTGGATCTTATGATGTTTCTCCCTCTCTAATCTCTAATGATGAATTGAGTTTTCCTCTTGAAGTTATCTTATCGGATTGAGTCTTTAGTGATTTGAGAACACTTGATGTATGTCTTGCCGTGCGTATTTGTGGTGACACTGGGATATCACGTGCCACTTGATGTATGTTTCGGTGATCAACTTGCGGGTTCCTCCCATGAACCTATGCATAGGGTTTGGCACACGTTTTCGTCTTGACTCTCTGGTATAAACTTTGTGGCAATCTTTGAAGTACTTTGTGTTGGTTGGATGAATCTGAGATTGTGTGATGCATATCATATAATCATGCCCACGGATACTTGAGGTGACAATGGAGTATCTAGGTGACATTAGGGTTTTGGTTGATTTGTGTCTGAAGGTGTTATTCTAGTACGAACTCTTGAATAGATTGATCCGAAAGAATAACTTTGAGGTGGTTTTATACCCTACCATAATGGCCTTGTTTCCTACCATTACAATACCATTTACGCTCACTTTTATCATTAGTTACCTTGCTGTTTTTATATTTTTAGATTACAAATACTCATATCTACTATCCATATTGCACTTGTATCACCATCTCTTCGCCGAACTAGTGCACCTATACAATTTACCATTGTATTGGTTGTGTTGGGAACACAAGAGATTCTTTGTTATTGGGTTGCAGGGTTGTTTGAGAGAGACCATCTTCATCCTACGCCTCCCACGGATTGATAAACCTTAGGTCATCTACTTGAGGGAAATTTGCTACTGTCCTACAAACCTGTGCACTTGACGGCCCAATAACGTCTACAAGAAGAATGTTGTGTGGTAGACATCAAGCTCTTTTCTGGCGCCGTTGCCGAGGAGGTGAGTGCTTGAAGGTATATCTTTAGATATTGCAATCAAATCTTTTTGTTTCTTGTTTTATCACTAGTTTAGTTTATAAAAGAAAACTACAAAAAAATGGAGTTAAGTTTGTCTCATACGCTTCATCGTTTTAATATCTTTCGTGAGTTTGATGAAAAGGAAAATTGTGCTCAAGTGCTAGAAGAAGAAATTTATAGAATGTTTGATGCTAAATCTTTGAAAGATGAGCATGATTGCAATGTTGTTAGTATGAACTCTTTGAATATCCATAGTACTAATGATGATTGCACTAGTTATGATTTAAATATCTCTTATAAGCATGTTGATTTTTGTGGAGTAGATTGGATTTGCAAGTACACCCCAAATAGGGAAGATAGTTATTGCAAGAGGCATAAGTATTTAGAAACTAAATTGTTGCAAGAAAGACTTGATGATTGTGCTGAAAGATTCAATATTTTTTGCGCTCCTTGTGAACTTTGCAATGAACATGGTCATTTAAATCTCCAATGCAAATTGTTTCGTGATCGAATCGTGTCCAAAAATTGTGATAGCTTGATTAGAGCTTAGTCTTCTTTTGGGGTATGAAGAAATGACACGTATAACTGAGGGTATTCCAAAATTTAATCTTGATAGATTTCTTGATTTTGATCTAGAGAAGATTTATATGTATTGTACGGTGAATTGCATTGAAAATCCTTATATTGCCAATTACATAAAGAAAAGAAAGCGAATAGAAGATGATGAGAATACTAATGAAAGGGAAGAGACTTCCCAATATCCTCCTATTATTTCTTATGATGAATCACGTAATGAGGAGGAGCTTTCTATTCAACCAATCTCGCCAATAAGGAGCTCAAAGAGGAAGGTTGAACCCACACATAATGTGAAGAAGAAAAATAAAAGAAGGAGCAACAAAGGTAGAAAGGTATCCCTCCCAAATGATGTTGCTCCTACTACTCATTGTGATGATGATAATTGCTATACTATTGGTGCTATCCATATTTTTAATGATGAGAGTGATTATGCTTATGATATGAAAGGGCCCAAGATTGGGGAAGCTATGTTTGATGAGAATGAAATATTTCAAAATATATTTGCTGAAATTAATGTTTGTCCCAAGCTTGGGGATGCTATGTTTAATGAAGATGATATTTTTAGCATCCCAAGTTTTGATATGCAAAGTTGTTATGATGATAACATGCCTCTTACCTATGATGATTATATTGATGAAAGTGGGCTTGGAAGAGTGTCAACTTTAGGAAGTAGTGATCCCACTATCTTGGAGGATGTTGAATTTTATTGTGATGAATATGAAAGTGGTTTGGAAGAGTGTCAACTTTATTTAGTGATTCCACTATCTTGGGAGAGGTTTCAATCGATTATGATGTGAACGAAGTTGCTACTTATGATGATTATTGTGATGAAACTTATGCTATAAAAAGTGGTGATGATTATATTTATAAATCTTGTCATTATTATGATTACCCTTTTTCTGAACATTACTCTTTTAATGTGGAAACAAATTTTAGTGTTCAAGTCTCTTATGATACTCCCACTATTCCGAATGAGAAGAATTTTTCTTATGTAGAGAATAATAAATTTTCTATGCTTGTAGATCATGAAAAGAATGCTTTAGGTGTTGGTTATATTTTCGTATTCATTCATGATGCTACTAAAAATTATTATGAGGGAGGAATATATGCTTGTAGAAATGGCAATAATGTCAAGTTTCCCCTCTATGTGTTGAAAATCTTGAAGCTATGCTTGTTTTACCTTCCTATGCTAGTTGATTATTGTTCCCATAAGTTGTTTGCTCACAAAATCCCTATGCATAGGAAGAGGGTTAGACTTAAATGTGCTAGTCATATGCTTCATGATGCTCCCGTTATGTTTCAATTCTTATCTTTTATGTGAGCATCATTGTCATCATCATGCCTATCTAGAAAGACATTAAAGAAAAGCGCTTGTCGGGAGACAACCCAATATCTATCCTTACTATTTTTGTGTGTCCACATTATTATACTACTGTAATAATCATGTTTTATAGCTTTTGTTTCAATAAAGTGCCAAGTAAGACCTTTAGGATAGCTTACGGTGATAGTTGTGTTGATCCTGATGAGAATCAGAAACTTTTGCACCCAGTAAATTAGTTTTGTTAATTCACAGAAATGTGATTCTGATCTGATTATTTTTGATATGGATTGGTAAACAAATGGCTTAGTACTTCCTAATTTGGTAGAATTTTTGGAGTTCCATAAGTATATGTTTGGTACAGATTACTACAGACTGTTCTGTTTTTGACAGATTCTGTTTTCTATGTGTTGTTTGCTTATTTTGATGAATCCATGGCTAGTATTACGTGGTATGAAGCATAGAGAAGTTGGAATACAGTAGATATTAAACCAATATGAATTTATAATGAGTTCATTACAGTACCTAAGTGGTGGTTTTATTTTCTTATACTAACGGAGCTTACGAGTTTTCTGTTGAGTTTCGTGTTGTGAAGTTTTCAAGTTTTGGGTAAAGATTCGATGGACTATGGAATAATGAGTGGCAAGAGCCTAAGATTGGGTATGCCCAAGGCACCCCAAGGTAATATTCAAGCACAACCAAGAGCCTAAGCTTGGGGATGCCCCAGAAGGCATCCCCTCCTTCGTCTTCGTTCATCGGTAACTTTACTTGGAGCTATATTTTTATTCACCACATGATATGTGTTTTGCTTGGAGCATCATTTTATTTTGTTAGTATTTGCTTGCTGTTATTTAGAATAATGTTTTGCATCTTTATTTTCAATAAAAATGTCAAGGATAGCCTTTGCCATGCTTATTTTGCTAGTATACATGTTGCTGTTTGAAAACAGAAAGTTTACCGCTGTTGCAAAAATTCCCTAGAAAAGTCAGAGAATGGTATAATGTTGAAACTTTTTGCATAATGAGCTCTGATAAATCTTCTACAGTGGGAATTTTGTTTCATAATTTTTGGAGTTAGGGAAGTATGATGAATCTTGCATTCTTCACAGACTATACTGTTTTGGCACATTGTTGTTATGTTTGCATTGTTTGCATATGTTTGTTTGTTTATGATTCTATTTGAGGATAGGAGTATTAAATATGCAGAGGCATTTACTAGGCAATGTTGAATAATAATTTTAATGATTTGTTACAGTAGAAAATGATAAGGTTTTGCATTGGTTTATACTAACCTATCTCATGAGTTCTTGTTGAGTTTGGTGTGGATGAAGCTTTTTGAGAAATAGAGAAACCATGATATGAGAGGAATTAAGGAGACACAAAAGTTCAAGCTTCGGGATGCCCAAGGCACCCCAAGATAATATTTCAAGAAGTCTCAAGCATCTAAGCTTGGGGATGCCCCGGTAGGATCCCACCTTTCTTCTTCAACGACTATCGGTTAGTATCGGTTGAGCCTAAGTTTTTTGCTTCTTGACATGCCTTGCAATGTCATTTTATTTTGTTTGCTGTTTGAATACAATACTATGATCTGAAATTGTATAATGAGAGAGAGTCTTCGCATGGTTACATAATTATTAGCTACTCATTGATCTTCACTTATATCTTTTTGGAGCAGTTTGTCATTTACTCATGTGCTTCACTTATATCCTATGAGTAAATTGTTGAATGAGTTGACTATCATAAATCTGAAATTATATATGTCTCATTTGCTTATCCCATGGGGAGTAATGACTTCACATCTAAAAAGTGGAGGTTGTAAATTTATTGAAGGTTAGCAAGCATTGTATTGGTCATTTGAACAATTCATGAAAGAATATTGAAGGAAGAGAGATTTAACATATAAATATACTATCCTAGAGATCTTTTATAATTTTGAGCACTCATGAAGTATGACATGCTAAAGAGTTGATGTTGGACAAGGAAGACAACATAATGGGTTATGTTTTTGCACATCTCAATTAAAGTATATTGTCATGGATCATTTAAACATGTTGAGCTTGCCTTTCCCCCTCATGCTAGCCAAAATTACTTGCACCAAGTAGAGATACTACTTGTGCTTCCAAATATCCTTAAACCCAGTTTTGCCATGAGAGTCCACCATACCTACCTATGGATTGAGTAAGATCCTTCAAGTAAGTTGTCATCGGTGCAAGCAATAAAATTTCTCTCTAAATATGTATGATCTTTTGGTGTGAAGAAAATAGCTTTATACGATCTTGCTATGGAAGCAATAAAAGCGACAGAATGCATAATAAAGGTCCATATACAAGTGGCAATATAAAGTGACGTTCATTCACATTAAGATTTTGTGCATCCAACCCTAAAAGCGCATGACAACCTTTGCTTCCCTCTGCGAAGGGCCTATCTTTTACTTTATGTCTTTTATTTTATGCAAGAGTCAAGGTGATCTTCACCTTTCCCTTTTTCATTTTATCCTTTGGCAAGCACCTCGCGTCGGAAAGATCCTGATATATATATCCAATTGGATGTAAGTTAGCATGAGCTATTATTGTTGACATCACCCAAAGGTGAATACATTGGGAGGCAACACTATAAGCCCCTATCTTTCTCAATGTCCGATTGAAACTCCATAACCATTAGTATTGCGTGAGTGTTACCAATTGTAGAAGACTATATGATAGTTGAGTATGTGGAGTTTGCTATTCCTGAAAATAAGATGAATTGCAAATGTTTGATGACTGAGAATGAAGTTTGCTAGTTTTCAAGAAAGTTTATAGTCTATACTTTAACATGTGAATCGCTTGTTGCTTGTTCGTGAGAAGTTTTATGAGATGAATTACTGTTATGACTTATAATTATGCTAGAAAAGGTGATTGAAATTATCATTGATCATACTTGTGCACCTTCTAGCATTCACACTTCATAAATTCTTTCTTTTATCATTTACCTACTCGAGGATGAGCAGGAATTAAGCTTGGGGATGCTGATACGTCTCCATCGTATCTATAATTTATGAAGCATTCATGCTATTTTATTATCTGTTTTGAATGATTATGGGCTTTATTATACACTTTTATATTACTTTTGGGACTAACCTATTAACCGGAGGCCCAACCCATATTTCATTTTATTGCTGTTTGATATTTCAAGAAAAGGAATATCAAATGGAGTCCAAACGGAATGAAACCTTCGGCAGCGTGATTTTTGGGAAGATTATGACCCAGGAGACTTGGAGTTGAAGTAAAGGGAGCATCGAGGAAGCCACGAGACAGGGGGCACGCCCACCCCCTAGGCGCGCCCTAGCCTCTCGTGGGCCCCTCGAGGCTCCCCCAACCGACTTCTTTCGCCTATATAAGCCTACGTACCCTAAAAACATCGAAATAGAAGATAGATCGGGAGTTCCACCGCCGCATGCCTCTATAGCCACCAAAAACCTCTTGGGAGCCCGTTCCGGCACCCTGCCGGAGGGGGGATCCCTCACCGGTGGCCATCTTCATCATCCCGGCGCTCTCCATGACGAGGAGGGAGTAGTTCACCCTCGGGGCTGAGGGTATGTACCTGTAGCTATGTGTTTGATCTCTCTCTCTCTCATGTTCTCTCTATGGCACAATCTTGATGTATCGCGAGCTTTGCTATTATAGTTGGATCTTATGATGTTTCTCCCTCTCTACTCTCTTGTGATGAATTGAGTTTTCCTCTTGAAGTTATCTTATCAGATTGAGTCTTTAATGATTTGAGAACACTTGATGTATGTCTTGCCGTGCGTATCTGTGGTGACACTGGGATATCACGTGCCACTTGATGTATGTTTTGGATATCAACTTGCGGGTTTCGCCCATGAACCTATGCGTAGGGGTTGGCACACGTTTTCGTCTTGACTCTCTGGTAGAAACTTTGGGGCACTCTTTGAAGTACTTTGTGTTGGTTGGATGAATCTGAGATTGTGTGATGCATATCGTATAATCATGCCCATGGATACTTGAGGTGACAATGGAGTATCTAGGTGACATTAGGGTTTTGGTTGGTTTGTGTCTTAAGGTGTTATTCTAGTACGAACTCTTGAATAGATTGATCCGAAAAAATAACTTTGAGGTGGTTTCGTACCCTACCATAATCTCTTCGTTTGTTCTCCGCTATTAGTGGCTTTGGAGTGACTCTTTGTTGCATGTTGAGGGATTATTATATGATCTATCTATGTTATTATTGTTGAGAGAACTTGCACTAGTGAAAGTATGAACCCTAAGCCTTGTTTCCTACCATTGCAATACCATTTACGCTCACTTTTATCATTAGTTACCTTGCTGTTTTTATATTTTCAGATTACAAATACTCATATCTACTATCCATATTGCACTTGTGTCACCATCTCTTCGTCGAACCAGTGCACCTATACAATTTACCATTGTATTGGGTGTGTTGGGGACATAAGAGACTCTTTGTTATTTTGTTGCAGGGTTGTTTGAGAGGGACCATCTTCATCCAATGCCTCCCACGGATTGATAAACCTTAGGTCATCCACTTGAGGGAAATTTGCTACTGTCCTACAAACCTGTGCACTTGCAGGCCCAACAACGTCTACAAGAAGAAGGTTGTGTAGTAGACATCAAACCCCCCTCCGGCAGATCACCGGAAAAGGCCCCAAGATGGGATCTCACAGGTACAGAAGGTTGCAGTGGTGGAAAAGTGGTTTCGTGGCTCTCTTGGATGTTTTCAGGGTATAAGAGTATATATAGGCGAAAGAAGTAGGTCGGTGGAGCTACGAGGGGCCCACGAGGGTGGGGGCGCACCTACCCCCCTGGGAGCGCCCTCCTGCCTCGTGGCCGCCTTGTTGCTTCCTTGACTTCCACTCCAAGTCTCTTGGATTGCGTTTGTTCCAAGAAAGATCCTCATGAAGGTTTCGTTCCGTTTGGACTCCGTTTGATATTCTTTTTCTGCGAAGCACTGAAATAGGCAAAAAAAAGCAATTTGCACTGGGCCTTCGGTTAATAGGTTAGTCCCAAAAATAATATAAAAGAGCATATTAAAGCCCATTAAACATCCAAAACAGATAATATAATAGCATGGAACAATAAAAAATTATAGATACGTTGGAGACGTATCAGGTGTCACGCCGTTGATCGGGGCATGTGGGACGGGAAAGGAGGAGGATCATGTGGGTGGGGTGTGGATTACCTGACCATATCGACGAGGCCGCGCAGCAAGAAGAAGGGTCGGTGGCAAGGAGGCCGCGCAACAAGAATAAGGGTCGTCGGCGAGGAGGCAACACTGTAAGAAGAAGGGTCGCCAGCTAGGAGGTATTTTGCAAGAAGAAGGGTAGCCGGCGAGGAGGTGGCGCTGCAAGAAGAAGGGTCGCCGGCAAGGAGGTAGAGCTGCCAGTAAGCAGCAGTGAAGGTTTGAACTTGGAAAGCAAGAAGGAATAGTGGAAATGTGGCTTTTGGTAGGAGGGAGGGGGCGGTGAGATAGATATTTCCGCGGTGGCTAAATTTTTTTGCTCGGTGCCGCGAGAAACCGGCGTGCAAGTGTGGTTTAAGCGGGGGCGGTGGACTATAGACGACGAAGCTCCCTGCGTAAGCCAGACAAGACAGTGCGCCAAGATATTTTATATCGCATCCCACACGATTCTTTCTAGTAAACTGTTTGTGGTATACCTGATTTTTTCATTATGTTTGAAAGACAAAATGGTCTTACAGAGGGAAAGGATGGTGTTTGAATCGCTAGAACATTTATGTACAATGAACATGCAACTAGTACATGAGTGTCGTGTTTAAATTTGGAATTATTCCGGGTTTGTTTGACATTTTATGCATTAATTTAGTTTCTCGGCATTTAATGTGCATAATTCAAATTCGAACTATAAGCACATGCTCCTATGCACCAAAGTTTGTTGAAAAATCACATGTGTATATTTGGGTGAATTTATAGGTCCCATGCAAGAAATGGGAATGCAATTCAAAAATCTGGGCATCGTGGCTCGGCCGGAAAGATTGAGATACTTGGTTTTTTAATTCCTATAAATCCAAAACACGCCTAAAAATCATGAATCTTGGCATGGTATCATCATATGGTACCAACATGCAGTGGTAATTTTTTGGCCGTATTGGGACAAGCTTTGGTGTAAGCTTCTTGCAAACCGGAGCTTCCCTTAAGAAGGCTCGTGGTTCCGAGAGGGAACGTGTCACCTCCGTGTGCGCAACGAGATACGTACACTGCCTTCTCCCGCCATAATTTTTTTACACCGACAGATTAGACCAAATAGAAGTATCGTGCTAAATTTTGGAATTATTCCGGGTTCGTTTGACCTTTTTATACATTAATTGAGTTTCTGCGCATTTAATGTGCATAATTCAAATTTGAACTACAAGCACATGCTCCAGTGCACCAAAGTTGGTTGAAAAATCACATGTGTGTCCTTGGGTGTATTTATAGGTCCCATGCGAGTAATGGGAATGAAATTCAAACATCTGGGCGTCGTGGCTCGGCCGGAAAGATTGAGAAACTTGGTTTTTTATTTCCTGTAAATCCGAAACACGCCTGAAGATCATGAAACTTGGTATGGTGTTGCGTTTCGTGGCTCGGCCGGAAAGCTTCCTTGACTTCCACTCCAAGTCTCCTGGCTTGCGTTTGTTCCAAGAAAGATCCTCGCGAAGGTTTCGTTCCGTTTGGACTCCGTTTGATATTCCTTTTCTGCGAAACACTAAAATAGGCAAAAAAAAACCAGCAGTTTGCACTAGGCCTTCGGTTAATAGGTTAGTCTCAAAAATAATATAAAAGAGCATATTAAAGCCCATTAAACATCCAAAACAGATAATATAATAGCATGGAATAATCAAAAATTATAGGTACGTTGGAGACGTATCAAGCATCTCCAAGCTTAATTCTTGCTCGTCCTCGAGTAGGTAAATGATAAAAATAGAAGACGTGGAATGCTACCTAACATAATTTTCAATGTAATTTTCTTTATTGTGGCACGAATGTTCAGATCCAAAAGATTCAAGACAAAAAGTTTAATATTGACATAAAAATAATAATACTTCAAGCATACTAACTAAGCAATTATGTCTTCTCAAAATAACATAGCCAAAGAAAGCTCATCAATACAAAATCATATAGTTTGGCCATGCTTCATTTTTGTTACACAAAATGCTCTCATCATGCACAACCCCGATGACAAGCCAAGCAATTGTTTCATACTTTAGTATTCTCAAACTTTTTCAACTTTCACGCAATACATGAGCGTGAGCCATGGACATAGCACTATGGGTGGAATAGAATATGATGATGGGGGATTGTGTGGAGAAGACAAAAAAGAGAAAGTCTCACATTGACGCCGCTAATCAACGGGCTATGGAGATGCCCATTAATTGATGTCAATGCGAGGAGTAGGGATTGCCATGCAACGGATGCACTAGAGATATAAATGTATGAAAGCTCAATAAAAGAAACTAAGTTGGTGTGCATCCAACTTGCTTGCTCACGAAGACCTAGGGCAGTTGAGGAAGCCCATTGTTGGAATATACAAGCCAAGTTCTATAATGAAAAATTCCCACTAGTATATGAAAGTGACAAAATAAGAGACTCTCTATCATGAAGATCATGGTGCTACTTTGAAGCACAAGTGTGGAAAAAAGGATAGTAGCATTGTCCCTTCTCTCTTTTTCTCTCATTTTTTTGGGCCTCCCTTTTTTTATTTGGCCTTTCCTTATTTTATTTGGACTTTCTCTCTCTTTTTTCCTCACACGGGACAATGCTCTAATAATGATGATCATCACACTTCTATTTAGTTAGAACTCAAGGATTACAACTCGACACTAGAACAAAATATGACTCTATATGAGTGCCTCTGGCAGTGTACCGGATGGGCAATGAATCAAGAGTGACATGTATGAAAAATTATGCATGATAGCCGTGCCACAAACACGATGTCAACTACATGATCATGCAAGGTAATATGACAATGATGAAGCGTGTCATAATAAACGAAACGGTGGAAAGTTACATGGCAATATATCTTGGAATGGCTATGGGAATGCTATTATAGGTAGGTATGGTGGCGTTTTTGAGGAAGATATAAGGAGGCTTATGTGTGATAGAGCGTATCGTGTCACGGGGTTTGGATGCACCGGTGAAGATTGCACCAACACTCGAGGTGAGAAAGGGCAATGCACGGCACCGAAGAGGCTAGCAATGATGGAAGGGTGAGAGTGCGTATAATCCATGGACTCAACATTAGTCATAATGAAATCACATACTTATTGCAAAAATCTACAAGTCATCAAAACCAAGCACTACGCGCATGCTCCTAGGGGGATAGATTGGTAGGAAAAGACCATCGCTCGTCCCCGACCGCCACTCATAAGGAAAGCAATCAAAGAACACCTCATGCTTAAAATTTGTCACACAACATTTACCATACGTGCATGCTACGGGACTTACAAACTTCAACACAAGTATTTCTCAATTCCACAATTACTCAACTAGCACGACTCTAATATTACCATCTTCATATCTCAAAACAATCATCAAGTATAAAACTTCTCATAGTATTCAATGCACTCTATATGGAAGTTTTTATTATACCCATCTTGGACGCCTATCATATTAGGACTAATTTTATAGCGAAAGCAAATTACCATGTTGTTCTAAAAGACTCTCAAAATAATATAAGTGAAGCATGAGAGATCAAAATTTCTATAAAATAAAACCACCACCGTGCTCTAAAAAGATATAAGTGAAGCACTAGAGCAAAATTATCTAGCTCAAAAGATATAAGTGAAGCACATAGAGTATTCTAATAAATTCGGGTTCATGTGTGTCTCTCCAAAAGCTGTGTACACCAGGATGATTGTGGTAAACTAAAAAGCAAAGACTCAAATCATACAAGACGCTCCAAGCAAAACACATATCATGTGGTGAATAAAAATATAGCCTCAAGTAAAGTTGCCGATAGACGAAGACCAAAGAGGGGATGCCTTTCGGGGCATCCCCAAGCTTAGGCTTTTGGTTGTCCTTGAATTTTACCATGGGGTGCCTTGGGAATCCCCAAGCTTAGGCTCTTGCCACTCCTTATTCCAAAATCCATCAAATCTTTACCCAAAAACTTGAAAACTTCACAACACAAAACTTAAACAGAAAATCTCATGAGCTCCATTAGTATAAGAAAGCAAACCACCACTTTAAGGTACTGTAGTGAACTCATTCTTTATTTATATTGGTGTTAAACCTACTGTATTCCAACTTCTCTATGGTTCATACCTGTAACATCTCAAATTTTCAATTTGGGATGTTATACATAGGTCATCATTGCTTATCATATTTTATTGCACTTTTTGGTTGATCCTAGAAATTCTAAGCAACTCAAGGACCCACGGAGAGAGTCGGGGATTTCGTTATTTTCATATTTGAGTTTTCTCAAATTTTGAAAAGAGGATCATTTGGTTTTAATCATTTTTCTATTCGAATATTTCTAATATGAAAATAAAAGAGAGGGGATAAAATGACTTCTCCAAATAAAAGAAATATTGGAGGAAAAATATTAAAATCAAATAAGAATTTTATTTAGACTTTTATTGCTATTTTATTTGAATTAGGAAAAATGTGTTTTTCAAAATTGCATTAGCGGCCCAAATAAATGTTCACTTTGTCCGCAATATCATTGGAGGGCCGTGAAAATTTATTTCAGGATTTTTGGACTCCGTTTAATATTTATTTTATTTGGTTTTCCGCATCAGGATTATTTTAAAAAAAAGAGCACCGACCTAACGGGCCATGCCCGACCCGGACACTGTCCGACCAGGCTTTACAAGCCGCGTCCCGACCCGCGTGCCGCCGCGCCGCCCGCCAGCCGCCGCCAGCCGCATGGCCGCCTCGGACGCTGCCGACCCACCACCCTGCCGCCGAGCCGCCGCCGATCCGCCGCCAAGGTAGCCGTCGCCGCCGTCCGGTTTTTCTCGGGAAAACCGTTGGTATTTTTTGAAAACCCTATATCTAGTTTTTTTAGATCGGTTCCTTTTTTTGGTTTAGTTAAATAGCCGACGTTCGTCCGTATGTTTGTCTTAACGAACACTGTTCGTCAGTTAGCCGCAGACAGCGAACATTCGTTCGTTAGCCTGTTCGTCTCGTTTTATTTTCCAGTGTTTTTCCGCGATTATTTTTTATCGTGATTTCTGCCCTGATCTTCGTTTTAGTTTATCTTTTTGATCGTTTATCCGAATCAGGTGAAACAAGCGCCTAGATCTTTGTCTCGAAACCCTCTTTCTGTTTAACCAACTTGAACAAGATTTTGGTTCTGTAAAATTTGACTGTAGTCCAGATTAATAAACGAATCTTATTTCTTTCGTAGTTTGAGTTTCGTTGCTCCGTTTGTTTTGATTCTTTTTGCAAACCAGAGTTCTTTAGTTGAACTTTCTAGTTAGATCTTTTATTTGAGTTTTACCCATGCTTATAGTTGAGTGCTTATGTATATTATTGTTCGTTTGCGATAGAATTCCCGGAGTGCGAAGCGTGCTACTACGAGTCTCTAGGTTTTGCGGATCATCAGCAAGGCAAGTAACACTTTGATCATACTCTTCGTTACCCAGTTTTTATGCATTAGTTTCAACTCTCAAACATTGCATGAGTAGGACTTGTTTAACATGTGGGTTTGGGAAGTAGATGATGAGGTAGAACCTATTGCCCTTTTTATTATCAAACCTTTGGGAGTTACTTCTACGTTATGCTCAGGATTGCTATGCTATGCTCGTAGACGTGGATTAGGTGAGTGTATCCATGACAGATGTGAGTATTGTTAATTAATGGTTAACTTAAGGTGGCTACTTAAATACACATCTGGGTGGATTGGTTGAGGCACCCTGGAGTACCCAGTGGTTGTCAAGGCACCTGGAGAATCCAGTGTTGTCCTAGGATATCTGGGAGTACCCGTGTGATTATCCCATGGAATGCTACCCAGACTCAAAGGGATCATAAGATTATTCATGCTAGAAACTTCTGTGTGCAGCCACAAGCCAATATGGGCTCTGGCATAGTTGAGTATGTTGTATGACCTCTTTCAGTGGTAGACTAGCAGATGTAGGGGATGTAGGTGGTACTATCTACCCAGAGTAAAGAGTTAATGCTTCTCAAAAGACTGTGTCTCGGTCATCCGTTTCTCAAACATCTTGTAGTGCGAGAAATCTAATGGAGGAGATCGAGTCTTGTGGGGAAAAGTGCGCAAACCTCTGCAGAGTGTATAAACTAATCATGGTTAGCCGTGTCCCCGGTTATGGACATCTTGAGTATCTGGTTCTTGGATTATCATGTTGATCTCATCACTCTAAATTAATTTGATTGGGTTTAATGATGATGCTTAATTGGGATTGAGTTGGAGGAACCTTCTCAATGTTTAACAACCACCATGATAGTTAAATAGAATTTATTACTTTGTTGTAGGGAAAAATTAGCTTTATGCAAAATTTAACTTAGAGCCTCCACCAGCCAAATATGCATATAGTGATAGCCATTATTCAGCATTGCTCTATAGTGTGAAATTCCAGTACATTCAATGTACTGACCTACATGGTTGCAATGTCTCATCTTGCAGGAATCTTACGACGAGTAAGTGATACGTTAGGGTTATGATTTCTACACTCAACTTTGCCGTTGGTGTTGATGGGAATCCACAACCTTGTAGTTACTTCCGCTATTTGGATTGAGGTAATAGTATTTACGTTACTTTATACATGTGATTTACCTCTGTTATAAATCCTCGAGTACTGTGTGTATCAGCATACCGATCCAGGAATGACACTTAAGCACAGAGATTCGATCCATTTGGGTCGGGTCGCTACAAGATGGTTGTCGGATGTTGGGTTCCGGCAGACCCTTAAGGTTCGAACTCTGGGGTGTGCGCGAAGATCTCTCCCCTACTGACCTACGTCCGATCGTCTCGTGAGATCTAAGCTAAAAGTGATGAACAACACGAGGGACACAAGATTTATACTGGTTCGGGCCACCGTTGTGGTGTAATACCCTACTCCAGTGTGTGGTGTGGTGGATTGCCTCAGGGGCTGATGATGAACAGTACAAGGGAAGAACAGCCTCGCGAGACGTGTTCCTGAGCTGGTGCGATGAACTGCTTGGGTGAGTTCGATCGCCTCTCTCTCTCTCTCTCTCTAATGAGCACACGACGAGATGCCTCCTACTGTGGTGGCTAGTCCTATTTATAGAGGCCCTGGTCCTCTTACCAAATATTGAGCGGGAAGGGCGCCAACAATGGCCATTTCGTAGGGGAACATCTAGTACAAGTTATCCTGACTAAAGTTGGTCTTCGTCTGCCAAAAGCACTAGCGATGACACCGTCTTGGGCTCCACGGTGACCTCCGTCCTACCGCTCTGTTGGTCTTGGTCTCGTTGCACTGAAATGGCAACCTTTGCTTGATGCCTCGGTACTCCACGCCTGTGCTTTCCCCCTTTGCACCGAAGAGGAAACAAGGACACTGCGCAAGCCGGCGCCCGCCTGGCGCCCGCCTGGTCTTGATCGTCATGGCTTGCGTCATGAGCACCTCGCGAGGTACCCCGCCTTGATCTTTGCGCCTCCTCGCGAGCCTGCCTGGCGAGGTTGTTCCTGAGGAAGCCTTGTGTCGTCCGCCCCGCGAGGCTTGGCCCCTCGCGAGGGTCTTGAGTCTTGTGCTGACGAAGGTGGGCCGTGCTAGGCCACCACTTGAGCCACGCCGCAGGCCGCAGGCAGGCAAGTTTGGGGACCCCCGTTCCCAGAACGCCGACAATAGCCCCCGGGCCCAAGGCGCGCTCGGACTTGGCTTAGCGGCGAAGTTAAGGGGCAAGTGCGGAGTGCCGCGGGCCCCATCAGCCTGCGGCCTTGGGCGCCACATGGCAGTTGATTGGACGTGGGCGTCTCCGCTTCCCCACGCTGCCTCGGCAACTGCTCGACTGACAAAAGGCTGGCTCTGGGTTAGCCTTACCTCATTACTCTCGTCCTCCTTACTCCAGATCCCCTTTCTTGCTCTTCGCCTTCCTGCCTCCAAGATCTCCAGATTTGCCACATTCTTTCTCCTCCAGCGAACGATGGCTCCCCGCAAGACTCCAGCTGGGGATGCATCGGCCTGGTACTCGCCGGCCCTAGTCTCTCCCAACATGACGGAGAAGAACCTCGCCCTTACGCGCCAGATGGCGGCATCGCAGATCAACGAGATGGGGGAGACCACGCTCCGGCTTGGTTCCGCCCGGCCGGAAGACAAGGGGAGAACCTTCTACCCCATCTTCATGGGCGCCATTATTGCTGGTCTGCTCCCTCCTTTCTCTGAGTTCTTCTTTGCCGTGCATCGCCAGTATCAGTTGCATGCTCTGCATATCCATCCCAACTCCATCCTTCTCCTGTCGATCTTCGCCTACTACTATGAGGCGCAGGTCGGGGTGGTGCCCTCCGTGGCCTTGTTGCACCACTTCTTCTCCCTTCGGGTATCCGGTGGCAATATCTCGGCGTACACGAGCTTTGTCGCGTACTCCAAGTCCAACGCCATCTCGAAGGCCGGGAAGAGGGCCGAGAGCTTCTGGAGCAAGTGGGTTATGGTGGACGCCGGGTGCCACAACCCCCTGCTGGAGCTGCCTACCAAGCAGCCTGAAGCTGTTGAGGCGTGGTCCCACGCGAAGCTTGATGATCGGCGGACGAAGCTGGTGTTGGAGAAGATGAACGCCGACCTGAGGCCAGGCAGCCTGAGGGCGGCGAAGCTAACTGGGGCCTTGCTCCTGAGGGAGTTCCTGTCGCACCGGGTGGCCCCTCTTCAGGCGCACTCGCGCCCGCTGTGGAGGCTCGCAGATGCTGACGTTGTCCTCTGCCTGATCTTGGATGCCCTGAACGATGAGGATCTGACCGCGGCCCTCCACTTCTTGGTCTGAGAGGAAGTGGCTGGCCCTGTGGGTGCTCCGATCCCTTTATTCCTTCGTGACGACTGGAAGCTGGTGGTGGACGCCATGCCCACCTTCGACGGGGTTGGTCTGGTGCCAGCGGAGGATCCTGAGGGCCAGGCGGCGATGGTGACGGTGAACCTGTCCTCTGGTGAATCCAGCAGAGAAGAGGAGGGAGATGACGACGAGGACGAGGAGCGTGACTCGGAGGCGACCTTTAAGGGGACGGGGAAGACTTCCCCCTGGTGCAGGTCCAGTGCCCTCCGCTCCATGACTGACAACGATGAGGCCGGCGCCAGGCGAGGAGGGGAGGACGCGGCCTTGATCCCGAGGAAGGACAGGTCCGGGCTGATCTCCCGAGGGTCTTCCCCAGCCCTTGCATCGGCCGAAGTCAGCTCTAGCCCTTCAGGTGCGCCTTCCTCTGCGCCGGGCCTCCGGAGGCTGAGCGCCGCAAGAGGCTTTCAGGCTTCAAGCTTGGCAGGAGTCCGTGGGATCCCGCGGCAGTTAACCAGTAAGTACTCGAACTTTGCCTTACTTCTGTCTTTTCACCATTGAGGCCTGACATCTTCTATTGGGTAGGCTGATACCTGCGGCGAAGAGGCTGAAGGGAGACGCGGCGACCCCGCCTGGGACGGGCTCCTCAGCCATGGCCGTGTCTTCACTCGTGGGAAAGGGAGGCAGTGGAGCCCAAACGTCCCCCTCTCGGTCATCCTCACAAGGCCAGCAAGGACGCTCCGGTGAGGAGTCGGCCCCCATGGCCCCGCTGACTCTGGAGGTGCCTGATGCTGCCGCTGAAGTGGCCAAGGCTCAGGAGGTTCCTTCCTCCCAAGTTGTGATCATGTTGCCGTCTTCTCCTCCTACTCTGCCGGCTCCCACCTCCCCTGCTTCTTCTATTGCCTTGGACGGTGGCGCTGACGAGCTGAGTCGGCTGCGGGAGGATCTCTAGAGCGCAGTTCCCCGCCTGGTGGCTGGGCGCCTGGAGTTGGTCTCCAGCTGGGCTCGCTCTGACGCCTCCGTCCAAGTGGCGCTGAGCCAGGCTGTGATGGCTTCCGAGGAGGGGAAGCCAGCCACCTCCTAGGCCATGGCCGCTCGTGAAGCAGTGCTAAAGGATGCTTCAACCGTCAAGGGCCGCTGTGAGAAGCTAGAGGGCGAGCTGGAAGGGCTGCGTGATGAGCTCGACAAGGAGGTTCGCGACCGCTAGGTGAAGGAGGAGATGAGGGCTCGGGAAGCTGCTGTCAAGGAGCGCGACGCCGAACTCTCAGCCGACCGAGATCGGCTGAAGACGCTGGAGCAGGCGCTGAAGGTGGAGAGGGTCGAACTGGATGCCGAGGCGAAGGTCCTGGCCGAGGACCGCGTGGCCTTCGCACGCTACGAGGAGAGGGCCCGTATAGCGCTGAAAACGCTCTACGACGAGGGCCTGGAGAAGCCACTGGCCGGAGCCAAGGAAGGCCCCGCTAAGCTGGTTCCCTTCCTCGTCGAGGCGCTTGAGGAAGTCGTGATCGGCATCGGCCCCATGGCTGAAGTCGAGGCTCGCGTCCTCTCTTCCGCAGCGCTGACACGGATCCTCAGCCACGTCTACCTCCGCAACCCCGACGCCAACCTCGTTGACCTGCTAGAGCCCGTGGACGCCAAGCGCTCTGCCGCTGCTGCTGAAGCCGTCAAGGGTCGAACGGAGGCCTTGCTGTCGAAGTTCCGCGGCTTCAATACCGCGCCCAAGCGAGGCGCTGCCGGCCCCGCATCTCCAGGAGGTGGGGCTGCCAAGCACGACTCTACCACGAGCGGCGGGCGGCCCAGGGGTGATCTTCTCGCGGCCTTTTTCCTGCTTTGATTCATGCAACATGCACCATGCCTCGTGGAGGCGTCTGAATTTGTGTCTAGTATTGTGAGAACAATTTATGGTCTGTAATATTTGCTTATGGATTTGCTCGATTTTGCAATTTCCTTCCTATTTGCTTGTGTTCTACGTCGGCAGAGCCCGGCCCCGCGCATACCTCACCCACCGTTAGCCCCGACCAAATCACGAGGACTGGACTAAGGAGTGAGGGGCTACATGACAAGTTAGGCTCCTGAGTCGCGATGCTTAGGAGTCCCCCTTGATGTGCGAACGGCAAATAGGGAGGGGGTGAAGGAGAGGATTTGTCGTTCTACGTCGGTACGGCCCGGCCCCATGCATACCTCAACCGCCGTTAGCCTTTCGGAACTAAGGGGTGAGGGGCTACTTGACCAGTTAGGCTCCTGAGTTGCGATGCTCAGGAGTCCCCCTCGACGCTCAAACGGGTCTTCATACCTTGGCTCCTCTCGGGGAGGGGCGTGCGACGACCAGGTCCGAGGGACCTGGCTGGGTGGCGTGTGCTCTGGCGTGGCCCTGGCGCAGCCCCCGTGTCCAGCCCCCTCGCGCGGCGCTCCCGAGGGGAGGCGTTGCGATGAGGCCAGACACTGAGCTCTGGGCTCCCTGAGGTTGACGCAGCCGTGGGCTGCCCTCAGTTGTTTATCACTAGCGCCGAGCGTAGCGCTTCTGCATGTGTACGGGCATAGCCGCTCCTCGGTAGTGTTGTCAGCCAGCGCGGAGCATGGTGCTTCCACTGGTGCGTGGGAGGGGGGCTCCCCTCCGGGAGGAGCCCCCGGGGCATGTACAGCACCGCCCTGACACGTGGCCGGCATGATAGGGCTATGGGAGGTGTATCTGGGCACCCGTGAGCTAGCGTGGGACTCACGGGGACCTACCTCGAGGCGGGTTGCACCTGGCTCTAGGCCTTTGTCGGTGGTACGTCCCTGCAAGGTGGCTAAAATGCAGATGCTCTACGTCCTCAGGTCCCGGCCCTCAAGCAAGCTCAGCCGCCACTGGTATGACAGGTCGCGATGCCGTGGGTCAAGGCCAGGGGGTGAGGGCTGGAGAGCCAGTAAGAGCTCCTGAGTCGCGATGCTCAGGCGCCCCACTTTTAACATGCAAGTGCTTTGCATGAGAGTGGAGAGGCATGTGGTAGGCAGCAGACGATAATCATGAGTAGGTTAAGCATGAAAAAGCAAATCAACTTAGGTAGATGCAGAGGAAAGCAAACGCGACTGGGTCGGGCCCGAGCGGCTTGGGGATGATGCATCCCGAGTGGGGCTCCCAACAAGGTAAGCTGAAGACAAAAGCAAAACGGATACATGCCGCGGGGACGGACCCACGTGACCTGGGAATGATGCAGCCCTGAGGGCGCTCCCAGCTGAAACAAAACGTGAAAGAAGTCACCTGATACTATTGCAGTGCGAGGGTCGGAGTAGTTGACGGTGCGAGGTGAAGAAGCCAATCCTCACGAGCCCTAGGAGCCCCGAGCCTAGGGAGGCTCGCGAGGTCCGGGTGGCTCGACGAGGTCCAAGTCTTCCCAAAGGTTCTACTTGGCACAAACACTAATTAAAACATAAAAGCACAACCAAACAGAGGCTAGATGAATTATTTATTACTAAACAGAATCAAAAAGCAAGGAAAAAAAATAAAAATGGGTTGCCTTCCAACAAGCGCTATCGTTTAACGCCCCTAGCTAGGCATAAAAACAAGAATAGATCTAGGTATTGCCATCTTTGGTATGCAATCCATAAGTGGCTCACATAATAGATTCATAAGGTAATTTAATTTTCTTCCTAGGAAAGTGTTCCATGCCTTTCCTTAACGGAAATTGGAATCTAATATTTCCTTCTTTTATATCAGTAATTGCACCAATCATTTCTAAGGAAAGGTCTACCAAGAATAATAGGACATGTAGGATTGCAACCTATATCAAGAACAATGAAATCTACGGGCACATAATTCCTATTTGCAACAATTAGAACATCATTAATCCTTCCCATAGGTTTCTTAATGGTATAATCCGCAAGGTGCAAATTTAAAGAACAATCATCAAATTCATGGAAACCTAACACATCACACAATGTTTTTGGAATCATGGAAACACTAGCACCCAAATCACATAAAGCATAGCATTCATGATCTTTAATTTTAATTTTAGTAGTAGGTTCCCACTCATCATAAAGTTTTCTAGGGATAGAAACTTCTAATTCAAGTTTTTCTTCATAAGATTGCATTAGAGCATCAACGATATGTTTGGTAAAAGCTTTATTTTGATCATAAGCATGAGGAGAACTTCTTTGAATGAATACCCGACTTCAATATTGTACCATGGGTGTTGAATGAATACCTTCCTCGCCTCTTGACCATGCAGGTGGTTTGAGAGGTAATCGTCGGTGAACTGCTTTGAAAAGTACTGAAAACAAAGCTATGCATAAATCGCTGTTGTAAATTTTGAAATGGACCAAGGGGTAAAAACAAGGTAAAAGAATTGGTACCATCCTATAGTTGACGGATATTCTAACAATCTTTTTGAGTTTCTTGACTTGACTGATATTCATGGACATCTCATTTCCCCACATGCAAAATGAGTCGAACAATGGGTCTAAGCCTATGATAATAGGACCTAAATGTGCAAGACCAAATTGTAAGAAACCTAAATATTAGAATGATTCCTACAACTGCACACTAATGTGCTATTAGCCATAGGACCCTGCTTGAACAAACCTCGATGGTAAACCGCAGTGTCTCCCATTGTTTCCCTGCAACACACATAAGGAAGATCTTGATCAGGTTAACTGAGAGTTGCCATACTATCAGTAGAATATGTATTGAGTACAGCCAAATTCGATTGGTGTCACATGCATAACAATACAAAATTGTACCCATAGCAAATGAAAATCAAATGGTAGAACTGAACCAAACAGTTAAATGGACAACAGACCAAATGAACCGAAATAGTTAACTGAGCATGGCATTGCAGAATAGAAACATGTACTAGAAGATAAGACAGTTAACAAAACAAAGAATGCTTGAGAACAATACTACAAAATATAGCAATTGTTGGACCAAAGTGTTAACTGAACATTACATTTGAGAGGACCAAACTATTAACTGAACATCAGATTTCATATTAACATTACAGAGTACAAATCACTAGAAGGCACTAGCAGTGGCCTCGAGAAAATAGCACGAACTGTATTTTAAAGTAGACAACTGCGTGGCGGTGTCGATGGTGGCCTTGAAGATGAGGTGCTCCTCCAAGATCTGGTGGTCGACACGCATGGGAGCCATAGAGACCTCGTGCGCGCGTGCGGCCACATTCTACTGAGCTTTATTTTGATCATAAGCATGAGGAGAATTTAACACGGATTGCAACAAGGAAATACAATCTATGAAAGAACAATTATCATAATTAAATTCCATGAAATCCAAAATAGTGGGTTCATTTCTATGTAAAGTTTTGACCTCTTCAATCCCACTTTTACCAATTTTTGCATGAAGATCTAAAAACTCCAAATCATTGGGACGCCTTTTAACTAAAGTTGACTCATCTCCAGTCCCATCTTTATCAAGATTCATATTGGAAAACAAAGATTTAATAGGAGACACATCAATCACTTTTAGATCTTCATCATTATTGTCATTTTCTAGATCTTCCGGCTAAGCGGCCATCTTATTAACTTAGGTGGCTTGCTTATCCGAAATTTGGGCTATTAAGTTCTCAAGATGAGCAAACTGAGATTTCAAACCATAAAACTCTTTAGACATATCATCAAGCTCTTTATTCATGTATTCCATAAAACTTTTCTGTTCTTCAAGCTCGTTTCTGAAGAAATTATTATGATCAAATTGCAAAGACATAAAGCTTCTAACCTTGTTTTCAATTTCGTCCAACCTTCTAAGGTGAGGATCAAAGCTTTTTGGAGGAGCCATCAAAGCAAAACAGGCACACTAACACCCAAAAACACAAGAGGCAAGCAAAAAGAGACGGACGAAAAAGGGCGAATAAAATGACAAGGGGGAGAGGAAAACGAGAGGCAAATGGCAAATAATGTAATGCGAGGGATAAGAGTTTGTGATGGGTACTTGGTATGTCTTGACTTGGCGTAGATCTCCCCGGCAACGGCGCCAGTAATCCTTCTTGCTACCTCTTGAGCATGCGTTGGTTTTCCCTTGAAGAGGAAAGGGTGATGCAGCAAAGTAGCGTAAGTATTTCCCTCAGTTTTTTAGAACCAAGGTATCAATCCAGTAGGAGACTACACGCAAATCGCCTAGTACCTGCACAAACAATCAAGAGCCTTGCAACCGACGCGATAAAGGGGTTGTTAATCCCTTCATGGCCACTTGCAAAAGTGAGATCTGATAAAGATAATTAGATAAATATTTTTGGTATTTTTTGTTGTATAGATTGGAAAAGTAAAGATTGCAAAATAAATAGTAAACTAGAATTGTAGATCCGAAACTTATATGATGTAAAGTAGACCCTGGGGCCATAGGTTTCACTAGTGGCTTCTCTCAAGATAGCATATTTTACGGTGGGTGAACAAATTACTGCCGAGCAATTGATAGAAAGGCGCATAGTTATGAGAATATCTAGGCATGATCACAAATAGACCGAAACAATTCTGCATCTACTACTGTTACTCCACACATCGACCGCTATCCATCATGCATCTAGAGTATTAAGTTCATAAGAACAGAGTAACGCATTAGGCAAGATGACATGATGTAGAGGGATAAACTCAAGCAATATGATATAAACCCCATCTTTTTATCCTCGATGGCAACAATACAATACGTGTTGTTTCCCTTTCTGACACTGGGATCGAGCACCGCAAGATTGAACCCAAAGCTAAGCACTTCTCCCATTGCAAGAAAGATCAATCTAGTAGGCCAAACTAAACCGATAATTCGAAGAGACTTGCAAAGATATTAAATCATGCATATAAGAATTAAGAGAAGAACCAAATATTGTTCATAGATAATATTGATCATAAACCCACAATTCATCGGATCTTGGCGAACACACCGCAAAAAGTATTACATCGAATAGATCTCCAAGAACATCAAGGAGAACTTTGTATTGAGATCCAAAGAGAGAGAAGAAGCCACCTAGCTAATAACTATGGACCCAAAGGTCTGTGGTAAACTACTCACACATCATCGGAGAGGCTATGGTGTTGGTGTAGAAGCCCTCCGTGATCAAATCCCCCTCCGGCAGATCGCTGGAAAAGGCCCCAAGATGGGATCTCACTGGTACAGAAGGTTGCGGTGGTGGAAAAGTGGTTTCGTGGCTCTCCTAGATGTTTTCAGGGTATAAGAATGTATATAGGCGAAAGAAGTTGGTCGGTGGAGCTACGAGGGGTACACGAGGGTGGGGGGCGCACCTACCCCCTGGGTGCGCCCTCCTGCCTCGTGGCCGCCTCGTTGCTTCCTTGACTACCACTCCAAGTCTCCTAGATTGCGTTTGTTCCAAGAAAGATCCTCACAAAGGTTTCGTTCCGTTTGGACTCGTTTGATATTCCTTTTCTGCAAAACACTGAAATAGGCAAAAAACAACAATTTGCACCAGGCCTTCGATTAATAGGTTAGTCCCAAAAATAATATAAAAGAGCATATGAAAGCCCATTAAACATCCAAAACAGATAATATAATAGCATGGAACAATAAAAAATTATAGATACATTGGGGACGTATCAGGTGTCGCGCCGTTGGTTGGGGCATGTGGGACGGGAAAGGAGGAGGATGGTGTGGGTGGGGTGTGGATTACCTGACCATATCGACGAGGCCGCGCAGCAAGAAGAAGGGTCGGTGGCAAGGAGGCCACGCAGCAAGAATAATGGTCGCCGGCGAGGAGGCGGCACTGCAAGAAGAAGGGCCGCCGGCGAGGAGGCGGCACTGCAAGAAGAAGGGTAGCCGGCGAGGAGGTGGCGCTGCAAGAAGAAGGGTCGCCAGCAAGGAGGCCGAGCTGCCAGTAAGCAGCAGTGAAGGTTTGAACTTGGAAAGCAAGGAGGAACATTGGAAATGTGGCTTTTGGTTGCAGGGAGGGGGCGGGGAGATAGATATTTCCGCGGTGGCAAAAAAAGTTCGCTAAATGCCGCGAGAAACTAGCGTGCCAGTGTGGTTCAAGCAGGGGCGGTGGACTGTAGATGACGAAGCTTCCTACGTAAGCTAGACAAGACGGTGCGCCAAGATATTTTATATCGCATCCCACACAATTCTTTCTAGTAAACTGTTTGTGGTATACCTGATTTTTTCATTATGTTTTGAAAGACAAAATGGTCTTACGGAGGGAAAGGATGGGTTGTGAATCGCTAGAACATTTACATACAGTGAACATGCAACTAGTACATGAGTGCCGTGTTTAAATTTGGAATTATTCTGGGTCCGTTTGACATTTTATGCATTAATTGAGTTTCTGGGCATTTAATGTGCATAATTCAAATTTGAACTACAAGCACGTGCTCCAATGCACCAAAGTTTGTTGAAAAAACACATGTGTATCTTTGGGTGAATTTATAGGTCACATGCAAGAGATAGGAATGCAATTCAAACATGTGGGCATCGTGGCTCGGCCGAAAAGATTGACAAACTTGATTGTTTTTAATTCCTATAAGTCCGAAACACGCCTGAAAATCATGATACTTGGCATGGTATCATGACATGGCACCAACATGCTGCGGTAAGTGTTTGGCCGAATTGGAACAAGCTTTGGTGTAAGCTTGTTGCAAACCGGAGCTTCCCTTAAGAAGGCTCATGGTTCCGAGAGGGAACGTGTCACCTCCGTGTGCGAAACGAGATACATACACTGCCTTCTCCGCCTTCATTTTTTTACACTGGTAGATTAGACCAAATAGAAGTATCGTACTAAATTTTGGAATTATTCCAGGTTCGTTTGGCCTTTTTTATACATTAATTGAGTTTTTGCGCATTTAATGTGCATAATTCAAATTTGAACTACAAGCACATGCTCCAGTGCACAAAAGTTGGTTGAAAAATCACATGTGTGTTCTTGGGTGTGTTTATATGTCCCATGCGAGAAATGGGAATGAAATTCAAACATCTGGGCGTCGTGGCTCGGCCGGAAAGATGGAGAAACTTGGTTTTTGAATTCCTGTAAATCCAAAACACGCCAGAAAATCATGAAACTTGGCATGGTGTCATGACATGGCACCAACATGTTGCGGTAATTTTTTTAGGCCGAATTGGGACAAGCTTTGGTGTAAGCTTCTTGCAAACCGGAGCTTCCCTCAAGAAGGCTCGTGGTTCTGAGAGGGAACGTGTCACCTTCGTGTGCGAAATGACATATGAACACTGCCTTCCCCTGCCTTAATTGTTTAACACAGGTAGATTAGACCAAATAGAAGTATAGTGCTAAACTTTGGAATTATTCCGGGTTCGTTTGGCCTTTTTCTACATTAATTGAGTTTCTGCGCATTTAATGTGCATAATTCAAATTTGAACTACAAGCACATGCTCCAGTGCATCAAAGTTGTTTGAAAAATCAGATGTGTGTCCTTGGGTGAATTTCTAGGTCCCATGCAAGAAATGAGAATGAAATTCCAAAATCTGGGCGTCGTGGATCGATCGGAAAGATTGAGAAACTTGGTTTTTTAATTCCTGTAAATACAAAACACGCCTAAAAATCATGAAACTTGGCATGGTGTCATGACATGGCACCAACATGCCACGGTAAATTTTTTGGCCGAATTGGAACAAGCTTTGGTATAAGCTTCTTGCAAACCGGAGCTTCCCTCAAGAAGGCTTGTGGTTCCGAGAGGGAACGTGTCACCTCCATGTGCGAAACGAGATACATACACTGCCTTCTCCTGCCTTAATTTTTTTACACAGGCAGATTAGACCAAATAGAAGTATCGTGCTAAATTTTGGAATTATTTCGGGTTCGTTTGACCTTTTTTATACGTTAATTGAGTTTCTGTGCATTTAATGTGCATAATTCAAATTTGAACTACAAGCAGATGCTCCAGTGCACCAAGGTTGGTTGAAAAATCACATGTGTGTCCTTGGGTGAATTTATAGGTCCGATGCAAGAAATGAGAATGAAATTCAAACATCTGGGCGTCGTGGCTCGGCTAGAAAGAGTGAGAAACTTGGTTTTTTAATTCCTGAAAATCAAAAACACGCCTGAAAATCATGAAACTTGGCATGGTGTCATGACATGGCACCAACATGCTGCTGTAACTTTTTGGCTGAATTGGGACAAGCTTTGGTGTAAGCTTCTTGCAAACTGGAGCTTCTGTCCAGAAGGCTCGTGGTTCCGAGTGGGAACATGTCACCTCCGTGTGCGAAACGAGATACGTACACTACCTTGTCCCGCCTTAATTTTTTTACACAGGCAGATTAGACCAAATAGAAGTATCGTGCTAAATTTTGGAATTATTCCAGGTTCTTTGGCCTTTTTTATAGATTAATTGAGTTTCTGCGTATTTAATGTGCATAATTCAAATTTGAACTACAAGCACATGCTCCAGTGCACCAAAGTTGGTGGAAAAATCACATGTTTATCCTTGGGTGAGTTTCTAGGTCCCATGCAAGAAATGGGGATGCAATTCAAACATCTGGGCGTCGTGGCTCGGCCGGAAAGATTGAGAAACTTGGTTTTTTAATTCCTGTAAATCCAAAACACGCCTGAAAATCATGAAACTTGGCATGGTGTTATGACATGGCACCAACATGATGCGGTAATTTTTTGGCCAAATTGGGACAAGCTTTGGTGTAAGCTTCTTGCAAACCGGATGTCGGGGAAGCGCCGCCATTTAACACCTATGGGACCGGAGCCCTTTATGCATGCGGTACGAGGCGGAGGGAGCACGAAGAGCAGATCGTGAGCGAGCACGCGGGCAGTTTTACCAGTTCGACGCGGTGAACGCAGAAACCCTACTCTGCTTGATTGTATTGAGCTCGGGAGCTTGAAGAGCTACGATGAGCAGCTACACCGAGCGAGAGTTGCAAAGGTTTCAACCCCTCCACGTTGTGCATGGGCCTCCTTTTATAGTGCAAGGGGTCACCGACAGGTGTCAACGTAGGAGAAAAAGGGTAAAAACGTAAAAGAGATGGTAGTTGGAATAGTGCGGGAACAGTGGAGCTACAGTGCGTGAACAGTGGTCGCTACCTACTTTGACAGTGGGGGACAAGGGCATTTAATGCCCGTCGCCGTCGACCCCAAAAGTTCCCGCCCTAATGTCTCCGTCTGCCACGGCGATGGCTCCACCACCGTGGAGTGCTACCGTGTCCCCCAGGCTGCACAGTCATCCACCACGCGTCCCTGGAAAGGCCCCACGCGTGGGCCGATGAGCTGGAGCGCGGGCACACAGCGCAACTCTCCCGGCAAGCACCTTGCCGGGGTCTTGACTTTGCCGGGCCCGGGAGCTTGCCGGACTCTGTAGCTTATCGCTCCCCGGGCCCTCGCCGGGACGCATATAGCGCCGAGGCGTGTCTTCTATGATGTAATCTCCTAGTCTTCCGGCAAGCTCTTCTTGTCAAGGCCTTGCGTGAGTGAGGTAACCTTGAGTGCGAGCGGCCTTCCGGGAAGCTCCGCTTGCCGGGTCTCGATCTTCGTCTTGTATACTTCGTCTTTGAATGGTTTGACATGGAGCAGAAGGTCTTCGGCGAAAGCACGCGGTAAACCCTGCCGCTGAAGCTGCAACCGCCGTGCACAAGTTGGGGTACCGAGGTACCCCTACCTTAGTACACCGACAGAGCCCGGGCTGGGCCACACACGGTGCCGAAGCGCTGTTGGGCCAGGCCCAAAACAGTGCACGGGCACACGCGCGGCCCACGGCGCGCCGAATCCACTTCCGCATCTGCCGCATCTCCCCGTAGCAGCACGCGTCGATTGCGGCGTCGTGGGATGGGACGTGCCCACGTTCTTTTAATGGAAAGAGCGAAACGCCCCCCACTTCCCCATAAAAGCAGAGGAAGCAGGCGGTTCCCTCCTTTCGCTTTCATTGCATCCTCTTCCTCTTCCAGAGATCCCTTTGTGCTCCGCCCCAAACCTCCGCCGCCGCCCTTTGCATCCCAGCGCCGCGGGCTCTTTCGTCCCCTTCCTCCGCCGCCTCCGCCATGGCCCCGAAGACCGAGAAGGCGAAGGCGGAGAAGGCCAAGAAGGAGAAGTCGGAGCAAGCGGCGAGGCTCACCGAGTACCGGAAGCGGAACCTCGTCTTCCCGCCGAGGCTCGGTCTTGTGGAGCTCTGGAACAAGTATTACTTGTTACGGTCCAAAGGAACCAAGGCGCTCCCCCGCACTCGAGCTTATCCGGCCGCCGCCAAGGACAACTACCCCGGCGGGTACTATTTCTTCGCAGCCTTCTTCCACTGCGGTCTTTGCCCTCCTTTTTCTGAATTCTTCTGTGACGTCATGCACACCTACGGCCTCCATCTTCTTGAATTCACCCCCAACGCCATCCTTACCATGGCGGTTTTCGCACACATGTGCGAAAACTACATAGGAATTCATCCCAACGTAGCGCTGTTTAGGCATTTCTTCACTCCTAGAGTAGAGGCTGGCGCCCCCCTCTCCGGAGGGATATCTTGGGTTTTAAATGCGAACAGGAGTCTTACTTGCCGGGGGAGCTCCGCGGCAAGTGGGAAGAGTGGCGTGCTGACTGGTGCTGGATCGTTGAAGACGAGCCGCAGCACTTCACCGCGCCGCGCACAACTCCTATCGTGCGCGGCAGGGACTGGAGCGAGCTGGATCCGGACGACGTCAAGCTCAACATCGCCCTCATCCGGATTCTTCGTCTTCGAGTAGCAAAGTTGTCCGTCGCAGAAGTAGGTGCAGACTTCCTCCGCCGCCGATCGCCTCTCCAAGACAGAAAAGGCCGGCTGGGAGTATGGCAACGCAGCGGATATAATGAGGCTGCGCCCGGGCTAAACTTCAACTTCACGTCGGCTGGAGCTGAAGGGATGGTCCAGAACTATTTAAGCACGACCCGCCCACCCGGAATGGTTCAGAGTCCCCGGGAGTGGTGCCCTCTCGCAACAAAACACAGCAGGGGACAACCTCCGCGCCATGATGCCCGCGGCGATTTCGCGCGGCGTGGACCGCACATGGATTCCGCCCAAGCCAATAGCGTCCTCGGCTTCTTCGACAACCTTGTGGAGGTGGCGAAGAACAAGAACGAGACCCGGGGCTGACACGGGACACCACGGACCAGAGATAGTGTACATCGCTTTCGGTTGAAGAGGCCGCTGCGCAGCCGCAACGGCAGGAGAGTTCACACGCCCGAGGAGGCAGAGGCTGCGAAGCGCCCCGCCAAGCGGAGTAGGCGGAGATCCGCAGACCATCTGCAGCTTCCTCCGACGCTCGCGGGGTCCCTCGTTGAGGCACTCCGGGATCCCGGAATCGTGGCCGAGGCCGCGGCAAGGTGACGCTGCGGAGGGAACAGAGGCGCCCGCAGAAGCGAAGGCGCCGGAGGGAGCGGAGGCGCCCAGAGGAAGAGGCTGCAGCGCAGGCGCTGGGTCCGCAAGCCAGCCGGGAGGAGGAGGAGGAGGACGCCGAGGCCGCCGAGGACTCCGCGGGTCCACGGAGCTTACGCCGACGACCTCTCCTCGTCGTCGGAGACCTCCCGCCGGGCAAGCCCTAGGCGTTCCCATCAAGCGTCTCCGGAAGGCGGCGGCGGGAGCGAGGGCGCAGCGCCCGGCAACAACCAGCTCGCCGGCAGCGCGAGCTCCTCGGGGAGCCAAGCTGCACCGGGCGACTGCACACCAGCCACGGCGGAGGCAGCCCGTGCGCAGGCCACGGCAGAGGCGCCCCGCAAGTCGACGTCGGGCAGACAGGAGTCTTCTCGGAGCGGAGCGGCGGCTCCGCCCGCTCCCCGGGCCCCGGCTGCCACAGGGGCTGGGTCTTCGCAGCCCCCAGTCCCAGGGACCGCCAAGCGCCCGAGGGAGTCTTCGCCTCCCGCTCCTCGCGCAGACGCGCCCCAGGTGGAGTATGACTTCTCCGCCTTGAGCGAAGACGACGAGGAGGAACAGGAGTAAGTATTCGAGATCTTACATCTTCTCAAATTTCGCCTTGATTATTGTTGAAGCTAATCTTGTTTCTTGCTTTGATTTCAGGACCTTGGCGGAGCGGGTGGCGAAGAAGGCCAAGGTGCCCGTGGTCGAAGTCGCGGACGACTCGCCCGCCTTGCGACCGGGGACGTGCCGGAGCCAAGCTTGCCGGACCCGAGCGCTGCTCCGAGGAGCAGCCCCCAACGCAGCCCCCAACAGAAGTCTGGTCTTGCACTTTCGCCGCCAGCGCGCTTGGAGATTTTGTCTTGTTCCAATATCTTGACGTGTTTGTCTTGACTTGTGCAGAGATGGAGCCACAATGGCGGAGCGTCCCGAGGTCGCCTCGAGGAGCCGCAGCCCCCGCCGCCCCGCCAAGGCCGAACTCCCGGCAAGGAGAGCGCTCCGCCAAGGGCGGTACTCGGCAAGGGCGAGTACCCGCCAAGAGCGAGCAGCCCGGCGAGGGCGGCCACTCCGCCAAGGCAGAGCTCCCCGGCGAGGGAGCCCGCCGCTGACGACGTCCGCCAAGGTAGGTTCTGCAACTTTGTCTTCTTGGCGTTGTCTCTTTTTGGATATTTGCTTGAACTTCTTTTGCTTTTTCTTCTTCTAGATCCTCCTCCCCCCGAGCAGATGGAGACGGAAGTCGTCATTGTTGAGGAGGAGGGCGTGCAGGGCGGCGGCGGCGACGCCCCTGTCGCCGAGGACACGGCGGGAGCCGCCGGGCCAAATGCGCCAGAGACCGCTCCGGCTGCGGACGCAGCGGCCGGGGAGGGGGACGGCGACCGCACCGCCGGCTCGGAGGCGGCGGGAGCATCAAGTGCTGCACCGGCCACCGACCCCTCCGCCGAAAAGGAGCAGGCGAGCTACTATCTAAAAGCTCCCAACGGCGTCTTCATCCAGGTGCCGTGGGACTCTTCGTCGCGAGCCCCCGCGGAGGGCGAGGCCTTTGACGTGGAGGTCCTCGCCTCCGCGGGCTTGAAGATCGTCGAGGCGCCCGGCGGGAGCGACGGGCCCGAGGAGGAGAAGCTGCTTCATCAGCTCCTGGCCCTTTACCGGGCCAGGCAGGCGAAGCTTGCTTCTCGGGAGGCCCTTGCCGCCAAGGCCGCCGCGGAGATGGAGAAGCGTGCGGCGGAGCTTAGCGCCGCCAACCAGGCTGCCCTCCGCGAGGTGGCGGAGGAGCGTGAGCGGCTCGCCGGGGAATACCAAGAGTGGTCGCTGGAGAAGGCTGAGACCGAGGAGCAGCAGCGGCTCGCCGGGGTGGAGCTTTCCCGGCGAGAAGGAGAACTCGCCCAGCGGAAGGTCAACCTCGACTCCCACGAGGAAGACCTTGCCGCTCGGGAGCAGGCCCTTGGCGGGGAACTGAAGGAGGCGAAAGCCGCCGCGGCTGCCGCGGAGACCGCCAAGGAGGAGCTTGCCGCCAAGGTCGCGCAGCTGGAGGAGTTGCTGAAGGCGAGCGTGGAGAAGGTCGCCCGCGCCAACACGGGCGCGAGAGGGACGCCCACACCAACTCGGAACTCCAGGTGTGTCTTTCCAAGAAGGGCGACGAGTTGAAGGCCGCCAAGGACTCCATCGAGGATCTTGAGCTGAAAGTCTCTGCGCTGAGGGACTCGCTTGACGCCGCCCGGGATCGGGAGACCAAGTTGAAGGAGGAGCTCCGCAAGGAGCGAACCTTGGTGGACAGCGCCAACAAAGCAGCCGAGCACTTCCGCCGTACCATCGAGGTATGGACCGAGGACTTGGTATCTTGTGCGTCCGACATTGACCAGAGCTCTTGGCGCCAAGCTGGAGCATCTCATCTACTCCCGGATCCAAATCTCCTCCCAGCGCCAAGCTCAGCCTCTTCTTCAGGGGATCGCGCGGCCCTTGCAAATCTGAGAAGAAAATCCTCGCAAGAACTCGCCGAGGAGACTCGCGGCTGTGCACGGAACCATGGAGCGTGTCGACGCGAAGATTGTATACCGCAATCCCGGCATAAACCTTACCAACGTTCTTCGCAGCTTGCCGGCCGACGCGAACATGGAGGCTCAAGGAGCAGGTCGCCCACATCATTGCTAAAGTGAACAAGATCTCCGTGGTGGAGGGCGACCGCGTGAGACTAGGCCTCCTTTATCTTTATCTCTTTTGTTGCTGCATAGGGTGTTATGAACTCATTAGTCATCGCGACAAGTTATTCCTTGTAAGATATTATCCTTATTTTGATCAATAGATGCGGTGTTATCTCCTTGTTACGATCCTCAACTTTGTATGCTTCAACCCTTCGCTTAGGAACTTGCGGCAGGGGCCCTTGCCATGAAAGTGCCGAGTCTTGAACTCGAAGCAGCCCGCTGGCCAAGGTCTTACCGCAAGCAACCTTGTTGCTGACTAGTCGCAACGCACTTAGCTTGCTGAGCGGACTCGAAAACGAAACAAGGGCGCGACACTCGTCGCAGCTCACTTAAATCGTTGAGCGTGCTCGAAAACAAGATAAGGGTGCGGCTATCCACGGGTAGGTTCCTCCGCGCATAGGTTTTCCATACAAAGTGTGGTTGTTCAAGGAAGGCAACTTAAAATTTAAAATTTTGAACTGCTCAAATTCTAATAACTTAGCTTTCGTGATCTCAGGCGTTCTCCGGTTTCCTTCCCCGGCAAACTTGTGCGCGAGGAACGCTCTTCCGCTTAAGAGGCAAGGAAAGAGAAAAGGAAACAAGTATATGGCCTTTCGGTGCTATTGCTTACGGATATGTGTGTCGCACAAGAGATGCCAAATAACACATGCAAATAGCAAAGAAAAGCATGGGAAAGGCAACTAGCGCAAAACACGTAAACTTTATCGATGCACGGGTCTGCGCCCGGCTTTGTACAAAGGGTTACAAGCAACAGCGGCAAAGCTTGTACAAAAGGTGGTTGCCGGAGCGGATCACGGCAACCGCGCTTTATGGGTGAAACTTGCGAAGATGCTCTATGTTCCAAGAGTTGCTCACCGGTAAGCCTTCTTCGGTCTCGGCGGACAGCGCGGGCCTCGTGACTTGTCTCACCCGATAAGGGCCTTCCCACTTCAAGCGCCAACTTGTTGGAATTCTTGGCGGACTGAACACGCCGAAGAACAAGGTCGCCTTCCTCGAGACTCGGCTTTGACCTTGCGGCTATGGTAGCGGCGCAAGGCTTGCTGGTATCGAGCAGCTCGTACAGCAGCCTGGAGACGTCCCTCCTCAAGGAGCAATGCATCATCTTGCCGCAGTTGCTCTTGCTCGAGCTCATCATAAGCGAGCACTCGAGGAGATCCGTATACGAGTTCCGTGGGGAGAACTGCCTCTGCTCCATAGACTAGAGCAAAAGGTGTCTGTCCGGTGGCTCGATTTGGTGTCGTTCTGATTGACCAAAGAGCTGCCGGTAGCTCGTCTATCCAATTTCTTCCGCACCTGCGCAGCCTCGCCGAAAGTTCTTGTCTTGAGTCCGCGCAGCACTTCAGATTGGCCCTCTCCGCTTGACCGCTGCTCCTCGGGTGAGCAATGAAGTTTAAACAGACCTTGGCGCCAAGGTCTTGGACGATCGCATGAAGGTGCGATTAGTGAATTGTGTACCGTTGTCGGTGATAATCCTGTTAGGGATCCCAAACGGCACACAATCGATCCAAGAACTTGACCGCTGATTGTCTTGTCACCTTTCTCGCTGGCTCCACTTCGGCCACTTTGTGAACTTGTCGATTGCTACGTACAAGTACTCAAAGCCCCGACAAAGACGGGGAAGGGGCTGAGGATATCGAGCCCTGCATCGAGAAGGGCCAGGACAAAGGGATTGTTTGGAGAGCTTGAGCTGGTGATGAATCTGCTTTGCATGGGAATCGCACGCTTCACACTTGGTTACTAGTGCGGTTGCATCTTGGAGGGCTTCTTGCCAAAGAACCCTTGCGGAAAGCTTTCCGGCAAGCACCCTTGCGCCAATGTGGTGGCCGATACGCCTCCGTGTATTTCGCCAACAGCTTCGCCCATCTTCCCGGAGATGCACTTGACCGACACCATTGAGCCTTCTTTCGCACAGCTCGTTATCCACGAATGGTACATACTTGACTGTCTGGTTATCTTCTATTTCTTCCGGTCGCCGGAAGTTCTCCGCTTTGCAAAAACGGACGATCTGCTGCGCCCATGCCGGAGCTTGGGGCTCAACGGCAAGGACTAAAGGCATGAGGGCGCTGGGAACCTCGGCTTCACGGCAAGAACCTCTCGCTCGCCGAGCTGAAGGTCCTCGCAAGCTCGCCGGGCGAGGCTTGTCGGGAACACTTGTTTAACCTGCACAGATCCGAGGATCTGCAGGAGCAAACTGTTCCTCGGCGCTCAGTCGTTGATCTTGGGGACCTTGGCGGCGGCCTCGGGGAGACCCGCCGCAAGTAGTCGCCGGAGACCAATTTTCTTCTTGACTGCCCGATTGATGGCGTGACGGATGGTTGAGTCAGCTTGAGCAAGAAGGTCCCCGGTTCCACAGGTAACTTCATCGAAGCACACTTTGAAAGGCCATCTGCGATTTCATTCTGAGCTCTCGGGACGTGCTCCATCTGCAAACCTTCAAAGCGCTCCTCAAGCTTCCTCACTTCATCGACATAAGCTTCCATCAAAGGGCTCGATAGCTCTTGTTAACTTGCGGACCACCAATCGAGAATCTCCCGCACAATCAACTTTCGATCCCAAGTTCGCCGCAATCCCGAGGCCGGGCGAGCAAACCTTCATATTCAGCGGTGTTGTTTGTCGCTTGCTCCCTTGGGAAGTGCATCTGGATAACATACTTGAGGTGCTCTCCGGTGGGCGCGATGAGTACCACGCCGGCACCGGCGCCTTGCAGCGAGAAGGCACCATCAAAGTACATTACCCATTCACTTGTCGCTTCTTGTACGGGTGTACTTGTTTCTTGGACTTCTTCATCGGGCGTTGGGGTCCACTCGCTATGAATTCTGCCAAAGCTCGGCTCAGATGGTTGAAGTACTTTCAAACTTGAGTCCAAAGCTCGACAGCCCAAAGGCCCACTCAACGATCCTGCCTGCTGCTTCGGGTTGTGCAATATCCTCTTCAATGAAAGCGAGTGACCATCGTTATCTCGTGTGCTCGGAAGTAATGGCGCAGCTTTCTCGAGGCCATGAGGAGGCCGAAGCAACTTTGCACACCAGAGTATCTTGATCTAGCCCTCGGAGAAGGGAACTTACAAAATACACGGGCGCTGCACCATCTTCTTCCGCACCTCATCCTGCTCTCGCAGAGTTGTCCTTGTCGGGGCAGAGCTTGTCTGAGCAGCCCCCGCTTGTCATTTGGACTCGCTTGCGGTGGTGTAGCCACCTCGTCGGACTCCTCTCCGCTACTAACGTAGCACTAACCACTGGTTGGTTGCTGCTAGGTACAGCAGCAACTTCTCCTATGGTCTAGGTGCGACAAGTATTGGGGTGGAGGATAGGTACCGTTTCAAATCCTGCAGCGCTGCCTCCGCTTCCGGAGTCCACTTCATGGGACCTGCCTTCTTCAAGATTTTGAAGAAAGGTAGGGCTGCTCGCAGACTTCAAATGAACCCACCGAGGGCAGCCACACAACCCGCAAGCCTTCTGACATCCTTGACTCGCTTCGGGGCTTCGATCTGCTCAATGGCTTTGATCTTGTTGGGGTTGGCTTCAATCCCCCTCTGTGACACAAAGAACCCGAGAAGTTTGCCGGAGGGAACTCCAAAGACGCACTTCTCGGGGTTCAACTTAAGCTGTATCTTGCGCAGGTTCTGAAACGTCTCTTCCAAATCTTGAATCAGCATATCCTTGCTCTTGCTCTTCACCACGATATCATCCATGTAAGCCTCTACATTTCTGTGGATCTGTGGCTCAAAAGCAGTATACACTACCCTTGCAAATGTTGATCCTGCATTCTTGGTCCAAATGGCATGCGATGAAGCAATAAGTGCCACACGGAGTGATAAATGCAGTCTTCTCTTCATCCTCTTTGGCCATAAAGATCCGGTGATAGCCCGAGTATGCATCAAGAAAGCGAGTAGCTCACATCCCGCGATGGAGTCAACAATCTGGTCAATGCGCGGCAAGGGAATGGATCCTTGGGACATGCTTTATTCACATCGGTGAAGTCTATACACAGCCTCCATTTCCGCTGGCCTTGCGCACGCACAATCGGGTTTGCTAACCACGCCGGATGGATCACACCTCTAACTAGGCCTGCTGCCTCTAGCTTCTTGATTTCTTCGCTGATGAATTCTTGGCGCCCACGGCTTGCTTCCTCACTTTTTGCTTGATGGGTCACAGATGAGGGCAAACAGCAAGCTTGTGCTCAATCACCTTCACAGGAACACCGGGATGTCGATGGTTGCCATGCAAACACATCGACATTCGCCCGCAGGAAGGCAACGAGCCGCTTTCCTATTTGTCGTCAAGTGTGGCATCGATGGTGAAGGTACCACCGATGCCGCCCTCCTTGGCGGACACCTTCTTGGTTGCCGGCGGAGCAGCCATTCCCTTTTACTCTTGCGGTGGAGCTCGACGGACGCCCTCGACGGCAGCGAAGACCAAGAGGTGCGGTTGCCGGAGTGGGCCCCAGAGCACTTGCCGGACTTGGTCTTCGTCTTCTTCCCCCCGGGAGCTTCAGCGGCAAGTGTATTCTTATCGGCCGCAGCTGCCGCATCCCGGTAGATCTTGTCGGCGCAGAACAAGCGCATCCTTCTTGTCGCCGTGGACGGTGATGACGCTTATCGGCCCGGCATCTTGAGTACGTTGTAAGCATAATGGGAAGCTGCCATGAACTTGGCGAGGCAGGGACGCCAAGTATTCCATTGTATGGCAACGGAATATCGGCGACGCCGAAAGTGATGCGCCATCCTGAAATTGAGCTCCCCGCCAAAGGTCACCGGCAGAGTGATCTTTCCCTTGGGCTTGCTCCGTCCCGGGTTGATTCCTTGGAAAGAACCGGTCTCTTCGAGCTCGCCATCTGAAATTTGGAGTTTCTTGATCACAGCAGAGGAGATCAAGTTCAGCCCGGCCCCGCCGTCAACCAATATTTTGGTGACCTTGAGGTTGCGGATGGTGGGCGAGACCAGCATCGGCAAGCACCCGACCGCGGTGGTGCGGTCAGGGTGATCCTCAAGATCAAAAATGATGGGCGTGCTGGACCATTTGAGGAGCCTGCGCGACTCCACGGGCGGCTCCGCTGCATTCACCTCACGCACCCACTGCTTTAGCTGGCGGTGGGAGGTGTGCAGAGAGGCGCCACCGTCGACGCACAGGACCTCCGTGGCCTTCTGGAACTCCTGCTCGCTGTTATCCTCATCCTCCATGTCTTCGCGTCGCCTTCTTCATCCTTGTCGCGCCCCGGGAGGTCGATCACCTTGCCGCTGCTTGGCCCTGCCGCAAGGTCCTCCCCGCCATTGAACGGCCGCTTGCTCGGTTCTCCTCCGCCACCTTGGGCCTTCTCCTTGTCGCGCCTCTCAGATTAGCTTTTTGCTGCTCGACGAGATACTCGACGCGCTTGCGATTGGAGAGATCGTGGCCCTTGGTGCGGTGGATTTTGCAAGATTGCTTGTCGGAGCCGCCCCGCTTGTCGGCTGCCCTTCATAGGCAGGCTCCTTGCGGAGCCGCCAGCCTGTGTTTGCTTGGCGGGAGCCTCCTTGCCGGACTTCTCGACGGTAAGCACCTCTTTCTTGTTCTTCTTTCGGTTGTTCCGCCGCGGCTCTTCTTTGCCGGGCGGCGTCGTCATTGTCGCTTCCTCCTGCGCCAAAGATCCTCCCCGGGAGTCTCTCCTCTCTCCGCAGGCGCACTTATCAGCCAGAGCATAGAGCTCACGACATCCTGAATCTTGGTCATCGCCATCTCTTCACGCATGCGGCGGTTACGCGACGCTACGGTGGAAACGCCGATAACCGCGCAGGTGGACATCGGGATGTTGTGCCGCACACGGCTGAAGCGTTGATATATCTGTTGGGGAACGTAGTAATTTCAAAAATTTCCACGCACACGCAAGATCATGGTGATGTATAGCAACGAGAGGGGAGAATGTTGTCTACGCACTCGTAGACCCAAGCGAAGCGATCACAACGTAGAGGAAGTAGTCGACGCTCTCCTCGCGATCCGACCGATCCGGCGCCATTACTCCGGCGCCCGAGTTCTTGACACACGTATAACTCGATGACGTCCCTCGACTCCGATCCAGCCGAGTGTCGAGGGAGAGTTCGTCAAGACGACGGCGTGGGACGATCTTGATGTTCTATCGGCAGCAGAAGCCGCTTAAGCTTCGACGATATGACCGAGGTGGAATATGGTGGAGGGGGCATCGCACACGGCTAAGGAACGATCCGTAGATCAAACTTGTGTGTTCTAGGGTGCCCCTGCCCCGTGATATAAAGGAGCAAGGGAGGGAGGAGGCCGGCCTAGGTTTGGCGCGCCAAGGGGAGTCCTACTCCCACCGGGAGTAGGATTCCCTTTTTCCTAGTCCAACTAGGAATCCTTCCATGTAGGGGGAGTAGGAGAGAAGGAAAGGGAAGAGAGAAGGAGAAGGAAGGAGGGGAGGGGCGCGGCCACCTTTTGGCCCTTTCTCTCCTTTTCCCGTATGGCCCAATGAGGCCCAATACGAATTCCGTAACTCTCCCAGTACTCGAAAAATACCGAATGACTCGGAACCTTTCCGAACTCGAATATAGTCGTCCAATATATCGATCTTTACGTCTCGACCATTTCGAGACTCCTCGTCATGTCCCCGATCTCATCCGGGACTCCGAACTCCTTCGGTACATCAAAACTCATAAACTCATAATAAAACTGTCATCGAAACCTTAAGCGTGCGGACCCTACGGTTCGAGAACAATGTAGACATGACCTAGAACTATTCTCGGTCAATAACCAATAGCGGACCTGGATGCCCATATTGGCTCCTACATATTCTACGAAGATCTTTATCGGTCGACCGCATAACAACATACGTTGTTCCTTTGTCATCGGTATGTTACTTGCCCAAGATTCGATCGTCGGTATCCAATACCTAGTTCAATCTCGTTATCGCAAGTCTCTTTACTCGCTCGTAATACATCATCTCACAGCTAACTCATTAGTTGTAATGCTTGCAAGGCTTAAGTGATGTGTATTACCGAGAGGGCCCAGAGATACCTCTCCGACTATCGGAGTGACAAAACCTAATCTCAAATACGCCAACCCAACATCTGCCTTTGGAGACACCTGTAGTACTCCTTTATAATCACCCGATTCGTTGTGACGTTTGGTAGCACCCAAAGTGTTCCTCCGGTAAACGGAGTTGCATAATCTCATAGTTATAGGAACATGTATAAGTCATGAAGGAAGCAATAGCAACATACTAAACGATCGTGTGCTAAGCTAACGGAATGGGTCATGTCAATCAGATCATTCAACTAATGATGTGACCTTGTTAATCAAATAACAACTCCTTGTTCATGGTTAGGAAACATAACCATCTTTGATTAACAAGCTAGTCAAGTAGAGGCATACTAGTGACACTCTGTTTGTCTATATATTCACACATGTATTATGTTTCCGGTTAATACAATTCTAGCATGAATAATAAACATTTATCATGATATGAGGAAATATATAATAACTTTATTATTGCCTCTAGGGCATATTTCCTTCATCTCCCACTTGCACTAGAGTCAATAATCTAGATCACATCACCATGTGATTAACATCGATAGTTCACATCATCATGTGATTAACACCCATAGTTCACATCGCCATGTGACCAACACCCAAAGGGTTTACTAGATTCAGTAATCTAGTTCACATCGCTATGTGAGTAACACCCAAAGAGTACTAAGGTGTGATCATGTTTTGCTTGTGAGAGAGTCTTAGTCAACGGGTCTTTCACATTCAGATCCGTTATGTATTTTGCAATTTTTCTATGTCTACAATGCTCGCAAGCTACTCTAGCTAATTGCTCCCACTTTCAATATGTATCTAGATCGAGACTTAGAGTCATCCAGATCGGTGTCAAAACTTACATCGACGTAACCCTTTACTTACCTAACCTTTTGTCACTTCCATAATCGAGAAACATATCCTTATTCCACTAAGGATAATTTTGATCGCTGTCCGATGATCTACTCCTAGATCACTATTGTACTTCCTTGCCAAACTCAAGTGTAGGGTATACAATAGATCTGGTACACAAGATGGCATACTTTATAGAACCTATGGCCAAGGCATAGGGAATGACTTTCATTCTCTTTCCATCTTCGCCGTGGTCGGGTTTTGAGTCTTACTCAATTTCACACCTTGCAACACGTGCAAGAACTCCTTCTTTGATCTGCTCCATTTTGAACTACTTCAAAATCTTGTCAAGGTATGTACTCATTAAAAAACTTATCAAGCGCCTTGATCTATCTCTATAGATCTTGATGCTCAATATGCAAGCAGCTTCACCGAGGTCTTTCTTTGAAAACTCCTTTCAAACACTCCTTTGTGCTTTACAGAATAATTCTATATTATTTCTGATCCACAATATGTCATATATATACTTATCGAAATCTTGTAGTGCTCCCACTCACTTTCTTGTAAATACAAAGCTTCACCGTAAGTCTCAGATAAAACTATATGCTTTGATCAACTTATCAAAGCGTGTATTCCAACTCCGAGATGCTTGCACCAGTCCATAGATGGATCGCTGGAGTCTACATATTTTGTTAGCATCTTTAGGATTGACAAAACCTTTTGGTTGCATCATATACAACTCTTCTTTAATAAATCCATTAAGGATTGCAGTTTTGTTATCCATTTGCCGATTTCATAAAGTGTGGCAATTGCTAACATGATTCGGACAGACTTAAGCATAGATACGAGTGAGAACTCTTATCGTAGTCAACACCTTGAACTTGTCAAAACCTTTTTGCATAAGTCGAGCTTTGTAGATAGTAACACTACTATCGGCGTCCGTCTTCCTCTTGAAGATCCATTTATTTTCTATGGCTTGCCGATCATCGGCAACGCCACCAAAGTCCACACTTTGTTCTCATACATGGATCTCATCTCAGATTTCATGGCCTCAAGCCATTTTATGGAATCTGGGCTCACCATCGCTTCTTCATAGTTCGTAGGTTCATCATGATCTAGTAGCATGATTTCCGAACAGGATTACCGTACCACTCAGTGCGGATCTTACTCGTTGATCTACGAGGTTTCAGAGTAACTTGATCTCAAGTTTCATGATCAACATCATCAACTTCCTCACTACTCGGTGTAGGTGTCTCGAAACCACCAGCTGCGACAAACTACTTTCAAGTAAGGGAGAAGGTACAATTACCTCATCAAGTTCTACTTTCCTCCCACTCACTTCTTTCGAGAGAAACTCCTTCTCTAGAAAGGATCCATCTTAAGCAACGAATATCTTGCCTTCGGATCTGTGATAGAAGGTGTACCCAACAATTTCCTTTGGGTATTCTATGAAGACGCACTTCTCCGATTTGGGTTCGAGCTTATCAGATGAAACTTTTTCACATAAGCATCGCAACTCCAAACTTTAAGAAACGACAACTTGGGTTTCTTGCTAAACCACAGTTCATATAGTGTCGTCTCAACGGATTTAGATGGTGCCCAATTTAACGTGAATGCAGCTGTCTCTAATGTATGATCCCAAAACGATATTGGTAAATCAGTAAGAAACATCATAGATTGTACTATATCCAATAAAGTACAGTTATGACGTTCGGACACACCATAATGATGTGGTGTTCCAGGTGGCATGAATTTGTGAAACTATTCCACATTGTTTTAATTGAAGACCAAACTCATAACTCAAATATTCGTCTCCGCGATCAGATCGCAGAAACTTTATTTTCTTGTTACGATGATTTTTCCACTTCACTCTGAAATTCTTTGAACCTTTCAACTATTTCAGACTTATGTTTCATCAAGTAGATATACCCATATCTGCTCAAATCATCTTGTGAAGGTCAGAAAATAACGATACTTGCCACGAGCATCAACACTCATTGGATCGCATACATCGGTATGTATTATTTCCAATAAGTCAAGAGCTAGTTCCATTGTTCGAGAACGGAGTTTTAGTCATCTTGCCCAAAAGGCATGGTTCGCAAGCATCAAGTGATTCATAATCAAGTGATTCCAAAATCCCATCAGCATGGAGTTTCTTCATGCGCTTTACACCAATATGACCTAAACGGCAGTGCCACAAATAAGTTGCACTATCATTATTAACTTTGCATCTTTTGGTTTCAATATTATGAATATGTGTATCACTACGATCGAGATCCAATGAACCATTTTCATTGGGTGTGTAACCATATAAAGTTTTATTCATGTAAATAGAACAACAGTTTATTCTCTTACTTAAATGAATAACCGTATTGCAATAAACATGATCAAATCATATTCATGCTCAACGCAAACACCAAATAACATTTTTGGTTCAACACTAATCCCGAAAGTATAGGGAGTGTGCGATGATGATCATATCAATCTTGAAACTACTTTCAACACACATCGTCACTTCACCCTTAACTAGTTTCGCTTATTCGCAACTCCGCTTCGAAGTTACTACTCTTAGCAACTGAACCAGTACCAAATACCGAGGGGTTGCTATAAACACTAGTAAAGCACACATCAAACACCTGTATATCAAATATACCCTTTTCACTTTGCCATCCTTCTTATCCACCAAATATTTAGGGCAGTTCCGCTTCCAGTGACCATTTCCTTTGCAGTAGAAGCACTTAGTCTCAGGCTTAGGTCCAGACTTGGGCTTCTTCACTTGAGCAGCAACTTGCTTGCCGTTCTTCTTGAAGTTCCCTTCTATCCCTTTGCCCTTTTTCTTGAAACTAGTGGTCTTGTTAACCATCAACACTTGATGTTCTTTCTTGATTTCTACCTTCATCGATTTCATCATCATGAAAAAACTCGGGAATCATTTTCATCATCCCTTGCATACTACAGTTCATCACGAAGTTCTACTAACTTGGTGATGGTGACTAGAGAATTCTGTCAATCACTATCTTATCCGGAAGATTAACCCCACTTGATTCAAGCGATTGTAGTACCTGCATAATCTGAGCACATGCTCACTAGTTGAGCGATTCTCCTCCATCTTTTAGCTATAGAACTTGTTGGAGACTTCATATCTCTCAACTCGGTATTTGCTTGAAATATTAACTTCAATTCTCGAACATCTCATATGGTCCATGATGTTCAAAACATCTTTGAAGTCCCGATTATAAGCCATAAAGCATGGTGCACAAAACTATCAAGTAGTCATCATATTGAGCTAGCCAAACGCTCATAACGTCGTGATCCGCGCTCTCGCAATAGGTCCGTCACCTAGCGTGCATTAAGGACATAATTCTTACGTGCAGCAATGAGGATAAACCTCGATCACGGATCCAATCCGCATCATTGCTACTAACAATTTTCAACACAATTTTCTAGGAACATATCAAAACAAACATATGAAAGCAACAATGCAAGCTATTGATCTTACAACATAATTTGCAAAATACTACCGGGACTAAGTTCATGATAAATTTAAGTTCAATTAATCATATTACTTAAGAACTCCCACTTAGCAGACATCTCTCTAGTCATCTAAGTGATCACGTGACCCAAATCAACTAAACCATAACCGATCATCACGTGAGATGGAGTAGTTTTCAATGGTGAACATCATTATGTTGATCATATCTACTATATGATTCACGCCGACCTTTCGGTCTCCGTGTTCCGAGGCCATATCTGCATATGCTAGGCTCGTCAAGTATAACTCGAGTATTCGCGTGTGCAAAACTGGCTTGCACCCGTTGTAGATGGACGAGAGCTTATCACACCCGATCATCACGTGGTGTCCGGGCACGATTTAACTTTGGCAACGGTGCATACTGTGGAGAACACTTCTTGATAATTATTGAGAGATCATCTTAAAATGCTACCGTCAATCAAAGCAAGAATAAGATGTATAATAGATAAACATCATATGCAATCAAAATATGTGACATGATATGGCCATGATCATCTTGCGCCTTTGATCTCCATCTCCAAAGTATCGTCATGATCTTTATCGTTACCGCATGACACCATGATCTTCATCATCTTGATCTATATCAATGTGTCGTCACATGGTCGTCTCGCCAACTATTTGCTCTTGCAACTATTGCTATCGCATAGCGATAAAGTAAAGCAATTATTTGGCACTTGCATCTTATGCAACAAAGAGACAACCATAGGGCTTCTGCCAGTTGCCGATAACTTCAACAAAACATGATCATCTCATACAACAACTTATATCTCATCACGTGTTGACCATATCACATCACAACATGCCTGCAAAAACAAGTTAGACGTCCTCTACTTTGTTGTTGCAAATTTTACGTGGCTGCTACGGGCTTAGCAAGAACCGTTTACCTACGCATCAAAACCACAACGATAGTTTGTCAAATAGACTCCGTTTTAACCTTCTCAAGGACCGGGCGAGCCACACTCGGTTCAACTAAAGTGAGAGAGACAGACACCGCCAGCCACCTTTAAGCACGAGTGCTCGAACGGTGAAACCAGTCTCGCGTAAGCGCACTGGCGTAATGTCGGTCCGGCCGCTTCATCTCACAATACCGCTGAACCAAAGTATGACATGCTGGTAGGTAGTATGACTTGTATCGCCCACAACTCACTTGTGTTCTACTCGTGCAAAACATCAAACCATAAAAACCTAGGCTCGATGCCACTGTTGGGGAACGAGTAATTTCAAAATTTCCTACGCACACGCAAGATCATGGTGATGTATAGCAACGAGAGGGGAGAATGTTGTCTACGCACCCTCGAGACCCGGGCGAAGCGATCACAACGTAGAGGAAGTAGTCGACGTTCTCCTCGCGATCCGACCGATCCCGGCGCCGTTACTCGGCGCCCGAAGTTCTTGACACACGACAGCTCGATGACGCCCTCAGACTCCGATCCATCCGAGTGTCGAGGAGAGTTCCACAAGACGACGGCGTGGTGACGATCTTGATGTTCTATCGGCGCAGAGCCGCTTAAGCTTCATGACGATATGACCGAGGTGGAATATGGTGGAGGGGGCATCGCGACACGGCTAAGGAACGATCCGTAGATCAAACTTGTGTGTTCTAGGGGTGCCCCTGCCCCGTGATATAAAGGAGCAAGGGAGGAGGAGGCCGGCCTAGGTTTGGGCGCCAGGGGAGTCCTACTCCCACCGGGAGTAGGATCCCTTTTCCTAGTCCAACTAGGAATCCTTCCATGTAGGGGGAGTAGGAGAGAAGGAAAGGGAAGAGAGAAGGAGAAGGAAGGAAGGGCGCCTTCCCTAGTCCAATTCGGACTAGAGCAAGGGGAGGGGCGCGGCCACCTTTTGGCCCTTTCTCTCCTTTTCCCGTATGGCCCAACTAGTAGTGTGACCCGCGCATTTGCGCGGCTAGACCAAAAACTTGTATGTTTGTTCCCCGGTTGAATAAACAATCCCTTTCTTTGTTTCATATAAATGTTTCTAAGTTTCTATTTTCTACATAATTGGTGTGTATTTGCCAATTGGCATTGAAAACAAAATCACCAACAACTAATTTTAAACATTTGTAGCTCCTACACATATTTGAACCTACATATCTCTTTGTCTACATGCATTCTCAGTGGTCTTATTACCACCCGGAGCATCTTTCGATTTGTACAATGTCATGACTTGAATTTAGATTGTGGTCCAAATAAAATTTATAGTAGAGTACTTATTTTCCTCTAGCCATCTTAGTAATGAGCTATTCGTCCTATGAGCTTGCCCACTATTGTGTATTGGATGAGCCTTGTTAAGTAGGCAATAATCTTTCACATTAAAAGTGGGCAAATAAGCAAGTATTTTTACATGGAAAATAGGAGACTTTACTGGTAACATAAATAGTGGAGCACGGTAAACCTCTGTCGACCATACTCTTACATAGCAGAAACACCAAACTTTCTATAAATGGAAAGTGAAGCGGTGATTTTAAAATAGTAGATGACATCACCTTTTCAGCACACACATGTCTCTTTAGTTTCTTGCTTAAAAGTGTGAACAAATACTGCAAATTTTGAAGAAAACACAGACTTGGTGTATCAAAAACATAAATTACCTGCACCTTTTACATATAGTTATGAATATATGTACGCTTCCATGGTATAACATATAGTAGTTCTTCTGTGAATAATAGTGCATATGTAATTCTTTAAGGTTCCCTTAGAAATTATGATTTAGAAAAACATAATACTTTTCTAATGAAGAAGAAATCTAAAACATCATAAAAGTGTGTGGCGGTAAATATTTTTCTCTTACATCTAGTGGTGCTCATAACAACATCTCAAGAACGGATCAAACTATCTACGCTGAAATAATAGGTTGCCATTAGAACACATCATTTGCATGCTCTAGCATATTTCAAACTTCCTTATCCTTTCTATGAACCCTCTTCATCAAGATGCCCATCTTAGTAACCATCTTACAATGCAGAGTAGATATATCTTTGAAACAGAAAGTCATATATTCTTTTTCTATCTTCAAGTTGTCATGTACGGATAGTATGCCATAAAACTCTATTGGTTTGTCGAATTATTTACTTTTTGTACCTTTCTTTTGACCTAAAAAACACTCGACACAATCATTTTGGAACGGATCAGTGGGAGTGGCAAAATAAGTCGCTAAATAGCAGTCACACAACTATATTTTGCGGTGGTTCCACTTGTAAAAATACCTAGTGTCAATTTAAAACCCCATAATTCAGAATTTAAACAATTCGAACTGAGACTCGACACAATCATATTTTATTGCAGAATTTCCCAATGAATTACAGAGATACCTCATGGGAGTTGCAGCATGAGGCATATCCCACCTTGAAAATTAAAACAAATGCATAAAAAACACATATATCTATCTCACAAATGCACACGTTCATGATTTAAAAAAAATATGCAGCCTAGTTGGTACATCCCATATGTAGTAAGCTAGTACTTAATCAGTTAATGTACGTGCTTAGACATGAGATATATAGAACGGTTCACATCAAGAAGCATTTGACTCGCCTTGATCACATCATCACAGCAGGAGATATACATGCTTGTGTTCTCCTCGGCCGGACAAAGCCCCTGATCCCGCTCAACATTTGACTCGCCTTGATCACATCGTCACAACTGCACGTGTCAGCACCTACGCAGCCATGCTGCTGCGTTCCTGTCTCGCGCCTCTACCGCTGTCGTAGGTCACACTGCCGCTCGAACGATCAAAAATATCTGACAAATAGCTAAATAAACAAAGCTTTAGTGGTAACCACATACAGCTGTGTGGCAGGAGCCTCAGCGCCGGCCGGCCGCGAGATCGCGCGAAGCATGAGGTATTCACGCACACGTTCAAAAGCTCGAAGCCTAGTTATGCATGCACTATGGATCAAGAGAATCCTTAAGAAATTTAAATTTATGTCCGTCATACGCACGTACGCTCATAATAGGTTACACGTCCCTGTCCTACTCACAATAGGATTTGACCTGCCTATGCACGTACGCTGGAGCAAGCCGTTTTATGTCCGGTTGAGTCCTTCCAAGTTAACCTTTCGTTTCTCTTCTCAATCTTTAACTTCTCCGAATACATCTACTGCCCATGGCTTTGGGCTTTGATCGGAAAAAATATGACTATTTGTACGTGACATGTCCAATTGTTTGTACGTAACAATATTTGCACGTAACGTTTACATCTAGAAATCTCAACCCTTAATCTATAAAATTAGCGGTCAAGATAATTTAATCTGTGTGGACGAACGTCATGGCTTGTTTTACTCTTGTTTTAATTATATAATAGATGAGGCCCAATACGAATTCCCGTAACTCTCCGGTACTCCGAAAAATACCCGAATGACTCGGAACCTTTCCGAACTCCGAATATAGTCGTCCAATATATCGATCTTTACGTCTCGACCATTTCGAGACTCCTTGTCATGTCCCCGATCTCATCCGGGACTCCGAACTCCTTCGTACATCAAAACTCATAAACTCATAATAAAACCGTCATCGAAACCTTAAGCGTGCGGACCCTACGGTTCGAGAACAATGTAGACATGACCTAGAACTATTCTCGGTCAATAACCAATAGCGGGACCTGGATGCCCATATTGGCTCCTACATATTCTACTTAAGATCTTTATCGGTCGACCGCATAACAACATACATTGTTCCTTTGTCATCGGTATGTTACTTGCCCGAGATTCGATCGTCGGTATCCAATACCTAGTTCAATCTCGTTACCGGCAAGTCTCTTTACTCGTTCTGTAATACATCATCTCACAGCTAACTCATTAGTTGTAATGCTTGCAAGGCTTAAGTGATGTGTATTACCGAGAGGGCCCAGAGATACCTCTCCGACTATCGGAGTGACAAAACCTAATCTCGAAATACGCCAACCCAACATCTGCCTTTGGAGACACCTGTAGTACTCCTTTATAATCACCCGATTACGTTGACGCGTTTGGTAGCACCAAAGTGTTCCTCCGTAAACGGAGTTGCATAATCTCATAGTTATAGGAACATGTATAAGTCATGAAGGAAGCAATAGCAACATACTAAACGATCGTGTGCTAAGCTAACGGAATGGGTCATGTCAATCAGATCATTCAACTAATGATGTGACCTTGTTAATCAAATAACAACTCCTTGTTCATGGTTAGGAAACATAACCATCTTTGATTAACAAGCTAGTCAAGTAGAGGCATACTAGTGACACTGCTTGTCTATATATTCACACATGTATTATGTTTCCGGTTAATACAATTCTAGCATGAATAATAAACATTTATCATGATATGAGGAAATATATAATAACTTTATTATTGCCTCTAGGGCATATTTCCTTCATATACTTGCGCAGGGATTCTCCTTCCTTCTGGGCCAAAATGTGGAGATCGCTCTCCTGGCCGTGGGGTTTGTGGTCGCCATGAAGGCGCCAACAAACTGATGGCAAAGGTCTGCCCAAGAAGAAATGGAGCCTTCCGCAAGTGCATAAGCCAAGAACGAACGCTCGCTTAAGCACGAGCGGAAGTAGTTCGCCAGAATCTTCTCGTCGCGCCCCGCAGCTGCACCGCGATGGTGTAGACACCGAGGAATTCGAGGGTGCGTCTTGCCGTCGATTTCGCACGTCAGCTTGAAATTCTTCATGCTGGGCCATCGACGCGCCGCAGCTTCGCGGGTGAACGCAGGCAGCTGCAGCGTCTGACGGCAAGTCGCTGGTTCACCGGCAGCGTCGACAGCGTTCCCAGCTCTGGTTCGATTGTCGCCGAAGCTTTGGCGGCGCCGATTGTGGTCCGAAGCGTCTTCTTGTCGCCGGTCGCCGAGGACTGGCGTTGATCCTGTCGAGCCCGCGGATCCGACGATGCCGTGGAGCCGCTGTCGGCGTTGTTCCGCGGGCGGCGTCTTTTGCTTCGCGGCGGGAGTGCATGGTGGTTGCACCCGGCGGTCTTGTCGCCGTCGGCCTTCGTCTTCTCAGCTTGCGCGCGCCGCGAGGTCGCCGCTGCTGTGAAGAGTCGTTGTTGGCGGCGATCAGGCTCGATGGTAGCCCTCCGGTCTTCGCCTTGTCCGCCGCCGAGGGAAGTCGAGGAGATTGCGCGCCTTGAAGCGCTTCTGCCGGAGTGGAGGGGAGCGGGGGCGAGCGGTGCGAGGAGCGGGATATGCTCGGACTCCTAACAGCGTTAGAAGGAGCAGGGTCCTGCCCCGGCGCCTTCGCTTTGCTTGTGCCCGGACGGTGGTCCGGAGCATCCCGCGAGCCTCCGGTGTGTCCTTGCCCCAGCAGGCGGATACCACCTCCCGTGGTATGGCGCTGCTGGGTTGTCGTGTGCTGAGATGGACGCGGCGTGTCCACGGAGACCGAGGCGCGGTCATCCGTCTTGTCCTTGGATCTGGTGGCGCCGCGAGTGTCCTCGCCGGCGACCACCCTTCCGACGGCGTCTCCTCCGCCCACCGTTGGCTCCGGTGGCGGCGGATGAGACGCAGACGGGCCTGCAACCTCCGAAGCCTTCTTCTTCGGGGCCATGGCGCAATTGTTGATGAAGTTGCTGATGAAACTGGAGAGGTTGATGAAGAACGCGCCGCGTGAACGCCGGATCAGGTCCGCACAACCTCGACCCCTACCGCGCGCCAAAGATGTCGGGAAACTGCCGCCACGATCACCTATGGGACCGGAGCCCTTGTGCAGGCGGTACGAGGGCGGAGGGAGCACGAAGAGCAGATCGTGGCGAGCACGCGGGCAGTTTTACCTAGGTTCGGGAACGCGGTGAACGCAGAAACCCTACTCCTGCTTGATTGTATTGAGATCGGAAGCTTGAAGAGCTACGAGAGCAGCTACACCGCGCGAGAGTTGCAAAGGTTTGAACCCCTCCACGTTGTGCATGGGCCTCCTTTTATAGTGCAAGGGTCACCGGCTGTGTCAACGGGAGAAAAAGGGTAAAACGTAAAAGAGATGGTAGTTGGAATAGTGCGGAACAAATTGGAGCTACAAAGGCGTGAACAGTGGTCGCTACCTACTTTGACAGTGGGGGACAAGGGCATTTAATGCCCGTCGCCGTCGACCCCAAAAGTTCCCGCCCTAATGTCTCCGTCTGCCACGGCGATGGCTCCACCACCGTGGAGTGCTACCGTGTCCCCCAGGCTGCACAGTCATCCGCCACGCGTCCCTGGAAAGGCCCCAGGGCGACGCGTGGGCCGATGAGCTGGAGCGCGGGCACACAGCGCAACTCTCCCGGCAAGCACCTTGCCGGGGTCTTGACTTTGCCGGGCCCGGGAGCTTGCCGGACTCTGTAGCTTATCGCTCCCCGGGCCCTCGCCGGGACGCATATAGCGCCGAGGCGTGTCTTCTATGATGTAATCTCCTAGTCTTCCTGGCAAGCTCTTCTTGTCAGGGCCTTGCGTGAGTGAGGTAACCTTGAGTCTGGAACGGCCTTCCCGGCAAGCTCCGCTTGCCGGGGTCTCGATCTTCTGTCTTGTATACTTCGTCTTTGAATGGTTTGACATGGAGCAGGACGGTCTTCGGCGAGCACGTGGTAAACCCTGCCGCGGGAAGCTGCAACCGCCCGTACACAAGTTGGGGTACTGAGGTACCCCTACCTTAGTACACCGACACCGGAGCTTCCCTCAAGAAGGCTCGTGATTCCGAGAGGCAACGTGTCACCTCGGTGTGTGAAACGCGATATGTACACTGCCTTCTCCCGCCTTAATTTTTTTACACAGGCAGATTAGACCAAATAGAAGCATCGTGCTAAATTTTGGAATTATTCCAGGTTCGTTTGGCCTTTTATAAATTAATTGAGTTTCTGCGCATTTAATGTGCGTAATTCAAATTTGAACTACAAGCACAGGCTCCAGTGCACCAAAGTTGTTTGAAAAATCACATGTGTGTCCTTGGGTGAATTTCTAGGTCCCATGTAGGAAATGGAATGAAATTCAAACATCTTGGCGTCGTGGCTCAGCCAGAAAGATTGAGAAACTTGGCTTTTTAATTCCTGTAAATCCAAAACAGGCCCGAAAATCATGAAACTTGGCATGGTGTCATGACATGGCACCAACATGCTGCGGTAACTTTTTTGGCCGAATTGGGGCAAGCTTTGGTGTAAGCTTCTTGCAAACCGGAGCTTCCCTCAAGAAGGATCATGGTTCCGAGAGGGAACGTGTCACCTCTGTGTGCGAAACGAGATACATACACTACCTTCTCCTGCCTTAATTTCTTTACACAGGCAGATTAGACTAAATAGAAGTATCGTGCTAAATTTTGGAATTATTCCGGGTTTGTTTGGCCTTTTTTATACATTAATTGAGTTTCTGCGCATTTAATGTGCATAATTCAAATTTGAACTATAAGCACAGGCTCCAGTGCACCAAAGTTGTTTGAAAAATCACAAGTGTGTCCTTGGTTGAATTTCTAGGTCCCATGCAAGAAATGGGAATAAAATTCAAACATCTGGGCGTCGTGGCCCGGCCGGAAAGATTGAGCACCTTGGTTTTTTAATTACTATAAATCCAAAACACGCGTGAAAATCATGAAACTTGGCATGGTGCCATTACATGGCACCAACAAGCCGTGGTTATTTTTCTGTCCGATTTGCGAAGACGCACACATTAACAATCAACAAAGTCATTTTGGAACAAGTGTTGTCACATTACAAATCAGAAACACAAGTATTATTGAAACCGTGGGTGTTCTACTTACAAATTACGTGCCGCCACACTCCCCTTTTTTTATTGGCTAGGAGGTGTCGTGCGGGGTAGCTATTTGAGTACGGAGGCGTGTGATCAGACCCCTGCACGTGCTCATCGGGAGGAGAGCCCTTTGACCGCTACCCGCTGTGCACCTCACTCCCAACGTGTCCATTAATGGCACCCGAGCCCCTATTCTATGACGTGGCTATATGTCTCACTGGCCTGAGATTTAAGAGAGAAAAATGAAAATCTGAAAAGAAAGTTTTGCACGAATCTTGATGTAAGATCTGACGGACCTATATAGCATCGACTGCAACTTATAGCATGCATGTTGAATATAAGGACGATGACAGTGGATAATAATTGTCTTACATATTTAGGTACATAATAAAAAGAGCCACATGCGGCAACGCCCGAAATACACAAGGGCAAAAGAAGAAGGAAGACAACGATCTAGCTCGCTGATCTCTACATTGCTGTAGGCCAAGGGAACTAGTCTTCGCGGCAAGCGGTGATGAGCTCTTTCTTGTCCTCAAGATGCTGCTTGAGCGCATCCACAGATTCCGACACCAGCCATCTGCGCTCGACGCGCAGCATGGCATTCTCGTCCATAAGTTTCTCGACGATGATGTCGGTCCTCTTCAACAAGGCAGTGGTCTCCTCCTGCTGCTCTGCACTTTCGACAATCTTTGCCGTCAGCAGGCCGCGCTTGGCCCGGAGCTTCTCATTGCTCTCATTTAATTGCCAGATGACGCTGACAAAAGAGGCTTTCATATTGTCCTGGAACCTCGCCTAGCCGGAGATCTGATCCATCTGGCTATGGACGATCGCATGAATGCACCTGTAGGAGTCCTCGCCTTCCCGCGTGACATTTTCCCAGGCTGCCGCGACGCGGGAGGACATCTCTGCTACATTCACGGCCGACAGGACATCTCTTCCGCTTCCGCGGCGCGGCAGTACCAGTCTGCCGCATCGACGGCACGACGGGACCTGTGTGTTGCTTCGGCGGTGCAGCGGGACCTCTTTGCTGCTACGGCCGCGCGGTAGGACATGTCGGTTGTGTTCGCGGTGAGGCGGGACATCTCTTGTGCTTCCGCTTCCATGCTCGCATCTCCCTGGTGGCAATCTCTCGACCCAGAACTCACGCTGGCCATGGCAGATGCAAAGGGAACGATGATCAATGACTTTGTTTTTGTGGATGAGGAGTTGAGGAGGAATGTGCAGTCATCTAGGAGTAGTAGTATTTATAACTGACTAGTAATAGGATCCTAAGTGGGAAACCATTTAGGTTTTGATCGGTGTGAATAGGTTTGCAATTTGGAATGTGACGGGACGCATGCTCAAAATTTACTGATGGTTATAAGTGCGGGACTATTGCCAGAAGGCGTAACATGGGCACATACGCCTTCTCGCCCGCGTACGTGGCATTTGCACCATAGGGTGCACCGCAATAGGAAATGTCAGCACACGTCTTGTTCCAACAACCGTGTGCGCTCGTTATTACCATCGCACACGCTTCTTTTAATTACTATGTGTGTGCCCGTCTAGTGCACACACGTTGATCTATCTAACTGTTTCAGTTTGTTGTACCATCTACCACGCACTCGCCCCACACTCCAGCTAACTTCAGCATCCATACTCAGCTAGGAGGAAGGTGCCGGGGACGGCTAATCGCAAACAGTTCATCCATGTTAAGTGTACGCCATCAATGGCAGACACTTTTATCTGGCTGACCCATCTCTGTTCTGTTGCCTAATCGCAACAGTTAATCCTTCTAAAGTGTATGCCCTCAATCACACACACCTTGATTTGGCTGACCGTTTCTTTTGTGTTGCCTAATCACAAACAGTTCATCCGAGTGAACCCTTTGCTGTATATGGCACACGCCTTCATCATGCTGCCCGCTTCTTTTGTTTTGCCTCATCGCAAACAGTTCATTGGACTGAACCGTATGCCCTGCATCGCACATGCAACTAAAATCTGAACCGTGTTTGATGGCTCCGCCATCGCAAACGTTTTGCACCTTTTTTGATGGTTCTTTTACACCACCGTTTGCGATTATTGCATCGCACACAGTTTCGTCGAAGGGTCTCTGATCGTAGTGTCGTGTTAGCAGCATCCTGCAGTAGTGTAGCATGGACATTTGGACTTGAATGATTCAAAGCAATAGTCTATAATTTGACATGAAGACATCAATACTCAAGCATACTAACAAGCAACCATGTCTTTCAAAATACTAACACTAAAGAAAGTTATCCCTAGCCTATTATGCTCAATCATTGATCCATTCATGAAACACACTCAACATTATCTACATCCAATGCAAAAGTATGACAATTGTGCTCTCTAGTTAGTGCTTTATAAGAGAAGATGGAGACTCAAAATAAAAATAAAATTGCATGAAAGTAAATAGATAGGCCCCTCGCAAAGGGAAGCAGAGATTTGCAGAGATGCGAGAGCTCAAGGCTTAAATTATAGGCGGTTCCCAAACAAAAAATAAATTTTATTTCCTTTCCAGCATTCTTTCATAATCCATGGCTAGCCATACCAATGGGTGCCTTCGATACCAACACTTTCCAAGGAATTTATTATTATCATCATATTATATTCTTTTTCATTTCAGGATTGGGCATCCTTATTACCTGCCACACTCTTGTGCAATGACAAGTGAATAAATACTCATCGTGAGAATAAAATACCTAGCATGGAAAATATTGGCCACCCCCTACCGCTTCATGAGCGGTACAGGCACACAAAACGGAAATTCATTTTGAAAAATTAGAATTGGCACATGCAAATCTACTTGGAACGACATGGAAATACCGCATATAGGTAGGTATGGTGGACTCATTTGGCACAAGTTTGGGTTTAAGGAGTTGGATGCACAAGCAGCATCCCGGCTTACTTCAAACGAAGGCTAGCAAATAGATTGAGAAGCGACCAACCAAAAAGTGAAAACGGTCATAAGCATGCATTGAAAATAACTAACACTGAATAATGCACCATAATTAGCATATAAATTCGTTGCATAACAATTGACTTTATGTCCATGCATAGGGAATCACAGACCTTAACATCAATATTCTTACTAAAGCACAATTACTCACCAACATGACTCACCTATTACTGTCTCCATATTGCAAAACTATTGCAAGGAATCAAGTTTATCGTATCCAATGATCTATATGAAAGTTTTTATTATATCCCTCTTGGATATCCATCACTTTGGGACCAAATTCATATCTTGTGCAAATTACCATTGCTATTATCAACTCTCGAAAAGATATAAGTGAAGCATGAGAGTGCAAATATTTCTTCAAAATTTAATCTTATCAACTCTCACAATAATATAAGTGAAGCATTAGAGTGTATGTATTTATTTAAAATATAATCTTATCAACTCTCAAAATAATATAAGTGAAGCAGGAGATTGTTTGTATTTATTTAAAATATAACCACCATCGTGCTAAAAAATATATAAGTGAAGCACTAGAGCAACTGCCTAGCTCAAAAGATTTAAGTGAAGCACATAGAGTATTCTAGCAAATCATGATAAACGTGTTGCTTTCTCAAATAAGTGTGTTCAATAGAGATGATTGTGACAAACTAAAAAGCAAACAAAGCGAAGACTCATATAATACACGACTCTCCAAGCAAAACTCATGATATGTGACGAATAAAAATACAGCTCCAAGTAAAATTACCAATATTGGGTAGAACAAAGAGGGGATGCCTTCCGGGGCATCCCCAAGCTTAGTCGCTTGGGAGTCCTTGAATATTACCATGGGGTGCCTCGGACATCCCCAAGCTTAGGCTCTTGCCACTCCTTATTCCTTCATCCATCGTGATCTCACCCAGAACTTGAAAACTTCAATCACACAAAACTCAACAAAACCTTGTGAGATCCGTTAGTATAATAAAGCAAATCATTACTTTAAGTACTGTTTCAAACCCATTTATATCTTATTTTTGCATTACACTAACTTTTCCCTGGCTTATACCCCCGATACAATCCATAGTTTCATCAAAAGAAGCAAAACATTGCATCAAAAACAGAATCTATCTGAAACAGAAGAGTCTGTAGAAATCTGAACATTGACCATACTTTTGTAACTCCAAAAATTCTGAAATGTTAGGATAACGTGTGAAATTTGTATATCAATAATGTATAAAAATTTCAGAATTTTATCACGCTCCAGTAAATTTTAACAATTCTGCTACTGGATGCATAAGTTTCTATTTATGCACAGGATCAAAGCAACTATCACCCAAATCATCCCAAAGGCTTTGCTTGGCACAAACACTAATTGAAACACTAAAACACAATAAAAATAGTAGCATAATTATGTGATTATTGAAAAACAGAAAAGAAAGAAAAAATTAAAAAGATAACTATTGGGTTACCTCCCAACTAACGCTATCGTTTTATGCCCCTAGCTAGGCATAATGCATAGTTTCAAGTGTTGTCATCTCTCTTCTTTTCATTCAAAGATGTGTTTTCCTTGGGAGATTTTTCAAAGGTAATATGAAACACATCATCCATAGGAATTTTAGTATTAGCAATGTTTCCATCCGCAAATCCCCCTTGATTACCGGCTACAATCCAAGAGTATTGAGTATGAAAACTTGTTGGATTATATTCAAAGGGAAGACTTCCTTTTTAGTATTCTCATCAAAGATGTGGTCATTGTGGAACAAATACCTTAACAAATAATCACTGTCATAAAGGATCTCATCTATCACCGGCTTTTCATGGTTCACACCATAAAATTCAAAGATCTCTCTAGCTTCTCGAACTATGTGATCAAATTCATTAATAAGGACAAGGGTAGCTATCTTTTTAGCTCTAGGATTTTTTATAACTGGGAACTCATAAAACAATCTTTGCAAGTAGAATGACTGCGAATAAATCTTCTCTCAAGTTTAAGAACAAGTGCAGAAATAGCCTCAACATATTTTTTGGTTCTTGTAAGTATAGGAGCATCATCACAAGTCAAAGTTCCAATGCAATTAGAAACTTCTTGGATGGCATCTTTTCCTATAACATTCCTTCTTCCCAACACAAAAGTTTTAGCATCAAGATTAGTAGAACTTCAAATTTTAGGAGTTCTACCATCATCCGTTTCTGTCATACCAAAATCACTCATGATAATAGTTTCAAACCAGCAAACAAGAAAACACGCAAAAAGGCAAACGATTTTTTCGTATTTTTATATAAAAAAATTAGAAGTGGGGGAGATGAAAACAAGAGGCAAATGAAAAATAATATAAATGCAAGGATATGCAAGTTTATGTGAAGGTACTTGATAGTTGTTGATGATATCTCCCCTACAACGGTCAAGAAATTTTTCCTGCTACTTGTGAACTGCGTCGGGATTTCCCCGAAGAAGAGAGGATGATGCAGTATAGTAGAGATAAGTATTTCCCTCAGTTAAGAACCAAGATCATCAATCCAGTAGGAGAACCAATCAACAACTCGTTAGCAGCACCTGCGCAGAAACAACAAATCCTTGCAACCCAACGCGAACAAGGGGTTGTCAATCCCTCGACGGCCATGAGCAAGATTAAATTGTATAGTTTTTGATAGATAGATTAGAAAAATACAAAATAAAATAAATAAAAAAGAACAAAGCAAGATATTTTTGGTTTTAATATATGATAAAATATAGACCCGGGGAACATAGTATTCACTAGAGGCTTCTCTCTTGAAAATAGCATACGATGGATAAACAAATTATTGTTGCGCAATTGACAGAAAAGCAAATAATTATAAAGATATCCAAAGCAATGATCATATATAGGCATAACGTCCAAGACAAGTAGACCGAAACGATTCTGACTATTACTCCACACATCGACCGCTATCCAGCATACATCTAGTGTATTAAGTTCATGGAAAACAGAGTAGCGCCTTAGTAAAAATGACATGATGTAGACAACATAAACTCACGTATGAAATAAATCCCACCTTTTACCCTTAATAACAATGATACATGTGTGTCATGTCCCCTTCTATCACTGGGATTGAGCACCATAAGATCGAACCCATTACGGAGCACCTCGCCCATTGCAAGAAAAATCAATCAAGTTGGCCAAATCAAATCAATAGATCAGAGAGAATTACAAAGGTATATTAATCATGCATAAAAGAGTTCGGAAAAAACTCAAATAATATTCATGGATAGATCTGATCATAAACTCACAATTCGTCGGATCCCAACAAACACACCGCAGAAAGTCATTACATCGAATAGATATCCAAGAACATCAAGGAGAACATTGTATTAATGATAATTAGAGAGAAGAAGCCATCTAGCTACTAACTATGGACAAATATGTCCGTGGTAAACTACTCACGCATCATCGGAAGGGCGACAAGGATGATGTAGAGCCCCTCCGTGATCGTTTCTCCCTCTAGCAGAGTGCCGGAAAAGGCCTCCGGATGGGATCTCGTGGGTCTGGAACTTACCGCAGCGGAAAACGTATTTCGTGGACTCCTCTATTGGTTTCACGATTTTAGAAAACTTATAGAGGTGGATTCAAGTCAAACGGAGCCACATGAGCCCCACCAGCCACCAGGGCGCGCCCCACCCCCTTGGGTGCGGCCTGGTGCCTCATGGGCCATTCCTCCATCTTCTCGTACCCGCCCAAAGCTTCCAGGGTCTCTTATTGCCAGAAAAAAATCTCCAAAAAGTTTCATGGCATTTGGACTTTGTTTGGTACTGATATTTTGCAAAACCAAAAACTAGAAAAAAAAACCAGCAACTGGCACTGGGCACTAAGTTAATAGGTTAGTCCCAAAAAAATGATATATAATTGCTTGAGAGTGTACATAAAACATCCAAGATTGATAATATAATAGCATGGAACAATAAAAAATTATAGATATGTTGGAGATGTATCAGCAAGTACCTCGCAATAACCCTCTTTTGGGCCATTCGCTCCTTGAGCTCCCCTGGAAGCATAGCTGGGCTTAGGCTGCGATGGTTTGGAGTGAGGGTGGGGGATGGGGATCTATGGGAAAGGGGCTGTTTCGCAGGCGTCATCTAAGAAACTCAGGGGGCGAGGGTATGGAGATAGGTGGGTAACCTGCACGGGCAGACCGACAGAGGTTGACAATGGAGGCGGCGCGGCGGCAGTGACCTACCTAGGGTTTCGAGTGAGGGAGGGTGGTGTGTTTGTGTGAGCGGAGGTTTTAGGGTGTGTGTGTGGAGGGGGCCAAGGTGGTGTTTGAGGAAATGCTAGGCGGGAGAAAAATGCAGGGGCTACTGAAAATTTGCTTGAAGGGATTGAGCAACAAACATTGTACACGGTCCAAACATAATAATCATGTGCTATCAAATAGAAAAACCCTCCAGGCGGGTAGATATTTTCGAGATTGCGAGGGAAGCATGTGGGAGCGGGAGCAACAAACATTGCACACGACCCAAACATAAATAATCGTGTGCTGTCAATCAAAAAAAACCTCTAGGCGGGCAGATATTTTTGAGATTGCGAGGGATGCACGCAAGAGTAAAATGCCGAGGCAACTAAAAATTTGGATCAAGGTATTGAAGAAGAGTGGGAGCAACAAACATCGCGCATGGTCCAAACATAATAATCATGTGCTATCAAATAGAAAAACCCTCCAAGCGAGTAGATATTTTCGAGATTGCGAGGGAAGCATGCGGGAGAGGGAGCAACAAACATCGCACATGGTCCAAACATAAATAATTGTGTGCTATCAAACAGAAAACCCTCCAGGCGGGTAGATATTTTTGAGATTGCGAGGGAAGCCTCGTGGAGCCTAATCTACTATGCTGATGTGCGTGAGATGGGCATGGGCATTGCACACGGGTAGTCTGAGGGGACTGTGTCTATTGCATCTACAATCGCATACGATTTCTCCATGTGTCTCGTCTGCTATATATAAATTTGGCAAATAGAAAGCGAAAAAGGGTCCTCGCAACCCAGACAACCCCGACATCACGGAGGTTCATGATGTAAGAAGTAGTTCCCCACCCCCACCCCCCATACACACTTCGAGCCGGTGGGAGTGCTTCTCACCAAGACCATTGTAACATGGACCAAGAATAGTCCACCTTAGTAACCTCTCTCATTGTCGCATGAAGTGATGGACGTCCACATGGCCCTAGAAACGATGGGCTTGCAGCCGATAACCATGTGATGGAGTGCCCAAAGGAAATCAGCGCATGCATGTGGCCCAAACATACATATGGAAGAGCTATGTGGTGTTTGAATACCCAATGCACAACTTTGATGTGGTACCATGCCTTGGAACCGGAAAGTCCACACATGGGGCAAGGGTTCACGTCACATTATATATTGCACGTACCCCCACCCCCAGTTATAGCCGATGAGAAGGATTCATGCGTACGCGTGAGATCAAACTTTGGTCGGTAGTCTCACCATAACCTACTGTAACACGAACGAAGAATCCACATTAGTAACCTCTCTCATTGTTAGTCGAAGTGATGATGATGGACGTCCACACGTGCCCACAAATGGGCTTTCGCCGATGACCATGCGAGGGAGTGTCCAAAATCAAACCACCACATGCATGTGGCCCAAACATATCCAATGCACAAGTTTGATGTGGCACATGCTAATTTGGAACCGCAAAGTCCCCACACGGAGTGAGGGTTCACGACGCGTACGTAGTATATGCCCCACTCCCCACTTCGAGTCTGTGAGAGGGAGTATTACTTCAAGCATGTATACACGTGCGCTCAAATTAAACTTTGGTCTTGAATCTCACCATGACCTACCGTAAAATGAAACAAGAAGAATCTACCTTAGTAACCTATCTCGTTATCGGTCGAAGTGATGGACGTCCATGCGGGCTCGTGAATGGGCTTGCCGTCGATAAACCACGCGAGGGAGAGTGTCCAAAGACAACCACCTCCTGCATGTGTCCCGAACATATGTGTGGATGTGTGTCTGATGTTTGAATACCCAATGCACAACATGTACGTGACACCTCCCTCAGAAACCATAAAGTTCCCACACTGAGCGAGGTCTAGGACATGTCGTGTGCTGCCCCCCCCCACTACATTGATCTGAGGGGAGGGATTCATGCGTACACATGCGCTCAAACTTAACTATATGCAATATTCTCAGCATGACCTACCATCAGACAAATTCAAAATTAATCCCCTCCTAGGTCAAATTAACCTCTCTTGTTGTCTGTCAATTGATGGGCAAAGCGGGCCCATAGATGGAAGAATCACCTATAACCGCTTGAGTGAGTGCCAGAGGATGACCACCACTTGCATGTGGGCCAAGCATATGTATGGAGGTGTCAATGCTTGAATATGTACCCAATGCACAACTTTGATGTGGCACCTGCCTCATGCAAGAAACGGTAAGAAATTTCAAACATTGAGAATCTTGATTTTTAAATTCCAGTAAATCCAAAACTCAGTTGAAATTCATGGAATTTGTCGTGCTGTCATGGTATGAAACAGACTGTATTATTGTTTTTTATCAGATTCGAGACAATTTTTTTTGACACAACAGATTCAAGACAAGTTTTGATATAAGCTTCTTACGAATGCGAGATTATTAATAGTTGGAACACAATATCACAAACAATTTGTTTATTTAAATCGTGTGCGTTAAACCAACAATATATGTACCATGCTTTGGTTAAGTAATAAATTGGTAGAATTAATCCTCAAAAAAGAAAAAAAATATACGTGCTGCCACGCGTCCCACGTGCCGTGCGAGCACGCATGAGTTGACGGGACGCATGCGAGCAGTCTGCCGTGCAGGCTTAACGGGAGTCATGTGAGCAACTGTGTGAAATGAGGAAAGGCATGTGAGCAGTCCGCTGCGCTGGCTCATCGGGAGGCGAGCCAGCCCTTTGACCGCCGCCTGCCTCGCTCCCGCTGCTCCATATTCATGGCGCCCTTGCCGTTGGTTATAATAGGCGATTGCACCCCCCATTCTCACTACACACACAATCCTCTCTCCCCGCTTGCATCCTCCACGCCATCCTTAATGGTCACCACCGTCTAGATTGTATGAGGATGTTGCCAAAGCGCGCCATCATAGGGAGTGGCAATGCCGGGGCTGGTGAAGCACCTGCACAATCCATGAAGCTGGGCACAGAGGTTGCCGTTGCTGCCAACGAGGTCTCGCGTGGGCGGAAAAGCGACCCTGACGTTGTCACCACCGCCGTGCTTCCCCAGCCGGAGCTAGAGGTCCAGAGCGACTCCGGTAATGACTGTGACTCCGATGGAGAACCGATCAGTCATCTATACCCATTTCTGTGGCAAATATCCTAGGTTTTCTCTAGTTATTCGCCCCTTTTGGAATAGAAATCATATGGTTATGTTCTCTCAGTCCATGAAATCAGAGTAAGATTCACTAGATCCGTGTAGTCTATTGTTTGTTTGAATGGTATCCGTCAGGGGTTAGTGATTAATTGTTTGTTCTGTACAAATGGTTTTTGCTAATAATTTGACTAGGGTTAGTGTTCGTGCTAGTAATTCGAAGCCAGATCTTGAGAATTGATTTTGAATGTCCTACATAAATGTTTGTGCCATTTTTTCCAAATTAGTATGTACATAGATAAGGCTCTGGCCAGCGCCGCCGCCGGTTGTAGATCCTGCACCTGGCAGCGCAAGCAGATGCGGCCATGCCCCCTGGATCTGAGGAACCCGTAGAATCTCAGGCGGACCGCATCAGTGATCTGCCAGACACCTCCTTGGGGAGATCATCTCCCTTCTCCCCACCAAGGATGGCTGCCGCACACACTCGATGGTGCACTCTGTGGCGCGCAGCACCTCTTAATCTTGACTGTCATCAACTATCCGTCGTTCATGATCCTAACCTCCCCAGATCCATCATCTCCTCCCAACAGGGCTCTGTTCAATGCCTCTGCATCCCGGCATGCTACCTGCTGTGCATACCCTGCACGATGGACGCCTGGCTGACATCCCATGAATTCAGAAAACTCAAGCAGCTTGATTTCTACTATGACTAAGAAAATAACATACCACGAACCGATGTATTTGTGCCCTCACCATCGATGTCCATCTCATGGTTTTCGTCCTTTGTCCACACCGCCACCTTGGCCCGGTGCCATCTAGCAGACAATCTAGTACAAATGCTTCGACTTCCACTATTAAAAAAACTTGCGCTTGTGGTGCTTGATCTGTTGGAGGGCTACTGCACATCATCATCCACTCCAGCCTCCCTACCCTAGAGCCTTTGCTGCTTGTTTTCAGAGAACAAATCCATATCCGTTATCTCCAAATAAAGTGGCCTCACCTTGTAAGCATTACAATTTGTTTTAAAGGTAGGAGCTCATCATCAAAGATACCCCTTCACTTCAAAGGTTGCTCCTTGATTATTGTTATGCACCTTCACAAATAACTATGGTCTCTATACCTAAACTAGAGACCTGATAACCCACAAGTATAGGGGATCGCAACAGTTTTCGAGGGTAGATTATTCAACCCAAATTTATAGATTCGACACAAGGGGAGCCAAAGAATAATTGAAGGTATTAGCAGCTGAGTTGTCAATTCAACCACACCTAGAGATTAATTATCTACAACAAAGTGATCAGTAGCAAAGTAGTTTGATAGTTTTGATGGTAGTGACAGCATCAATAGTAACAGTAGCAGTGATAGCAGAAATTTTGTAGAAAGTGTTACAGTGATGATAGCAGTAGTAACTTAGCAGAAACAATATGGAAAAGTTCATAGGCATTGGATCGGTGACTTATTGGATGATATTCATCATGTGACAGTTATAACCTAGGGCGATTCGGCACTAGCTCCAGTTCATCGATATAATGTAGGCATGTATTCAGTAAATAGTCATACGTGCTTTATTAAAAGAACTTGCACGACATCTTTTGTCCTACCCTCCCGTGGCAGCGGGGTCCATATTGGAAACTAAGGGATATTAAGGCGTCCTTTTAATAGAGAACCGGAACAAAGCATTAACACATAGTGAATACATGAACTCCTCGAACTACAGTCATCACCGGGAGTGGGTCTGGTTGTTGTCACTCCGGGGTTGCCGGATCATAACACGTAGTAGGTGACTATAACTTGCAAGATCAGATCTAGAACATGGATATAATGATGATAACCTAAACGGTTCAGCCCTGAAATCATGGCACCCGGGCCCAAAGTGACAAGCATTAAGCATGGCAAAGTCATAGCAACATCAATCTAAGAACATAGTGGATACTAGGGATCAAGCCCTAACAAAACTAACTCGATTACATGATGAATCTCATCCAACTCCTCACCGACCAGCAAGCCTACGAAAAAATTACTCACTCCCGGTGAGGAGCATCATGAAATTGGCGATGGAGAAGGGTTGGTGATGACGATGAACGAAGTCCCCCTCTCCGGAGCCCCAAACGGACTGTAGATCTGCCCTCCCGAGGAACAACATGGCTTGGCGGCGGCTCTGTCTCATGGATCGTGATAGTTCATTCTCCCTGATTTTTATCTCCGAAAATAGGATTTTATGGCTTTGGTTTTAGGGTTAGCGGGGCCACCAAGTGGGGACAACCCACCTGGGCGCGCCAAGAGAGGGGGGGGGGCACGCCCTAGTGGGTTGTGCCCACATAGGTGCCCCTCACTGGCAGGTCATGGCTCCAGAAATTCTCTTTTATTGTATACAAATTCCTCGCAATGTTTCGTTCCATTCTGAGAACTTATATTTCTGCACAAAAACAACACCACGGTAGTTCTGCTAAAAACAGTGTCAGTCTGGGGTTAGTTTCATTCAAATCATGCAAATTAGAGTCCAAAACAAGTGGAAAAGCGGTAGGAAAAGTAGATACATTGGAGACGTATCAACTCCCCCAAGCTTAAAACTTTGCTTGTCCTCAAGCAATTCAGTTGATAAACTGAAAGTGAAAAAGAAAAACTTATACGAAGTCTTTTGCTCTTGTTTGCATAAATAAGCTTAAATAGCACCCAGGTTTTCATCCAACATTATAACTAACCATGCCGACAATAACTCTTAGAGATTAGAATGACTCATATCATTGACATAATCAGCTAGCGAGCAATAATAAGATATCTCAAACGGCAACACGCTGTCAAAACAACCATGAGACCGCAAAAACATAAATGCAAAGCACCTCCAAAGTTCAAGTAGTGACTAAACATTGTAATTCATGGTAGAAAAGATCCAGTCATGATGCACCCAACATTAGCTACACACAATGCATAAATCATGACAGTTGTGCTCCCTCAGTTTCTGGCGCTTGTTTTAGAAGGTGGTGACACAACATAAAAGTAAATAGACAGTCCCTTCATAGAGGGAAGCAGTGATTTGCAGAGGTACCAGAGCTCGATATTTGAAACAGAGGTAAATGATTATTTTGGGACATGCCCCTTCTCATTTACTTCACGACTATCAATTATCAATATCTCCCATGCTAAACAAGCTAGTGGCAGTTCCCAAGCGATAAAAAGTAAAGGTTTTGACTCCATTGGGAGTTTTTGTTTGATTGTTCGAGCAATTAACTCTTTTTGTATTTTGCAGTTTGGGACTGAGCATCCCCCTTTTCTCGTGTGATGACGAGTGAATAAACACTTGACCTGAGAATAAACTGCTTAGCATGGAAGATACTGACTACCTCCTGGCATTCCATGAACGTTCCAGGCACACAAAACATACATTTTTAGAAGTTTTTAGAGGTGGCACATGCAAATTTACTTGGGACGGCAGGGTAATACCGCATATAGGTAGGTATGGTGGACTAATCTGGAATAACTTTTGGGTTCAAGGTTTTTGATGTACAAGCAGAATTCCCACTTAGTATAGGCAAATGCTAGCAATTAGATTGAGAATCGGCCAGCTAGAGAGAAACAACAATCATAACCATGCTTTATGCATAAGTAACATTGGACACTAGCATGAGTAGGATATGAACACCATAAACATAAATATTGTAGAGGCTATGTTGGTTTTGATTCAACTACATGCATGAACATGTGCCAAGTCAAGCCACTCGAACATTCAGAGGAGGATACCATATCATCATACTACATCACAATCATTTTAACGCAATGTTGCTATCCAAGATAAATCATTATCAACTCCCAGCTACTTATGCATGGCATGAGAAACTATAATCTCTAATTGTCATTGAAAACATGTTTAATCATAATGGGATGAAGCATGGATACTTGGTCAAACATATTTACAAAGACAGAACAAGTCGAGTTCATACCAGTTTCTCTCTACCACGGTCATTTCATTGAATATCATCATTATTGCCTTTCACTTGCACGACTGAACGATATGAAAATAATAATAGTGCAAGAGTGCCATGGACTAAGCTGGAATCTGCAAGACATTTTATTCAACAGGAGAAGACAAGGTAAAATGTGCTCTTTATTAGTTCGACAATTATTTATATGAGAGCCACTCAACATTTTCATCGTGGTCTTCTCCTCGGTACAACTCAAATAAAAAGAAAAGAGATTCAGATAGACACACCGGAATATTTTTGGAGTTTTTGGTTTTCTTGAACAAGCAAATAAAAGGGAAAAGCAAAAACGAGAAAAACTATTTACACGGGAAAGGTCCCAACAAGCAAAAGAAGAACAAGGAAATCTTTTTGGGTTTTCTTTTTAATGCTACTACTAAGCATGCATAGAAAGTAAATTAACTACAAGTAATTATTTTTTTGGGGTTTTCTGAAGTTTTTCAAACACACAAGAAGAAAGCAAGAAAATAAATCTAAGCATGGATGATACAATGAAAAAGTGTTAGCACCGACAAATGGAATAAGTGAACATGAATGTAAAGTCGGTGGAAACATGTACTTCCCCAAGCTTAGGTTTTTGGGCTAACTTGGTAGTCGATCAGTAGCCCGGAGGGTAGTAGAGGTGCTGGGAGCGGGCATCCACTCGTCCCACTGCTGAGGCTCCTCTTGTGCCGCTTCCGCAGCAGCCTGGGCGTTCCGGTAGGCGATGATGTCCGCAGGCATGATCCTATATCCGTCCCTGGCAGCAGAATCAAACAAAGCAGGTGCAGGCAGTGGAATAATTTCCTGAGTTTTAACGCTAAAAACCAGGTTATAAGGAATGGGGATATCAGGATAATCTCATGCAAGAAAATGGTGGTGTTCCATGGCTGCCCGGTCTAGGTAAACCTTGGTCAGAGGGTAATCATGAGGGCGCATCTCAACCTCGAAGTGAGCCGCCAAACGAGTAGAAAAAATCCGACCATGTATTTCACCCTGCGATTTATTAAAATGGAGGTGACAAGCCACAATAGCTCCCAAGCTATGGGTGTTGTCACCCTCTAGTGCTCGGCGTAAAACAGCGAAGTTTGGTGCGCTGAGTGCACCTACTTTCTTTCTAGCATGCAATCACTTAGCAACAAATAAAGCCAAATAATGTACGGCAGGAAAGTGTATGCTAGCAGCCGTGGTGGCTGACACCCCTCTCTCATCTCCCATAGTCAAAGTGCGATAAAAGTCCTCAAACCCAGCCGGCCTAGGCTCGGCTAAGCTCCCATCAGAAGGGATCAAGCATATATCACAAAATTAAGTAAGTGGCATCTGATGGTTCTCAACATATAAATGAAAGCTCACTTCAGGAGGATTATTTCTAGGCGGGAAAGTAATACTCTGAACAGAGATATTTGTGAGGATTTCGTGCTGGTCACACTCATCTGCGATGAAGTCGGTGAGGCCGGCATTTGCAACATATTGTGTGAATGATACGTCTCCAACGTATATATAATTTTTTATTATTCCATGCTATTATATTATCAATCTAGGATGTTTTATATGCATTTATATGCTATTTTATATGATTTTTAGGACTAACTTATTAACCTAGAGCCCAGTGAAAGTTTCTGTTTTTCCTTGTTTTTGATTACCATAGAAAAGGAATACCAAACGGAGTCCAATTGACATGCGAATTTTTGATGATTTTTTATGGACCAAAAGAAGCCCCCGGAGTAAAAGAGTTGGGCCAGAAGAGTCCCAGGCCGCCCACGAGGGTGGGGGCGTGCCCTACCCCCCTGGGCGCGTCCCCCTATCTCGTGGACGACTCGGAGACCCCCCCTGACGTGATACCTACGCCAAAAATTCCTATAAATATAGAAACCTCAAGAAAATAACCTAGATCGGGAGTTCCGCCACCGCAAGCCTCTATAGCCACCAAAAACCAATCGGGACCCTGTTCCGGCACCCTGTCGGAGGGGGATCCCTCGCCGGTGGCCATCTTCATCATCCCGGTGCTCTCCATGACGAGGAAGGAGTAGTTCACCCTCGGGGCTGAGGGTATGTACCAGTAGCTATGTGTTTGATCTCTCTCTCTCTCTCTCTCTCTCTCTCCCGTGTTCTTGATATGGCACGATCTTGATGTGTCGCGAGCTTTGCTATTATAGTTGGACCTTATGATGTTTCTCCCCCTCTACTCTCTTGTAATGGATTGAGTTTTCCCTTTGAAGTTATCTTATCGGATTGAGTCTTTAAGGATTTGAGAACACTTGAAGTATGTCTTGCATGTGCTTATTTGTGGTGACAATGGGATATTCACGTGATCTACTTGATGTATGTTTTGGTGATCAACTTGCGGGTTCAGTGACCTTGTGAACTTATGCATAGGGGTTGGCACATGTTTTCATCTTGACTCTCTGGTAGAAACTTTGGGGCACTCTTTGAAGTTCTTTGTGTTGGTTGAATAGATGAATCTGAGATTGTGTGATGCATATCGTATAATCATACCTGCGGATACTTGAGGTGACATTGGAGTATCTAGGTGACATTAGGGTTTTGGTTGATTTGTGTCTTAAGGTGTTATTCTAGTACGAACTCTAGGATAGATCGAACGGAAAGAATAGCTTCGTGTTATTTTACTATGGACTCTTGAATAGATCGATCAGAAAGGATAACTTTGAGGTGGTTTCGTACCCGACAATAATCTCTTCTTTTGTTATCCGTTATTAGTGACTTTGGAGTGTCTCTTTGTTGCATCTTGAGGGATAGTCATATGATCTAATTATGTTATTATTGTTGGGAGAACTTGCACTAGTGAAAGTATGAACCCTAGGCCTTGTTTCAACGCATCGCGATACCGTTTTCGCTCACTCTTATCATTAGTTACCTTGCTGTTTATATATTTTCAGATTACAAAAACCTATATCTACCATCCATATTGCACTTGTATCACCATCTCTTCGCCGAACTAGGGCACCTATACAATTTACCATCATATTGGGTGTGTTGGGGACACAAGAGACTCATTGTTATTTGGTTGCAGGGTTGTTTGAGAGAGACCATCTTCATCGTACGCCTCCCACAAATTGATAAACCTTAGGTCATCCACTTGAGGGAAATTTGCTACTGTCATACAAACCTCTGCACTTGGAGGCCCAACAACGTCTACAAGAATAAGGTTGTGTAGTAGACATCAAGCAATTTTTGGCGCCGTTGCCGAGGAGTGAGTGCTTGAAGGTATATCTTTAGATCTTGCAATCAAATTTTTTGTTTCTTGTTTTATCACTAGTTTAGTTTACAAAAGAAAACTACAAAAAAATGGAATTGAGGGTGCCTCATATGTTTCATCTTTTAATGTCTTTCGTGAAAATAAGGATTCCGATAATTGTGCGAAAGTGTTAGAAGAAGAATGCATTAAAATGTTTGGCACTAAATATTTGAATGATGAGCATGATTGCGATGTTGTTAGTATGAATTCTTTGAATATCCATGATGCTAATGATATGCAAAGCCACAAGCTTGGGGATGCTATGTTTAATGAAAATGATATTTTTAGTCCCCCAAGTTTTGATATGCAAATTTATTATGATGATAGCATGCCTCCTACTTATGATGATTATACTAATGAAAGTGGGTTTGGAAGAGTATCAACTTTAGGAAGTAATGATGCCACTATTTTGTAGGGTGTTGAATCTGATTGTGATAATTATAAACGTGGATTTGGAGAGGTCATGACTTTATTTAGTGATGAATCCACTATTTCGGAAGAGGTTCCAATTCATTATGAGAACAAAGTTGCTATCTATGATGATTATTGTGATGACATGTATGGTATAAAGAATAATGATAACCATGAAACTTGTCATCATGATTTTAATTTTCAATTGGATTATGATTCACATGATAGTTATTTTGTTGAGTTTTCTCCCACTACTATTCCGAATGAGAAGAATTTTTCTGATGTGGAGAGTAGTAAATTTTTTATGCTTGTAGATCATGAAAAGAATTCTTTATGTGATGGTTATATTGTTGAATTCATTCATGATGCTACTGAAAATTATTATGAGGGAGGAATATATGCTTGTAGGAATTGCAATAATATCAAGTTTCCCCTCTATGTGCTTAAATCTTGAAGTTATGCTTGTTTTGCTTTCCTATGCTAGTTGATTCTTGTTCCCATAAATAATTTGCTCACAAAATCCATATGCATAGGAAGTGGGTTAGACTTAAATGTGTTAGTCATATGCTTCATGATGCTCTCTTTATGTTTCAATTATTATCTTTTATGTGAGCATCATTGAAATCATCATGTCTAGCTAGGGGCGTTAAACGTTAGCGCTTGTTGGGAGGCAACCCAATTTTATTTTTGTTCTTTGCCTTTTGCTACTGTTTAGTAATAAATAATTCATCTAGCCTCTGGTTAGATGTGGTTTTATGTTTTAATTAGTGCTTGTGCCAAGTAGAACCTTTGGGAAGACTTGGGTGAAGTCTTTCCGATCTTGCTGTAAAAAACAGAAACTTTTGCACTCACGAGTTTAGCTACCATTTTTTACTGGAGAGTAATTTTAGGTTGATTATTTTTGCAGATGATTAATAGAGAAATTCCTCAGGTCCAACAATTTATTTCAGAATTTTTGGATTTACAGAAGTATTCGAATGATACTGATTACTGCAGACTGTTCTGTCTTTGACAGATTCTGTTTTCATTGTGTTGTTTGCTTATTTTGATGAATCTATGAGTAGTATCAGAGGGTATGAACCATAGAGAAGTTGGAATACAGTAGATATTACACCAATATGAATTTAGAGCGAGTTCATAACAGTACCTGAGTGGTGATTTATTTTCTTATACTAACGGAGCTTACGAGTTTTCTGTTGAGTTTTGTGTTGTGAAGTTTTCAGGTTTTGGGTAAAGATTCGATGGACTATGGAATAAGGAGTGGAAAGAGCCTAAGCTTGGGGATGCCCAAGGCACCCCAAGCTAATATTCAAGGACAACCAAGATCCTAAGCTTAGGGATGCCCCGGAAGGCATCCCCTCTTTCGTCTTTGTTCATTGGTAACTTTACTTGGAGCTATATTTTTATTCACCACATGATATGTGTTTTGCTTGGAGCGTCATTTTATTCTATTTTGTTTTGCTTGCTGTTTGAATAATTTCCCAAGATCTTAAATTCTTAGATGTTAGAGAGTCTTCACATAGTTACATAATTATCCAATTACTCGTTGATCTTCACTTATATCTTTCGGAGTAGTTTGTCGTTTGCTCTAGTGCTTCACTTATATCTTTTAGAGCATGGCAATGGTTTTATTTTATAGAAATTATTGATCTCCCATGCTTAACTTATATTATTTTGAGAGTCTTTTAGAACAGCATGGCAATTTGCTTTGGTTATGAAACTAGTCCTAATATGATAGGCATCCAAGATGGGTATAATAAAAACTTTCATATAGAGTACATTAAATATTATGAGAAGTTTGATACTTGATAATTGTTTTGAGATATAAATATGATGATATTAGAGTCGTGCTAGTTGAGTAATTGTGAAATTGAGAAATACTTGTGTTGAGGTTTGCAAGTCCCGTAGCATGCACGTATGGTAACCGTTGTGTGAAAAATTTGAAGCATGAGGTGTTCTTTGATTGCCTTCCTTATGAGTGGTGGTCGGGGACGAGCGATGGTCTTTTCCTACCAATCTATCCCTCTAGGAGCATGCACGTAGTGCTTGGTTTTGATAACTTGTAGATTTTTGCAATAAGTATGTGAGTTCTTTATAACTAATGTTGAGTCCATGGATTATATGCACTCTCACCCTTCCATCATTGCTAGCCTCTTCGGTACCGTGCATTGCCCTTTCTCACCTCGAGAGTTGGTGCAAACTTCACCGGTGCATCCAAACCCCGTGATATGATATGCTCTATCACACATAAGCCTCCTTATATCTTCCTCAAAACAGCCACCATACCTACCTATTATGGCATTTCCATAGCCATTCCGAGATATATTGCCATGCAACTTTCCACCGTTCCGTTTATTATGACACGCTTTATCATTCTCATATTGCCTTGCATGATCATTTAGTTGACATCGTATTTGTGGCAAAGCCACCGTTCATATTTTTTTATACATGTCACTCTTGATTCATTGCACATCTCGGTACACCGCCGGAGGCATTCACATAGAGTCATATTTTTGTTCTAAGTATCAGTTGTAATTCTTCAGTTGTAAGTAAATAAAAGTGTGATGGTCTTCATTATTAGAGCATTGTCCCATGTGAGGAAAGGTGTGACGTCCCTGATTCGACCGTACACTAATAATACACGCAAATGTGTACGATCAAGATCAGGGACTCACCGGAAGATATCACAACACAACTCTAGACACAAATAAAATAATGCAAGCTTCATATTACAAGCTAGGGGCCTTGAGGGATCGAATACAAAAGCTCGAAAGCACAAGAGTCAGCGGAAGCAAAAATATCTGAGTACAGACATAAGTTAGACAAGGATGCCTTAAGAAGGCTAGCACAAAAGCAACACGATCGAAGAGGCAAGGCCTCCTGCCTGGGACCTCCTAACTACTCCTGGTCTTCGGCGGTCTCCACGTAGTAGTAGGCATCGGCGGTGGCATCTGGCTCCTGGGCTTCGACATCTGGTTGCATCAACCGCAAAGAAGAAGAAAGGGGGGAAAGTGGTAGCAAAGCAACCGTGAGTACTCATCCAAAGTACTCGCAAGCATCAGATCTATACTAAGTATGCATTGGTATCAAATGGAAGGGCTGTATCTGTGGACTAAACTGCAGAATGCCAGAATAGAGGGGAAGGTCTAGCCTATCAAAGACTAGCATCTTCAAGTAGCTCCAAGCATCTTGCAACATGTAGAAGAGTAAAGAATAACAGTTTATAATTAACAAGCATGTTGTAACGTTAAGGCCCAGAGATCCTTCCTCGACTCCCTGTGAGAAAGCAATCCCGGAGCTACATATCCAAGTATCCATTTCTAGTTGTAAAAGATCAGGATATAAGTCTGAACGTCCATTACATGGACACGGCTATTAATAGATAATCTTCCCTGCATGGGTGCACCACCTTTTCCAACACGCTTGATTACTCTGGCAGGACACACTTTCCTGGGTCATGCCCGGCCTCGGAAGATCAACACGTCGCAACCCTACCTAGGCTTAGTAGAGAGGTCCTCGCTGGTCTACCTCCTAAGCACTCCGGGGTCTGGGCCCATCGTCCGTTGCACTTTGGGTCGTTGTGCGCAGGGAGGACCTAGGCACCACCTCTGAGGTGCCGGCCCAGCCGTGCCGCACTGCTGAACTGGACATCTGACAAAGCTTTGGCTGATACCACGATGTCGAGGCCCATAACTATTCTCACGCGGTGGTTGGTGCATAAAGGCCAGAGGCCAACTCAGAACAAATACCCAAACCATGGTGTATTATTAGCTTGTGGAGACGAGCAGAGACTCGCGATCGAAGTGACCCCGTCGCCCCGTCTCGTGGACTTACGACAAGGGCCCAGAATGCCCGGCCGTGCCACGTCATTATCTTGCGGGTGCTCTCCGGGCCCACCCGACTTTCCCAAAGGTCTCATGTAAAGTCAAGGTAACCGTGTGTCCAAAAATCAAGGGGAAAACCCGAGGAATCACCCACGGAGGATTCCACTCGATGTAATCATCAAGGTGAACGTAAGAGGATCCACCCTCAAGGTTCACACACGAGGTGTTGCACGACAGAGCCATATCGGGAATGGTGAAAGAGGAAATCACCCTCGTTGACCACGACCGAATAGCTACACTACAGAGATCTCATCATGAGTGATGTATGAGGTTCCACCCTCGGCACTCGATGGTAAGTCTGCAGAGTCGAGCAACAAAAAGGGCGTGATGTGAGGTGTCGGGCTCTGGTCGTCGATCACGTTGATCGAGTCATCGAAGATGAAGCAGGGGCAACCAGGACAAGGTGGGGGTCACTGATGGATCTCTAACCAACCTATACTAAGCAGTTTAGGATAAGTAGGTAAGGTACAATGAGCAGGTTACAAAAGCAGGCTATGCATAGGAATAGGAGCAAACAATAATAGTAGCAAAATCTAATGCAAGCATGAGAGAATGGAATGGGCGATATCGGGATGATCAAAGGGGGGAGGCTTGTTGGGGAACATTGCATAAAATCAAAATTTTCCTACGTTCACCAAGATCAATCTAGGAGTTCATCCAGCAACGAGAGAGAGGAGTGCATCTACATATCCTTGTAGATCGCGAGCGGAAGCGTTCAAGAGAACGAGGTTGAGGGAGTTGTACTCGTCGTGATCCAAATCACCGGAGATCCTAGCACCGAACGGACGGCACCTCCGCGTTCAACACATGTACGGTCAGCGTGACGTCTCCTCCTTCTTGATCCAGCAAGGGGGAAGGAGAGGTTGATGAAGATCCAGCAGCACGACGGCGTGGTGGTGGATGCAGCAGGGATCCGGCAGGGCTTCACCAAGTGTCTGTGAGAGGGAGAGGTTTAGCAAGGGGGAAGGGAGGCGCCAAGTGCAAGGGTGCGGATGCCCTCCCCCATCTTTATATAGGGTCCCCAGGGGGGGCACTGGCCCTGGAGATCGGCCAGGGGGGAGGCTTGCCCCCCAAGGCAAGTGGAGGCGCCCCCCACCCTAGGGTTTCCAACCCTAGGCACAGGGGGGGCACAGGGGGGGGCCCAGGGGGGCGCACCAGCCCATCAGGGGCTGGTACCCTCCCCACTTCAGCCCACGGGGCCCTCCGGAATAGGTGGCCCCACCCGGTGGACCCCCGGGACCCTTCCAGTGGTCCCGGTAAAATACCGGTGACACCCGAAACTTTCCCGATGGCCGAAACAACACTTCCTATATATAATTCTTTACCTCCGGACCATTACGGAACTCCTCGTGACATCCAGGATCTCATCCGGGACTCCGAACAACTTTCGGGTTACTGCATATTCATATCTCTACAACCCTAGCGTCACCGAACCTTAAGTGTGTAGATCCTACGGGTTCGGGAGACACGCAGACATGACCGAGACGCCTCTCCGGTCAATAACCAACATCGAGATAAGGATACCCATGTTGGCTCCCACATACTCCTCGATGATCTCATTGAATGAACCACGATGTCGAGGATTCAATCAATCCCGTATACAATTCCCTTTGTCAATTGGTACGTTACTTGCCCGAGACTCGATCGTCGGTATCCCAATACCTCGTTCAGTCTCATTACCGGCAAGTCACTTTACTCGTACCATAATGCATGATCCCGTGACCAGACACTTGGTCATATTGAGCTCATTATGATGATGCATTACCGAGTGGGCCCAGAGATACCTCTCCGTCATACAGAGTGATAAATCCAAGTCTCGATTCGTGCCAACCCAACAGACACTTTCGGAGATACCCGTAGTGCACCTTTATAGCCACCCAGTTACGTTGTGATGATTGGCACACCCAAAGTACTCCTACGGTATCCGGGAGTTGCACAATCTCATGGTCTAAGGAAATGATACTTGACATTTGGAAAAGCTCTAGCGAAACGAACTACATGATCTTTGTGCTATGCTTAGGATTGGGTCTTGTCCATCACGTCATTCTCCTAATGATGTGATCCCGTTATCAATGACATCCAATGTCCATAGTCAGGAAACCATGACCATCTGTTGATCAACGAGCTAGTCATCTAGAGGCTTACTAGGGACTTGTTGTGGTCTATGTATTCACACACGTATTACGATTTCCGGATAATACGATTATAGCATGAACAATAGACAATTATCATGAATAAAGAAATATAATAATAACCATTTTATTATTGCCTCTAGGGCATATTTCCAGCAGGGCTTGCCTGGAAGCTCCACTGAAAGGGAAGAAGGGTCGTCACCAACGTAGTCGATCACAGGGGCATCAGCAGTGGTCTCGGGGTCTACCGGAGAGAAGAGGGGGAAGGAACAGTAAATACACGCAAACATATGCATAACAAGACAAGAAGCGGGGCTAGAAGTGTTCTAACGCAGCGCTAGGCGATACTGGCGAAGGGGGAAACATCCGAGAAAGTTTTCCCGGTTCCAGATGTTTGTCAGATAGATGAACCGGAGGGGAAAGGTTGCATGTTTGCTAAGCTAGGGATGTGTGGCGGGCGAACAGACCGCGTATTCGGATTCGTCTAGTCGTTCTGAGCAACTTTCATGTATAAAACTTTTTCATCCGAGCTACAGATTAGTTTCTATTAATTTCCAAAGTTTTAATTCATTTTCGAAATTAACAGAATTAATTTAAATAGATAAAAGCCATTACTGTGTCAGCATGACATCAGCATGATGTCATCAGTCAACAGTCTGTTTGACTGGTCAAACTAGCACGTGGGTCCTAGTTGTCATTGACTAACGCTAATTAACAGTTTAATTAGTTAATAAGTTAATTAGGTTAATTAACAGGATTAATTAAGTTAATAAATAAATTACTTTTAATTATTATTATTTTTAATTCTTTTTTAAACCTTATATTTTTGTTTTAGGGGTTGGGCCCCACGTGTAAGTGGCACAGGGGCTAGCGGACACGCGGGTGTAGCGGTTGCGGGCACGTGCCCGAGGGGGCAGACCCGGGCGGGTCAGATGGCGGGCGAGGCCGCGAAAAAGGCAAGGGACGGTGCCAACGCAGCTGGTGGGTGGTGGCCGGCGAGACGGGAGCGCCGGCAGGCGCGCGGATGGGAGGCGGTGCTGTAGCAGGGGCGACAGCGGCGAGCGAGGCAAGCGGCAGCCTGGGAGGAGCAGATCCGCAGCAAGGGGCGGGCGGCGGCGGCCATGGGCGCATGCGGGGCGAGGGTGTGGTGGTGGCCGGAGCGGGGGAAGGCCATGGTTGCGGCGGACCAACACCGCGGGCGGGAGGAGCGGACAGAGGCGAGGCGGACTCGGCGAAGCGGCAAGCGAAGCGCTGGCTGCATGGGCGCAATGGGCGCTTGTGGACGGGGCATCATGGGCGAAGCGCGACCCATGGCCGGGGAGAGGTGCGGGCGGCTAGGCGCGGGGAGCACGGCCGGGGACGACGTCATACGGCGAGCGAAGAGAGGGGGAAGGGGGAGCGTGCTCACGGGGCCCTGTAGTTGTGCTAAAATGAGCTCGGGGAGGCGTCGGAGCTCGGGGCGGCGGTGGTCGACGACGAGGATGGCGCGATGGAGCCGCTGGGGAGGAGGACGGGGACGATCCGAGGAGGGGGGGGAAGGTCTGGCGACGGCGTGGCGTCGGTTGGTGGCAGGGTCGAGGCAGCGGTGCCTGGAGCGCCACGGGGTCGAGCCCCTGATCTGGATCGGGGGGAGGAGGAGAGTGAGCGACGTGGGGAGAGTGTGGGAGACTTGTCCAGATATTTTAGGTGCGTGGGGGGATAAGAGCATCTCTAGTAGAACCCTCAAATCCTCAAATGTAAAATCAGTTTTAAGGGTTGAGAATTGCCCAGTTTTGACACTTTTACGGGTTGAAAAACAGAGGCAAAGACTAGAACCCTCAAACCAAACCCTTAGATCGGAATATTCCGTTCTAAGGGTTGGGTTTGAGGGTTCTAGTCTTTGACCCAACCCCAACCCTTAAAACTGTCATTTCATATATCACACATTTTATCACATTTCATCATATGACATATCACAAATTCAATCACATTTGACATAAAACAATAATCATTCTAGTTATTATTACAGCACCGAATAAAACAATAATCATTCAAATTATTACAACAATTGTTCGAATCAAATAGGACATAGAAAAGTAAAACAAAGATACATCATGGGCCAGTACGCCGTCCATCCAACTGCCAGTGGTGCTCAACTAGATCATCCCGGAGACGACCATGAGTGCTTGCATCCTCAATCTCACGATGTGCTTCAAGAAAGGCGTGTATGCGAGAAGGGTTTCTTTCCGGTTGCACACGCGTACCAACATTGTCATAGAAACAAGGGAGGTTTAACCCTCTCACATCCTCTAGGATCATGTTGTGTAGAATCACACAACATTTCATGATGTTCACCAAGGTTTTCTTGTCCCAAAACCGAGCTGGACCCCGAACTATGGCAAACCTTGCTTGTAAAACACCAAAAGCTCTCTCAATATCTTTGCGGGCTGCCTCTTGTGCCTTGGTGAAATGAGCCTCTTTTCTTGTTAAGGGCACCCCATTTTTCTCCTTGATGGACTTCACAAGAGTTGCCCATTCGGGATAAATGCCATCGGTGAGATAGTATCCCATTGAATACTCATTGTTCATGATTTTGTAGTTGCAAGTGGAGCATCCCCGAAATTAATCTTTTGAACAATGGAGATCTATTGAGGATATTGATATCATTGAGTGTTCCCGGCAACCCAAAAAATGCATGCCAAATCCATGTGTCCTCTGATGCTACGGCCTCAAGCACAATGGTAGCATCACGGCTTTTACCGCAATACATTCCATGCCATGCCTTTGGGCAATTTTTCCACCGCCAATGCATGCAATCAAGACTACCAAGCATCCCCGGCCATCCCCTTTTTTCATTCATTTCCATTAATGTCTTAATATCTTCCTCGTTTGGTGCCCGAAGATACTTCTCACCATACAACCGGATGACCAACTTGGCAAACCTACGGACGGACTCCGTGGTTGTATCTTCCCCAATGCGAAGATACTCGTCGGTATAATCCGCGGGTATGCCATAAGCGAGTACCCGCATTGCCGCCGATATCTTTTGATATGCACTAAACCCCATGATACCGGCGGCGGTTCTACGACGCGTAAAGTAATAGGAGGCAGCCTCACAATCTTTGACAATGATCACAAACAAACTACGACGCATTCGGTACCTTCTGCGAAAAAGACGAGCAGGGTATGTAGGTACCTCCGCGAAGTAGTCTTGCATCAAATGCTCGTGTCCGAGAGCACGGTTCCGGTAGATGGTGAGTCGCCCCATCTTCGACCCTCTCCTCTGATCCATAAGTTTCACGCGATCTTCAAACGCTTGCACATCGACGAGGAGGCTCATCATCTCAACGTCGTCGTCTTGCAACAACTCGTCAATGTCAGAATCGTCGGATGACGACCAATCCGACGCATCGGACAACGAATCCATGTCGACGTTGTTCAACACCATCTACAAGGTGAGTGCCAAAATGTAAAAATGAAGCAAAAAGCAAAAATGTCTTGGAAGAAAATGGAAGAAAAATGTATACCTTGGCGGAGGTGGCTGGGCCAGCGGGAGGGCTGAGGGCGGGCGGCGGGCCGAGGGCGGGCGGGCGGGCGGCGGAGGCGCCGGCGGGGAGGGCGGGTCGTTCGGGCGGGCGGAGGCGGGCGGGGCGGGCGGGCGGGCGGGCGGACGGAGGCGGCGGGCGGGCGGCGGGCGGAGGCGGCGGGCGGGCGGGGGCGGGCGGGCGGGCGGGCGGCGGGCGGAGGCGGGCGGGAGCGGGCGGGCGGGGGGGCGGGCGGGCGGGCGGAGGCGGGGCGGCGGGGGCGGGCTGGGCGGGGAGGCGGCGGAGGGCGGCCGGGCGGCAAGGGCGGAGGGCGGGCGGGGGACGCGGGCGGCGGGCGGGCGGGCGGGGAACGAAAGGGCGGGCGGAGGGCGGAGGAATTCTTCGGGGGAAAGGAGTCTTGGTCGGGGAGAAACTCCCCCCAACCCTCACTTCTACAGGCCGGGAGGAGGTTTGAGGGTTCGACCTCTAATTTTTTTTACGGATTTGAGGGTTTAGGGGTTCTAGTCTACGGGTTTTTTTTGGACGAAAACCGTAAAAAACGGTTATTTTTAGAGATTTGAGGGTTTGAGGGCTCTACTAGAGATGCTCTAAGGGAGAGGGAGAGGTGGGCCGGCCAGGTGGTCTGGTGGTCCAGCTGGGCCACGGCCCAGTGGGGAAGGGACTTCCCTCTTTTACTATTTTTATTTATTTTTTCTTTTCTTTTTACTTACTTTAAAATTGAATTTGGAACCGACTTTGAATCAATGCGAAGTTAACAACAGTAAAATCAATGACATGGCACCATTACCAGTGGTTTACTGTAGCATAATTATCCGGGCGTTACAATTCTCCTCCACTACAAGAAATCTCGTCCTGAGATTTAGGAGGTAGAAGGAAACAAAGCGGGGTATTCATCACGCAAGCGATCCTTGCGTTCCCAAGTGGCTTCGTCTTCAGAATGATGTGACCACTGGACTTTGAGGAACTTGATCGCCTTCTGACGTGTGCGGCGGTCATCTTGGTCGAGAATGCGGACCGGATGCTCTTTATAGGAGAGGTCTTGTTGCAACTAGAGCATTTCATGACCCATTGCTCGGATGGGGTCCTTGAAGCAGCGTCGGAGTTGTGACACGTGGAACACATCATGAACCTGAGAAAGGTTGGACGGAAGCTCCAACTGGTATGCCACTTTTCCACGCCTCTCGAGAATAGTGAAAGGACCAATATAGCAAGGAGCTAGCTTGCCCTTGATCCCAAAGCGGTGTGCGCCCTTCATTGGTGTGACTCGAAGATAGGCCTTTTCACCAGGTTGATAGACCATGTCTTTGTGATGACGGTCATAATTACTCTTTTGACGTGACTGAGCAGTCTTGAGATTCTCGCGAATGACGCGGACTTGTTCTTCGGCGTGTTGGATAATATCCAGACCGAAGAGTGGACATTCCCCAGTTTCTGACGAGTTTAGAGGGGTTCGGCACTTTCGTCCATATAACACTTCGAAGGGATCCATCTTCAGACTAGCTTGATAGCTATTTTTGTAAGAGAACTCAGCATACGGGAGAGATTCCTCCCATTTCTTGCCGAAGGAAATAACACAAGCTCGAAGCATGTCTTCGAGAACTTGATTGACGCGTTCAACTTGTCCCTGAGACTGGGGGTGAAAAGCAGTGCTGAATGACAGATGAGTTCCCATAGCTTCTTGGAAACTTGCCCAGATTCTTGAAGTGAATAAGCTGCCATGGTCTGAACTGATTACCAGCGGAATACCGTGAAGTGAAACAATTCTGGACATATAGAGAGTTTCCAGCTGACTAGCAGTGATCGTTTCTTTGACGGCCAAAAAGTGTGCAACTTTAGAAAGCCGGTCAATGACAACAAGAATAGCATGGTTACCTTTCTGCGGTTTGGGAAATCCAGTGATGAAGTCCATTTCAACATGGTCCCATTTCCATTCAGGAATAGAGATACGTTGCAGAGTTCCAACAGGCCTTTGATGTTCTGCTTTGATACGATGGCAAACGTCACATTCAGCAACATAACGAGCAATGTCTTGCTTCATATTTAGCCACTAGAATCTGTGACAAATGTCTTGGTACATCTTGGTGCTACCGAGATGAATAGACAAAGGTGTATCATGAGCTTCTTTTATAACCTCCGTAGTCATATCCAGGTTGTCTTTTGAAGGAACCACTAGGCGACCTTTGAAGAAAAAAGTGCCAACATTATCAACAGTGAAGAATGACGGCCTTCCTTCTGCGAGGTAGCGTTTAATCTTCTCAACTTGAGAGTCATGTCCCTGAATTCTCTTGATGGAGTCCAAGAGATCTGGTTCGACAACCAGGGTATTGAGGGAACCCTGGGAAACAACGCGGAGGTTCATCTTGCGGAATTCTGGAGGAGGGGGACAACATGGAGGTTCAGCTTTCTGAATTCTTCAACAAGTGAGGGTTGAACTTTGTGAACCTCGAGATGGTTGCAATATGACTTGCGGCTCAAGGCATCAGCCATTACATTAGCCTTGCCTGGTGTATAGGAAATATCCATGTGAAAATTTGCTACCATCTCCATCCATCTCTGCTGACGGAGGTTCAGGTTTGGCTGGGTAAACAGATACTTCAGACTTTGGTGGTCGGTGAAGATCTCGCAACGATTACCGAGGAGGTAATGTCGCCATTGTTTTAGTGCATGTATAACGGCAGCAAGCTCAAGGTCGTGAACTGGGTAGTTCTCTTCGTGAGGGCGCAATTGGCGAGATGCATATGCAATCACTCTGCGCTCTTGCATTAGAACACAGCCTAGTCGTTGACGTGAAGCGTCACAGTAAATGATGAAATCCTTCTTAGTATCTGGGGGAGCAAGCATTGGGGCAGAAGTCAGCTTGTCTTTGAGTGCTTGGAAACTTTTCTGGCACTTTTCTGCCCACTCGAAATTGATGCCTTTGTGAACCAGTCCAGTCAGGGGCTTGGCGATCTTTGATAAGTTCTTGACAAATCGACAGCAATAGCTGGCGAGTCCGAGAAAACTTCTTACTTGTTTGACATTCTTCGGAGGAGTCCAATGAATAATAGCCTGAACTCGTTCGGGGTTGACGGCAATACCATCCTTGGAGATGACATGCCCAAGGTAGGTCACTTCGGGTAGCCAGAATTCACACTTGGAATACTTAGCATATAGTTGATGTTCTCGAAGCTTTTCCAGAACAAGTCGAAGGTGTTCAGCATGTTCGTCTTTATTCTTGGAATAAACTGACATGGCGGCTTATACCAAAAACCGTGACCCGCCATATAACCTTAGGCCCCGTTTAAGCCGCCACCATACGCTTCATAGCCTGTATAACCCGGTAATATTCTTTGGTTTAACCATGCTTGCTTATTCATCCTCATAATTTGGTTATGCATAATATATTTCACCCTTAAACTCTGGCCGGCTTAACAGTTACAATTCTTAACTCGGCAGGTATCATTAGTCCCCTTTTAAGCCGCCAATATGAATATCCGCGTACTTCAGTGTTCATGTTCCGGCTTAACACATTGGCCGTTTATAGCACTTTACTTTTGAATCAATGGTCCGGCTTAACAGTATTAGTCTGAAACCAGGAATATTTCTTCTTTTGGGCCTTCATCCTCAAAATGGGCAAGACTATCCCTGCATGCAACTGGGTTGTTTCCCAGGGCACCGAGGAAGAATTGAACAAGTATGTTCAAACAGGCGTCCTGGCCATAAAAGATGTCATCCATTGGAGGGTCCCAGGCACAGAAACCCCTCCCGAGCCCAAGGACGGTGAAATAATTGTCTTCACTGATCATATGCTCCGGGGTTTCACCCCCCAGGCTCAAAATTCTTCCAGGATGTGTTACATTTCTACCAACTCCATCCTCAAGATATAGGTCCCAATTCTATCTCAAACATTTGCAACTTTCAAGAGTTCTGTGAAGTATACATTCAACAAGATCCCACTTTGGAACTGTTCAGGGAATTTTATTACTTAAACCGGCAGACTGAGTTCACTGATGGGCCCAGCCTAGAGTTAGGTGGCATCTCTATTCAGCGACGGAAAGAAGCTACTTTTCCAGCGGCCACTTTGCCCAGTCATCCCAAAGACTGGAACCAAACTTGGTTTTATTGCAAAGACAATTCTCCAGAAGGGGAAAACCCTCTGCCGGGTTATCGCGCCAGCCGGCTTAGCAACAGGAATCCTCTTCCAGACCGCATCCGTATAGCAAAATAGAACAAATATATATGCTAGTCTTTTGAAGATCCGAGCCTTAATGGCCAACAACTTGACTGGAATCGATCTGGTTCGATGCTGGGTCACCTGGAGAGTCTTGCCCTTAAGTTGCCGCCCCGACTTAATGTGCGAGTATACCGGCGAGTTAAAAGATCCACAACGCCACTGCCAGATTGAGTTGACTGACGAAGACATCAATAACATGACCAAGTCTCTATTAAGCGAGAGCTTGGAAGATTCCAGCAAAGCCGGATTGAATCCTTTCTGCATTCTTAACAAACCGCCAGCTGTAAGCTTTTAACCAACTTTGCAATTGAATCATATCTTTAATTAAATTGCCCTTTCATACCCATTTGATTTTTGCAGGACGATTCACATTTTTGGAATAAGAAGCCGCAAGATAAGCCGACCAAGAAAGCTTGGACAAAAACCAAGGCTACTAAAGAGCCTGCCAAGAAGAAGTCCAATCCTTCCAAGTTATTTGAATTGGATGATAATGATGAGTCGGAGGTAACACTTGACTCCCTTGCCTCATTTTTTGTACGTCTTATTAAAAATGATCACTATTTGGATGATGCAGAAGGAAGAAAGCCAATGTTGAAGAGGTAACTATCCTTTCCTCCGACTCTGAACCTTTGCCAAGATAGAAAGTTCGTCAAGCAAGGCGGAAAGTAAGGTTTTCTCTTCCTTTAGATTATTTGGATCCCAACTTTCTTTTGAAGAAGCAGCAACATGAAGCTCGCTGCACGACCCGGAACAGCGGTGGCAGAATTCTTTCCTCCAGCTTACCAAACACACCGGTGCCTCGCAAGCGTCAATGGGAGGTTTCAAATATTTCTGACTTAGCTTATCCCAAGGCGGGCCTTTTTCGACAACCTCTTACCCCATTGGATTCAAACTATCAGGGAACATCTCATTCCTCCTCCGGCGAATCAACTGGGACTCAAATCCCAGCCTTCAAGATTGTGCCTAGGCAAGAATGTTAAATCTATTCGCTTTGAATCAAGCACCTAATTGTCATATTAACTCTGTCTTATACTTCCTTTTCAGCGTTATGGCAAAGCCAGCATGAAACAGAAAGTTGATAATCCGGCTGAAGAGCCCAAGACTGTTGATCCAGAGAAACATGCCACATCCGAGACTTTGCATCAACTTTCGGAAACTGCTATAGATGACCCGCCACCAGAACACCCAATCACCGCGGATCCCATAAATGTTGACCCGGGACCAACCAAGCCGCCTGTGACGCCCTCGATTCAATCGTACACTAATCATACATGCAAATGTGTACGATCAAGATCAAGGACTCACGTGAAGATATCACAACACAACTCTAGACACAAATAAATAATACAAGCTTTATATTACAAGCCATGGGCCTCGAGGGCTCGAATACATAAGCTCGAATACACAAGAGTCAGTGGAAGCAACAATATCTGAGTACATACATAGGCTAGACAAGTGTGCCTTAAGAAGGCTAGCACAAAAGCAACATCGATCGAAAAGGCAAGGCCTCCTGCCTGGGAGCCTCCTAACCACTCCTGGTTGTCGGTGGTCTCCACGTAGTAGTAGGCATCGACGGTGGTATCTAGCTCCTGGGCTCCGACATCTGGTTGCATCAACCAGAAAGAAGAAGAAAGGAGGAAAAGAGGGAGCAAAGCATCCATGAGTACTCATCCAAAGTACTCGCAAGCAAGGATCTACACTACATATGCATCAGTATCAATGAAATGGGCTATATCTGTGGACTGGCCTGCAGAATGCCAGAAGAGAAGGGGAAAGCCTAGCCTATCAAAGACTAGCATCTTCAAGCAGCTCCAAGCATCTTGCAGCATCAGAAGAGATAAGAGTAGCATAAGGTAAAGTAGTAGTAGTGACATCAACCTCGGCCAGAGATCCTTTCTCGACTCCCTGTGAGAAAGCAATCCTAGAGCCATACTATCCATTTCTCATCACAATCCATTTCTCATCACAAGTATCCAGTTCTAGTTGTATCGATCGGGATACAACTCCAAGTGTCCGTTAGCATAGGACAGGCTATCAATAGATGTTTTCTTCCCTGCTGGGGTGCACCAACGTACCCACCACGCTCGATTAACTCCGGCCGGACACACTTTCTTGGGTCATGCCCGGCCTTGGCCAAACAATACGCCGCAAGCCGACCTAGGCTTAATAGAGAGGTCAGCACGGCGGACTAAACCTATGCCCCCAGGGGTCATGGGCCATCGCCCCGAGAACTCATGCACGTTGCGTACGCAGCCGGTGAGCAGACCTAGCTACCTCCTTCAAAAAGGCAAGTGCTTACCAGTCCAACCCAGCGCGCGCTGCTCAGTCACTGACGTCTATTAAGCTTCGGCTGATGCATACGATGCAGAACGCCCATACTATGCCCACGTGATGGTTAGTGCTATCAGGCCAGGGGCCCCTCGGATCAAATATCCAAATCTTAGTGGATTAGGAACGCGCGGTAACAAGCAGAGACTCATGAAATATGTGACCCCATTGCCCCGTCTCGAGGACTTGCGGCAAGGGCTAGGAATGCCCGGCCACGCATCGTAATTATCTCGTAGGCACCCTCTAGGTCAACCCATCTCCACATCACTCGCGGGTACCCCTCAGGGTCGACCTGCCTTTCCAAGTAACAATTGTAAAGTCCAAGTATCTGTGTGTCCAAACATCAAGGGGAAAACCCGAGGAATCACCCCCGGCGGATTCCACTCGATGTAATCATCAAGGTGAACATAAGAGGATCCACCCTTGAGGTTCACACTTGAGGGGTTGCACGACAGAGTCATATCGGAAGTGGTTAAGGCGGAATCACCCTCGATGACCACGACCGAATAACTACACTACCGGGTTAACATCAGAAGTGCTGATGAGGTCTCACCCTCCGCAGTCGATAGTAACCCAGTAGTGTCGTGAAACTAAGGGGAAGTGATGTGCGGTGCCGGGGGCTTGGTCTTTGATCCCGATGATCGGGTCTTCGATGATGAAGGAGGGGCAACAAGGACAAGGTGGGGGTCACTGATGGATCACTAACCAACCTATACTAAGCAGTTTAGGATAAGCAGGTAAGGTAACAATAAGCAGGTTACAAAAGCAGGCTATGCATCGGAATAGGAGCAAACAATAATAGTAGCAAAATCTAATGCAAGCATGAGAGAATGGAATGGGCGATATCGAGATGATCAAAGGTGGGCTTGCCTGGAAGCTCTGCTGAAAAGGAAGAAGTGTCGTTGTCGACGTAGTCGATCACAGGGGCAGCATTAGTCTCGGGGTCCACCAGAGAGAAGAGGGGGAAGAAATAGTAAATACAGAGCAAACAAGGCATAACATGGCAATACGTAGCGCTAGGAGTGTTCTAATGTAGTGTTGCACGATACAGGTGAAGGGGGAATTCAACCGGGAAGGTATTCCCGGTTCCGGGCCTGTGTTAGACAGATGACCGGAGGGGGAATGTTCCATGTTCAGATAGTTAGAGGCATCTGACAGGTAAACGGACCGTGTATTCGGATTCGTTGGATTTTTCTAAGCAACTTTCATATATAAAGTTTTTCCATCCGAGCTACGAATTTTCAAAGTTTTAAACATTTTCTGAAATGATTTAAATAACAGAAAAAAGAGAGTTACTGCGTCAAGATGCGTCGTGAAGGCATCAACATTCAGTGACCACGATCGGTCAATCGACAGTGGGGCCCACCTATCAGCCTATCTGGGTTAAACGATGGGTTAAACTAATCTAACAGACTAATTAGACGGGAGGGCCCCAAGTGTCAGTGACTAACTAACTACTAATTAAATAACGGATTTTTAACTAGCAGTTTTATTTATTTATAAAAACGTTTAAGCTAGTGGAGCCCTCATGTCAGTGGGTCAGAGTACCCAGTCAGCAGTTGACCCAGTCAATAGGGTCAACTGGGGCCCGTGGGGGCCAGCGGCAGTGTCACAGGGGGCCCACTTGTGAGGCAACGTCAGCGATGCCCGGAGACGCGTTGCCAGCGACCAAAACGGCGGCGGGGCTCGCCGGACTTCGCCGGAAATCACGCACACGGGGGTCCTTTGGCGCGGGACTTGGCGCGTTCGAACGAGCGCACGAAGGCGCGTCGATGATATGTCCATTTTGCATCATGCTTTTGTATCGATATTTATTGCATTATGGGCTGTTATTACACGTCATGTCACAATACTTATGGCTATTCTCTCTTATTTTACAAGGTTTATCATGAAGAGGGAGAATGCCGGCAGGTGGAATTCTGGGCTGGAAATGGAGCAAATATTGGAAACCTATTCTGCATAGCTCCAAAAGTCCTGAAACTCCACGAAAGTCATTTCTGGAACTAATAAGAATTATCGAGCAAAGAGAGTACCAGAGGGGGCCCACACCCTGGCCACAACTAGAACTGTACCAGAGGGTGTCTCGTGGGCCCCTGGTGGCCCTCCGGTGCCCATCTTCTGCTATATGAAGTCTCTTACCCTGGAAAAAATCATAAGCAAGCTTACGGGACGAAACTCCACCACCATGAGGCAGAACCTTGGCGGAACCAATCTAGGGCTCCGGCAGAGCTGTTCTGCCGGGGAAACTTCCCTCCAGGAGGGGGAAATCATCACAATCATCATCACCAACGATCCTCTCATCCGGAGGGGGTCAATCTCCATCAACATCTTCACCAGCACCATCTCCTCTCAAAACCCTAGTTCATCTCTTGTATCCAATCTTGTATCAAAAGCACAAATTGGTACCTGTGGGTTGCTAGTAGTGTTGAATACTCCTTGTAGTTGATGCTAATTGGTTTATTTGGTGGAAGATCATATGTTCAGATCCTTAATGCATATTAATACTCCTCTGATCATGAACATGAATATGCTTTGTGAGTAGTTACGTTTGTTCCTAAGGACATGGTTGAAGTCTTGCTATTAGTAGTCATGTGAATTTTGTATTCATTCGATACTTTGATGAGATGTATGTTGTCTCTCCTCTAGTGGTGTTATGTGAACGTCGACTACATGACACTTTACCATTATTTGGTACTAGAGGAAGGCATTGGGAATTCATAAGTAGATGATGGGTTGGTAGAGTGACATAACACTACTAGGGAAAAGCCTATACACAGAATCTTATCAGCAGCGCGCTTTAAAATAAGGCGCTGCTGCTAATTAGCAGTAGCGTCCTCAGGAGTAACTCGCTGCTGAAACAAATATAGCAGTAGCGCACCCGCTCAAAGACGCCCTACTGCTATAATTCCCACGAGGCCGCCGCGAGGCTAGTTATAGCAGCAACGCGTTATAACGACAGGCGCTACTGCTACGTAGCATAGTAGCAGCGCATTTCTACAATAAGCGCTACTGGTAAGTTTACTACAAAAATTTAGTCCCACCTCGCTCCGTGAAGAGAGTTTCTACCACCTTAAATATGTTACTTCTCAAACTTTGACAAGCACTTGGTCTTCATTGAACTCTATGTGTAGAATTTGTGGCTGCAATATGAGTCTTCACCTGTTCCTAAACCGGTGAGGACTCATATTGACAAATCAGATTGTACACAAAAAGATCGTTGATGATCAATGTATTTTTGATATATTGAACAAAGTCTATTTTACATCTTGACACATAGCATGGCGCTTTATTGTGAAAGGCGCTGCTGCTAGGTAGCTTAGCGATAGCGTCTTTCCTATAGCGCGCATTGCTAAGCCATTCATCTCCACCCCATCTCCTCTATCCGATCCACTCACACAGTCACACACTCACTGGATCCCCTCTCAATCCCCCGCGTCGGTACACCCCTGGCCGTCACCCCTCCTCCGTCTGCGCCGCCGTCACCTCCTCCTCCTTGCTGGACTCGGTACCAGCCTCCTCCTCCTTCCTCCCTCTCCACTCGTCGCTGGCCGGCCCCTCCTCGCTCCGCCTTCCTCCTTCGTGCTCTCTCAACTGGCCGCGCCGGCCGGCCCCTCCTCGCTCTGCCTTCCTCCTCCATCCTACTCTCTTCTCCCTCCTCGAGTCGCCCCTCCTTCTCCCTCCTGCCCGCTACATTTTGATTTAGTAGGCTAGTTCATATGCAACATTTTGATTTAGTTGATATGATTTAGTTGATTTAGTAAGCTAGTTGATTTAGTTGACTTAGAACATTTTGATTTAGTTGATTTAGTAGGCTAGTTCATTTAGTTGATTTAGAACATTTTGATTTAGTTGATGTAGTAGGCTAGTTGATTTAGTTGATTTAGAACATTTTGATTTAGTTGATTTAGTAGGCTAGTTGATTTAGTTGACTTAGAACATTTTGATTTAGTTGATTTAGTAGGCTAGTTGATTTAGTTGATTTAGAACATTTTGATTTAGTTGATTTAGTAGGCTAGTTAATTTAGTTGACTTAGAACATTTTGATTTAGTTGATTTAGTAGGCTAGTTCATTTAGTTGATTTAGAACATTTTGATTTAGTTGATTTAGTAGGCTAGTTGATTTAGTTGATTTAGAACATTTTGATTTAGTTGATTTAGTAGGCTAGTTGATTTAGTTGACTTAGAACATTTTGATTTAGTTGATTTAGTAGGCTAGTTCATTTAGTTGATTTAGAACATTTTGATTTAGTTGATTTAGTAGACTAGTTCATTTAGTTGATTTAGTATGCACCATTTTATTGTTATTTTTTCTGTACATGGATAGGTACATATAGTTGCTTTTGTTTTTTTAGTAAGTTACTTTTTGGAAAATGTAGGTGGTACCTTGTCATCTAATATGTTACTAGATCTTAGGATTATAATTGTCCATCAAATTGCTTCTCGCGGAAGAACCAAAAATATCACATGCTACTGTTTTTCTTTCCTGTGAAGTGGATCGTTAATCCTTTGCTCATATTGCTTTAGGAAAAATGGCGCCACCACCACCACCACTATGTCGACTTTGCAAGTCAAGATGCGCCAGCAGCCTTGCAACTCGCAAGCTGTTCGGCATCTACTTCCAGCCGAGTTTTCTTCATGCGGCGGTAAGAAATTAGATGAAATGTAATAACTATTTTATTTTTAGTGTTGGCATTACTGCATTGTGTCATTTTGCTTATTTTACACAGATCGTCCCATGCAATGTGAGGTTGAAATTCAACAAGCTGGCAGGATACACTATGACATTTGAGGCTCCTAGGGGGGCGTACACTATGGAGGTCAAGAAAGGACGCAATATGTCGCAGATTGGAGGAGATGGATGGGCCCATTTCATCGCTCGCATGCGTCTTACTGGTGGTGAGTTGATCAGCTTCTCCTTCCGAGCAGAAAGACCCAAGCTGGCTGTCATTTATCTCAACCTGGTGGAAGATGATGAAGATGACGAATATGACGAAGATGATGAAGATAATGAGGACCCACTCAATGAAGATGATGAGGACCCACTTCATGAAGCCATCGTAGCTCAAAGAACAAGGCTGAGTGTGGAGGAGGTGTCCAACCTGTGGGACATAATTCCGCCACGTGCTGACTTTGTCGGGGTGCCATTCGTGACCCGCTTGACAAATACCATGGTTGATCGACATGATATGGTATGTTATACTTACAAATGCAAATTATTCGATGAATTACTTAGTGTACAGTCCAATGATATGGTATGTTGTGTGGAATCTAGTCGATGATATGTTTTAGTGTAGAGTTCGATCACATGCTTATTAGTGTAGAATCTAAGGAAACTATTAATAGTGTAGATAATCCATATGTACTTATTTGCGAGGCTATTTATTAATTGATATGTTTTTCTTATTCAGAAATTGGCAAAGAGCATATCTTTGAGTTATGGTATCGAGCCTGATGAAGAAGGCTCAGCTTGACTACGCCTTACTGCAAGGGGCTCTGTCACAACCTGTACTTACCACATGGACACGGACGATCGCACACACTTAAACTCGGTTGGGTGGAAGAAATTCCTCGATGGCAAGAATCTTCGTGTTGGACAGGCCATCCTAATTACTATCAGGAACACCAACCGCCCAGGCTTGAGAATGATGATTGTCTTTGATATCATCTAGAACTACATATGTGTGTGTGGCTATATCATCTAGAACTACATATGTGTGTCTGGCTATATCATCTAGAACTACTATGATGATCGTCGTCGATATCATCTAGAACTACATATGATGATCGCCGTTGATATGACCTTGTACTGCTTGAGGATGCATGTTGACTATGCATGAAATTGTTATCTAGTACTCCCTTCGTTCCAAATTACTCGTCGTGGTTTGAACTAAAACCACGACGAGTAATTTGGAACGAAGGGAGTACTACCTAGTAATGGTTTATGAATTTGATATCTAATAGCAGTACCTAGTATCTAGTATCTGAAAGGGAAACTGAAAGGGAAAGGGGTACGGGGGGGGATGATGAAAGATATAGCTGTAGCGAGGAACTGCAAAATCGCTACAGCTAGGTAATAGTAGCGCGTTCATAAAAAGCGCTGTTGATATCGTCAACAGTAGTAGCGCGGGTAAGGGCCGCGCTACTACTATGAGTTAGCTGTAGCGCCTTATTAGTAGCGCGGCCACCCGCGCTGCTGCTAGCCTCAAAACCCGCGCTACTACTAGGGTTTTCCCTAGTAGTGTAAGCTTGAACCCTAGTTTATGCGTTGCTTCGTAAGGGGCTGATTAGGATCCATTAGTGTCACGCTATGGTTAGGTTTACCTTAATACTTAATTTGTAGTTGCGGATGCATACAATAGGGGTTAATCATAAGTGGGATTCTTGTCCAAGAAAGGGTAGTACCCAAGAACCGGTCCTCCCACATATCAAATTATCAAAGTACCGAACGTGAATCATTTGAGCGTGATGAAAACTAGCTTCACGATAACTCCCATGTGCCCTCGGGAGCGCTTTTCTCATTATAAGAAATTGTCCAGGCTTGTCCTTTGCTACAAAAAGGATTGGCCACCTTGCTGCACTTTATTTAATTTTATTGCTTGTTACCCGTTACAAATTATCGTATCACAAAACTATCAGTTACCTACAATTTCAGTGCTTGCAGAGAATACCTTACCGAAAACCGCTTGTCATTTCCTTCTGCTCCTCATTGGGTTCGACAATCTTACTTATCAAAAGTACTACGATAGATCCCCTATACTTGTGGGTCATCAAGACCCTTTTTTGGCGCCGTTGCTGGGGAGTGAAGCACCTTTGGTGAGTGGAACTTGGTAAGGAAACATTTATATAGTGTGCTGAAATTTTTTGTCACTTGTTACTATGGAAACTAATCCTTTGAGGGGCTTGTTTGGGGCATCTTCGCCCCGACCAGTAGAGAAAAGAGTTTCTCCTCAACCTACTGAACCTACTGAAAATGTTTACTTTGAAATTCCTTCGGGTATGATAGAGAAGCTGCTAGCTAATCCCTTTGCAGGAGATGGAACATTGCATCCCGATTTACACCTTATCTATGTGGATGAAGTTTGTGGATTATTTAAGCTTGCAGGTATTCCCGATGATGTTGTTAAGAGGAAGGTCTTCCCTTTATCTTTGAAGGGATACGCATTGACATGGTATATGTTATGTGATGATACAAGATCTTGGGACTATAAACGACTGAATTGGAATTTCACCAGAAGTTCTATCCTATGCATCTTGTTCATCGTGATCGTAATTACATATATAATTTTTGGCCTCGCAAAGGAGAAATCATCACTCAAGCTTGGGGGAGGCTTAAGTCAATGGTATATTCATGCCCCAATCATGAGCTCTCAAGAGATATGATTATTCAAAAAATTTATGCTCGGCTTTCTCTCAATGATCGCACCATGCTTGATACTTCCTGTGCTGGTTCTTATATGCTGAAGACTATTGAATTCAAGTGGGACATATTGGAAAGAATTAAACGCAACTCTGAAGATTGGGTTTCCGACGATGGTAAGGATCAGGTACGACACCTAAGTTTGATTGTGTTAAATCTTTTATGGATACCGATGCTTTTCGTGGATTTAGCGCTAAATATGGACTTGAGTCTGAGATTGTAGCTTCTTTCTGTGAATCTTTTGCTACTCAAGTTGATCTCCCTAAGGAGAAGTGGTTTAAATATAATCCTCCCATTGAAGTAAAAGTAGTTGCACCTATTACAGTTGAAGAAAAGATTATCACTTATAATGATCCTATTGTTCCTACTACTTATGTTGAGAAACCACCTTTCCCTGTTAGGATAAAGGATCATGCTAAAGCTTCAACTGTGGTTCGTAAGAGTAATACCAGAACTTATACACCTCCTGAGAAAATTAAAGTCGAACCTAGTATTGCTATGGTTAAAGATCTCTTGGCTGATAATATAGATGGGCATGTTATTTATTTGTGTGATGAAGCTGCTAATATTGCTAGACCAGATGCTAAGATACATAGTCCAGTTGTAGGCATGCCTGTTATTTCTGTTAAAATAGGAGATCATTGTTATCATGGCTTATGTGATATGGGTTCTAGTGCTAGTGCAATACCTCATTCCTTATATGAAGAAATTATGCATGATATCGCACCCGCTGAAATAGAAGATATTGATGTTACTATTAAGCTTGCAAATAGAGATACTATTTCACCAATTGGGATTGTTAGAGATGTTGAAGTCTTGTGTGGGAAAGTTAAATATCCTGTTGATTTTCTTGTTCTTGGTTCCCCACAAGATAGCTTTTGTCCCATTATATTTGGTAGACCCTTCTTGATACTATCAATGCTAGGATTGATTGTGAAAAGGATATTGTTACAATTGGCTTGGGAGATATGTCTCATGAGTTTAATTTTGCTAAATTTCGTAGACAACCCCATGATAAAGAATTGCCTAGTAAGGATGTATTGGTCTTGCTTCTATTGCCGTGCCTCCTACTGATCCTTTAGAACAATATTTGCTAGACCATGAAAATGATATGTTCATGAATGAAAGAAGGGAGATAGATGAAGTATTCTTTCAACAAAGCCCTATCCTAAAACACAACTTGCCTGTTGAAATCCTAGGGGATCCTCCTCCACCCAAGGGTGATCCCTTTTTTGAGATTAAACCTTTACCTGATAATCTTAAATATGCTTATCTTTATGAAAAGAAGATATGTGCTGTTATTATTAGTGCTAACCTTTCAGAGCAGGAAGAGGCAAGATTATTGAAAACTCTGAAAAAGCACCGTGCTGCTATTGGATATACTCTCGATCATCTTAAGGGCATTAGTCCCACTCTATGCCAACACAAAATTAAATTGGACGAAGGTTCCAAAACATTTAGAGATCATCAACGGCGTTTATATCCTAAGATGAAAGAAGAGGTAAGAAAGGAGATAATAAAGCTCCTTGAGGCAGGTATAATTTATCACGTTGCTGATAGTGATTGGGTAAGTCGTGTCCATTGCGTCCCTAAGAAGGGAGGTATTACTGTTGTTCCTAATGATAATGATTAATTGATTCCGCAAAGAATTGTTACATGTTATAGGATGGTAATTGATTTCTGTAAATTAAATAAAGCTACTAAGAAAGATCATTACCCTTTACCTTTTATTGATCAAATGCTAGAAAGGGTATCCAAACATACACATTTCTGCTTTCTAGATGGTTATTCTAGTTTCTCTCAAATACCTGTGTCAGCGGACGATCAATCAAAGACTACTTTTACTTGCCCTTTTGGTACCTTTGCTTATAGACGCATGCCTTTTGGTTTATGTAATGCACCTGCTACCTTTCAAAGATGCATGATGGCTATATTCTCTGACTTTTGTGAAAAGATTTGTGAGGTATTCATGGATGACTTCTCCGTTTATGGATCCTCTTTTGATGATTGCTTGAGCAACCTTGATCGAGTTTTGCAGAGCTGTCAAGACACTAGTATTGTCTTGAATTGGGAAAAGTGTAACTTTATGGTTAATGAAGGCATTGTCTTGGGGCATAAAATTTCTGAAAGAGGTATTGAAGTTGATAAAGCTAAAGTTGATGATATTGAAAAGATGTCGTCTCCCAAGGACATTAAAGGTATACGAAGTTTCCTTGGTCATGCCGGTTTTTATAGGAGGTTCATAAGGACTTTTCTAAAATCTCTAGGCCTCTGACTAATCTATTACAAAAAGATATTCCTTTTGTTTTCGATGATGATTGTGTAGAAGAATTTGAAATACTTTAGAAAGCTTTGATTTCTGCACCTATTGTTCAGCCACCTGATTGGAATTTACCCTTTGAAATTATGTGTGATGCTAGTGATTATGATGTAGGTGCTATTCTAGGGAAAAGAGTTGATAAGAAACTAAATGTTATTCAATATGCTAGTAGGACTCTTGACTCTGCCCAGAGAAATTATGCTACTACTGAAAAAGAATTCTTAGCAGTTGTATTTGCTTGTGATAAGTTCAGACCTTATATTGTTGGTTCTAAAGTAACTATTCACACCGATCATGCTGCTATTAAATATCTTATGGAAAAGAAAGATGGTAAGCCTAGACTTATTATATGGGTCCTCTTGCTCCAAGAATTTGATTTGCATATTATTGATAGAAAGGGAGCCGAGAACCCCGTTGCAGACAACTTGTCTAGGTTAGAGAATGTTCTTGATGACCCACTACCTATTGATGATAGATTTCCTGATGAACAATTAGCGGCCATTAATGCTTCTCGTACTGCTCCATGGTATGATGATTATGCTAATTACATTGTTGCTAAATTTATACCACCTAGTTTCACATACCAACAAAAGAAAAAGTTCTTTTATGATTTAAGACATTACTTCTGGGATGACCCCCACCTTTATAAAGAAGGAGTAGATGGCGTTATTAGACGTTGTGTACCTGAGCATGAACAGGAACAGATCCTACGCAAGTGTCACTCTGAACCATATGGAGGACACCACGTTGGAGATAGAACTGCACATAAGGTACTGCAATCCGGTTTTTATTGGCCTACTCTCTTCAAAGATGCCCGTAAGTTTGTCTTGTCTTGTGATGAATGTCAGAGAATTGGTAATATTAGTAGACGTCAAGAAATGCCTATGAATTATTCTCTTGTTATTGAACCATTTGATGTTTGGGGCTTTGATTATATGGGGCCTTTTCCTGCCTCTAATGGATATACACATATTTTAGTTGCTGTTGATTACGTTACTAAGTGGGTAGAAGCTATTCCAACTAGTAGTGCCGATCATAACACCTCTATTAAGATGCTTAAAGAAGTTATTTTTCCGAGGTTTGGTGTCCCTAGATATCTCATGACTGATGGTGGTTCACATTTTATTCATGGTGCTTTCCGTAAGATGCTTGCTAAGTATGATATTAATCATAGAATTGCATCTCCTTATCAGCCGCAGTCTAGTGGTCAAGTAGAATTGAGCAATAGAGATCTCAAATTAATTTTGCAAAATACTGTTAATAGATCTAGAAAGAATTGGTCCAAGAAACTTGATGATGCATTATGGGCCTATAGAACTGCATATAAAAATCCTATAGGTATGTCTCCATATAAAATTGTTTATGGAAAAGCATGTCACTTACCTCTCGAACTTGAACATAAGGCATATTGGGCTATTAAATAGCTCAACTATGATTTCAAACTTTCCGGTGAGAAGAGGCTATTTGACATTAGCTCACTTGATGAATGGAGAACCCAAGCCTATGAGAATGCCAAGTTGTTCAAGATGGCATGACAAAAGAATACAAAAGCGTGAGTTTAACGTAGGTGATTATGTGTTGCTATTCAACTCTCAGTTAAGATTTTTTGCAGGGAAACTTCTCTCTAAGTGGGAAGATCCTTACGTTATCAAGGAGGTCTATCGTTCCGGTGCCATAAAAATCAACAACTTCGAAGGCACAAATCCGAAGGTGGTGAACGGTCAAAGAATCAAACATTATATCTCAGGTAATCCAATAAATGCTGAAACTAATATTATTGAAACCGTAACCCCGGAGGAATACATAAGGGGCACTTTCCAGAACGGTTTAGACTCCGAAAAGGAATAGGTATGTGGTACGCTAAGTAAACCGACTCCAAAACAATTCTAATGGCATTTTTTCTCCGTTTTGGAATATTTAAGAATTTAGGAAAATAAGTAGTCCGGAAAGGCCACGAGGCCTCCACGAGGGTGGAGGGCGCGCCCACCCTTACTAGGCGTTCCCCCCTGCCTCGTTGGCACCTCGTGTGCCCTCCAGACTCCGTTTTCTTGCACATTACTTCTTTTGATCGGTAAAAAATCATTATATAATCTCCCGAAGGTTTTGACCACCGTATTACGCAAAAGTCTTCTGTTCTCATTTCGAGCTGTTTTTCTGACAGATCTAGAGCACCATGACGTCTCCAAGCGCTCCCAAGGACAAGTTTTTCAAGAGGGTTATCAACCCCTATCTCGCTGAGGTGCACCCTCAAACCATTGAGATGCGTGAGGGGGTGCTGCACATCCGCGATGTGGAGGGACCAAGGCGTACCGGAAGCGTGGGGACAAAGCTCGAAGCTATGGCAATACAAGTTTTCAAGTGCCAAGGGATGGTGGAGCGTGGACTCAACGCAAACCAGATGATGATCGCGGAATTCACCAACAACCACAAGCTAGCCGCTAAGAACACTGGGGATACCATCTTCAAGCTTCATGAGAAAATCGAGCACCTCCAAGCCCAGATCTATGACCTGCAAAACCAAAACCGTGAGTATGAATATAGTTTCAAGAGGATGAGTTTGGCCGCAGATTTGAGGATCCCGGAGACTTGATCATCCTTCTATGATGGTGAGCCTATGCCTTGGAAGACGGACGACAAGCCTACATCATCAAAAACTACTTCTTCACCACCTCCGAGGACATAATCACATGAGTATGGGCACTCCCCTTGGCAGCCAAGCTTGGGGGAGGTGCCCCGGTATTGTATCACCATCACACTCCTATCTTTACCGTTTTTCTCAGTTCGATCGTTTAGTAATATCTTAATCTAGTAGAATAAAGCTTTGGTATAAATTAGTTTCGAGTTTTGCTTTGTGATCCCTCTATGTAATCGAGTCCGTGAGCTATATAATAAAGATTAGTGTTGGGTCAAGGGATTTGCTATCCTGCTATGATCTTGAGAAAATAGAAAGAATAAAAATAATAAAAGAGTTCATATTGATCTTATGGATAGTAATGATTTCACACATAAAGAGTATGAGGCTTAAAAGTTGTTGAGAGTTGAAAAACATAGTTTTGGTCATTGTTGCAATTAATAGGAAGTAATAAAGAAAAAGAGGTTCTCACATATAAATATACTATCTTGGAAATCTTTTATGATTGTGAGCACTCATTAAGTATGACATGCTAAAGGGTTGATGTTGGACAAGGAAGACAACGTAATGGGTTATGTTTTCTCACATCTCAGTTAAAGTATATCGTCATGGATCGTCCAACATGTTGTGCTTGCCTTTCCCCCTCATGCTAACCAAATTCCTTGCACCAAGTAGAGATACTACTTGTGCTTCCAAATATCCTTAAATCCAGTTTTTGCCATGAGAGTCCACCATACCTACCTATGGATTGAGTAAGATCCTTCAAGTAAGTTGTCATGTTGCAAGCAATAAAAATTGCTCTCTAAATATGTATGACCTATTAGTGCGGAGAAAATAAGCTTTATACGATCGTGTGATATGGAAGTAATAAAAGCGACGGACTGCAAAATAAAGGTTCATATCACAAGTGGCAATGTAAAGTGACGTTCTTTTGCATTAAGATTTTGTGCATCCAACTCTAAAAGCACACGACCACCTCTGCTTCCCTCTGCGAAGGGCCTATCTTTTACTTTATATCTTTACATTATGCAATAGTCAAGGTGATCCTCACCTTTCCCTTTTTCATTTTATCCTTTGGCAAGCACCTCATGTTGGAAAGATCCTGATATATATATCCAATTGGATGTAAGTTAGCATGAACTATTATTGTTGACATCACCCAAAGGTGAATACATTGGGAGGCAACACTATAAGCCCCTATCTTTCTCTGTGTCCGGTTAAAACTCCAGAAACATAAGTATTGCATGAGTGTTAGCAATTGTAGAAGATTATATGATAGTTGAGTATGTGGACTTGCTGAAAAGCTCTACTCTTGACTCTTTCCGATGTTATGATAAATTGCAATTGCTTCAATGACTGAGATTATAGTTTCTTAGTTCTTAATGAAGTTTCTGAACCATACTTGACATTGTGGATAGATTGTTACTTGAGCATAAGAAATCATATAACAATAAATATTTATGTTGTTGTCATAAGAATGATCATGATGCCCTCATGTCCGTATTTTATTTTTATCGACACCTCTATCTCTAAACATGTGGACATATTTTTCGATATCGGCTTCCGCTTGAGGACAAGCAAGGTCTAAGCTTGGGGGAGTTGATACGTCCATTTTGCATCATGCTTTTATATCAATATTTATTGCATTATGGGTTGTTATTACACGTTATGTCACAATACTTATGGCTATACTCTCTTATTTTACAAGGTTTATCATGAAGAGGGAGAATGCCGGCAGCTGGAATTCTGGGCTGGAAAAGGAGCAAATATTGGAAACCTATTCTGCATAGCTCCAAAAGTCCTGAAACTCCACGAAAGTCATTTTTGGAATTAATAAGAATTATTGAGCAAAGAAAGTACCAGAGGGGGCCCACACCCTAGCCACGAGGGTGGGGGGCGCGCCCACCCCTACTGGGCGCGCCCCCCTGTCTCGTGGGCCCCCTGGTGGCCCTCCGGTGCCCATCTTCTGCTATATAAAGTCTCTTACCCTGGAAAAAAGCATAAGCAAGCTTACGGGACAAAACTCCGCCGCCACGAGGCGGAACCTTGGCGGAACCAATATAGGGCTCCGGCGGAGCTGTTCTGCCGGGGAAACTTCCCTCCGGGAGGGGGAAATCATCACCATCGTCATCACCAACGTTCCTCTCATCGGGAGGGTTCCATCTCCATCAACATCTTCACCAGCACCATCTCCTCTCAAAACCCTAGTTCATCTCTTGTATCCAATCATATATCAAAACCACAAATTGGTACCTTGGGTTGCTAGTAGTGTTGATTACTCCTTGTAGTTGATGCTAATTGGTTTATTTGGTGGAAGATCATATGTTCAGATCCTTAATGCATATTAATACTCCTATGATCATGAACATGAATATGCTTTGTGAGTAGTTACGTTTGTTCCTGAGGACATGGGTGAAGTCTTGCTAGTAGTCATGTGAATTTGGTATTCATTCGATATTTTGATGAGATGTATGTTGTCTCTCCTCTAGTGGTGTTATGTGAACGTCGACTACATGACACTTCACCATTATTTGGGCCTAGAAGAAGGCATTGGGAAGTAATAAGTAGATGATGGGTTGCTAGAGTGACAGAAGCTTGAACCCTAGTTTATGTGTTGCTTCGTAAGGGGCTGATTTGGATCCATTAGTTTCATGCTATGGTTAGGTTTACCTTAATACTTCTTTTGTAGTTGTGGATGCTTGCAATAGGGGTTAATCGTAAGTGGGATGCTTTTCCAAGAAAGGGCAGTACCCAAGCACCGGTCCACCCACATATCAAATTATCAAAGTACCGAACACGATTCATATGAGCGTGATGAAAACTAGCTTGACGATAATTCCCATGTGTCCCCGGGAGCGCTTTTCTCATTATAAGAAATTGTCCAGGCTTGTCCTTTGCTACAAAAAAAATTGGGCCACCTTGCCGCACTTTATTTACTTTCATTGCTTGTTACCCATTACGAATTATCTTATCACAAAACAATCTGTTACCTACAATTTCAGTGCTTGCAGAGAATACCTTACTGAAAACCGCTTGTCATTTCCTTCTGCTCCTCGTTGGGTTCGACACTCTTACTTATCGAAAGGACTACGATAGATCCCCTATACTTGTGGGTCATCAGTCGACTGGGGGTGGTGGCATCGCCGGAGTTGGCCGGAGCAGCGTCGACGAGCAGCAAGGGCGGTGGTCGCGCTCGGGCGATGATGAGGATGGTGCTATGTGTCACCAAAGAACGCGTGTGATGGTGCATTCGGACACGTGAGTCGAGCAGCGACGACTGGTGGTGGTGTCGGCCGCCGAGGGGCACTATGGTGACGGCGATGAGCTCGCGAGCGGCGGCCGGCATCAGGACTTGTCGGGGCGGCGCTAGAAGGTATGTGAGGGGGTGTGTGTGTGCGTTGTGCTCCTGGGAGCACCAGGAGCACGATGGTGGCCTCGGGCGTGGGCTGTGGCAGCGGTAGCCACGATGGCGACGGAGCGGGGTGGCGGCGAGCTAAGCTTCGCGGGGATGGCGACCGAGCGTGCTAGAGCATGAAAGAGAGGGAAGGAAGCAACACGGAGGTTCACTGAGTGGCAACGAAATGCTGGCGATAGTTTATGAGCAGCAGAGGTCGCCGAAGACGGAGAAGATCACCGGAGCCCGAGAAGAGAGCGGGCGGCTCGATCTGCTCGATGCGGAGCGTCCCAGCTCTAACCAGCGGCACTAGAGGTCGTGGCGGTCCACGGCGGTGCCGACGAGCTCGGCCAGGCCGCGTGGGAGGCACGTGGCCGTGGAGACGACGAAGGGCGGCGGCGACGGCTATGTTGGGCGGGCACCCAAGTGAGAGGGAGAGGCCATAGGAAGGGGATCTGAGAGGGGGGCTACAAGGAGAGGGGGCGTATGGATCTGGGTGGAGGGTAGGTGAGTGGGGAGGGAGTCCGAGGCTTCGGAGCTGCCCTTATCCCTTCGCCGGCGACGTGGCAAGACGGCGTGGCAAGGCCATCCCTGAGGATGTGCCCGGTCGAGTAGCTTGATGAGGAGGGATCGACTGCATGGGAAGGTGGGCCGGCTTGCTGGGGTGGGCTAAAGCCCGGTGTGGAAAAGGCGTGGGGCGGCTTCTCTCTTTTCCTTTTTCCTTTCTTTTGCTCTTTTCTTTTTACAGAAAAAATTCTATGCAATATTTGAGCTGCCAAAAGGAGTTCTGTAAAATGTGGGACTTGGCCAAATAAATACATTGCAATATTTGGCACCTGCCACAAAAAGTTTGGGAGGAGTTTGAATTGATTTTGATTTTTTCACAAATGGAAAAGCATTTAAAAAATGCTGATTTGGAACTGCTTTAATTGCCAAGGGAAATTAGCTATGTCAAATGATGTTGAGTCACTCATGACATTTAGTTAGTGAAAATTTTCAACGCAGCGAACATTTTTGTTTTACTGTTTGGAGAAATAATTTATTTGACTTTATTTTAAAATTGAATTTGAATTAGTTTTGAATCAAAGTGAGATTAGCAACAGTAACAGTGATGACTTGGCATCATTAGTAGGGGATTACTGTAGCTTGATTATCGAGGTGTTACAAATCTCCTCCACTACAAGAAATCTTGTCCCGATATTTAAGAGGTGGAGTAAGGGGGAAGCTATAAGGATGAATGTCTGAAAGGATCAGCATCGGGTAGGTATCTGAAGGAAGGAGATTTTAGAAGCACCAGGACGTATCGAGAGTGCTATACAGAGATTCAACTAGTTTTAACCAGGTAGGCATCCAGCTGATGCCTACAATAGGTGATGAAGGGGTTCGGAGTACAGAAGAATAATGTTGCCTCTGATACCGAAATGAAACATGGTGAGGAAGTTAGCTTGTGTATTACATATGAAGCCGAGTGCCAAGAATATTTCGGAATCAAGGTTTTACAGGAGAGTTAGGTTTTGATCCTGTGGAACTGTGGGTTATGGGCCCACCATGTGGGTTAAAAGCGGGAAGGGTGCTAACATTTTGCACGATCATGATAGAAGGCATGTCAGATGATAGCCTGTCAATAATGTTGGCAACAACGTTGGTACCAAGGGAGAGGGATGAAGAGAACCACTTTCTTGCTCGTTAAGACGAGGCGGACCAATAGGCAAAGTTCTCATCCATCAGTGGTTATCGGTATGTCATCAACAATAGTAACAAGGTCTTACTGACAGAGCTTGTAAACCGAGGTGTTTACATGATCTGGGAATTATTTCTGCTTATAACATATATAGATCACAAGAAAGGTTAAACAAACCAATGGAAAGGAAAACGTGTTTATACAAAAGATTTAGGAGTGTAACTTTTCCCAAGGAAAAGTAGAGCATGATATACATGTTTGATCAACAAGTACATCACCATTTGGATAAAGGGGCAAGGGAATTCATGATGTTATCCATACAACGGTGTTTGGATAATAGAGCAAGAAACATTTGGCAATGCACTTTCAATGTTCTTGTTGTTGTTCGGCATACCACAGTCATGCTTTGAGGTAACATTAACATGGTGTTTCAAGAAAGATTGAATCTTAAGGTCACAAGAAGTACAAAGGAACAATTCCAAGAATGTCAAGGAATGTAATATATAACCAAAACATGACCAAGTATGTATTGGTAGGAAGTCAAGGATGGTGTCGATGACAACACGAATCATCGACGGGCAAGGATGGTATTTCTCCTCAAGAATTCGAGTGATATCTTAGAACAAGGCAGTATATTGATGGTGATCACGACAAATTTTGTTGAGAGGCTCTATGAAGATGCCATCGAGCAACAACGACATCAAGCAAAAGGAATGATGAAGCAAAGGCTATTGGAACCACGGATACGACACAAGCTCGGATTCAAGCTCGTTGTTCAAGGTGGAAAGATAGGATGAGCAAGATCGACGTAAGCTTCGCTCATCATTGAAAAGTTGTGCTCCGGGAATAAGGACCAGGTAGCACAGTTAAAATTAGCACGATAATGATATAGTCGATCAGGCTAGGAATGTTGTGACGGAGTATGACTCCAATAAGAATTCACACGAGGTAGTGCAATGACACAATATACTCGAGATAACAGGGGCAATACTTGTAGGTAGATCAGAACATAGGTTGGACATGTGAAATGATCTAAAGAGGACAAGTATTTTATGTTGTCCGGAATATGGAGTCAACAAGAAAATATGGTTGGAACCACGATTGCAAAGGATCAATTCACAGATACAAGATAAACTTGTACCAAAGAAATAATTATTTTTACGAGCAGCTTCCATGATAAGTTCTACATCGGGTCCATGGGCATGAACACAAAGTTCAAGGTCGACTCCCACTTCTTCAATGTATAACCTCTCATCTACTTCTCGCTTTTGACGAAGTTGTAGTGTAGAATTTTTTTATATAGTGAAGCACCAGAAGAGTATGACTCACATCTCTTTCGAGTTCACACGGATTAGGGAAGGCATAGGTTCAACCCGTAGGGGTATCTTAGGAACATATACCACTAACTTCCCTAGCATATAACATCTGCTCGATAGCAGAGCATGGTTGATAATAAGTAGATGATACAATTTACCGAAGGCAATATGTATCAGGGGAAGAGTGCACGAGATTTTGAATATGCAGGACATTGTCGGATAATAATCCAGCAAAGGATTTAGCGGTCCTCAATGGATCTGATGTGAGTATCAGTAGTCAATGAGAAGAAGGAAAGAATGCAAAGGCATCAGATTATAGAAACAACTGAATAATTTGACGTTCAAGTTGAAGGGAACTAGGTGGTAAATCAATTACAACATGATTGGCCGGGATCCAACTCATGTTCAGAATGACGTATGAGCAGGAAGGTCAAATTTCAGGGTTCGACTGATGATTGCGAGCAATCGCAACATAATGAATCAATAGGCTCAGGATGACAATGATAAAGGATGTTAATGAATATTGCCGGACATATGGATTTAAGCATAATGCAGGCACACAAGACTTTGGGGAGCACTAGGCTGCAAAGGATCTTCGGGAGATCGAATTGCATTCAAAGAATTTTGTGAGACATATGATCAACTGGGGATGAATGAATCCCTGATAAGTGTGAGGAATTATTCGTAGGGTTACTCAGGCGGAAAAGAGCTGCAAGGCAGTCGGAAAAAGGATTCCCGAAAGTCGGAGAATACTTTCGGGTATCTTGTAATAACAAGAACAACTAGGGATGGAATTATGAACGGCGAGGGTATGCAATTATCCATAGGGATTCAACAGTGTTAAGGGACTGTGAAAGAAATGAACACAAGTTCTCAGGAGTAGATCGGAGAATATCTTCAAAGTCTTCTGGTGAAGCAGGCAACCATCCGGAATGAAGGGGCTCTCCGGGGAAAGTCGTTACGAGAACCTAATGTAGTTAGTAAATTCATTTAATCTGAATAGAAGAGAGAACAAAGTCCCAGAGTATAGACGAGGAGTAAAAGATCCTAATACCACCCATATGGCGACGTGGGCCCATAAGACACACAACCATGTTAGTAAAATTTTTTGTAGTGACTAGACTCGACTTCGGCCAAGGAGTTGGAAGGGGGCTACCTACAGGCAGTCGGCTCTAAACCAACTTGTGGTGCCCTCGATTCAATCATACACTAATCATAGACGCAAATGTGTACGATCAAGATCAAGGACTCACGCGAAGATATCACAACACAACTCTAGACACAAATAAAATAATACAAGCTTTATATTACAAGCCATGGGCCTCGAGGGCTCGAATACATAAGCTCGAATACACAAGAGTCAGCGGAAGCAACAATATCTGAGTACAGACATAGGTTAGACAAGTGTGCCTTAAGAAGGCTAGCATGAAAGCAACATCGATCGAAAAGGCAAGGCCCCCTGCCTGGGAGCCTCCTAACTACTCTTGGTTGTCGGCGGTCTCCACGTAGTAGTAGGCATCGACGGTGGCATCTGGCTCCTGGGCTCCGACATCTGGTTGCATCAACCGGAAAGAAGAAGAAAGGGGGAAAAGGGGGAGCAAATCAACCGTGAGTACTCATCCAAAGTACCCGCAAGTGATACGTCTCCAACGTATCTATAATTTTTGATTGTTCCATGCCATTATATTACCCCTTTTGGATGTTTATGGGCTTTATTTTACACATTTATATCATTTTTGGGACTAACCTACTAACCGGAGGCCCAGCCCGTATTGCTGTTTTTTTGCCTATTTCTGTATTTGGAAGAAAAGGAATATCAAACGGAGTCCAAATGGAATGAAACCTTTGGGAGCGTGATTTTTGGAACAAACGTGATCCAGAGGACTTGGAGTGCAAGCCAAGAAGCAGCCGAGGCGGACACGAGGGTGTAGGGCGCGCCCACCGCTACAGGGCACGCCCCCTATCTTGTGGGCCCCTCGGGCAGCCACTGACATACTTCTTCCTCCTATATATACCCACGTACCCCGAAAACTCCATGGAGCCAACAAAAAACAATTTCCACCGCCGTAACCTTCTGTATCCGCGAGATCCCATCTTGGAGCCTTCGCCGACGCTCCGCCGGAGGGGGAATCGACAACGGAGGGCTTCTACATTAACACAATAGCCCCTCCGATGAGTTGTGAGTATTTTAGCACAGACCTTCGGGTCAATAATTATTAGCTAGATGGTTTATTCTCTCTTTTTGGATCTCAATACCATGTTCTCCCCCTCTTTTTAGATCTATTCGATGTAACTCTTTTTGTGGTGTGTTTGTCGAGATCCGATGAATTGTGTGTTTATGATCAAGTTTATCTATGAGAAATATTTGAATCTCCTCTGAATTCTTTTATGTATGATTGAGTTATCTTTGCAAGTCTCTTCGAATTATCTGTTTGGTTTGGCCTACTAGATTGATCTTTCTTGGAATGGGAGAAGTGCTTAGCTTTGGGTTCAATCTTGCGGTGTCCTTACCCAGTGACAATAAGGGTTGCAAGGCACGTATTGTATTATTGCCATCGAGGATAAAAAGATGGGGTTTATATCATATTGCATGAGTTTATCCCTCTACATCATGTCATCTTTCTTAATGCGTTACTCTGTTCTTATGAACTTAATACTCTAGATGCATGCTGGATAGCGGTCGATGTGTGGAGTAATAGTAGTAGATGCAGGCAGGAGTCGGCCCACTTGTCATGGACGTGATGCCTATATACATGATCATGCCTAGATAATCTCATAATTATTTGCTTTTCTATCAATTGCTCGACAGTAATTTGTTCACCCACCATAATACTTATGCTATCTCGAGAGAAGCCACTAGTGAAACCTATGGCCCCCGGGTCTATCTTTTATCATATATGCTTTAAATCTACTTTTATTTGCATCTTCACTTTTCCAATCTATATTATAAAATACCAAAAATATATTTATCTTATCATAGTATCCCTATTAGATCTCACTTTCGCAAGTGGTCGTGAAGGGATTGCCAACCCCTTTATTGCGTTGGTTGCGAGTTCTTTGTTTGTTTGTGTAGGTGCGTGGGACTTTTGAGGAGCCTCCTACTGGATTGATACCTTGGTTCTCAAAAACTGAGGGAAATACTTACGCTACTATTGCTGCATCACCCTTTCCTCTTCAAGGAGAACCAACACAAGCTCAAGACGTAGCAAGAAGGATTTCTGGCGCCGTTGCCGGGGAGGTCTTCGCTCAAGTCAAGACATACCAAGTACCTATCACAAACTCATCTCGCTCGGAATTACATTATTTTCCATTTGCCTCTCGTTTTCCTCTCCCCCACTTCACCCTTGCCATTTTATTCGCCCTGTCTTTCCCAATCTTCTATCTCTTTCGCTTGCCTTTTTTCTGTTTGCTCGTGTGTTAGATCATTTACCTTGTCTTAATGGCTAGTCCTCCTATCCTTGTTATCACCCTCGAACATGAAATTCTTAATTTTAAGCAAAGGGAGGGAGAAAACTTAAAAGATGCTTGGCATAGAATTTGCAATGCTCAAAATAAATCTACTAGGAAGCTTTCTACTTCCGTACTTCTTCGCAATTTTTATGTAGGCATTACTCCTTGGAATAGATGTGTTCTTGATACCGTTACCGGAGGGGATTTCTTGAGTAGCCATACATTTGATGCTTATAATGCCATGCTAGATTTGTTTGGCCCACCACCTCTTTTGGTTAATGGAACTGTTTTAACTTTGGAACATGTGAAGCAACGACTTGAAATTATTGAAAATAAAATTGCCACTGTTGAGTTGATTGAAAATTTGGATAAAAAGATTCATAATCACATTACCCAATATGGATCTAGGGTTGGAGTTACTTTGAAATTTTTTAAAGAGAAAGAACCTATAGTTAATGAAAAAATAGATCTAGACTCTGCAAGAATCGGTAAACTTGAGGATATCATTACCAACTTAGGGTCGGCGATTTCTTCCGTGAAAAACACTCCAAATCCTCCTCCAAAAACTGCCAAATTTATCTATGTTCCTAAAAATAAGGGTGAATCTTCTAGTAAGGGGAATGAGGATCTCAAATCAATAAGTGTTCATCCCAATTGTCTCTCTATCATTAAGGAACCTTTTGCTACAAATGAATTTCTTGATTTCTTGCCTAAGGGTTTAATCATTGCTAAAAAGGGAGAAACCCCTAAAAATTATAAGTTCTCTATTGAGGATTTGAGGGCCAAAGATGGCACTACTTAGATCTATCTTCGCTTTCATGCCTAGCTAGGGGCGTTAAACGATAGCGCTAGTTGGGAGGCAACCCAATTTTCTTTGTGTTTTTTGTTTTTGTTTCTGTTTAGTAATAAATTTGCATCTAACTTATTTTAGATGTGTTTTTATGTTTTAATTAGTGTTTGTGCCAAGTAGAACCTATAGGATAACCTACCGTAATAGTTAATTTGATTCTGCTGAAAAACAGAAACTTTGCACGCACGAAATTAGTTTTGTTAAATCATAGAAACGTGCTTTTGTGTTGATTCTTTTTGCTACAGATCAGACAAATTGTCCAGGACTTAATATTTTGGTAGTATTTTTAGAGTTCCATAAGTTTGCGTTAGTTACATATTTCTACAGACTGTTCTGTTTTTGACAGATTGTGTTTTTTGTGTGTTGTTTGCTTATTTTGATGCATCTATGGCTAGTATTAAGTGGTATGAAACATAGAGAACTTGAAATATAGTAGGTTTAACACCAATATAAATAAAGAATGAGTTCATTACAGTACCTTATGTGGTGGTTTTGCTTTCTTTCACTAACGAAGCTTATGAGATTTCCTGTTGAGTTTTGTGTTGTGAAGTTTTCAAGTTTTGGGTAAAGATTTGATGGACTATGGAATAAGGAGTGGCAAAAGCCTAAGCTTGGGGATGCCCATGGAACCCCAAGATATTCAATAGTAGCCAAAAGCCTAAGCTTGGGGATGCCCCCGGAAGGCATCCCCTCGTTCGTCTTCGTTTATCTGTAACTTTACTTGGAGCTATATTTTTATTCACCACATGATATGTGTTTTGATTGGAGCGTCGTGTATGATATTAGTATTTTCTTTTTAGTTTACCACAATCATCCTTGCTGTACACACCTTTTGGGAGAAGCCCACGTGATTGAAATTTATTAGAATACTCTATGTGCTTCACTTATATCTTTTGAGCTTGATAGTTTTTGCTCTAGTACTTCACTTATATCTTTTAGAGCACGGCGGTGGCTTAATTTTCTAGAAATTGCTAGTCTCTCATGCTTCACTTATATTATTTTGAGAGTCTCTTAGAACAGCATGGTATTTTCTATGGTTATAAAATTGGTCCTAGAATGGTAGGTATCCAAGTTGGGTATAATAAAAACCATCATAGGAAGTGAATTGGATGCTATGATCAATTTGATACTTCATAATTGTTTTGAGATATGGAGGTAGTGATATTAGAGTCATGCTAGTTGGGTGATTATGAATTTAAATAATGCTTGTGTTGAAGTTTGTGATTCCCGTAGCATGCACGTATGGTGAATCGCTTTGTCATGAAGTTGGAGCACAGTTTTATTTATTGATTGTCTTCCTTATGAGTGGTGGTCGGGGACGAGCGATGGTCTTTTCCTACCAATCTATCCCCCTAGGAGCATGCGTGTAATACTTTGTTTTTGATGACTTGTAGATTTTTGCAATAAGTATATGAGTTCTTTTGACTAATGTTGTGTCCATGGATTATACGCATTCTCACCCTACCACCATTGCTAGCCTCTCTTGTGCCGTGCAACTTTCGCCGGTACCATACACCCACCATATACCTTCCTCAAAATAGCCACCATACCTACCTATTATGGCATTTCCATAGCCATTCCGAGATATATTGCCATGCAACTTTCCACCGTCCCGTTTATATGACACGCATCATCATTGTCATATTGCTCTTTGCATGATCATGTAGTTGCCATCGTATTTGTGGCAAGGCCACCTTCATAATTTTCATACATGTCACTCTTGATTCATTGCATATCCCGGTACACCACCGGAGGCATTCATATAGAGTCATATCTTGTTCTAAGTTTTGAGTTGTAATTCTTGAGTTGTAAGTAAATAAAAGTGTGATGATCTTCATTAGAGCATTGTCCCTGTGAGGAAAGGATGATAGAGACTATGATTCCCCCATAAGTAGGGATGAGACTTCAGACTTTAAAAAAAAGAAAAAAAATAAAGGCCAAAAGAAAAAAAGGAAAAAAGGATTGAAAAGAAAAGAAAACATAGAAAAAAAAGAATAAAAAAATATGAGAGAAAAAGAGAGAAGGGACAATGCTACTATCCTTTTACCACACTTGTGCTTCAAAGTAGCACCATGATCTTCATGATCGAGAGTCTCCTATGTTGTCACTTTCATATACTAGTGGGAATATTTCAGTATAAAACTTGGCTTGTATATTCCAATGATGGGCTTCCTCAAAATGCCCTAGGTCTTCGTGAGCAAGCGAGTTGGATGCAGACCCACATAGTTTCTTTTGTTGAGCTTTCATACATTTATAGCTCTAGTGCATCTGTTGCATGACAATCCCTACTCACTCACATTGATATCTATTAATGGGCATCTCCATAGCCCGTTGATACGCCTAGTTCATGTGAGACTATCTTCTCCTTTTTGTCTTCTTCACAACCACCATTCTATTCCACATATAGTGCTATGTCCATGGCTCACGCTCATGTGTTGCGTGAAAGTTGAAAAAGCTTGATATTACTATAGTATGAAACAATTGCTTGGCTTGTCATCAGGGTTGTGCATGATTAAATACATTGTGTGATGAATATAGAGCAACAGCCAGACTATATGATTTTGTAGGGATAACTTTCTTTAGCCATGTTATTTTGAGAAGACACGATTGCTTTGATTATTATGCTTGAAGTATTACTATTTCTTATGTCAATATGAACTTTTATTTTGAATCATTTGGATCTGAACATTCATGCCACAATAAAGAAAATTACATTGAGAATTATGCTAGGTAGCATTCCACATCAAAAATTCTGTTTTTATCATTTACCTACTCGAGGACGAGCAGGAATTAAGCTTGGGGATGCTTGATACGTCTCCAACGTATCTACAATTTTTGATTGTTACATGCTATTATATTACCCCTTTTGGATGTTTATGGGCTTTATTTTACACATTTATATCATTTTTGGGACTAACCTACTAACCGGAGGCCCAGCCCGTATTGCTGTTTTTTGCCTATTTCAGTATTTCGAAGAAAAGGAATATCAAACGGAGTCCAAACGGAATGAAACCTTCGGGAGTGTGGTTTTTGGAACAAACATGATCCAGAGGACTTGGAGTGCAAGACAAGAAGCAGCTGAGGCGACCACGAGGGTGGAGGGCACGCCCACCTCTACAGGGCGCGCCACCCTATCTCGTGGGCCCCTCGGGCAGCCACCGACCTACTTCTTCCTCCTATATATACCCACGTACCCCGAAAACATCCAGGGAGACAACAAAAAACAATTTCCACCGCCGTAACCTTCTGTATCCGCGAGATCCCATCTTGGAGCCTTCGCCGGTGCTCCGCCAGAGGGGAAATCGACCACGGAGGGCTTGTACATCAACACCATAGCCCCTTCGATGAGTTGTGAGTAGTTTACCACAGACCTTTGGGTCCATAGTTATTATCTAGATGTCTTCTTCTCTCTTTTTGGATCGCAATACCATGTTCTCCCCCTCTCTTGTGGAGATCTATTCAATGTAACTCTTTTTGCGATGTGTTTGTCGAGATCCGATGAATCGTGGGTTTATGATCAAGTTTATCTATGAGAAATATTTGAATCTCCTCTGAATTCTTTTATGTATGATTGAGTTATCTTTGCAAGTCTTTTCGAATTATCATTTTGGTTTGGCCTACTAGATTGATCTTTCTTGCAATGGGAGAAGTGCTTAGCTTTGGGTTCAATCTTGCGGTGTCCTTACCCAGTGACACTAAGGGTTGCAAGGCATGTATTGTATTGTTGCCATCGAGGATAAAAAGATGGGGTTTATATCATATTGCATGAGTTTATCCCTCTACATCATGTCATCTTTCTTAATGCGTTACTCTGTTCTTATGAACTTAATACTCTAGATGCATGCTGGATAACGGTCGATGTGTGGAGTAATAGTAGTAGATGCAGGCAAGAGTCGGTCTACTTGTCACGGACGTGATGCCTATATACATGATCATGCCTAGATAATCTCATAATTATTCGCTTTTCTATCAATTGCTCGACAGTAATTTGTTCACCCACCGTAATACTTATGCTATCTTGAGAGAAGCCACTAGTGAAACCTATGGCCCCCGGGTCTATCTTTTATCATATAAGATTTCAATCTACTTTTATTTGCATCTTTACTTTTCCAATCTATATTATAAAATACCAAAAATATATTTATCTTATCATACTATCTCTATCAGATATCACTTTCGCAAGTGGCCGTGAAGGGATTTATAACCCCTTTATTGCGTTGGTTGAGAGTTCTTTGTTTGTTTGTGTAGGTGCGTGGGACTTTTGAGGAGCCTCCTACTGGATTGATACCTTGGTTCTCAAAAACTGAGGGAAATACTTACACTACTATTGCTGCATCACCCTTTCCTCTTCAAGGAAAACCAACGCAAGCTCAAGACGTAGCAGCAAGCAAGGATCTATCACCCTTTGCAACGCAAGCTGCATCACCCTTTGCTCTATTGATGCATCGGTATCAATGAAATGGGCTGTATCTGTGGACTGGACTGCAGAATGCCAGAAGAGAAGGGGAAAGCCTAGCCTATCAAAGACTAGCATCTTCAAGCAGCTCCAAGCATCTTGCAACATCAGAGGAGATAAGAGTAGCATAAGGTAAAGTAGTAGTAGTGACGTCAACCTCGTTTAGAGATCCTTTCTCGACTCCCTGCGAGAAAGCAATCCCAGAGCCATACTATCCATTTCTCATCTCAATCCATTTCTCGTCACAAGTATCCAGTTCTAGTTGTATCGATCGGGATACAACTCCAAGTGTCCGTTACCGTAGGAGAGGCTATCGATAGATGTTTTCTTCCCTGCAGGGGTGCACCAACTTACCCACCATGCTCGATTAACTCCGGCCAGACACACTTTCCTGGGTCATGCCCGGCCTCGGCCAAACAATACGCCGCAACCCGACCTAGGCTTAATAGAGAGGTCACCACGCCGGACTAAACCTATGCCCCCAAGGGTCATGGGCCATTGCTCGAGAACTCCTGCACGTTGCGTATGCAGCCGGTGAGCAGACCTAGCTACCTACTTCAAAAAGGCAGGTGCTTACCAGTCCAACCTGACGCGTGCCGCTTGAAGTCTATTAAGCTTCGGCTGATGCATACGACGCAGAACGCCCATACTATGCCCACGTGATGGTTAGTGCTATCAGGCCAGAGACCCCTCAGATCAAATATCCAAATCGCAGTGGATTAGGAACGCGCGGTAACAAGCAGACACTCACGAAAGATGTGACACCGTTGCCCCGTCTCGAGGACTTGCGGCAAGGGCTAGGAATGCCCGGCCACGCCTCATAATTATCTCGCGGGCACCCTCCAGGTCAACCCGTCTCCACATCTCGCGGGTACCCCTCAGGGTCGACCCGCCTTTCCAAGTAACAATTGTAAAGTCCAAGTATCTGTGTGTCCAAACATCAAGGGGAAAACCCGAGGAATCACCCCCGGTGGATTCCACTCGATGTAATCATCAAGGTGAATGTAAGAGGATCCACCCTCGAGGTTCACACTTGAGGGGTTGCACGACAGATTTGTATCGGAAGTGGTTAAGGCGGAATCGCCCTTGATGACCACGACTGAATAACTACACTACCGGGTTAACATCAGAAGTGCTGATGAGGTCTCACCCTCGGCACTCGATAGTAACCCAGTAGTGTCGAGCAACTAAGGGGAAGTGATGTGCAGCGCCGGGGGCCTGGTGTTCAATCCCGTTGATCGGGTCTTCGATGATGAAGCAGGGGCAACAAGGACAAGGTGGGGGTCACTGATGGATCACTAACCAACCTATACTAAGTAGTTTAGGATAAGCAGGTAAGGTAACAATAAGCAGGTTACAAAAGAAGGCTATGCATCAGAATAGGAGCAAACAATAACAGTAGCAAAATCTAATGCAAGCATTAGAGAATGGAATGGGCAATATCGGGATGATCAAAGGGGGGGCTTGCCTGGAACCTCTGTTGAAAAGGAAGAAGTGTCGTTGTCGACGTAGTCAATCACAGGGGCAGCATCAGTCTCGGGGTCTACCGGAGGGAAGAGGGGGAAGAAACAGTAAATACAGAGCAAACAAGGCATCATAAGGCATAACATGGCAATACGCAGTGCTAGGAGTGTTCTAACATAGTGCTGCACGATACAGGTGAAGGGGGAATTCAGCCGGGAAGGTATTCCCGGTTCCGGGCCTGTGTCACACAGATGACCGGAGAGGGAATGTTCCATGTTCATATAGTTAAAGGCATATGACAGATAAACGGACCGCGTATTCAGATTTGTTGGATTTTTCCGAGCAACTTTCATATATAAAGTTTTTCCATCCGAGCTACGGTTTAATTTCTAAGAATTTTCAAGGTTTTAAACATTTTCTGAAATGATTTAAATAACAAAGAAAAAGAGTTATCTTGCATCAAGATGAGCGTCAAGAATGCATCAAGATTGGCCGACCACGACCGGTCAAACCGACTAGTGGGGCCCACTGTCACCTCTCGGGTTAAGCGAAAGGTTAAACTAATCTAACAGACAAATTAGAGGGGTGGGCCCCAAGTGTCAGTGACTAACTAACTACTAATTAAATAACAGATTTTAACTAGTAGTTTTGTTTATTTATAAAAAACGTTTAAGCTAGTGGGCCCGCATGTCAGTGGGTCAGAGTGCCCAGTCAGCAGTTGACCCAGTCAATAGGGTCAACTGGCGACCGTGGGGCCCATCGGCAGTGTCACAGGGGCCCCACTTGTGAGGCCACGTCAGCGACGACCGAAGACGCGACGCCGGTGACCAAAACAGGGGGCTTGCGGACTTTTCTTTGGAAATCGCGCCTGAGGGGCCCTTTGGCGCGGGACTTGGCGTTGAACAGCGCGCGCTGGCGGCGCGCTGACAGGGGCGGTGGCGTCGTCGGAGTTGGCCGGAGCGGCGCCGATGAGCGGCGAGGGTGGTGGTCGCGCTCGGGCGACGATGAGGTTGGTGCTACGGGGCACCAGAGAGCGCGTGCGATGGTGCACTCACTTGTTCAAGAGCAACACAACTGGCAAATTTCTGTGGGCACTTTGCATTTGTCTCAATATCTGAACCCAAGAAGGTTGATGAAGCCTTCATGGAACCTGAATGGATTCAAGCCATGCAAGAAGAGCTTCATTAGTTCGAGCTGAACAATGTCTGGGAACTAGTCAAGTGTCCTGATCCTCGCAAGCATAATATCATTGGCACCAAATGGATCTATCACAACAAACAAGATGAATATGGACAAGTTGTCAGAAACAAGGCTCGTCTGGTTGCTCAAGGCTACACTCAAGTTGAAGGGATTGACTTCGATGAAACATTTGCTCCCGTGGCAAGACTTGAAGCCATTCGCATACTGCTGGCATATGCCAACCATCACAATATCCTTCTGTACCAAATGGATGTGAAGAGAGCCTTTCTCAATGGCAATATTGAAGAAGAAGTGTATGTTGCACAACCACTTGGCTTTGCAGATCCAAAACATCCTGATATGGTGTACAAGCTCAATAAGGCACTGTATGGCCTCAAACATGCTCCTCGCGCTTGGTATGACATGCTCAAAGACTTCTTGAAGAGCAAAGGCTTCAAACCTGGTTCTCTAGATCCAACACTCTTCACGAAGTCATACGACGGTGAACTGTTTGTGTGCCAAATCTATGTGGATGACATTATCTTCGGCTACACCGACAAGAGATACAGCGATGAGTTTGGGCACATGATGCAAGAGCAATATCAGATGTCCATGATGGGTGAGCTGAAGTTCTTCCTTGGTCTTCAAATCCGTCAGCAGAGAAATGGCATCTTCATATCTCAAGAGAAATACCTCAAAGAATGCCTGAAGAAGTTTGGAATGCAAGACTGCAAACGATACACGACGCCAATGCCAACCAAAAGTCATCTGGGTCCTGACGACAATGGTAAAGAGTTCAATCAAAAGGTATATCGCTCCATGATTGGTTTCTTACTTTACATATGTGCATCTAGGCTAGATATAATGCTTAGCGTTTGCATGTGTGCCCGATTCCAAGCGGCACCAAAGGAGTCGCATCACCTAGCGTTGAAGCGAATTCTTTGATATTTGGCTTACACCCCAATGAAAGGACTATGGTATCCAAAGGGCTCAACGTTTGATCTGATTGGGTATTCTGATACTGATTATGCTGGTTACAAGGTTGATCGCAAGTCCACCTCAGGAACATGTCATTTTCTTGGTCTGTCACTTGTCTATTGGTCTCCAAAGAAGCAGAACCGTGTGTCACTCTCCACTGCTGAATCTGAATACATTGCTACTGGATCATGCAGTGCTCAGCTTCTCTGGATGAAGTAGACTCTCAAGGATTATGGCATAAAAACGAAGAATGTGCCACTCTTCTGTGACAATGAAAGTGCCATCAAGCTTTCCAAGAATCCAGTTCAGCACTCGAAAAAAAAGCACATTCAGATCCGTCACCACTTTCTTAGAGATCATGTCAACAAGGAAGACATTGATATCATTCTCGTCAACACTGAAGAGCAATTGGCTGATATCTTCACTAAGCCCTTGGATGAGAAAAGGTTTTGCTGGTTGCGGTGTGAGCTAGATATCTTAGAATCCTCGAATGTCCTGTGAATGGACACACATCCTAACGCTTATGCATGTTGACGACTTAGATGTGCAACACACGAAGTAACGTATATCTTCAATTGATGAAGACTTACCTTTTGAGTGTGAATACATTAATGTGGAATTTGACTTCGGAGCACCACGATAATTGTGCGCCGTGTCTGGGTCTAATACTTCCTATACGGTGGGTAACGCCACCACCAAATTCTTATTGAAGTGTTTCTCTTGGCGTTACAATTGCGAAGTCTTCGCATTTGGATTGTCTTGAACATTAATCTTCATGTGGTAACTAAAACTCACTTTTTACTACCTTTTTAATCTGATAGATTCGTCTTTCTCTACCAAAAGTGGTTTCTCTGCTTACAAAGTTGAATCTATCCTATTCTGCATCTCATATTATGTCTAGTATATTCACTTATGCTTCACTACAAGTTAGATTCCTCACTTGTACCTATTGTTGGATTCGTACAAATCTGGAACCAACTCTCAACAAATAAGTGAATGTCTTCGCGTTATGAGGTCAATGTCTTCAAACTGATTTATCTTCAAAATCTTTTGAGAATGCATATGACCTCTTTCCCTTCCCTCGCACCTCTAATGCTGTCATAGGTACATGTCCATGGGAGAATCCCTTGGTTCTCATAGTCTGCATTCATTTGCAGAATTCTTACAGAGTCACATCAATTCTCCTAAAGCCAGTTCCTGTTTGACCAGCCGTCGGAAGCCTTTGCAAGTTCTGAAGCCATTCAGATTAAGCTTCATGGCAACAGAGAAGTCAGCTAGAAAGGGCAGCAAACAGCGCCCTGGGAATACATCCAAAGATTTGCCACCAGATCTGCATGAAATGTACAAGACAGATCCTGAAGAAACCTATGGTGAACACAAAACTCGAATCCAATGGATTCAAAGATATTGGGCTGAGGAATGGTTTAAGTACAAATTTGTCACTGATGAGTATGCTGAGAAGAATGCCATCAAGCAACCCTAGGGAGATACATTATACAAAAATCTTCAACCCCAGTCCCTGTCTGAAGCTATTGATCAAGGATTCTACCCGTGCATGGTTCACGGACCACAACCAGAGAATGCTGACCCATCTTCTCTGCTATGGTGCCGTGTAGACAATCTGTTCAAGCGCAACTTCAAGTTTTCCAAGGATTCTGCTGTGAAGAACAAGAAGGAATTTGGACTCGACTTCAACCCCGGTCCATCTGCTCCTGGGGATGATGGCACCCATGAAGCCAATGAAAACAGAATCGGCCAATTCTACAACATGGAAGGCCTCATCACTTACATTGCAGTTCAAGGGGCCACCGTGGATCACTCAGCTGATGACGCGGATTCTGATGAAGCGCCAGCTCCTCCTAAGCCACAGAAGCAGAAGAAAACTAAGGCTTCAAAACCCTCTACTGCACCAAAAGCTTCACGTGTGAAGCCATTGGCAACTGCCCCTCCCGCTCCGAGTATGCAATCTGAAGATCTCTCTCGCGTCTCCAAGAAAACCAAGAAGTCTCTATAGAAGAAGAAGCCCATCCTGAGTTCTGGTCAAGAACTGACCCCAGCTGCCATTCTGAGGAACAAGAATGAAGCCATTGATCTGTCCAGTGACGATGATCTTGGTGAAGATGCTCTTGAGCTGCTGATAAAGAGCAAGCAAGAGGCGGAAATCTTCAATAATTTGCCTCTCTTTGATGTGGACATCCTGAACAACTTCATTGAAGAGTGGTTTGCCAATCTGGATCTCACATTGATGACCTTCAACTTCCCATTGGCATTAGTGTCGCTTTCCACAGTGCCATTGCAAACGAGCTAGCTCTAGCTCAGAAGATAGTTGAGCTCAAGAACAAGATTGACTATGAAAAGGCTCAATTCAAGAAGCACATGGCCAAGCTCAATGTCACTGATGTCCAGAACTTCAAGAAGCTGTTGCATGATCTCAAGGAAGCGTTTCACAAGAAACGTGAAGAAGCAAAAGGTTCAAGAGAGCGGATGAAACACCTTGCTGCAAAATGTGTTCAAGCTCAATGAAGCTGAAAAGCGCAAAGCTCTTGGGTGTCCAAGCATCGACCCCAGGATGGCTGCCAAAAAGAAGCCAACTGTGGCCCAAGCTGAAGTGTTAGGACAGGAAGCACCTCGCATTGTCTTCCCTGCTAGCATGACAGGCTCGAAGCCTAAGGTCCCCACAGTTTCTTCAGAACATAAGGAGACAAGGGCAGTTGAGGCCAAAGCCAGAAAATGCAAGAACAAAAATGCCTCTAATGATGCTCCACTGACCAAGAAGCGGAAGACAAAGTCTTCTAAGAAGTATCGGGCTGCTCCTTCAGAGCCTCTTCTTGTCGAGCCCCTCTCAGTTGCTCGTCCTGCATCCCCGCACCAAGAGCGTCAGCTAGTACTTCACGAGCCTGCTTTCATAGAGGCTCCTAAAACTGAAGAAGATCTAGTTGTTGACCCCACCATAGCTGAAGACATTGGTCCCCAAGACAATGTAGATGACGATGTAGTTCTTCCTCAGATCCAGCAGCAAAGGGTATCATCGCATGTTCTCACGAATAGTGAAATCATCAGCATTGGTCGTCCCTTGACGCCAATTGCTCAGGATGCATCGTGGGCTGATCGCCCACAACCAGAAACTCCAAGTCAAAGTTCACCAAGTACTCCCCCACCTCAAGGCACCAATCCGGTGCTTTATGATGATGACTATGTGGTCCATCCCTCACCCACTCCAAAAGCGTCGCCTGCATTCCGTAGGCTTCACAAAGGACCAAGGCCACAAGTCACAATGTCGACCGTTCCTGCAGGAGAAGTGCAAACCAACTCAATAGCACGTCAAGTGTTTCCTGAAGCCACTCCTACTGTGAATGTCTCTGAGTCTGAAGCCAAGGCTACTGAAGACATATCGGCTACATCAGCCGAAGACAATCAAGAACCCCACGAAGAAGAAGCGCGTATTGTCACACCCCCCACCAATCAAGAAACTGTTCTCGAGGAGAGCGTGTCTGTGCCCGACCCTCCAGCTACTCAAGTGGAAGTTGAAAATACTGAGGCGGCCACCAACAACACTGCTGAAGCCAATGACATTGTCATGGCTGAAGCTAATGTGGCGCCTACAGTAAATATGGCGTCTGAAGTCAATGATGCACCTGCGCCCAATGTGCAGTCTGAAGCCCCTGTCAATGCCGCTGCTCTTGTACCGCCTCCAAGGCCTCACACCATTGAGCAAGCATTTTATCAAGGTGAGCTAATCACTATTCGATGGCCTATTATGGTTCCTCCGCCTGCTCCCGAACCTCAATTTGATTATCATGTGGAGCACAGGCCTCAAGTCCAGAAGCCAAAACCGAGGCTGCCAAGGTTTCCAGGTACTGCATCTGCGCCAGGATTGTTCAACGTGAATGGCTTCATTGAACACAACACTTTCTTTGACAGAGCCAAGAACCCATATTCAAGGCCCAGAATTTCTTCTAATCGGTTCTGGAGCTATCAGCAGCGTAATTATTATTCCTGTGTCTTATGCAATCAAGGGCGCATTTTTCCTCATATGCGTCTAGACTGCGAAGCCATTGCTGGACTGCCCTATTTGGAAGAAGGCCTAGACTGTTTTAGAGATGCTGGCCTTCTGCAGTTTGTGACTGACAAAGAAAATTGGAATGACGACCTTCTGTTACAATTCTATGCTACACTTCACATCCGCGGCTACAACAAGGATATCAAAACTTGGGTCCTTGAGTGGATGACAGGCAATGTGCACCATGAAGCCAAAGCTCTTGATCTCATTGAGCTTACCGGCCTGCCCACTCCAGGTGAACTATATGAACCTGGTTGTCAGCTTCACCGCAATGCTTTAGAGAGCATATTCCAGAAGCTTGAGCCCAACATGAGCCAAATGCTGAGTATGATGAAGCCTCTGCCACAAGATGCTGAATATCCTAAGGCTTTGTTTGTTGAAGACCTAGAGTATCTGCCCCAAACCATCTATCACATTATCAGGCCAACTCTATGGCCCATCAAAGGACATTCTTTAGCAGCAAAGCTTGAAGTCTCAAAGAAGACATTGGTCTTCTATATTCTGAATGGCATCAACTTCAATGCTCAGGATTTCTTCATTCGACAACTTGCTGCGTCTGGCTGAGATATATTTGGTTTGAAGATCTATGCTCCATGGGTAATGCGCCTTATCAAGTTTCACTCTGCTATCAACTATCAGCCCTCTGCGCGCAACCATCTCATATTCTGGCCAGAGGTTGATATGTCTGTAGAAGCCATATACCCAAAGCCTGCCAAGGAGCCAATTTATCTTCACAATGTTGATCGTCAAAGTTTCTCTCAACATGTTGAAGGAATTCATGCTGCCACTCGTGTTTATCCTTTGGCTAGAAATACACGTGCACCTCATCATGCCCATACTGAAGCCACTGAAAGCACTATTGCCCCAAGGCCTCAGAAGAGATCTCGTGTACTCAATGACCGAGAGCTTCTCGTGGCTTTGCATCAGAAACAGGATAAGCATCATTATTGGCTCAAGCGACAAATGCAGAGTCTCTTGATGGATGCTAATCGCATTAGCAATCTAGCCACCAAGAATGCATTTGTCGCTCATGAAACCTGTCGGCGGTTGTGGAAGAGTCTGACATTACTCAGTTCTGAAGATGATCTTCAGCAAGATGGCTTCACAGAGAGATTCAAATTTGATTCCACTCATCCCAGGAACGATGTCTTGCGTCGGACTCCTTCACTCAACGACTCTGAGTACTCCTCTTCAGCAGCAACTGTAAATGCCAGAGTCATCGATGATGAAGATGATGCTACTTCCCCAACTACCACTTCAGCGCGTATCGACACTGCACCATGCCCCTCTGCACCACAGAACTCCAATGTCGATCCTGCTCCTTCGTCTGCTCCTTCTAGGAATGAGTAGATGCTTTATGTCTTCAAACCTTTTTGGTCATTACTGACAAAAGGGGGAGAAGCATATAAAGCATATGAGTTGATAGTCTTCAAGCGGGTCCTTATGGGTGGTTGTCGGCATTCTGGGAACGGGGGTCCCCAGACTTGCCTGCCTGCGGCCTGCGGCGTGGCTCAAAGGGGGGCCCAGCACGGCCCATCTTCATCAATACAAGCTCAAGACCCTCGCGAGGGGCCAAGCCTCGCGGGGCGGATGACAAGGAGCTTCCTCAGGCTCGGCCTCATCAGGCTGGCTCACGAGGAGGCAGAGAGTTCAAGGCGGGGTACCTCACGGGGTGCCCATGACGCGAGCCATGATTTACCAAGGGCGCCGATCGGGCGCCACCAAGCAAGGTCCTCCTTTCCTCTTTGGTGCAAAGGAGCAAAAGCGAGAGCATCAAGCAAAGGCATCCATTTTGGTGCAACAAGACCAAGACCATCCCAACGGCAGGAAGGAAGTCATTGTGGAGCCCAAGCAAAGGCCACCACCGAGCCTTTGACAAAGCGAGGACCAACTTTAGTCGATAAATAAGTGTACCCGATGTTCCCCTTCAAAATGGCCAATTGTTGGCGCCCTTCCCGCTCAATATTTGGGAAGAGGCCCAGGGCCTTTGCATATAAATAGGACTAGCCACCCCCAGGGTAGAGGCATCTGGTATCTGGATAAACAGAATCCTCACCAGAAAACCAGTAGAGATAGCGACTAAACTCCTCCTAGCAGTTCATCGCGCCAGCCAAGAACAGACCCTCGCGAGGCTGTTCTTCCTTGTATTGTTCATCAACAGCCCTAGAGGCAATCCACCACACCACACACTTGAGTAGGGTATTACACCGCAATGGTGGCCTGAACCAGTATAAACTCTGTGTCTCTTGTGTTGTTCCTTTCGTAGTTTAGATCCTAGCGAGCCGGTCGAGGAGCAGGTAGGTAGAGGGCGAAATCTCCGCGTGCACCCCAGTGTTCGAACCTCAAGGGTCTACCGGAACCCGAAATCCGACATTTGGCGCGCCAAGTAGGGGTGCGCCGGAATTCATCTTCTGTCGCCCTGTTCTTCTCGGACCATCACATCCATGTCTGACGCTCGTCGTGCCCGCGCCGAGCGCCGAGCCGCCCTCGCTTCCCGTGTCGCCCAGACGGCTCTCGTCGGCGGGCGCCCTCGTCGTTCCCCGTCACCTGCCGTCAATGCCGCCACCGGCCCAGCGGGGAACGAGCAGCAAGCATCGCCCCAAAGATCCTCCGTGAGGCAACACGGCCGCATCGCTACACCTCGCCACCCCACTGGTTATTTGTCTCGCGCTCGCGCACCCATGGAGGCTCGAGCTGCGCTTAATTGCGTAAACGAGCTCTGCGCTACCGTCCGTCGACGACGTCTCACGAAGAATGGCTCGACGCGCCACCGAAGCTCGTCTGCGTGCGCAGGGGCTCTCTGCGTCGCCCATCCCGCTGCACCACACCCGCCTCGCGCTGGGCGACAAGCTCCTAGGGCGCCAGCCGCCTCCCCCTCAAGAAGGCGCCTGGCCCAAGGCGCGGGCCTCGGGCGGAACTCTGCTCGTCTGGCGCTTAGCGGCAAGAGCAAAGCTGCTAAGAAGTCCTCGCCCGCGAGAAGCTGCCCGAGCGCCCGCCCGGCTCGTCGCGAACATGCTCCTCGCCCAAAGACGCTAAGACCCCGTGCTGCTCCCAGCTGCGACGCATGGGGACCCGCAGGACCAAGCTCTTCGTCACCCAAGGCCTCCCGTGGCCGCAGCGGGCTGTCGCGCCTTCACCGCCGAGCTGTGCAGCATCGCGTGGCCCGACAAGTTCAAGCCAGACCTGCCTCCTCGCTACAACAGTACGGCTGACCCCGCGGAGTTCCTCCAGCTCTACGAGCTGGGCATCGAGGCTGCCAACGGAGACGAGAAGGTCATGGCGAACTGGTTTCCCATGGCGCTCAAGGACGAGGCCCGCACTGGCTCTGAACTCGCTCTGTGCACAATCTCCTCTCGACGAGATGCGCACCCGCTTCATCGCCAACTTCCGTGGTACTCACGACCGCCACCGCCGTGAGCGACATGCGCCGAATCAAGCAGCAACTGGGGAAACCCTGCAGAAGTACATCCAGCGCTTCAACAACGCTACCAAGATTCCCAAGGTGACCGAGGAGGCCATCATCTCAGCCTTCTCCGACGGCGCGGCGCGACGCCAAGATGAAGGAGGAGCTGGCAATGCATGAAGACCTGTGTACTTCCTTGAGCTGTTCAACTTGGCGACCAAGCGCGCCAGGCTGAGGAAGGGCGTCTCTCCTCCTCGAGCTGCTCGCCGCAGACCCGTAAGAGAAGAAGCCCAAGGCCAAGGACGTGAAACATAAGGGGCTGCCGTGCTCGCGGCAGGCTGGACACCCGCGGGTCGAGATCAGCCCGATCTTCCAAGGGCGGTCAAGATCTGCGGTACCACGACCTCCACACCCACAACACCAATGAATGCCAAGAGCTCCGAGCCGTGCGTGAAGGAAGGGTCGGCCGACGTCCCGACCGCAGCGACCGGGGCTACGGTCGAGGAGGAGGAAGGAACGCAGGACGTTGGAAAGACCGCGACCCTCGCCAAGGGTGGTGCGACCAACCTCGCGAGGATCGCTGGCAGGACCCGCCTCGCGAGGGAGCCTGGAGGGATCAACCTCGTGAGGATTGCCCGCAAGGCAACGTAGGCCTCCCTCCACTTCCACCGCAGCCAAGGAGAAATGAGGACCGTCATCAGGACGAGGGGGCTGGGGGCTTCCAGGAGCCACGTGCGATCGCTCAGATCTTGGGCGGAGCTCAAGCCCCAGCCTCTCGACGATCTTCAAGCAGTTCGCCTGGCCAAGTAAATGCAGTCCTCCCAAGCTTGAGGCCATGTGCCCTCTCGGTGGTCGGCGGCACCATCGCGCTCAGCTCAGCGGATCAGCTCAAGTCGCGCGCCACACCGGGTCCTCCCAATGCTTTGTTCCCCAATCATCAAGCGTGCATAGTCACCAGACCCTCATCGATGGCGGGCGGGGCTCAACGCCTGTCTGTGGAAACATTCAACAATCTCCAAGTGCCCTACATTCAGCTTCAGCCAACCAAGCCTTTCTCCGGAGTCACCGCCGGCTCCACGGTCCCGATTGGGCAGGTCCGCCTCCCTGTCACCTTCGGGGCGCGGGACAACTACCGCACTGAGCTCATCGACTTCGACGTCGCCCACATTCGCCTGCCATACAACGCCATCCTCGGGTACCCAGCGCTGGCCAAGTTCATGGCCGTAACCCACCACGGCTACAACGTCCTCAAGATGCCAGGAAGTGGCAGAGTCATCACGGTGCCCTGAGAAGAGAAAGATGCGGTGTGCTCCCTGGAACGAGCCTTTCAGGCCGCATCACTGGAAGACCCGGATCGCGGAAGCAGGAGGCTTCCCGAGGCCGCCCCCAAGAAGAAGAAGACATCGTCCGGCCCGGCCCCTCAGGAGGCAGGCCCCTCAGGGCCCGCGCCTGCTCAGGGGGAACCTCCTTCCATCGCATAGGGAAGCGCGCCCGGCGCCCTCCTCAGGCAGGGTTCGAGGGCTCTCCCCTGGAGGGCCGCCGACCTCGCCAGGGTCACGAGGGAGGCGCTAGGGCACCACTTGGAGGCGTGTTTCGAAGCATGTTTCCCTCAAGAAGGAGCAAGGCAAGGAGGGCCAAACCCTCAGGAGTTTGTCAGCAAGGCCATTCAGGAGCTACAGGAGTCAAGAGTCATGAGAGGCAGCCGCCGCATTTACTGTGGCCCCCATCCAGTGAGGATGGTGGGCTGCTGGCTGCATCGACATACCAGGCTCAACCGAGCCGCCTCAGAGCGCCTGCCTCGCAAGTGGGGCGCTGCAAAGGTCCACCCCACAACTACGTTTGCATGCCTTATGGCTTGCCGAACGCGGCTGCCACGTACCAGCGCCTCATGAGGGGCATCCTGGAGGCTCAAGAGGCCAGGCGTTCCGCAGCCCTAGCGGAGATGGAGATAGTCCGCGAGGAGCCACCAGCGCCCCCAGAGCCTCCCGAGGCCCCTAGGCTTGGGGGCTCGTGAGGATCGGCTCCCACAGCCCACCGAGTCTGCTACACCAACACCCCTTCATCGTCAACACTATCAGGTGACATCTTTCAAGTTTCATTTCTAGCTGGGAGCGCCCTCAGGGCTACATCATTCCCAGGCCGCGTGGGTCCGTCCTTGCGGCGTGTATCCCTTTTGCTCATGTTCTTAGCTTACTTTGTTGGGGGCGCCCCACGGGCTGCATCATCCCTAAGTCGCTCGGGCCAGACCCAGCGATGTCCGCCTTCTCAACATCTATTTGAATGAATTCACCCCTCCGCGATTAACATGCTTGACCTAGTTGCCCCCTCGACTGACACCAACTGATGGAGCTGCTCCCAAACGGCACGATGCTTGCGCATGGGTCCGTCCCTGCAACGTCGACAAACCTGAATGGCTGAGCTCTGGCCGCGGCAGCTCCGCATAGCACCACCTCGTCAAGCCCTCAGTGCCTCACCACCTTTCTAGAGCAACCAACGGCTGACTGTCGATTGTCATGGCGAACTCTCATTCTTTCTGTGATGAGCCTGCAGGATCTCTTCAAGGAGTAGCGTCAGGCGAGGCCCTCACGGTGTCTTCTTCATTCTCGTCCGCGCAAACCGCTTGCACGTTAAAGGGGGGTGCGTGAGCATCGTGACTCAGGGCTCCTACCGGCTCTCCAGCCCTCACCCTCTAGCCTTGACCCCGGCATCGCGACCTGGCATACCAGCAACGGCTAAGACTCGCTCGAGGGTTGGGACCCGAGGACGTAGAGCAGAAAGGGGAGCGAAGGCGAGAGGGGAGAGGCACGCGAGGACCTTGCCAAGCAACCCCTCGCCTGCTGATGCATGGACCCGGCGACACACCAGGGAGCGGTCCCCGATTCTTGAGATAAGTCACCACCCGGAAGCCCCAGCTACCATGGCACCATCCCCGCACCTAATGCAATACCGTGTTAGCAACGTCGCTCTCCTTTCTCACCGAATGATGGCTGCTTGAGCGCTAAGGGGGACCTCCTGAGCATCGACTCGGGGCTCTTACAGACCTCAAGCCGCCACCTCCCGCCTTGACCACGGCATCACGACCTGGCATACCAGCGACGGCTGAAGCCGCCTTAGGACTGGGACCTGTCGGCGCAGAGCATCAAGCCCTCACGAGGTTCGAAAGGAAGAACTGAGCTAAGACAGAATGAGCAACTTGTGTTACTCCATGGCAAGGATTATATTAACAGATAGGCCCGCAGGCACCTTACAAGCCCCCACGGGGCGCGTTCTTGATTCCTCGCAGGGAACAAATCCTAAGGAACTCTAACTACGCGCGCCCCTGCAAAAGACGCCATCATCAACAGTGGGCCGTCCAGCACCGGCGCCAACCCCATCCAGATCAGAGGCAGCGACGGCCTGACGAGCCCGCCCTGCTCCGGGAGCGGCGCAGGCTCGGCGGCTCGTAGCTGTCGTTGCTCATCTCTGGAGTCGCGAAGAGCTCGGCGGAGTCGCTGGATCCTCCGGCGCCTCCATCGCCTGAGGAGCTGCCAAGGGAGCGGTTAGCCGACCTATGCCTCACCGTAGTGGGGTCCCGGCCGCCTCTCCCGGGGCAGCACTCCAGCCGGCGACCCTCCGCATCGAAGACCTTGAAGAACATCACCGAAGCACCGTTGTACTCCAGGTGGATCGCGAGGACGCCCCTTGTCCTGCAGACCCGGGCGATCTCGCCCCAGCCTCGAGTCATGAAGACCTCCCCCGGGGCAACGACCGCGACCTCTGCCCCGGTCGCGAGGGTGCTGCAGCCGGTGTGCTGCAGCCAGAGCCCCAGGAGTTCCCCCTGAGGAATGACGGAGGCGAAGAAACGAGGAAGGCGAATCCAAGACTGAGGAGGCATGGCGGCGTGAAGCACGAATTCTCGGGAGGAGCCCTCGGCGTGGACTCCAGGGGGAAATACGCACACCTTTGTGACCCGCCGGCGCCAACGGAGACGCCGCCCGTGGCGTTCGGCATCGACTCCTTCAGAGCCCTCGATGTGGTCGTACAAGGGAAGCGGGAACCCTGGTGGTGGCCGCTCACACCAGGGCCTCAACACTTCCTGGCGGGCGCCCTCACCCCGATGGCAGAGGGCTAGCCGTTTCTTTGGCGGAAGTGGGTCAGGATCCTCTCCGGGAGCCTTTCCCTTATCTACCGCATAGAACCGGCGGATCGGAGCCATTGCAGCAAGACGGAGCAGGGACCAAGAAGAAGGAGAAGCAACAAGAAATAGACTGGAAGGGCACGCGCCGCGCCGTACTTATAGCCAGAGGAGGCCAACCGCCGACCTCCACGATCGCAGGTAATCATGACCCGCTTTGCATGCAGGGACTTGTCAATTCGTGCAGTTGCCGAGGCGTCGTGGGGAAGTGGAGGCGCCCACGTCCAATCAGCCGCCACGCAGCGCCCAAGGCCACAGGCTGTTAGGGCCCGCGGCGCTTCGCACTTGCCCTTTCGCCTCTCTGCTCGGCCAAGTCCTGGCGCACCTTGGGCCCGGGGTCTACTGTCGGCGTTCTGGGAACGGGGGTCCCCAGACTTGCCTGCCTGCGGCCTGTGGCATGGCTCAAAGGGGGGCCCAGCACGGCCCATCTTCATCAACACAAGCTCAAGACCCTCGCGAGGGGCCAAGCCTCGCGGGGTGGACGACAGGGAGCTTCCTCAGGCACGGCCTGTAGGACCTTGAAGTATGTCTAGAGGGGGGGGTGATTAGACTACTTGACCAATACAAACTTAACCTTTTCCCAATTTTAGAGTTTAGCAGATTTTAGCTACTTTAGGACAAGTCAAACAATCATCACACAATTCAAGCAAGCATGCAAAGAGTATATAGGCAGCGGAAATTAAAGCATGCAACTTGCAAGAAAGTAAAGGGAAGGGTTTGGAGGATTCAAACACAATTGGAGACAGGGATGTTTTTGGCGTGGTTCCGATAGGTGGTGCTATCGTACATCCACGTTGATGGAGACTTCAACCCACGAAGGGTAACGGCTGCGCGACTCCACGGAGGGCTCCATCCACGAAGGGTCCACGAAGTAGCAACCTTGTCTATCCCACCATGGCCGTCGCCCACGAAGGACTTGCCTCACTAGCGGTAGATCTTCACGAAGTAGGCGATCTCCTTGCCCTTACAAACTCCTTGGTTCAACTCCACAATCTTGTCGGAGGCTCCCAAGTGACACCTAGCCAATCTAGGAGACACCACTCTCCAAGAAGTAACAAATGGTGCATTGATGATGAACTCCTTGCTCTTGTGCTTCAAATGATAGTCTCCCCAACACTCAACTCTCTCTCGTAGGTTTTGGATCTGGTGGAAAGAAGAGATGAGTGGAAAGCAACTTGGGAAGGCTAGAGATCACGATTCATATGGTAGGAATGGAATATCTTGGCCTCAACACATGAGTAGGTGGTTCTCTCTCAGAAATGGTAAGTTGGAAGTGTAGGTTCGTTCTGATGGCTCTCTCCACGAATGAAGAGGAGGTGGAGGGGTATATATAGCCTCCACACAAAATCGAACCGTTACACACAATTTACCAAACTCGGTGGGACCGAATTGTTCAACTCGGTCGGACCGATTTAGTAAACCTAGTGACCGTTAGTGATTTTCGGTGGGACTGACATGCATCTCGGTGAGACCAATTCGGTTAGGGTTAGGGCATAACGTAATCTCGGTAAGACCGATTACACAAACTCGGTGAGACCGATTTGGTAAAAAGCTTTCCAGAGAGTTGGTCAGGTAAACTCGGTGGGACCAATTTGCTCTTCTCGGTGAGCCCGAAATGTTACAAAAAGGAAACAGAGAGTTTACATTGCAATCTTGGTGGGACCGATCGCTCACTTCGGTTAGACCGAAACGTTACAAAGGGAAATAGAGAGATTACAACCCCATCTCGGTGAGACCGAGATCCCTATCGGTAAGACCGATTTGCTTAGGGTTTGTGGCAGTGGCTATGACTTTTGGAATCGATGGCGCCGGATAGGAAGAATCGGTGTGACCGATTTTGGCTTTGGGTTTAGGTCATTTGTGGATGTGGGAAAGTAGTTGAGGGTTTTGGAGCATATCACTAAGCACATGAAGCAAGAGGCTCATTAAGCAACACCTCATCCCTCCTTGATAGTATTGGCTTTTCCTATAGACTCAATGTGATCTTGGATCACTAAAATGTAAAATGAAGAGTCTTGAGCTTTTGAGCTTGAGCCAATCCTTTGCCCTTATTATTTTGAGGGATCCACTTTCATCATCCATGCCATGCCATTCATTGAGCTTTCCTGAAATAATAGTCTTGGAATAGCATTAGCTCAATGAGCTATATGTTGTTATGAATTACCAAAACCACCTAGGGATAGTTGCACTTTCACGGCCTCATCAGGCTGGCTCACGAGGAGGCGGAGAGTTCAAGGCGGGGTACCTCACGAGGTGCCCATGACGCGAGCCATGACGACCAAGGGCGCCAGTCGGGCGCCAACAAGACAAAGTTGTCCTCCTTTCCTCTTTGGTGCAAAGGAGCAAGCAGCGTAGAGCATCAAGCAAAGGCATCCATTTCGGTGCAACAAGACCAAGACCAGCCCAACGGCAGGAAGGAAGTCATTGTGGAGCCCAAGCAAAGGCCACCACCAGAGCCTTTGACAAAGCGAGGACCAACTTTAGTCGGGATAAGTGTACCGATGTTCCCTTCAAAATGGCTAATTGTTGGCGCCCTTCCCGCTCAATATTTGGGAAGAGGCCCAGGACCTTTGCCTATAAATAGGACTAGCCACCCCCAGGGTAGAGGCATCTGGCATCTGGATAAACAGAATCCTCACCAGAAAACCAGTAGAGAGAGCGACTAAACTCCTCCTAGCAGTTCATCGCACCAGCCAAGAACAGACCCTCGCGAGGCTCTTCTTCCTTGTATTGTTCATCAACAGCCCAAGAGGCAATCCACCACACCACACACTAGAGTAGGGTATTACACCGCAATGGTGGCCTGAACCAGTATAAACTCTGTGTCTCTTGTGTTGTTCCTTTCGTAGTTTAGATCCTAGAGAGTCGGTCGAGGAGCAGGTAGGTAGAGGACGAAATCTCTGCGTGCACCCCAGTTTTCGAACCTCAAGGGTCTCCCGGAACCCAAAATCTGAAAGTGGTTGCATTATTTTTGCCAAGTCTTACAACTCTCGTCTTTTGAAACATTTGGTTTTCTAAGTTGTAACACTTAAACTTGATGGCCGTCTGCTACTTTATCTGCTATTCTGTGATGCGATGATAAATCCCGCATGAAGTCATTCTGCAGATGTCCATTTGTCATTATGCATATCATTATCCTTGTTACTTCTTATATGCATAATGCATTGTCTTCACACTTTGATGATGGCCTCCACAAAGCAAAACCTGCCATGTGCATTTGCATTGAAACGCAAATCATTTATATGCACATCTTCAGGGGGAGCCTCGTCTTATGTATGAAGACAATACTCACAACACTAAACTTTCACATACTTTTATCCCCGTTGAAAACTTCAACCAGTTTGTCATAAATCACCAAAAAGGGGGATATTGCAAGTGCATCTAGTGCCACCCCTAGTTGGTTTTGGAGTATTGACGACAAACTTGGTTGAGGGACTAATGTGTTTGTGAGAATTGTAGGATAACACAGGTAGTAGTCCCACGTTGATTCAATTTACCTACCAGAGATGACCCCTAAAATTGTGTGAAGACATTGAAGACAATGGTGGTCTGTGAAGACTATGACATGAGAAGACATTGCGTGAAGACTATGGAGTGCAAAGACATAGTTGTTTCATAGTTTCCTTTTCTTCTTTGTTGAGTCATAGGAACCACCGTACTGTTAAGTGGGTCCAAGTGAACAAAGTCAGAGAGACTGATGTGATGCTCAACCAAATCCTATGTCTTTGAGCGAAGGCAATGAGAGCAAATCTTGTCCAAAGCGAGATGAGTCAGCTTTACTTGTAGCCTAAGTCAAGCTGACACGTGTGTTCGAAATCTGACCGTTGGACACGTGTCAGTTCCTTAGTGACCCAGGGTCATTTTGGACAAATCAGGTCGGGTTGCCTCCTGGCTATAAATAGCCCACCCCCTACACCATAAATTGGTGGCTGCTAAGAGTTTGTGCACGACTTTTGTCGTTTGAGACCAACCCACCTCCGAACCCTTTGAGAGAGAATCCTTGCAAGGACAAAGCCCAAAACACCTAGAGCCAAAGAGTGTTAGGCATCACTAAAGTCTGTCTGTCTGCGTGATCTGAAGACTTATTACACTTGAGGATCGTGAATCCTCTAGCCGGTGAGGCATCACGTTCTGAGCATCCAAGAGTCATTGTGGATTGCCGGTGAAGGAAGTCTGTGAAGGTTTGGAAGTCTCCCTTGAAGACTTACCAGAGTGATTGGGCGAGGACTAATTATTCTTATCTCAAGGGGAATAAGGTGAAGATGCAGTCTTCTGAGTTAAATCTCAGCCTCCCTAACCAGACGTACAATTGTCACAGCAACTGGAACTGGTCCAACAAACCCCTTGTCCTCTCCGAGCAACTTGTTCTATCCTACCTCTCTTGCCTTACTTACAGTTTGTCTTCATGAAGTCTTTGCCTACTTGCCTTATCTGTTTGGCTTCACTGTGTGAAGACTGTTGTCTGTTTGGCTTCATACTATCTTCCATCCTGATCCAATCAACCTAGCTGCTTATAGTCTTCGTGCTTTCACTTCATTGCTTACTTGACTATGGCTTGTCTAGTGTAGTCTACCTTCCGTTGCATATCAATAGGGTCATTTCTATCGTTTGTATTCGAAACATCCATGTTTTGAAGACTTTCATAAAAATCGCCTATTCACCCCCCCCCCCTCTGGTCGAATACTAGCACTTTCACCGGGCTTGTGTCAGACAGATGACCGGAGGGGGAATGTTCCATGTTCAAATAGTTATAGGCATTTTAAAAGTAAACAGACAGCGTATTTGTATTCGTTGGATTTTTCTGAGCAACTTTCATATATAAAGTTTTTCCATCCGAGCTACCGTTTAATTTCTACGAATTTTCAAAGTTTTAAACATTTTCTGAAATGATTTAAATAACGGAAAAAAGAGTTACTGCGTCAGTATGACATCAGCAATGCGTCAGCATTCGGCTGACCTGCTGACTGGTCAAACTGACAGGTGCCCCCCCCCCTATCAGCCTCTCTGGGTTAAACAGTGGGTTAAAGTAATCTAACAGACTAATTAGAGGGGTGGGCCCCAAGTGTCACTGACTAACTAACTACTAATTAAATTATAGATTTTAACTAGCAGGTTTTATTTATTTATAAAAACGTTTAAGCTAGAGGGGCCCGCATGTCAGTGGGTCAAAGTGCCTAGTCAGCAGTTGACCCAGTCAACAGGGTCAACTGGGGCCCGTGGGCCCAGCGGCAGTGGCACAGGGGGCCCACTTGTGAGGCCACATCGGTGACGACCGAAGACGCAAGGCTGGCGACAAAAACAGTACCAGGGCTTGCCGGACTTCGCCGGAAATCGCGCACAGCGGGGGTCCTTTGGCGCGGGACTTGGTGCGTTCGAACGAGCGCATGAAGGCGCGTCGACTGGGGGTGGTGGTGTCGCCGGAGTTGGCCGAAGCGGCGGCAACCAGCGGCGCGGGCGGCGGTCGCGCTCGGGCGACGATGAGGATGGTGCTACGGGGCACCAGAGAGCGCGTGTGATGGTGCGTTCGGACACGCGAGTCGAGCAGCAACGACTGGTGGTGGTGTCGGCTGCTGAGGGGCACTATGGCGACGGCGGCAAGCTCGCGAGCGGCGACCGACATCGGGACTCGTCGGGGCAGCGCTAGGGGGAACGTGAGGGGGTGTGCGTGTGTGCGTTGTGCTCCGGGGAGCACCAGGAGCACGATGGTGGCCTCGGGCGCGGGCTGCGGCAGCGGTACCCACGACGGGGACGGAGCGGGGCGGCGGCGAGCTAAGCTTTGTGGGGATGGCGACCGAGCGTGCTAGAGCATGAAAGAGAGGGAAGGAAGCAACGCTAAGGTTCATCGAGTGGCAATGAAATGCTGGCGATAGTTTAGGAGCAGCAGAGGTCACCGGAGACGGAGAAGATCGCCGGAGCCCGAGAAAGGGCGGCTCGATCTGCTCGATGTGGAGCTTCCCGGCTCCAACCAGCGGCATAGAGGTCGTGGCGGTCCACGGCGGTGCCGACGAGCTCCGCCAGGCCACATGGGAGGCACGGTGGCCATGGAGACGATGAAGGGCGGCGGCGACGGCTATGTTGGGTGGGCACCCGAGCTAGAGGGAGAGGCAAGAGGAAGGGGATCTGAGAGGGGGGACTGCAAGGAGAGGGGGTGAATGGATCTGGGCGGAGGGCAGGTGAGTGGGGAGGGAGTCCGAGGCGTCGGGGTTGCCCTTATCCCTTCGCCGGTGACGTGGCAGTACGGGGCGGCGCGCTCGGTCCGGTGGGGACGCGCCCCGGTAGGAGGAGCAGTGAGGGAGGGGATCGACAGTGTGGGGAAGGTGGGCCGGCTTGCTGGGGTGGGCTAAAGCTCGGTGTGGGAAAGGGGTGGGGTGGCTTCTCTCTTTTCCTTTTTCCTTTCTTTTGCTCTTTTCTTTTTACAGAAAAAAATGTTATGCAATATTTGAGCTGCCAAAAGGAGTTCTGTAAAATGTGGGACTTGGCCAAATAAATACATTACAATATTTGGCACCTGCCACAAAAAGTTTGGGAGGAGTTTGAATTGATTTGGATTTTTCACAAATGGAAAAGCATTTAAAAAATGATGATTTGGAACTGCTTTAATTCCCAGGGGAAATTAGCTATCTCAAATGATGTTGAATCACTCATGACATTTAGTTAGTGAAACTTTGCAACGCAACAAACATTTTTGTTTTACTGTTTGGAGAAATAATTTATTTGACTTTATTTTAAAATTTAATTTGAATTGGTTTTGAATCAAAGTGAGATTAGCAATAGTAACAGTGATGACTTGGCATCATTAGTAGGGGATTACTGTAGCTTGATTATCCGGGCGGTACACCGCACAGTCCTGCACAACCGGCTCAAGAAACTGAAGATATAATCATTACTGGCACAACCTATACAGCCCCAGGCAACCCCATTACCCTATCCAAACACAGTGCCAAAGAAGAGTTCTCTGTTGTTGACAAGAGCAAATGGAAAGTGGACTTGGAAGGCTATGCTCAATTTAGTGCTCAAGAATCAATATAAGCCGCCACACGGGGTGAGTCATGACGGATGTCACAAGGGAGAACCGCCTCTGCTCGATAAACCATGAAGAAAGGCACGTAACCTGTAGATCCGTTGGGGTGGTATTGATGCTCCAAAGCACTGAAGGTAACTCCTCAACCCAACAACCTGGCGTCCTCTACAAAGGGACCATAAGCCGGGGTTTTATGCGTCTCAAAAATTCTTGATTGGCTCTTTCAGCTTGGCCATTGGACTGGGGATGAGCCAGTGATGATACATCAAGACGAATATTTTCTCGTTGACAGAATTCTTTCATAGCACCTTTAGATAGATTAGTGCCATTACTAGTTATAATGCTGTGAGGATAGCCAAGTCGGAAAATCACCTTTTTGATGAATTGAACCGCTATCTCCGCGTCACGCTTACTAACCGGCTCTACCTCAACCCACTTTGTAAACTTGTCAACCACCACCAAAAGGTGGTCTTTTTGTCCTTGGACCTTTTGAAACATCCAACCATATCTAGCCCCCAGACTGCAAACGACCAAGTAATTGGAATCATTCTCAATTCTTGAGCCGGTACATGAGATCGTCTTGAAAACTTCTGACAAGCATCACATTTACTGACCAAATCCTCTGCATCAGCATGAGTCGTCAACCAATAAAACCCATGAAGGAAAGCCTTGGCTACGAGAGACTTAGAGCCGACATGATGACCACAGTCTCCTTCATGAATGTCTCGTAGAATCTCACAGCCTTCCTCAAGAGAAACACAACGTTGAAACTGTCAGGACCCCGATTCTATGCCACACCGATCTAGCATATAACACCTCATATCACTTTGCGGCCTCACGCACGGTATTCCCACGGGTGACGCCTTACCAGGCCCGGGACCGTTTGAACCTTTTGGCTCACGTATATGATAGTGCCGCTAGCATCCATAAGACAAAGAACCCGAGCTGACATGGCTAGTCATGAACCCAAACTGGTGCTAACGTACAGGGACATGCATACGTGACCCAGCAACGAACGTGTCCGTCAATAGCGAATAAATCCGGGCTGTAGCATCTGGGCTAGCAAGACTCTAGTAATCCGGGCTGTAGCAGGCTAACAGGACTCCGGTCGACACCGCGTGGCATTTCCCTGAAGGGACAGACACAAGAACGAAGAAGGACACATGCCGGCCAGCCTAAGTGCTCCGGAGCAGTAGCACGCTACCAAGGCTCAGTGGAAGCACTAGGAGACATTTCCCAGTAAGAGAGGCTACGAAGGATAAACAACTAGATAGTCAGATCCCACACATACCAAGCATTTCAATAACAAATACACAATATGCTTGATATGTGAATACAACATGGCATCACAACATGACTCTACAACTCAAGTATTTTATTCAATAAGCTCTGAGGAGCGAGATATTACAAACATGGGTCTCTCGACCCAGCATTCAGAGCATACAAGTCAAAGCACATGCGGAAGCTTAACATGTCTGAGTACGACATCTACAAATGAAAAAAGGCTGAGAAGCCTGACTATCTACCAGATCCGCCGAGGGCAAAAGATCATAGCTGAGGTAACAAGCTAAATGTCGAAGTCCACACGGAACTACTAGCGAGACTGAAGTCTCTCTGCAAAAACATAAAATAGGCAAACGTGAGTACAAATGTACCCAGCAAGACTTACATCAGAACTATCTACATATGCAACATTATCAACATTGGGATGGTGGGGTTTAACTGCAGCAAGCCAGCTTTGACTCGGTGGCTATCCTGAACTACGACTGCAAGTAAATCGTTTGAGGTGGCGCACACGAGTCTACATATTCACCATATCAATACAACACTATGGATCCGCTCCCGTCTCCCTAGGAGAACGCCATCCATAGCACTCACGCTTGTCTTGCGCATTTTAGAGTATCCACTTTCACTTTTCTATGAACCGTATACGCAACCCAGAGGTCCTTTACCGCAGACGCGGCTATTCGAATATATTATTTATAACCCTGCAGGGGTGTACTTCTTCATGCATGTTTCCACCACTTAGCGTCTGCACACGACATGTGCTCGGCAGACTTCAAGCGAAAGCCGACGTGGGTGTAGACCATGACCTACCTAAACACTAAAGTCTCTAGTCCATGTTTATCGCCTATCCAGGTTCCATCCGCAGGGAGTCCGGCCGAGGTTTCCACATACGGCCCCGAACGATGTGTACAGGGTTCCGCGACACCAAACAAGCGCCCGGCATACCCGGCCACGTGCCTACCGCATCACAGCCCACCCCTCGGGTCAGTGCTGTGCACGACCTCCAACATACTACAAACACTAGAAACTACTTGCAACTCCTTGACAGAGGACTAGGGTGGTTAAGAAGTCGAGCGGGGTCATATTTCAGGGCCCAATGCATGGTAGTAGATGTTTCATGGATCACAAACATAGAACTCAGTTCCTGAGGACGGCTTCAATGGGACAACCTACCATGTACTCCTACATAGCCTCTCACCGCTACCTTTACCAAATCGTGTTTACACTCTTAGCTCAAACACAGTAGGACATGTTCAACACCATTCGAATTCATCCCCAATGAATCAGACCAGACTCAACTCTAAGTAGTAGCAGGCATGACAAACAAGCATGAATGAGTAGGCACATCAGGGCTCAAACAACTCTTACTCATGCTAGTGGGTTCATCTAATTATTGTGGCAATGGCAGGTCATGCAGAGGAAAAGGGGTTCAACTACCACAGCAAGTAGCAGATGAATCATCGTTGTCCAAATGCAATAAAAGAGAGGAGGAGCGAGAGAGTGGGATTGTATTGGGATGAACAAGGGGGGTTTGCTTGCCTGGCACTTCTGAAGATAGTATAGCTCTTCATCGGTGTCATCGAACTCATCGTCGGTACGTCGTCTACTGAGAGGGGGCAAACACTAGCAAACAAGGAAGAACACAATCAATGCAATGCACAATATGATGCATGATCATGACATGGCAATATGTTGTGGTTTGAGCTAATGCAACTAGCAACAGGTTAAATGGAGTTGGCTTGAACCCTAGGTTCAAATTCAAACTCCATATGTGAAGGTTTAAATGCCATTTATATGATTTGGCCTAAACAGTAGCCATAAGTTGTTCTAACATGCATGAAAATGATACAAATGGATAGATTTGATTTTTCTGATTATTTTTCATATATAAATCATTTCATTCTGAGTTACGCTCAAATTTATATGAATTTTAGAAGTTTTAGTTATTTCTGGAATTTCCTGAATAAGAATAAATCCAGAAAAAGGTTAACTGTGTCAGCATGACGTTGGTGTGACATCAGCAGGTCAAAGGCGCCAGCCCAGGTCAAACCTGACGGCCGGGACCCACATGTCAGTGTAACAACTAACTAACAAAGTAAGTTAGTGTTATGTTAGCACTAACCTAGGTTAATTAGGGCCTGGCCCACACGTCAGTGACCCTGGGGGGGGGAGGGTCAAACCATTGTCAAACCCGAGGTCAGCGGGTCAAACCTGTCGGCGTTGAGTCGGCGGCGAGGCCAGATGCGGCGGAGCGCATCGGAAATCCTCCTCCGGCGACCAAATGGTCGGCGATGGGCATCTACGTCATGCGGACGCACATCCGCATCGAGTGGCGGTGGCGGTTGGGCCTGGGGTGGCCGGAGTTGTCGCCGGCGATGACCTTGGCGGTCACCGGAGCTCGGGTGAGCTCGGGTTTGATGCTACGGTGGCTGGGGAAGCTCGTGAGCGGCACCCACGTACTCTACGCGACGCGGGAAGGGAGATGAGCACGACGGCCGGACCGCTAGGTGGCCAGAGGCACATCGGCGGCGGTCACAGGCGGCGGCGCATGCATGCGAGCAGGCTGCAGCAGTTACATCACACGAGAGCGAGAACGGAGAGGGGGAGAGGTTCAGTGGCTCACGGCGGTTGCAGCAAGCGTCGAAGCGGGCTCGGGGAAGGCCGGACGGCGATGAGTCAATGATGGAGATCCACGACGGCCGATGATGAAGAAGAGGTCGGGGATGGCATTTTGAGGCGTCCGACAACGAGTGAGTCGACGGGGAGGACGAGGGCGTTGAGGCGGAGATCATGGACACGTCGCGAGGCGAGGGAGGGCCTGTGGGCGTGGCTACGAAGAGCGATGGCGATGGCAGTGCTCGAGTGTGTTCGGGTGAGAGGCTAGATGTCGAGGGAGAGAGCAGAGAGCGAGGGGAGAGGCAGAGGGGGCTGCGGGGCATCTCCAGATGCATCGGGGGCGCCTTGGTGGCACCAGTAGGAGGTTACCAGGGGCGGCGCGCGGGTTAGAGGCAACAACCTGCCTGCTCTGGCAAGAGGAGGAAGACGACAGGGAGCCCCTGGTGGGCTGGGCTGGCTTTGCCCAGCTGGGCTGCTATAGTGGTGGGCCGGTTGGGCCGCCAGGTAAGTTCTCTCTCTTTTCCTTTTATTTCCTGTTTTCTATTTTTTCTGCAACTCTGTGGCTATATTAAAAATACTAATACTAACTCAAAAATCATGAAACTGCTCAGGCCCACCGTTTGAAATATATCTAACAGTAAACGTTTCAGTTTATGATTATTTGGACATTTAATTTTTTTTTAGTATTTAAATGTCCAAATGCAAATAACATATGATTTAATTCAAAAATCCACAATGGCCAAGAAAAATGTTCTCCATTTTTTGGAGAGGTTCTAGACCAATGCCAAGATGATGAACATTTTATAAGGGCATTTTGGGTTCATTGAAAAAGTATTTTAGTAACCCTAGTTGAGTTAGGTGGTGCTGGGGGTTTCTATCATCCCCATTTCAATTTCTGTGAAAAGTAAACATGCTGCATCACCAAGAGCTAGCACTAGTGCATCGCCAGAATCTAGGGATGTGACAACTCACCCCCACTAAACAAGAATCTCGTCCCGAGATTCAAAACGTGAGGTAAGGAGACAGAAGGGACACAAAGCTAGCACAATCTTCACGATCCAAGTTGAATTTCAAAAGGGCGTTGATTGAGTCACCATCTTTGTCTCGTCGTCTTGCTCTGGGAACTCCAGCCAACATGACAACAAGAGGAAAAGGAAACTCTAGAAAGATTGATCTTCTCGAGGATTGAACAAATCAGGATCAACTCACGGAATGAGGCATAGCAACATCTCTCGAGCTGAGACACGAAGCATACATCTACAGAGATGGAGTGGAACAGATGACGAAGGTTCACTAGGTAGACAACAATTCCACACTTAAGAGGGTGGTGAACGGTTGTCAATGTAGCGAGGATTTGAGTTGCCATGATACCATAACGAGACACCTTAGAGGAGGCGACTCGTGGAACCATTACCTGAAGTGGCAAAAAGAATTACTTTTGATTCCGAGAGCATTGAAACTCTTTATACCAGCCTGACGTAATTCCCATATGATCGTTTGACGGAGTTCGAAGGAATAGAAAACTCGGACTAGTATGGATGATGTGGATTACCTTGTTGAAGACAACGCGATGGATGTTTTTGCTTATCATCGGAGATGGATGGAACCCCTGGTAGGACCACTTTGAGGATGATCCTAATTAGTAATTACTAAGAAGGGTAGCCATAGTAGGATGGCACAATGGCGATGCAAGTTGGGAACAAAATACAAATGCTGGGAAGGATTCTAGTAACTGGGGACAAGCTCAACTGTAGAGAGTGATTCCACTGTTGAAAGGTTATAGTATAACCGAGGGAACTGAGAGCAATCCCAATTAATGCCGACAACAACACCTGGTGCTTGTGCATGCTTTAAAGAACTTGAGTACTTCCATATTCATCAAGGTTTTACCAATATCCATGTCAAGGATCCTGGCAACACAACATACTACCATGATGATTACCGGTGGAGGATGCAGATGCAAAGGAATATAACACTTTCTCAGATCTCACCTAAGCGGGGCCATGGGGATAAAATATGGATGATCGACCGAGAGACATTTAGCACTCCGCTTCTAATGTTCTCCTTGATGTGCTAGCGTAACCCATTTATTGATATGGTTTGGTATCTAGAACATCAAGTAACATATCGGACTTCGGGAACACAAAATCCATAAGGGACAACTAGAGAGTAAATCCTACGAAATCCTTATGGGGAGGTGGCCAACTTCCTCAATCAAGATACTACAATAATAGGTCTTCCGGCTGGGTGTGTTGGCCACGACATCCACTTTACCGGTTATCGAGAGACCAATATTATAGTTCTTAAAAAAAGATCGAACCATCATATCTGCCTGAGATTCAGATCTGGTTGGTGTCAGAATATTCGAGACTCATCAAGTCTAGAAAGAAAAATTAAGGTTTGCAACACAAATGGACGATATGACGTTGCAAGATTCTCGGGAATTGGACTAGGATAGTAGGCTCCAAAACATGAGCTGGTTATGCTACAAACATATGAACACCTTGTCCCACACAAGCATGATCACATGGTAGTCTTACAAGGAAACACTACCGAGTTCTGGTTGGGAACCATCATCGAGGATAACGGAATCTTGTACAAATCCATCTGGTACCTTCAGGACTAGCACTTAGAACTTATTATCCTTGAACAAAGCAATCAGTGGCTTGGTGTGCTAGGGATACATATACAATGAAGATGATCAGTCTATCAGACCATAGAATACTTCACACGTATGCATGACTGATTTGGAATGGTTCCAAAGGAAGCAACATTGACTTTCTCGAATTCACGACGACAACTAGCATCAGATGCACATGAACTGGAGAGAGTCACTTCTTACATCCAAACATATGCTTCATGAGCTAGCATGAAGAGATGCTTTCAAAAGTTTCCAACACTAGCTTAAATGTTCAACACGAATCTTGGAGGAGATAAGGATGTTGTCGATGGGCTCAACAACAATTCATCTAGTTTTCCATGGGGATGGGATTCCACAACTATGTGAACAAGGTGATGGCACTGGCCAGACCAAAGGATATAATGGTGTATGCTCGGGGAATCAACCACGAGTAAGAGAACATTACGATCATCGTTGGTTCTGATTTGATTTGACGATAGCCCATACTCAAATCAAGTTTCAACAATATAATAGATCCAACAACTAATCACGAGGACCAATCGATGAAGATATCATCTTTCTTCAACACACATACAAGATAACCCTTAAAATAAACTAAGTCGGGTAAGCTTTTATCTTCCAACTCTCCAAGTTGTTGTCCAGCTTAACCAACTAGCCCAGGGGTGCCCAACACAGATTCTTGGAGAAGGGGTGGTTACAAGTAACCAACTTGATCACAAACTCAACATAGCGGTCAGGTGACGGCCTGGTGATACTTCTGAGAAGATATTCGAAAAAACCACGAATCACTGATATGTTACTAAGCTCGAGAACAATCTCGCTTTCGAGGCAAGACGATATGACCAAAAAAGCGAGGGATTGACACAATCCTAACCCATTGATCGAAAGTGCACCGAAAATAAGGACTAGGTAGCACAATCAGTCCTAGGATGGTGATTCAATAATGAACACGCTAAGAATGAGGTTATTGCCCATTTAACTACCAAGCAACGAGGTTGCTATGAGTATTGATTTCACACATCACGATTCACTTGTCGGCATTCTAGTTGCGACAACACGGATCCGAGGAATGAATAATGTGGGCGATAAGTATCACTGTATCAAGAGTTCATAGGATGGTGTGCAATTCCCATGATATTCTTGATATAAAGATGGTAGTACTCCAAGGTAGAACAGAACAAGAGCGAGATTAGCATTTTGATCTGCGGAACACAACTGCTTTGACCCAATCCTAGAAATGGATAAGGTACTGGAGTTTGTTTCTCCTAGTCATTCCAGAATAGAATGGCTTGATGGACCACAAGGGTAATAAGCATCGATAAACGAATGCATGCATGCTCTTGACTCGCAATTGATAGATGAAGGTCAAAAGACAACTAATGAGGGACAACTCAAAAGAACATATGATTTTCTGAGTTGTGGATGCATGGATTAGCATGTCGAGCAAAGCTCAACATTTCTTCCAGATAACCCATGCGGAAAGGTAGAACTGGCAGAGCAACAACATAGAATCGTGAACTCATCAAAAGCACTCTGGCTGTGATCTTTCGGTTCAGCGAGGAACTTCTGCCATAAGCAGTTCATGGTATTTGGAAGAAGGGTATACCACGAACCTCGAGGACTATCACAAGGTTACTAATAACCTAAAGGAACTAGCAAACACTATCAACATGAAGTAAGTAGGGTGAATCTCAAGTTCCAAAACCCAGGAATAGAATACCTACTACTAAATGGCATCACGAGATGCTTTCGAGAATGATGGCCAGAATCATCACACTGGGACACAAAACATGGCCAGATTACTAGGTGATACTCTAGACACCTGGGGTCATAATAATAGCTCCAACATAAATGTTGAGGCAATGAAGTACCTCAACACACTAGTTAGTGTGGTTGCTCTGGCACAAAGGAACTTCAGAATGGTAAGAAGGGTTTTGCAAATGCATCAGACTATTTAGAAACCTGGGATAACTCGAACAGCATAACGGTTGTAAATGCTCAAAAAGATTGAAGACATGCTGCAAATGGTTGCATAACCACTCAGAAACACAATATCAAGAATCTGAGGCTAGCTATGAATACACGGAAGTAGTAGAAACTGAACTGAGGTTTAAATCCAACAATCTCATAAGTCTATGGATTAGTAACACGTGATCCTGACATAAAGAAGAGATAGCCTAGTTCCTTAACCCCGTAGGAAAGATATGATGACTCGGATCAGAAGGACATAAGATAAAGGAGTAAAAAGAGCCTTACGTTCCTTTCCACAATCAATTCCCTTATATAACTAAAGAATTCCTAGACTCAACTTTGACCAGTTTGGCTTGGTAATCCTACAGGCAGTCAGGCTCTGAAACCAGCTGTCAGGACCCCGATTCTATGCCATACCGATCTAGCTTGTAACACCTCATATCACTTTGCGGCCTCACGCACAATATTCCCACGGGTGACGCCTTACCAGGCCCGGGACCGTTTGCGCCTTTTGGCTCACGTATATGATAGTGCTGCTAGCATCCATAAGACAACAAACCCGAGCTGACATGGCTAGTCGTGAAACCAAAGTGGCACTAACTTACAGGGACATGCATACGTGACCCAGCAATGAACGTGTCAGTCGAAATCAAATGAATCTAGGCTATAGCAGCTGGGCTAGCAGGACTCTGGTAATCCGGGCTGTAGCAAGCTAACAGGACTCCGGTAGACACCGCGTGACATTTCCCCGAAGGGACAGACAGAGGAACGAAGAAGGACACATGCCGGCCGGCCTAAGTGTTCCGAAGCAGTAGCAAGCTACCAAGGCTTAGTGGAAGCACTAGGAGACATTTCCCGGTAAGAGAGGCTACCAAGGATAAACAACTAGATAGTCAGATCCCACACATACCAAGCATTTCAATAACATACACACAATATGCTCGATATGTGTAAATACAACATGGCATCACAACATGACTCTACAACTCAAGTATTTTATTCAGTAAGCTCCGAGGAGCGAGATATTACAAACATGGGTGTCTCAACCCAGCATTCAGAGCATACAAGTAAAAGCACATGCAGAAGCTTAACATGTCTGAGTACACACATCTACAAATGAAAAAAAACGCTGAGAAGCCTGACTATCTACTAGATCCCACCGAGGGCACAAGATTGTAGCTGAGGTAACAAGCTAAACGTCGAAGTCCACGCGGAACTACTAGCGATCCTGAAGTCTCTCTGCAAAAACATAAAAATAGGCAAACATGAGTACAAATGTACCCAACAAGACTTACATCAGAACTATCTACATATGCAACATTATCAACAAAGGAATGGTGGGGTTTAACTGCAGCAAGCTAGCTTTGACTCGGTGGCTATCCTGAACTACGACTGCAAGTAACTCTTTTGAGGTGGCGCACATGAGTCCACATATTCACCATATCAATACATCACTATGGATCCGCTCCCGTCTCCCTACGAGAACGCCATCCATAGCACTCACGCTTGTCTTGCGCATTTTAGAGTATCCACTTTCACTTGTCTATGAACCGTATAGGCAACCCAGAGGTCCTTTACTGAGGATGTGGCTATTCGAATAGATTATTTATAACCCTGCAGGGGTGTACTTCTTCATACATTTTTCCACCACTTAGCGTCTGCACACGACATGTGCTCGGCAGACTTCAAGCGAAAGCCGACGTGGGTGTAGACCACGACCTACCTAAACACTCAAGTCTCTAGTCCAGGTTTATGGCCTATCCAGGTTCCATCCGCAAGGAGTCCGGCCGAGGTTTGCACATACGCCCCCGAGCTGCGGACGTGGCTATTCGAATAGAGGCCCATTCCTGTGAAAAGGCCGGCCCGTTTGACTTGGTCAAAAGGTGGCGGGACGGCCCACGGAAAGCCTGTTAACGGCCTGTTCGCATATAGCCCATTTACAGCCCGCAAACACAGAGCCCGTTACGGCCTATCCGAATTAGGCCCAGTAGCGTCATCTGGGCCGTCCAAGATGATTCCAGCCCTTTTTAACTTCTGGCCCATGACGTCTTTCGGCCCATATGAGGCCCTTTGTAACTCTTGGCCCATTAATGCCCGTGCTTAAACTGGCCCGTAATGAACAGTGTATCACTTTATACCCATTAACGGCCCATTAGTCCATTGGGCTGTTTCCAGCCCATGTTATATTTCGGCCTTCTCAGGGCCCATTTATTCTTGGGGTCATTTCCAAAGATTCGTTACTTACGGCCCGCTTCGCTATTTTCGCTTAGGGCCAAATTCAGCCCGTTGTTACAGTCGGCCTGTTTGTGGCCCGTTAATACGTCGGGCCATTTTCATAGCGTCATCAAATACGACCTATTAATGACGGCCCGTTATGGTCGGCCCATGAACGGACGATTCACTCTAGCCCGTTTACGGTCATAATGCAGTCTGTTATTGGCCCATGTTTGGCCAATCGATCGTTCGACCCATATAAGGGCCATTGATGATACGACCCGTAGAAGGCCCATTGTGTATACGGCCTGTAGAAGGCCCATTGTTTCTACGGCCGGTAGGAGGCCTAGTGTCACTACAGTAAATTTGTAGCCCATTGTTATTGTGGCCTAGTTTTAAAAAAATAGGTTATTGCGGCCACTAGCAAACCGCGGAAAAAGAACTACACTGACTACAAGAAAACAAATAAACAAGACAACAAGGAAATAAATTAGCAAGCAACTTATGCTAGGCTATCACGGCTATTACACATATTACATCCACTGGGCATCAAACTTCGCCACCAGTGCAAATATAGGGAACAAAGCAAAGATATAAACGCCAAGACAAAACAAGTCCGAATCTGAAACCACTTGAAGAGCTCAACAAACAAGATCCTCGGTACCCATAATGCGGCAAGATGCTTAGCAAGCTTATTAACTTTCTCTTGTTTAGCGCTTAAATCCTCCAAATATTGTTGTTGCACAAGAATGTATTCATCTGAATTCTGCAGGACTTCCTCATCCTTGGCTTCTTGCCGCAAAGACAACCGATCGATGCCTTTCACTTGTAGCTGAGATCAAGAAGTCAAGTGATTCAGCAATGAAGTTCGAAGAGCTTGTGCCAGCGACATCGCCAAGAATTAGAACACTACATCAATGCAGGATGTGGGGTTTTCACCGCCTACAAGATCGTTTTATCACCTTTCTTGGAGACCAACAGGTTGTCTCACTATCTTGAACCTTATCTGCATTACTTTCTCTACCATTGCATAGTGGGGTGCTCTTCTCCAATATTTTGTTTGCATACTAAACAAGCAGACACATCACAGGTTTAGCTTGTAGTATACGAAACTCATTTTGGTAAACCGGTTCAGTAGTAAGGTGGACAAGCTAACAACATGAAACAAACATATATCTATGAACTATGGTCACTGTATTGTCCATATCATTCTAGTTTATGTTGCCTAATCAAGATAGAGACACAATTCAACTCATATATTTTTTAAGACACAACAGCATAGACAAAATATAGGTGTGAGAAACTACACAGCATTGGCAGCACTTGTAATGTGCATCACATGAGAACATAACTATTTATACAACTTAAACTGAAATCAACATAGAGCAAGAAGTTAGAACAACAATCCAGTTAAATAAATAGATTTAAAACATACCTGTTGCACCATTGGAGTTTCAATTGGATCCTTCAAATTCGAAAGTGGTTGGTATGAGTAAATACAGTGACGCAACAGCAAAGAAGTATGGACCATAGCTACGGAATCTGACCTGAGAACAGTTGCTCTTCTGCTTTAAACGTAGAGTTTGTGTTAGCTGTGGTGGTCTTCGTGCTTTGGGCACTGCAGTAGCTTTACAAACTGCTCCTGTGGGGGTACTCTGTGGTGCACATGGTGCTTTGTCAACTAGAAGTGGGTTACTATACGCTGGGGTTGCGGTTAGATTGGTTGTAGCTGGTTCTCTGCCCAACGGTGTAAGTGTGCAATCTGGAAGAGTCTCGATTATGTGTGGTGGGGCTAGTTTGTGGGCCAGTACAACCATGGTTCTATCTGCATCGATGGGTTACACTGTCTTTTGTGAAGAACGGGTTTTTGCTCCCTTAGATACTGCCATCAACCCCTCCAATTCAAATGGTTGATAAACAAGAAAAGAAATTGAACGTACAGACATTGTATGATAGACAGATGTGGTAATTCACATATATGTTGTCTAACCAAACAGGACAGCATGACACAATTTCACATATATGATGCCTAACTAAATAGGATAGCATGACACGGTTTCAGATATATGATGGATAACTTAACAAGATATAATGGCATAATTCAACATATGATAAGTACATAAACAGGATGACAAGACAAAAATATATGATGTCTTTCTAAAATAGGTTGGGATGAAATAATTCACATACATGTTGTCTAAGTATACATGATGGCATGATATAATTGACATAATTGATTTATATACTAAGCAGCTAGCACTCGCATGTATGATCTCTAAACTAAGCAGATGGAATTCAATATTGTGCATATGATGTCTAAACTAAGCAATGCAAGACACCATATGCATCATATGAGAAATATAAACATTGCAACTTAGAGCATACACCTCAGGTGGGATATAGGACTGGTCATCTGTCTCTGAATCCTCCTCTGAGGTTCTCCCTGTAACCATCGAGATATATGCTTCAACAGGTACCATTGCCTACTCTGAAGACCTTGTTTTCACTCCAGATTTTTCCATAACCGGCAAAATGGCTGATACACATGAAGAGTAGTTCAATAGACACAGATTGTCGACAAATGGAATACGTAATGAAAAAAAGATGACATGAGATAATTCACATATATGATGCCTGGCTACATGGTGGTGCATAATTCACATATATGATAACTGGCTGAAAAACATGGCATTGCATAATTCACACAAAGCATGTCTAATCTAAGTAGAAGGCATGGCAATGCAAGACACCATATGCATGATATGAGCAATATAACCCAGCCAAGTTAGAGCGTGCACCTCAGGGGGGAATATGACTGGTCATCTGTCTCTAAATCCTCTCTCGAGGAGCTACCAGAATCAAAGAAGAAATCAGATCGATGTGTAGCATCGATCGCTCGAAGACCTTGTTTTAACTCTAGATTTTCCCATCACCGACTCAAATGGCTAATGCACAGGAAGAGTAGATGAATGCATAAACATTGTTGACAAATGGAATATTATGGAAAAAATATGGCACGATACAATTCACATATACGATGACTGGCTAAACAGGATGGCATTGCATGATTCACGTATATGATGCCTGGCTAAAGATGATGGCATTGCATAATTCCAATATACTCCCTCCATTCCTAAATATTTGTCTTTTTAGAGATTTCAAATGGACTACCACATACGAATGTATATAGACATATTTTAGACTGTAGATTCACTCATTTTGTTCCGTATGTAGTCACTTGTTGAAATCTCTAAAAAGACAAATATTTAGGAATGGTGGGAGTATGATATAGAAACCAAACTGGTGGCATTCACACAAAGCAAATCTAAACTAAGCTGATGACATATAAGATGTATAATGTAAGCAATGCGAGGCGCCATATGCATGATATGACCAACATCAGCATTCCAGGTTGGAGCAAACACCTTAGGTGGTAAACAGGCATGGTCGGCTCCTTCTGAATCCCCATCTAAACAGTTATCTTCCTATGGAATACAATTTGGAAATGCAGGAGGGGGGGCCCACTTCCCCCGCCATGGAGAGGCGTCTGCATGACATTATATTCCCACGCAATGATCTTCTCTTTTTCTCTACATGTTCAGTATGATTGTGTACAATATCGACATGCATAATAAAAAATAGTTAGATTTTGTAAGACCTAAGGGTGCATGCAAAAATCAAGACCGATGGTAGCAAACGAGTGGATGGATCCAAAACTAATGATAGCGGTAGATTATAGCTTCAGTTCAAAAGATAGACAATGGATCATCTATTGTTTGTTGCCCACCCAACATGAACCACATAGAAGGCCCCAGATGAACCAGATAGTAGATGATACTATTAGATTCATTGGCTCGATATGAGACCCATGGGCACTTCAAAACTCAAGTTTGAACGATAAAGTAGCAGGTAATAATAACCGATGTATAACGTAAGCAAACGCGAAAGACTGCGACCTCTCTTCCGGAACTGTGTAGTCCTCATGTTCATCTGCTCAGCCGATGATGGTAATGCAGTTGGCATGGCTGCCGGCAACGGGGAAGATGATCTGAGGCGGCGAAAGAAAGTCTGTAGGGGGGATCTCTGGTGCAGTGAACGCTTCTGTCGATGGTGCACCTCAAGTGGGGTGGATGGCGGCACTGTAGGAGCAGGACATAACACACAAAGTTTTCCTTGATGCCTATCTGAAAATGAAGTAAATCTGTAAGGGTTCCTTAGAATTGGAGGATTCTATAAACGCAGGGACAGGAAAAACACCAGAATAGGATAGGAATGCACGTGCAAAACAGAGCATTTGGAAACATAGGATTTTAGTCAACCTGGGTGTTTGGTTCACATGAATTGGAAGAACACAAGAATGGAGAAACATTGTCAAATTAAAGTCAAACTAGGTGAAAATGAAAAAAATAAGAATCTTATTATGTCAGTAATGCAATTAGTTCTGTTCTTCATGCATATTAATTTGAAAAGGACGTCCAAGTGAATAAAATTCCTACGTTTTTTCTTCAAAAGAGACACCAAAGGAAAAAATCCTCCAGTTTTGCTTTGCTCCACTCCTAACCAAATGCATGAATAGTAGTTCCATAGCAAAGGATCCCTGAGGGATCGACATGAATGCAGAGTAACAAAGTGATGCGACGAGTGTACAACCTCTTTGGCATAGTGATAACCCACAAGTATAGGGGATCACAATAGTTTTTGAGGGTGGAGTATTCAACCCAAATTTGTTGATTCGACACAAGGGGAGCCAAAGAATATTCTCAAGTATTAGCAACTGAGTTGTCAATTCAACCACACCTGGAAACTTAGTATCTGCAGCAAAGTGTTTAGTAGCAAAGTAATATGATAGTGGTGGTAACGGTAACAAAAGTAAAGACAACAAAAGTAATGTTTTTGGTATTTTGTAGTGATTGTAACAGTAGCAACGGAAAAGTAAATAAGCGAGAACCAGTATATGGAAAACTCGTAGGCACCGGATTAGTGATAGATAATTATGCCGGATGCGGTTCATCATGTAACAGTCATAACATAGGGTGACATAGAACTAGCTCCAATTCATCAATGTAATGTAGGCATGTATTCCGTATATAGTCATACGTGATGGAAAAGAACTTGCATGACATCTTTTGTCCTACCCTCCCGTGGCAGCGGGGTCCTATTGGAAACTAAGGGATATTAAGGCCTCCTTTTAATAGAGAACCGGAACAAAGCATTAGCACATAGTGAATACATGAACTCCTCAAACTATTGTCATCACCAGGAGTGGTCCCGATTATTGTCACTTCAGGGTTGCCGGATCATAACACATAGTAGGTGACTATAGACTTGCAATATTCATGAAAACATAATAGGTTCAGATCTGAAATCATGGCACTCGGGCCCTAGTGACAAGCATTAAGCATAGCAAAGTCATAGCAACATCAATCTCAGAACATAGTGGATACTAGGGATCAAACCCTAACAAAACTAACTCGATTACATGATAAATCTCATCCAACCCATCACCGTCCAGCAAGCCTACGATGGAATTACTCACGCACGGCGGTGAGCATCATGAAATTGGTGATGGAGGATGGTTGATGATGACGACGACGATGAATCCCCCTCTCCGGAGCCCCGAACGGACTCTAGATCAGCCCTCCCGAGAGATATTAGGGCTTGGTGGCGGCTCTGTATCGTAAAACGCGATGATTTCTTCTCTCTGATTTTTTTCTCCCCAAAAGTCAGTATATGGAGTTGGAGTTGGCGTCGGAGGGCCACCAGGGGGCCCACAAGGTAGGTGGGCGCGCCCAGGGGGGCGCACCCCACCCTCGTGAGCAGGGTGTGGGCCCCCTGGTCTTCATCTTTGGCGAGGATTTTTTATTGTTTTTTCTAAGGTGTTCCGTGGAGTTTTAGATCATTCTGAGAACTTTTATTTTCTGCACATAAAACAACACCATGGCAATTCTGCTGAAAATAGCGTCAGTCTGGGTTAGTTCCATTCAAATCATATAAGTTAGAGTCCAAAACAAGGGCAAAAGTGTTTGGAAAAGTAGATACAACGGAGACGTATCAACTCCCCCAAGCTTAAACCCTTGTTTGTCCTCAGGCAATTCAATTGACAAACTGAAAGAGAAAAAGAAAAACTTTTACAAACTCTGTTTGCTCTTGTTGTTGTAAACATGAAAAGCCAGCATTCAAGTTTCAGCAAATATTATGAACCAACCATACTCACAATTACACACAGGTCTCACAATTACTCATATCAATAGCATAATCAGCTAGCGAGCTATAATAATAAAACTCGGATGACAACACTTTCTCAAAATAATCATAATACGATATAACAAAATGGTATCTCGCTAGACCTTTCTGAGACCACAAAACATAAATGTAGAGCACCTTTAAAGATCAAGGACTAACTAAACATTCTAATTCATGGTAAAAGAGATCCAGTCAAGTCATACTCAATATAAACCCATTATAATGGATGCAAACGACAGTGTGCTCTCCAGCGGGTGCTTTTAATAGGAAGGATGATGACTCAACATAAAAGTAAATGGATAGGTCCTTCGCAGAGGGAAGCAGGGATTTGTAGAGGTGCCAGAGCTCGATTTTGAAATAGAGATAAATTATATTTTGAGCGGCATACTTTCATTTTCAACATAACAACTAAAAGACGACGATATCTTCCATGCTAAACAAATTATAGGCGGTTCCCAAACAGAATGGTAAAGTTTATACTCCCCCTCCTCCACAAGCATCAATCCATGGCTTGCTCGAAACAATGAGTGCCTCCAACATTCAACGGGTCCCAGGGGGAGTTTTGTTTGCAGTTATTTTGATTTAGTTTGCATAAAGCATGGGACTGGGCATCCCGGTTACCAGCCATTTTCTCGTGAATGAGGAGCGGAGTCCACTCCTGTTGAGAATAACCCGCCTAAGATGGAAGATAAGGGCATCTCTAGTTGACATATGAGCTATTCGAGCATGCAAAACAGAATGTTTATTTGAAGGTTTAGAGTTTGGCACATACAAATTTACTTGGTACTGCAGGTAAATACCGCATATAGGTAGGTATAGTGGACTCATATGGAACAACTTTGGGGTTTAAGGAGTTTGGATGCACAAGCAGTATCCCCGCTTAGTACATGTGAAGGCTAGCAAAAGAGGCTGGAAGCGATTAAGCGAGAGAGCGACAACGATCGTAAACATGCATCAAAATTAATTTACACCGAATACAAGCATGAGTAGGATATAATCCACCATGAACATAAATATCATGAAGGCTATGTTGATTTGATTCAACTACATGTGTGAACATGTGCCAAGTCTAGTCACTCAATTCATTTAAAGGAGGATACCATCCCATCATACCACATCATAATCATTCTAATAGCATGTTGGCACGCAAGGTAAACCATTATAACTCATAGCTAATCAAGCATGGCACAAGCAACTATAATCTCTAAATGTCATTGCAAATATGTTTACTTCATAATAGGTGACTCAGGAACGATGAATCATCATATTTACAAAAACAAGAGAGGTCGAGTTCATACCAGCTTTTCTCATCCCAATAAGTCCATCATATATCATCATTATTGCCTTTCACTTGCACGACCGAACGGTGTGTATAATAATAAGAGTGCACATGCATTGGACTAAGCTGGAATCTGCAAGGATTCAACTCAAGAGAGAAGACAAGTAATATGGGCTCTAAGTTAAATAAACAATCATGCATATAAGAGCCACTAAGCATTTTCAATATGGTCTTCTCGACCCCCAAAAGAAAGAAAAGAAAATAAAAAACTATTTACACGGGAAAGCTCCCAACAAGCAAAAGAAGAACGGGAAATATTTTTGGGTTTTCTTTTTAATTACTACAGCAAAGAAATAAATGTCTACTAATTTTTTTTGGTTTTTTCTTAAGGTTTATTAAACACACAAGCAGAAAGCAGGAAAAAGAAAATAAACTAGCATGGATATTACAGTGAAAGAGTATGAGCACCGACATCTAGCAATGAGTGTGTGTGAACATAAATGTAATGTCGATGGGAAATACGTACCCCCCCCCCCAAGCTTAGGCTTTTGGCCTAAGTTGGTCTATTTCTAGGGATAGCCTGGCGGATACCCGTAGGTGAAACTAGGGTCATACTGTGATGAAGAAGGCTCCGACTGCCACTGGCTGGCAGCCTCCTCTGGATCCCAAGAATAAACAGATAGTCGTGGAGGCTCATCTTGTGGCTCCGGTTCCGGGGCTGGTGCAGGATTCCGATAGGCTTGAACAGCCGACCACGGAATAATGTGAGGACCTGCAGATAAGTTAAACAAAGAAGGGGCAGGCAAAGTAATAGTCTCAGGGTGATGTTTATCAAAGTATAATTTGTATTTGAGCTCCCCTTCACGACTCTTAACAAGAAAGTCATGAGCTATCATACTGTTATAATCTAAATAAGCACGGGGCAGCGCTGTTTCTTCTTTCTCCTGATGCCTAATAGGTATTTCAAAATGTTCAGCTAGGCATGAAGCATAAATGCCTCCAAAGATGGGGCCCTTAGTTCGGTTTAGACTTAACCATCTAGCAACAATTCCACCCATACTAACAGAGTTATTGCGGTATAAACCATGTAACAAAATAATAATATCAGGAATACTAAGGTTCCCACAGTTCCCGCGTCCAATCAAGCAACGACTAGCAAATAAGGCAAAGTAGCATAAAATAGGAAAATGTATGCTAGTGATCCTTGCATCAGAAACCTTCCTGGTTTCTCCCACAGTGATAGTGTTAATAAAAGCTTCTACTTCGTTACGGTGGGGTTCATCTAAGGTGCCCTCAAAGGGTATTCTGCAAACCTCGCAGAATTCAGCTAATGTCATCTCTTTAACAACGTCATATAAATGAAACTCTACTGTTGGAGGTGATTTCTTAGGGAAAAAGTAGAGGTTTTGCACAAAAGTATTTGTGAGTAAGATATACTGATGACGTTGGTCGTGGAGGAAGTCGGTGAGGCCAACATTCTTAATCAACTAGTAGAAATCTTCATAAATCCCGGCTCTCCTCAAGAAGTCATCGGAAGGCCATTCACACGGCCGAACCTCCGCGGTGCGAGGCAAATTAAATTTAGGCTTCTGCTCTTCTTCCTTTTGTTTTTCCTTAGAGCTTCGGCTCGACGAGCCCCTCAAAAGTCTCTTCATTATTTTCTGAAACAATCTGAAATTTTTAGTAACTTCAAATAAAAGTGAACCAACTTCAATAAAATTGATAGCAAGAACTCCCACAAGTGCCTAGAGCCTATATCAAGCATTAGAACTACTTGGAACCATATAAATTTAACATGCAAGCTCAAGAACATGGTCACCTATGCAACACAAATTTGCAATGAATAAATCACTAGAACAAAAACTAATTGGACCAATGGAGGAGTCACATACCAAGGAACAATCTCCCCAAGCAGTTTTGCGAGAGGTGCTTTGAGCAAGGAGATCGAAAATCACAGCAACGGGGGCTGGAACTCGTGCTTGGGTTGGTTTTTCGTGTTTGTGTGAGGCAGAGGAAGAAGATGGGTGCAGGGATAAGTGGAGGAGGGCCACCATGGGCCCACGAGGCGGGGCGCACCAGGGGTAGGGCGCCCTCCACCCTCGTGACTGTGGCAGCTCCCCGTGGTAATTTTTGCACAAGAATCCTCAAATATTCCTGAAAAATCATATTAAATTGGCATGGCATTTCGAGGACTTTTATTTTCGGATATTTTTATATTGCACGGTAAGTCAGAAGCAGAGAGAAAAATACTATTTTACTTTATTTCTACTAAATAATGTAAAATATAAAGAGGGTCTGAGAAGGTTGTGCTTCTAGTTTCATCCATCTCGTGATCATCAAAATGAACCCACTAACAAGGTTGATCAAGTCTTGGTAACAAACTCATTCCGATTAACACGGAACCGGAGAAATTTCGAATAACACTAAGTTACCTCAACGGGGATATGAAAATACCCAACAATAAGAATATCATATTTTTTCTTGACAGTAGGGAGAGGAAATTCAAAACCTCCAAATATAATCAATGGAATTTTTCCAATAGAGTTGATACTGTTAACTTGAGGTGGTTTCCTCGGAAAATGTCTTCCAAGAATAATAGACATACTATCATCCTCGGGAATATCAAGAATAACAAAGTCCGTTTAAATAGTAACGTTTGCAACCAAAACAGGCACATCCTCACAAATACCGACAGGTATAACAGTTGATTTATCAGCCATTTGCAAACATATTTCAGTAGGTGTCAACTTATTCAAGTCAAGTCTACGATATAAAGAGAGAGGCATAACACTAACACCGACTCCAAGATCACATAAAGCAGTTTTAATATAATTTTTCTTAATGGAGCAAGGGATAGTAGGTACTCCTGGATCTCCAAGTTTCTTTGGCATTCCACCCTTATAAGTATAATTAGCAAGCATGGTGGAAATTTCAGCTTCAGGTATCTTTCTTTTATTAGTAATGATATCCTTCATATACTTAGCATCAGTATTTGTTTTGAGCACATCAGTTAATCGCATACGCAAAAAGATGGGTCTAATCATTACAGCAAAGTGCTCAAAATCCTCATCATCCTTTTTCTTGGATGGTTTCGGAGGAAAAGGCATGGGTTTCTGAACCCATGGTTCCCTTTCTTTACCATGTTTCCTAGCAACGAAGTCTCTTTTATCATAATGTTGATTCTTTGATTGTGGGTTATCAAGATCAACAGCAGGTTCAACTTCTACATCATTATCATAACTAGGTTGAGCATCAACATGAACATTATCATTAACATTATCACTAGGTTCATGTTCATCACCTAATGGTGTTTTAGCATCAGAAATAGAGATATCATTCGGATTTTCAGGTGGTTCAGTAATAGGTTCACTAGAGGTTTGCAAAGTCTTATCATCTTTCTTTTTCTTCCTTTTAGAAGAACTAGGTACATCAATATTATTTCTCTGAGAATCTTGCTCGATTCTCTTAGGGTGGCCTTTAGGATACAAAGGCTCCTGAGTCCTTCTACCAGTTCTAGTAGCCACTCTAACAGCATAATCATTTTTATTACTATTCATTTCATCAAGCTCTTCTTTCTGAGCTTTAAGTACTTGTTCTACTTGAGTGGTAACCATAGAAGCATGTTTGCTAACAAGTTTAAGTTCACCTCTAATATTAGCCATATAATCACCCAAGCATTTAATCATAAAGGTATTTTGTTTTAATTGTCTACCAAAATAAGCATTAAAGTCATCTTGTTTAAACATAAAGTCATCAAACTCATCCAAGCACTGACTAGCAATTTTAGTGGGAGGGACTTCAGCTTTATCATATCTATAGAGAGAATTTACCTTTACTACCTGTGTCGGGATATCGGGAGGTTCTTCAGTGAATAAGTAATTGAGATCATATACTTCTTCAATAGGCGGTAAATTAAGACCATGTATTTCTTCAATAGGAGGTAAATTCTTAACATCTTCAGCTTTAATACCTTTTTCTTTCATAGATTTCTTTGCCTCTCGCATATCTTCGGGACTGAGAAATAGAACACCTCTTGTCGGTGTCAAAACCGGCGGATCTCGGGTAGGGGGTCCCGAACTGTGCGTCTAGGCGGATGGTAACAGGAGACGAGGGACACAATGTTTTTACCCAGGTTCAGGCCCTCTCGATGGAGGTAATACCCTACGCCCCGCTTGATTAATATTGATGATATGGGTAGTACAAGAGTAGATCTACCACGAGATCAATGAGGCTAAACCCTAGAAGCTAGCCTATGGTATGATTGTTGAGATGTAATGTTGTGTCCCACGGACTACTGCCCTCCGGTTTATATAGACACCGGAGAGGCTAGGGTTACACAGTCGGTTACAATGGTAGGAGATCTACATATCCATATTGCCAAGCTTGCCTTCCACGCCAAGTAAAGTACCTTCCGGACACGAGCCGGAGTCTTCAATCTTCTATCTTCGTAGTCTGGGAGTCCGGCGGATATTGATAGTCCGGCTATCCGGACACCCCCTAGTCCAGGACTCCCTCAGTAGCCCCCGAACCAGGCTTCAATGACGATAAGTCCAGCATGCTTGTAGTCTTCGGCGTTGCAAGGCGGGTTCTCCCTTCGAATTCCATGTTCCTGCCGAAAAATGTCCGGCTTTACCTCGAATACTGTACTTCTTGGCCTCTACGCCAAATTATGGCCCTCTTCCACGCGTCGCACGAATGCGAAAAGCGAGGGAGCCTTTTACATTTCACCCCCGGGTTGTGCGGGTCACCAGCCTATTAAAGGGACAGGGATCCAGATCCAAACCGCACCATCCTCCTCCTGCGTATACCCATCGAAGCGCCTCTGACTCCGAAATCCATTCCACCATGGATCGTCAACGCGGCTCTTCCTCACGCGCACCCAGCCCATCGCCGGGTGATTGGAGGAGGTGCTCTATCTCGCACAACGAGCTAGTAAAGCTCCAAAAAGAGGGATGGCTCCCTCCAGCCTTCATGGTTCCGGTCCGAGCCGGGCTAGTTACTTATCGGGGAGGGAGCCAGGCGGAGGACAACCCAAAACCCAACAAGGGGGAGCGGGTGTGCTTTGTCCCTTATCTAATAAGGGGGCTCGGGTTTCCAATACACCCGTTCCTCCGCGGGCTCTCAAGTTCTATGGACTTCAGCTCCATTACCTCACGCCCGCTTCATGTTGCACATCGCGGGCTACGTAGCTCTTTTGCGAGCTATTCCGGGCATCGAGCCCCATTTCGCATTGTGGAAGAGGCTATTCGCCTCGTGCCCGTTCTCACCAGGGTCCATATATCAAGTGGGCGGCGCCAAATATGGCGATCGCTGGGACCGGATATCTATCCGCACCCCCAAGAGGGCGTCCAAGACCGCCCTCGGGTGGTTTATATAGTAGACGCTCCGTTGCCCGACCCAGTCCGGATCGGCCTCCCGGAGTTTGATGCCGCTCCCTTGAAGAAACGCCTCAGCTGGCGCCCGCGGAGCCCCCGTTTGGAGGAAGACAAAAGCGTCCATTACCTGATGGGCCGGATAAGATTAATGGCTCATTCCGGTTTGACCATGTTCGGAGTCATGGCGACGTGCATCAAGCGGGGGGTGCAGCCGCTGCAATATAGAGGCCACCCCATGTGGGATTTCAACGGGGAAGACGACGCTACCCGGCACGGCCGTAAAGGGCCGGATTCGACCGAGGATCTGGTGAAGATCCTATCCGCCTGCACAAGGGGAGAAGGAGGACTTCTTCGTCCGAACCCGTGAACGGGTTTTCTATGGTCAATCCACGAGGATGGGTAAGTGAATGCCTCAAGAGGGCTTTTACCCGTATTTTGAAGTTTAAGCTTCTCATGTCATGTCTTGGCGCAGAGTCTACGCCGGATGTGGAGGACATGGTGAGTCCCGCCCACAGCCCGAGGACCGGAAGGGTCCCTGGGTCCGCCTCCGAAGAGGATCCGGACCTTGGGGTGGAGCTAATCGACGGGGTGTATCACCAGCTAAGCATTGATGATGCGCTAGTCGCCATTACGGCGGACTACCCCGGGCTGAGTTCGGCATCCCAGGTGACCAAGACCGAAGTCCGGACACCGTTATTTTATCCTTGCCTGTTCTGACCTTCGCAAACGATGGTATTTTACAGGAAGCGCCATTACGGCAGGAAGCCGAGCCTGCGGCGGCCGACTTACAGGGGTCAGGCCGAACCAACAGGAGGAAAAGGAGCGGCGTGCAGGCGGAAACGTCGCCACAGAGGTATAGCTCGCTTTTGACCTTTCTGAGCAACGTTCTGAGGAAGCTTCTAAGTGCTCATGATCTTCATAGGAGAAAAAGCGCCGCAGATCTGCGAAGCACGTGAATTGCCCCCAATCAACTCCCGCCAGCTCCAACGCCCGGACTCGAGGGGGGCAAGCGCAAGACGCGAACCGGATCCTACTCCAACGGAGGATACCGACAGACTGTCCGCCACAACGTCGGAGGTGGAGAGCGCTATGAATCATAGATGCCGCCGGACAGTTCTTCAAGAGGCGTGCTTTTCCCCTGAGGCATTGGATGCCTTTAAAGCAGGGGACGCGCATCTCCGGGCTGCCCAAAATGGTTTTACCGAGCTACGAGAGCAAAGTATGTTAAAGACATACGGGTAAGGGAGTTTTAATGGTTGTATACACCAGTAGCCCCCGAGACTTAAATTAGTTATGTTAACTGATTTAAGGATCATGTAAACTTTCAGGATCTTAACGAGAAGAACGCCCAGCTGTCCCGGAGCTGCAAGATTGCAAGGCCCAACTTGAGGCGCAAGACTTGCTGCCGCAGGAGGAGACGGAAAGACCCTCCTGGTAACACATTTGTATAAATGAATATAAGCGCTGCGGCGTGCACGTGAGTCTAATAATGACATCAGAGGTGCTGCCGAACAAGATCCGGACAGTATCGCTACTACGCCAGACTAAAGGTCGGCGAAAATGTCTTGAAACAGAGTTCAGCAGGAGAGGAACAAGCTTCAAGATGCCAATGCCAAGCTCGGAGAAGAGCTGAAAGGCGCACAGGCCGAGCTGTCCGGCTCCGTTAAGGAGAATCAATGGCTTCGTCGCAGCATCTATAGTAAGTGCTTGAGCGAATTCTCTTAGGAAGAAGAGTTCGGCGAGGAAGCGATTTGACATAACATGTCTTGTAGGTGTACTCACGGGCCATCCTGCGGAGGAGATGCCCGTATCAATGGGTGATCAACTTCCCGAACTGTTGCAGCTGTGCGAATGAGTTCGACAGGCAATGAGTGGCATCGTACGGGCTTTATGGCCATCCCTCGTCCCGCCCGAGAGCCTCGGGGAGCTTGCAGAGAAGCTACAGGGAGTGCGGCAGCGTTTCCACTTGTGGAAGGTTTCGGCCTGCCGTCAAGGTGCCAGGGAGGCTTGGGCCATGGTCAAGACGCGGTACAAGAAGGCGGATCCCAACCATATGGCCGAAGTTGGACGGTGGGGCCCGACGGGAAGGAGATCCTGTGAGTTTAGTGTACAGCCGGGTAGAACTGGCTGCTAAATTTTCCCAACGGGACTGTAAGCTAGACAGCACTGTTAGGCGGGATTGAGGAGGAATACAATCAATAAACTTGACAATGTATGTTATCCTTAAAATGACATGTGAAATGCCTTCTAGCGGATTGTAGATTGTTTGCCGTTGCCGACCTTTTCGCCGACCTCGGGACCCTAGAGTCCGGAGTGTGTCCGAATACCTTTTGGTTAATAAATAACCGTGGTATGCATGGAGACTAGGCGAGGGGTCATCGGTGCTTTATCGTGCAAGTGCCCAACTAGTTATGTTATATTACATGGTTAGTAAGAAACATCTTCGGGGAGAATAGTTCCGTTAAGGGTTCCTTTATTTGGGGTGGCATGCCCTAAAGTGCATGTCGGACTGCCAATGGAGCGATAAAACATCCGGGGCAGATGGAAAAAATAGGTAAAAGTCATCTTTTAAATCACCGACCGAATATTCCCTTAAGAACGCTAGCTTTCGGCTTCACCGGTCGAGGTACACATCCGGTGACCCGCAAGTAATAATCGCAGAGGTGCTCCTTTACCACCTAGCCGAACAATCGGGAGCGAGGGGTAAGCACAGAGCCGAGCAACCCAGCTTGGCCAAAACTTAAGTCATATCGATGCATATAATGGCGAGTAAAAGGTACATGTGGAAGCGTGACACATGTGTTGGGTATAAAACCCGTATAGTTGAGCTTCTGTAAAAGAAGCCCCAGAATTACGAAAAGGGTGGCACGTCGTATGTATGCAAAAAATGCGAAAATAGGCCCCGAAGGGATTTGTTAATTTTTAAAAAGGATAAAAGGAGAGATAAAAGACAGCCAAAGTATAAAAGATTGGACGGGGGAAGGGGACGAACTCTTAGTCCGGCGCTAGGCATAGAATCATCGGAGGCGGGCTGCGTTCCATGGGTTCGGCTCGAGTCGGTTGTCCAACGCATTTCGTAGACGGTACGCCCCGCCGATCAGTATTTGGTCAATGATGAAGGGGCCTTCCCATCTGGGTTTGAGCTTGTCCTTTTTCTTGTCCGGCAGGCGTAGAACTAGTTCACCAACGTTATAGGTCTTGGCCCGTACTTCTCTGCTTTGATATCTTCGAGCCTGCTGCTGGTAAAATGCGGAACGAGCCTTCGCGATGTCACGTTCTTCCTCCAATGTGTCCAAGCTGTCCTGCCGATCAAGCTCGGCTTCTCTTTCCTCGTACATGCGCACTCGAGGTGAGTCATGAATAATGTCGCAGGCGATCGCCTCTGCGCCGTATACCATAAAAATGGTGTGAATCCGGTAGTACGGTTAGGCGTTGTCCGCAGCCCCAGTCTGGTCGAGCTCCTCGACCCATTGGGTGTCTGATTTAGTGAGTGACCTCACTAGTCTGGGTTTAATGCCGCTCATTATTAGACCGTTTGCTCTTTCCACTTGACCGTTGGTTTGAGGGTGATAGACTGACGCATAGTCGAGCTTATTGCCCATATTTTTGCACCATGCCTTGACCTCATCGGCTGTGAAGTTCGTGCCGTTATCGGTGATGATGCTATGGGGGACTCCGTAACGGTGTACCACCTCTGATATAAAGTCTATCACTGGTCCGGACTCTGCCGTTTTGACCGGTTTGGCCTCTATCCATTTGGTGAATTTATCCACCATGACCAACAGGTATTTTTTCTTGTGGGTTCCCCCTTTAAGGGGCCCCGCCATGTCAAGCCCCCCTGCATGACGGCGGGTAATGGGTATGGTTTTGAGGGCGGTGGGTGGCATATGGCTCTGATTAGCGAAGAGCTGGCAACCGACGCATCGCTGGACCAAGTCATGTGCATCTGCCCGAGCTGTTGGCCAATAAAATCTGGTACGGAACGCCTTTCCTACCAGGGCCTGGGCTGCTGCGTGGTGTCCACCTAGTCCGGCATGGATTTCAGCCAGGAGGTTTCGCCCTTCTTCTTCGGAGATACATCTTTGAAGGACTCCGGTAGTACTTTTCTTATAAAGTTCTCCCTCATGAACCTTGTAGGCCTTCGATCACCGGACTATGCAGCGGGCCTCATTTTGGTCTTCGGGGAGCTCCTGCCTAAGTAAGTAGGCCAGGAAAGGTTCATCCCACGCGGCGATTCGCCATTATGTCGCGGGCGGATTGTGTTACGTTGTTCCGCTGAGTCACCAATTGGTGCGGCTTTCTCCGGTTTATCGCTCATGGACTCCTCTTCCCACGAGACGGATGGCTTGAAGAGCCGTTCGGGAAGATATTTGGAGGGACAACATCACGCCGCACCGATCGTGCGAATGTCGGCCGCTTGGTTGTTATCTCGGGCTATGTGATGGAATTGAGTCCTTCAAACCGGTGACATTTTCAGGACAGCATTACGATATGCTGCCATTTTCGGATCCTTGGCGTCAAAGTCTCCATTTATTTGGTATATTGCGAGGTTTGAATCCCCACGCACCTCTAGGCGTTGAATGCCCATGGAGACTGCCATCCGGAGACCATGTAACAAGGCCTCGATTCGCTGCGTTGTTGGAGTCCGTGTACATTATTTGAAGTACATACTGGACTGTATCTCCGGTGGGGGACGTAAGTACAACGCCAGCCCCCAGTCCGGCCAACATTTTGGAGCCGTCGAAGTGCATAGTCCAATTGGAGTATGCGCCGTACTCTTTAGGTAGTTCGGCTTCAGTCCATTCAGCGACGAAGTCAGCCAAGACTTGCGACTTTATGGCTCGTCGAGGTTTGTAAGTTATGTCGAATGGCAAGAGCTCAATGGCCCATTTTGCAATCCTGCCCGTTGCATCGCGGTTATTTATAATGTCATTGAGTGGTACTTCAGAAGCCACTGTTATCGAACACTCTTGAAAGTAGTGCCGGAGCTTCCGGGACGCCATGAACACCGCATATGCTATCTTTTGATAGTGCGGGTAACGGGATTTGCAGGGGGTTAACACAGTGGATACGTAATACACTGGTTTTTGAAGAGGGAATTTATGCCCTTCTGTTGCTCGTTCGACGACGAGGACAGCGCTCACAACTTGATGTGTTGCGGCGATGTATAACAACATCGGTTAGCCTTGAGTGGGCGCAGCCGGGACCAGATTTGTTACCAATATGGCCTTTATTTCTTGAGTCCCAAGAGCTGCATCCGCCCACTCAAAGTGTTGGTGCGCCTTAGGAGGCGAGAAGAGGCAACGCCTTCTCTCCTAAACGGGAGATAAAGCGGCTTAAGGCTGCCACGCATCTGTTAATTTTGTATTTGCTTGAGGTCCTTTGGGATATCCAAGCTGCGGATCGAGCTCGGATCTTGGCGGATTTGCTTGATTCCTCTACGGATACAATGAAGCCCAAGTAGCTTTCCGGCTGGTACGCCGAAAACACATTTCTCCGGATTCAGCTTAATGTCATATGCTCTGAGGTTGTCGAATGTGAGCCTCAAATCGTCTACTAAAGTTTCGACATGTTTTGTTTTGACGACTACGTCGTCTACGTATGCCTCGACTGTTTTGCCTATCTGGGTAGCCAGACATGTTTGAATCATGCGCTGATATGTTGCGCCGGCATTTTTGAGTCCGAAGGGCATCGTGTTGAAGCAGAATGGTCCGTATGGAGTGATGAATGCCGTTTTGGCTTGGTCTGCTTCCGCCATCTTGATTTGATGATAGCCAGAGTATGCATCCAGGAAGCACAACGAATCGTGTCCTGCCGTGGCATCGATAATTTGATCGATGCGGGGGAGGGGGAAAGGATCCTTTGGGCAAGCCTTATTGAGGTCTTTGAAGTCGACGCAGAGTCGCCAGGATTTTTCCTTCTTTGGTACCATCACCAAATTTGCTAGCCAGTCCGGATGTTTGATATCTCTGATGAATCCGGCTTCCAATAACTTGGCTAGCTCTTCTCCCATTGCTTGTCTTTTGGGCTCGGAAAATCGTCGAAGAGCCTGTTTGATTGGTTTGAATCCTTTTAGGATGTTTAGGCTGTGTTCTGCCAACCTGCGAGGGATTCCGGGCATGTCCGAAGGGTGCCAGGCGAAGATGTCCCAATTTTCCCGAAGGAATTCGCGCAGTGCGGCGCCGACTTCGGGGTTCAACTGTGCCCCGATGGAGGCCGTCTTTGTTGGGTCCGTTGGGTGGACCTGAAATTTAACTATCTCATCTGCTGGTTTGAAGGAGGTGGACTTGGATCTTTTATCAAGTATCACGTCGTCCCTGTTTACCGTAAAGCGTAGCACGGTGAGTTCCTCTGCCGCTAAGGCTTCGGATAGTGCCTCGAGGGCTAGTGCGGCTGTCTTATTTTCGGCGCGGAGTGCTGTGTCCGGATCACTGACGAGAGTGATTATTCCGCTGGGCCCGGGCATTTTGAGCTTCATGTACCCGTAATGAGGTATTGCTTGAAAAATTGTGAATGCCTCTCGTCCTAATATGGCGTGATAGCCGCTGCTGAACGGGGCTACCTGGAACGTGACTTCTTCGGATCTGTAATTGTCCGGAGAGCCGAACACCACATCGAGTGTGATTTTTCCGGTGCAGCGCGCTTCCCGGCTAGGGATTATTCCTCTGAAGGTTGTGCTGCTTCGCTCAATATGGCTCCAATCGATTTCCATTTTCCGCAGGGTTTCCTCGTAAATGATGTTTAGTCCGCTGCCGCCGTCCATGAGGACATTTGTCAGTCGAAATCCGTCCACTATGGGACTAAGTACCAAAGTCTTGGTGGGGCTCGTAGTTCGAGATGTGGGCTCGTCGCTAGCGCTGAAGGTGATAGCTGTGTCGCTCCATGGATTCTTTGTTGCTACTTGGTAGACTTCGCGATTTAGCGGATTGTTCGTTTCGCATATTATTTGATGCGAAAGTCTCAAGACTATTGACACCGCGCTGGTATTGTTGGAGTGGTTTCGGGCGAAGCTCTTCGCCACTTTTGGCCACCGCCGTAATATCCAACATGCTCGAAGGCTATGCGTTGGGATAGCTCCCGTATTGTGAAGTTTGAGTTCCATTGAGCCATCCCTCGAGACGGTTCCGTTTCCCTTGCTGGGTTTTGCTTCTTGATCTTTGCATCCGGGGCCTGATTGTGGCGCGCCTTTACCGCATGGACTGGGTTTGGGGCGGATTATCCCAAAATTTATTTTCAGTTTTCCGGAAACTTTCCGTCGACAAGATTAAGACTATGGACGCCAGATCGGTAAAACGCGTAATCTTGCGACGATCGATGGCGTTCAGGATTCCCTTTGTCCGTGCGAGTTATTGCAGAATATTGAGATTGCGTTCTCCTCTCGGCAGTCCTTTATCTTGTCCATAACCGGGAGGAATCGGCCCGATAATGATGTCTGCTTCCGAGGGCTCTTGCCGAACTAGAGATAAGTCGCATATGTCCGGCGGGAGGGTGGAATAAAATCCGGATCCCTGCCCATCTTTGGGCTCAATGGCGAGGACTTCCGATTTGGAAGCTTGATTTCCGGAAACAGCCCAATGAGTCCGGAGCGACGCATGACTTTTGGTTCAATGCTCGATCGAGTCCGTACCTCCATGGGAATCCGCGTGGAGGGTTGGAGTCCGGACACTGATTGTTTTCAACAATGGCAACGAGTTGCGAGTTGTTCTTCTACCACTTTGATGTGGTGGGTAATCTGGGAGAGTTAATCTCTCTCGGATCGGTTTAAGCCCAATCTGATTGTAGTCCGCATTGCGACTCGAGGCGGCGGCGCGATCCAAGAGCTTGTTAACAGACGAGAGCTCGAATGGATCTAACTGTTCGGCAGCTTTAGGGCTGACTCGAAGATTGCTTTCGATGACTTGAGAAGTCATTGCCGAAGCGACGGCCGGACAGGCGGTCATAAGGAAGCCGCCGAGCCGGATTGTCTGACCAGCGGCCAGGGCCCCTTCGGTGAGAACACTGTTTTTGAAGATGGGTAAAGGCATCCGCTCTATCGGCGATGACACAGAGGAACTCTCAATGAAAGCACCAATGTCGGTGTCAAAACCGGCGGATCTCGGGTAGGGGGTCCCGAACTGTGCGTCTAGGCGGATGGTAACAGGAGACGAGGACACAATGTTTTACCTGTGTTCAGCCCTCTCGATGGAGGTAATACCCTACGTCCTGCTTGATTAATATTGATGATATGGGTAGTACAAGAGTAGATCTACCACGAGATCAATGAGGCTATACCCTAGAAGCTAGCCTATGGTACGGACTACGGCCCTCCGGTTTATATAGACACCGGAGAGGCTAGGGTTACACAGAGTCGGTTACAATGGTAGGAGATCTACATATCCATATTGCCAAGCTTGCCTTCCACGCCAAGTAAAGTACCTTCCGGACACGAGCCGGAGTCTTCAATCTTCTATCTTCGTAGTCTGGGAGTCCGGCGGATATTGATAGTCCGGCTATCCGGACACCCCCTAGTCTAGGACTCCCTCACCTCTCTTCTTCGGATTTGGTTTAGGAATAGGCTCAGTAATTGGCTCTGGAGCTGGCTCAGAAGGTGGCTCAGGAGGTGCCCAATTATTTTCATTTGTCAACATATTATTCAATAGAATTTCAGCTTCATCCGGTGTTCTTTCCCTAAAAAGAGAACCAGCACAACTATCCAGGTAATCTCTGGAAGCATCAGTTAGTCCATTATAAAAGATATCAAGTATTTCAGGTTTCTTAAGAGGATGATCAGGCAAAGCATTAAGTAACTTGAGAAGCCTCCCCCAAGCTTGTGGGAGACTCTCTTCTTCAATTTGCACAAAGTTGTATATTTCCCTCAAAGCAGCTTGTTTCTTATGAGCAGGGAAATATTTAGTAGAGAAGTAATAAATCATATCCTGGGGACTTTGCACACAACCAGGATCAAGAGAATTAAACCATATCTTAGCATCACCCTTTAATGAGAACGAAAATATTTTAAGTACATAAAGGTAGCGTGATCTCTCATCATTAGTAAACATGGCGGCTATATCATTTAACTTAGTAAGATGTGACACAACAGTTTCAGATTCATAGCCATAGGAAGGATCAGATTCAACCAAAGTAATTATATCTGGATCAACAGAAAAATCATAATAATCGTTATCAGGAACACAAATAGGTGAAGTAGCAAAAGCAGGGTCGGGTCTCATTCTATCTCTAAGAGATTCTTTACTCCATTTAATTAGCAATCTCTTAAGTTCATATCTATCCTGGCAAGCAAAAATAGCTGCAGAAGATTCTGCATCAAAAAGATAACCCTCAGGAATAGCAGGCATATTCTCATCATCACTATAATCATCGTATTCAGATTCAATAATTTCTCTTTCTCTAGACCTAGCAATTTGCTCATCAAGAAATTTACCAAGGGGCACAGTATTATCAAGCATAGAAGTAGTTTCATCATAAGTATCATGCATAGCGGAAGTGGCATCATCAATAACATGCGACATATCAGAATGAATAGCAGAAGCAGGTTTAGGTGTCGCTAGCTTACTCATAAAAGAAGGAGAATCTAGTGCAGAGCTAGATGGCAGTTCCTTACCTCCCCTCGTAGTTGAGGGCAAAATAGTAGTTTGATCGTCTTTCAAGTTCTTCATAGTGTCCAGCAGATATAAATCCCAAGTGACTCAAAGAATAGAGCTATGCTCCCCGGCAACGATGCCAGAAAAAGGTCTTGATAACCCACAAGTATAGGGGATCGCAATAGTTTTCAAGGGTAGAGTATTCAACCCAAATTTGTTGATTCAACACAAGGGAAGCCAAAGAATATTCTCAAGTATTAGCAGCTGAGTTGTCAATTCAACCACACCTGGAAACTTAGTATCTACAGCAAAGTGTTTAGTAGCAAAGTAATATGATAGTGGTGGTAACGGTAACAAAAGTAAAGACAGCAAAACTAATATTTTTGGTATTTTGTAGTGATTGTAACAAAGAGTAACGGAAAAGTAAATAAGCGAGAACCAGTATATGGAAAACTCGTAGGCACCGGATTAGTGATGGATAATTATGCCAGATGCGGTTCGTCATGTAACAATCATAACATAGGGTGACACAGAACTAGATCCAATTCATCAATGTAATGTAGGCATGTATTTCGTATATAGTCATACGTGCTTATGGAAAAGAACTTGCATAACATCTTTTGTCCTACCCTCCTGTGGCAGCGGGGTCCTATTGGAAACTAAGGGATATTAAGGCCTCCTTTTAATAGAGAACCGGAACAAAGCATTAGCACATAGTGAATACATGAACTGCTCAAACAATGGTCATCACCGGGAGTGGTCCTGATTATTGTCACTTCGGGGTTGCCGGATCATAACACATAGTAGGTGACTATAGACTTGCAAGATAGGATCAGGAACACACATATATTCATGAAAACATAATAGGTTCATATCTGAAATCATGGCACTCAGGCCCTAGTGATAAGCATTAAGCATAGCAAAGTCATAGCAACATCAATCTCAGAACATAGTGGATACTAGGGATCAAACCCTAACAAAACTAACTCGATTACATGATAAATCTCATCCAACCCATCACCGTCTAGCAAGCCTACGATGGAATTACTCACGCATGGCGGTGAGCATCATGAAATTAGTGATGGAGGATGGTTGATGATGATGACGGCGACGAATCCCCCTCTTCGGAGCCCCGAACGGACTCCAGATCAGCCCTCCCGAGAGAGATTAGGGCTTGGCGGCGGCTCCGTATCGTAAAACGCGATGATTTCTTCTCTCTGATTTTTTTCTCACCGAAAGCCAATATATGGACTTGGAGTTGGCGTCGGAGGGCCACCAGGGGGCCCACGAGGTAGGGGCGCGCCCGGGGGGGCGCCCCCCACCCTCGTGTGCAGGGTGTGGGCCCCATGGTCTTCATCTTTGGCGATGATTTTTTATTGTTTTTTCTAAGGTGTTCCGTGGAGTTTCAGGTGATTCCGAGAACTTTTATTTTCTGCACATAAAACAACACCATGGCAATTCTGCTGAAAACAGCGTCAGTCCGGGTTAGTTCCATTCAAATCATACAAGTTAGAGTCCAAAACAAGGGCAAAAGTGTTTGGAAAAGTAGATACGACGGAGACGTATCACATAGCCTTGTGGACCTTAGCATCATTGGGTTCGACGTGGAGGATGGTGATGCTGGTGTGACTGTCGGAGGCGGGGAAGAAGATCTAAGGCCTCTGGAAACGGCGCCGAGGGTACTGCTCCGTTGTGATGGACGGTTTCGTCGTTGGAGCAGCTCCGGTGAGGTGTACGGCGGCGAGGCTGAAGCAGGACAAGACAGACAACGTTAAGTGGGACCTAATATCATCTGCAATAGATGATGTAAAATACATCACCAAAAAGTCCTAGATGTAAAACGCATCAGCCACGCCATGGCCGCTCCGACAGATCTTTGTAAGTCTGCTCTCTCGAACTTAATCAAGAAAATGAACTTTACAGTCGAAATTGAATTTTACTGTCGAAACTGATTGAACTAGTAGCAGAGCATTGCAATAGATGTTTAGGGCATTCGAGCACTAGTAGCAGAGAAGCAGTGATCTAAATCAACAGATGCTCGAGAAGGGAACACACTAGCAGAGAGCAAGTCATGCAGTAGCACCGCGAGCTAGTGCTAAATCAGAAACTCCTGTAGCTACTGGAGGTCGTGCAGCAGCAGCAGCAGCACAAGCGAGAGCAAGAGCAGAGTAGCAGCACGAACGAAAGCAAAGCGGCAGCAGCAGCGCGACCGAGCAAAGCAGAACGAGCAGCAGCGAGCGAGAGCCAGAGCAACTACAACTAGTGCCATTGTGGAAGTCGCCGCCGAGGAAGCAACGACATGGGGGAGAGACGTCGTGGATGATGTGGCTGGCGACGGCGCCGTCGATTGAGACCCGCCATGTCTGCTCGTTATCGAGCACCGGCAGCCCCATGAGATCGAATAAAAGATAAAATGCAGCGGTGAGTGCAGAACCTCCTTGGTGGCGCCGAGTTGGCCTCGGCTTCATCGGAGGAATTGGTGAGGGTGCTGCAGTTCCGGTGGGGCAGGTCAAGACGACGCTGTGGGGATTGAGTTGGCGCGATAGACGAGGCGAACGTCGGGGTAGCTCCTTGGAGGTGGAGGACGGGGCGGCTGATCCGGCGGGATGACGGGATCGACGACGGATCCTCATGCGGTGCGGTGGATGAGGGACGGCGAGCTGTTGTGGTGGACGACGTAGTCGGGGAAGAGTCTCCGGCTGGGCGGCGGTCGGGAGGCCGACGGAGGAGCGTGGGGTTTCGCGGGTTTTGGCGGCCTCGGTTTACGAATGGGAGGGGGGCGAAGGGGGAGGGGGGAGCGAAGCTTAGGGTAAGTTACCAGTATACCCCCATTGGTTTTGACACCGCGACGTGGAGCTTCATTTCCGGCTGAGGGGTAGAAGGGGGATTTCGCGTGTCTGGGCTGCGGGACCGATTTTGGATGAGGAGGGAGTTTTTGCGCGCGTCAAAATTTCGGGATAAGAAGGCACGGCGCGGGTTGAAGAGGCAGGAGTTCCAAAGCACGTGAGATAAAAGATACTCGAGCTTGAAAAATTCGGGATAACAAGGTGCGGATTCCTTGTTCGGCAGAACAAACTTAATGTGTAAAAAAAACAATTCAAACAAGACACAAGAGAGTCATGTCCCCTTTTACTATATTGCTATAGATGCCATTGAAAAAACTGCAAGAAAAATGTAAAAAACCGAGAGAAAAAGATTACCCTGCACATTACCAAATCGATTCACACTTCCCTCAACAAAAACAAAAAACAAATCAATTCCCACCAAGAGAAAGTGTAATGTCCCTTTTTATATGATTACAAATGCCAGGATCTTGAATTTTAATTTTTGAATCCACGTTATGTTGAATTCGAATATATCGTTAGGTGACCTTGCGGTTTATAATTGATGTAGTCGTACATTTTGATCTTCCATCATATATGAACATTTTACTCCACCATGTGAACATATATATTGTCGTCTACCATATGGACTAAATTTGAATCAATTTTCCTTATTTGAATACGATTGTTGTCAAGTTATACAATAATTTAAATATTATCTTGATAACAAAAAACATGCATATAGCAATAATCATATTTCACTATGAACTACATGTACCATACGCTCTCCAATTCAAATATTTGTATCCATTTTATGTTGAATTCAAATCATAGTACATTATTGGTCTAGGTAGCGTGATGTTCGGGATAATCTAAACCCTGTTTTCATATGTATAATTTTTGGCTGAATTGGGACAAGTTTTGGTATAAGCTTCTTGCAAAACCGAAGATTCTCTCAACAAGCCTCGTGGTTCCGAGAGGGAACGTGTCACCTTTGTGTGCGAAACGATATACACTGCCTCCCCCCTGATTTTCTTTACAGAGGCAACATAGAACTATATGAGTGCCCTGTTAAATTTTGGAATTATTTCAGGTTCGTTTGGCCTTTTTATACATTAATTGAGTTTCTGGAATTTTAATGTGCATAATCTAAATATTAACTGCATGCACATGCTCCGGTGCACCAAAGTTGGTTGAAAAATCACATGTGTGTCCTTGGTTGAATTTCTAGGTCCCATGGAAGAAATGAAAAGAAATTCAAACATCTGGGCGTCGTGACTTGGCCGAGAACATCGAGAAACTTAGATTTTAAATTCATGTAAATCCAAAACTCACCTGGAAATCATGAAACTTGGCATGGTGTCATGTCATGGCACTAACATGTTGTGGTAAAAAAATTGGGCCGATTTGGAAGCTCGTGGTTCTAAGAGAGAACGTGCCACCTTTGAGTGTGAAACGATATACGCTGCCCCCTTGAGTTTCTTAACAAAGGCAACATTGAACTACATGAGTGCCCTGTTAAATTTTGGAATTATTCTGGGTTCGTTTGTTGTTTTTTATACATTAATTGAGTTTCTAGTCATTTAATGTGCATAAGTCAAATTTGAACTACAAGCACATGCTCTCGTGCACCAAAGTTGGTTCAAAAATCACATATGTGTCCTCGGGTGAATTTCTAGGTCCCATGCAAGAAATGAGAATAAAATTCAAACATCTAGCCATCGTGGCTCGGCCAAGAACATTGAGAAACTTGGTTTGAAAATTCTTGTAAATCCAAAACACGTCTGAAAATCATGAAACTTGGCATGGTGTCATGTCATGGTACTACCATGCTGTGGTAAAAAAATTGGCCGAGTAGGAACAGATTTTGGTATAAGCTTCTTGCAAACCAAAGCTTCTATCAAGAAGGCTCGTGGTTCTGAGAGGGAACATGCCACCTTTGAGTGCGAAATGATATACGTTGTCCCCCTTGAGTTCATTTACAAAGGCAACATAGAACTACATGAGTGCCCTGTTAAATTTTGGAATTATTCCGGGTTCGTTTGGCCTTTTTTACACATTAATTGAGTTTTTGGTCATTTAATGTGCATAATTCAAATTTGAACTACAAGCGCATGCTCCCGTGCACCAAAGTTGGTTGAAAAATCACATCTGTGTCCTCGAGTGAATTTCTAGGTCCCATGCAAAAAATGAGAATAAAATTCAAACATCAGGGCATCGTGGCTATATCGAGAACATTGAGAAACATGGTTTTAAAATCATGAAACTTGGCATGGTGTCATGTCATGGTAGTACCATGCCGTGGTAAAAAAATTGGCCGAATAGGAACAAATTTTGGTATAAGCTTCTTGCAAATCAGAGCTTCTCTGAAGAAGGCTCGTGGTTCTGAGAGGGAACGTGTCACCTTCGTGTGCATAATTCAAATTTGAAATACAAGCACATGTTCCAGTGCACCAAAGTTGGTTGAAAAATCACATGTGTGTCCTCGGGTAAATTTCTAGGTTCCATGCAAGAAATGGGAATGAAATTCTGGGCGTCGTGGCTGGGCTGGAAACATTGAGAAACTTAGTTTTTTAATTCCTGTAAATACAAAACACACATGAAAATAATGAAACTTGGCTTGGTGTCATGACATGGCACCAACATGATGTGGTAATTTTGCAGTCTGATTTGCGAAGGCGCACACATTAACAATCAACAAAGTCATTTTGGAACAAGTGCTGTCACATTACAATCAGAAACACAAGTATTATTGAAACCGTGGGCGTTCTATTTACTACCATTTATGTGCCGCCACGCGTCCTCATTTTTTATTAGCTAGGAGGCGCCGTGCAGGGTAGCTATTTGAGTACGAGAGGCATGCGATCAGACCCCTGCGCGTGCTTATCGGGAGGAGAGCCTTTTGACCTCCATCTGCCGTCCACCTCTCTCCCAAGGTCTCCATTAATGGCGCTCGAGCCTCTGTTTAATGGCGTGGCTATGTCACACTCGACTAAGATTTAAGAGAGAAAAAAGAAAATCTGAAAGCACGGATCTTGATGTAAGATCTGACGGACCTATATAGCATCTACTGTGACTTATAGCAAGACTGATGAATATATAAGGACGATTAATTGTCTTACATAATTAGAAAGATAATTAAAAAAGCCACTTGCGGCTATGCCCAAAATACACAAGGGTAAAAGAAGAAGGAAGACAAGGACCTGTCTCGCTGATCTCTACTTTCTTGATGCGTTGCTGCAGGCTGCGGGAACTAGTCTCCGCGACGAGCGGCGATGAGCTCTTTCGTGTCCTCAAGATGCTACTTGAGAACATCCACGGATTCCTCCACCAGCCTTTGGCGCTCGATGCAGAGCATGTCATTCTTGTCCATAAGTTTCTTGACGATGATGCTGCTCCTCTTCAACAAGGCACTATTCTCCTCTTGCTGGTCTGCACTTCGGACGATCTTCGCCCTCAGCAGGTCGCGCTCGGCCCGGAGCCTCTCATTGCCCTCCCTTAGTTACCGGATGACACCGGTAGCCTATTCAAACGAGGCTTTCATGTAGTCCTGCAACCTCGCCCAGCCGGAGATTAGATCCATCTGGCTATGGACGATCTCATGCATGTGCGTGTAAGAGTCGTCGCCTGCCCGCGAGAAATTTTCCTAGGCCGCCGCAACGCGGCGGGACATCTCTGCTGCTTCCGCAGCGTGGCCAGACCAGTCTGCTGCATCGACGGTGCGGCAGGACCTTCGTGCTGCTTCAGCGGCGCGACAGGACCTCTGTGCTGCTACTTCTGCACGGCGGGACATGTCGGCTGCTTTCGCAGCGAGGCAGGACATCTCTCACGCTTCCGCTTCCATGCTCGCCTCTCCCTGGTGGCAATCTCTCGACCCAAAACTCACGCTAGCCATGGCAGACGCAAGTGAAGGATGTTGAATGACTTGTTTGTTTTTGTGGATGAGGAGTTGAGGAGGAATGTGCAGTCATCTTGGCATACTAGTATTTATAACCGAGTACTAATACGCTCCTAAGTGGGAAACCATTTAGGTTGTGATCGGTGTGAACAGGTTTGCAATTCAATATAGCATGGAGTAATTTGGAATGTGAAGAGACGCAAGCTCAAAATTTATTGACGGTTCTAGTTTTGAAGTGCGACACTATTCTCGGATGGCGTTACGTGGGCACGTGTTCTCGGCCGTGGTGTAGCATATGCAATTGTAGTTCTTTTTCTACTACTGTGTACGTGCAATAACTGGCACCGTCATATACATATCTTACGGTTAATGGGGCGTTCGACAGGAATAGACGCATGGCGAGCTATAGGCTAGTCTTTTTTCAGACACATTAAATCTATCTCTTGGGACTTCTCGCACACACCATCGTGCCACCCACAAAAACTTGTACTCTGAGTATAGTACGTTATACAGGAAGAGAAGAGGTGCACGCACGCACTCGTCCTCTCACACACGCGTCTGTTTTTTCTCGAAAAGGAGGATGATGACCCCCGGCCTCTGCATCTGGGAGACACACACACACATCTGTAGCTATGAATTGTAGTGTTATCAACCATCCGATTGGCTCTATCATGGATGTACCTATATACTAAAACATGTCTAGATACATCTATATTTGGACAAATGGAAGGCATGTATTGTGGAACGGAGGGAGTGCTTGTCATCAAAATGGATAAAAAGGGACGTATCTAGAACTAAAATACTACGTCTACATACATCTCCTTTTATCCATTTTGATGACAAGTAGTACTTCTTGCCCAAAGGAACTTTATATCCAACAGACACAAAATATCCGTTCGACTGTTGGAAATTACTGATCTGATGTCGAAGTAATTGCTGCATCGCCACCAAAACCCACCATTTCTTAAGCTAAAGTAGACCAAGGTAATCCCGATATTAGCATATTACTAAGATAAACAGAAGGCACTATAGAAACATTTAGGACGTGAGATTGTCAATCTGAATGTGGAGTGACACCAGCTTAGCCCCGGCCAGCAGCTTGGGCAGAACTGTGAAGAAGGTCAGCTTCTGCACGGCGACGTCGCCGGTATCCTTGCTGCTTGTCACCTCCATTTCCACCTTGACGGCGTCGGTCGTGCCTTTGGGCTCCCCCGGTGGGCCGTTCTCCCACAGCTTGGCCATGTAGTGCTGCAGTGGGGACGCCCCCGCTCTGATGCAGACGTCCGACACGGCGATAGGCACCGATGTCGAGCACGCCGCCGACCAAGAAAAACGCGCGGTCGTCCTCCTCCGTGAACAGCAAGAGCTATGGCTCCGACAGTGGCATTTACAGCTGGAGCACCTTCCCATACTGGATCCTGTGCATGGGCATGGGATCCACGGTGCTAATGTGGTGGTAGAGCACCGACGGTGGGCCTTCGTAGCCACAGACGGGCACGAGGCATTTGCAGTGCGCGAGCGGGCACACGCTCTGGTGATCGGCGAGCTTGTGGTAAGTGACGTAGAGCCCACAGCCTTCATGCGGGCACTCCACTCTCAATCAACGAAAGGACGGCGTCCACCGCCCCGCATGTCGAAGCCACCGCCGTGCTCGCACTTCTGGCACTGCCGCTGGTTCCCGGGGCGCTTGACGCAGCAGTCCGCGTAGGCCAGGTGCCCTCCCTTGCACTTGAGAAATCACTCGAACAGCACATCAATAAAGAAACCTCCACCTTGCTCAATCAGCTGAATGGACGAGGTGTATTCGAACCTCATACACTGGAGGCGTCAAGGGGCGGAGGCACAAGGGGCAGTGGAGCACGGTGAGGTCCATCGAGACCTTAGAGAGCTCCATCGTCGGGTCCTGTTCCGTCTGCATGATCTCGCCCTCCTCGTGCACAACCATCTCTTGATTGGGCCGGGTCATTACAAAGCTTTACCGTCACATATTTTGTACTACTTCAAGGTGCATTAAATCAACACATGCAAGTATCAAAAGGAGATTCACAGCATGCATGCATGCGTTGTAATTAATGCATCAGTAAACGCAATTTATTGAAATATATCGAGTGCGGTGCTTTGATGTGTCGCGTCAACTCGTACATCAACGAGAAGGTTGGCCACCCACATGTCGGGCCCACCTGTCATACACGCAAAGGCAGGAGCGTCCCTCCCTCGCCCATGAGCGTGGTGGCTGGCAAGACTAGGAGAAGCTTTCGCTACACGCTCTCCCTCCCGCACGCGCTGGACATGCAGTAGTTCAATCGGTGTCAGATGGCCAGAAGCGTACTGTAGTACTCCTCTAGTGCAGTAGTACTCCATCATTGTTCGACTTCCCAAAGAGGCGAAGAGCCAAGTGCAGTTTCATGTGTAGAGTAGTCTAGGATAGCGTGTACCGTGCCTGTAAGCTTAAAATTGTTGGGGTCGGCTCCATGCTATGTGGCCGTCTCGAAGTTTTAAAAAAAAATTAAAATAGTCTTCTAGCCCTACCTGTCACCCTGGTGATTGTAGTTTGCATGCTCATCTGGTCAAGACAGGAATATATATTTTAATTTGTGATGGGTAAATGTTAGAGGTTGCAGCAAATATATTGTACATTGCGGGTCTTTCAGCCAAGTTTAGAGGCAAGCATGTGGGGATAGTGCTATGATGTGTCGTGACAACTCGTACAACAAGGAGAAGATTGATTTTACTACCACACGCCTTCTCCCTTGCCCATGCGCGCGGTTGCTCGCAAACGAGGACAGGCTTTTGCTTATAGTACTTCTACAACAAGCTATCCCTTCCGCTCGCGGTGGACGGACATGCAGCAGAGGATTCGACACTATAGAAGCAGTAGTAGTAACATCATTGTTCGTCTTCTCGAAGAGGCGAAGAGCCAAGCGCAACTCGAAGGTGGCAATTGCAAACACTGGAGCACGCATATAGCTAGGCTCTTGCATGAGACAAAATTGCTATGTGATCCCACTATTGTACTAGTACGTACAACTACTTGCTAGTATAGCCCTGTAAACCAGAAAGGAGTATTTGCCCTTCTAGAGATTTCAAAAAGTGACTAGATTACACCGAGACGGAGTACATATAGAGCAAAATGAGTGAATCTCCACCGTAAATAAGTACGTAGTTCTATCATTTTCCTCTCCGAGGTGCACAATATTGAGTATACCGAGTAGTCTCTTTTTGACACGCATTTACGTTTTTTTGACACAATACAGACGCAAGCGCTCATATACACGTGCATACACTCACCCATATGAACGCCCACACGCACGACACTATCATCTTGAAATTTACGAAGTCACCATAGGCACCTCGTCATCGACGGGAACGTCTCCTGATACGTGATAGATGCGAGTGGCAGTCGCCTCCATAGGTGCTTGAATGCCAAGGAGGGAGAGGGTAGCGGTTCCCGAGATGTTAAATGGTCAATGATGCATCCTCAATTACATGTAGAGGGAATTAATTGGAAAAGCAGAATAGAGCCAGCACGATGTGAATGCAACAGAGTTTGGACTCTCATATAAAGGCGCCCCACCACACCAATCCATCTAACTCCCAAGTCTCTGCGCAACACTGCTCACTCCAATCCAAGACCAAGTGACCAGAAGCCACAAGCACCTTTGGAGGCGATGGACACGAGCAGCAGTTGGCTGTGCCAAATCATCCAAGGCACTGGCCTGCGGCCCTGCACTACGCAGCGTTTCCAGACGGTTCTGGCGACCGCCGGCATCGTAGCCCTCGCCGACGCCGGCTTCGCCTCTCGCATGGACGACATGATGGTCAACTCCAACGGCAAGTTCACTGCTATCAAGAAGCGCGCGGACGACCTTGCCGTACTGCTCCAGCCCCCGCGCTCCGGCTCCTCATTGGCTGCCACCCTCATCGGCCTCCATGGTGATGAACTCTTTCAAGCCCTGGTGGCCCTGCAGGTGCCGGAGGTCGCAATGAAGAATGTGCACCCCGAGGCCGTTCTCGCCGTGCAGCGCGTCACCATGCAATAAACCGTCGACCTGCACATCCATGTCTATGAGGAAATCGTCTACATAGGCCACTACAATGCAAGCGAGGACAGAAAGACGTTGGCCTTCTTCCAACGGCTGGAATCTTTGGACGCCATTGTTCAGAAGCACGTCGACCTGGCCACAAAAGCCGCTGCTACTTAGGCGCCGGTCGGTGGGCCGGCGCCCTGAGTCGAGGAAGTGGACGTCGTTGATGGATGCATCTCTTCTTCTTGCCTCTTGTAACCAGCACTGCATCGCCTCGTGGCCTTAATGTTTTATTAGTATTGTACTCCCTCTATTCCCAAATATAAGTCTTTCTAAAGATTCCAGCAAATGACTACTACATACGGAGCAAAATGAGTGAATCTACACTCTAAACTATGTCTACATACATCTGTATGTTGTATTCCATTTGAAATAATATCTAAAAAGGCTTATATTTAGGAACGGATGAAGTATATGGCATTTTTATTCCAGTCGTAATGTTTTTACTGTGAGGTGGGGCCGCAGTTGAGCAAGCCCACCCCGCCCGCCGGGCGTCGGCCGAGTTTAGAATTAGAAGAGAGAAACGAGGGAGGAGAGTTAGCTGTAGAACGGATGATGTTGTTAGATGGGACTCGTGTTGATAGAATAGGAGTACTAAGCACTCGTGCCTTTTTTTGAGGGAAAAATTAGTCGTATGTCTAGTACCACTAGTTGGGTGCGTGCGACCTATAGCTGTCATCACTTTAGGTCTCCTTTTTGAACCGTAGCTACACTTCACAGTACATATTTTTTCACGCATTTATCCTCCTATATGTACTCCTAGGCTATTTCCACGTGCTCCCATTCGCCGACATGTCGGACATAGAGCATCTGGGTCGTAGTGCATGCACGACTCGGAGCATATGCCGGGGTACTTTACATTTCAGACCTCACGAATTACATGCAAACCCGCCACAGAAGAATAAATAAATGAATGAATTGCTACATGAAACCGAATTATTTTCATAGAAACCGGAGCACGTTCATTAAATTTTGGACATAACACGTTTATAAAAAAAGACCGGACCTAAACCAGTCTAAGGGCCTCTTTGATTTTTTCCACAAAAAAAGGGCCTCTTTGATTCGCAGGATACTGAAAACACAGGAATAGGGAAAGTATGATGGCGATGAACCGAGACGAGGAGAACCCTAACTCAGTTAAAGGTTAGAGTTAGATTCTAACCCTGAACTAACTAAACCAAAGAGGTGTATGGATGGCAGGGTTAGATTGACAATAAATGCTCTTTCTCAATCATTTGACTACTTTGGACCCTATTTCCTGCCGGATTTGGTGTGGCCGGCTCTTCTGTGGTCTCCTCCCGCTCACAATTGACATAAACGAACCATCTTTACAAATCAAGCATGCCAAACATGGTAATTTTTACTTTGTCCATACAAATTAGATATCCCACTTAAACATGCAAGTCGTCAATCAAGCTTCACAAAAAACACTCAATGAAACAAAGCATGAGCTAACTCATCACGGAAGTCATCCACGATAGGGAGGGAGCCCGAAGCCCCTCATGCACCGAGGGAGGAGCTCGCCATCGTCGCTCTGGAGGAAGGCTCTGTAGAGCCCAAGCCCCGGGAACCCCTCTGACGCCGGCCCTTGCGAGTTGTTGTCGACACCGGCATGGGTAGTAGAGCCGCTTGCCGCTGACTGGGAACTTAATCTTTGGGCCTCTAGAAATAATGCAAGACTGAAACTAAAATACCTAGAAAGGTGAACTGAATCTTTGGGCCTCTAGAAATAATGCAAGCCTGAAACTGAAATACCTAGAAAGGTGAACTGAATCTTTGGGCCTCTAGAAATAATGCAAGCCTTAAACTGAAATACCTAGAAAGGTGAACTGAATCTTTGGGCCTCTAGAAAGATTTATTACCTCCTCAAGCAGCATCAAACAAATCCATGCGTGCACCACAAATCTATACCAAGTTTGATCAGGATCTACTTTTCCAAATCAGAATTAGCGCTAGAGCGAGCAAGATCAACACTATGGCTGTGAGACAGAGAAGGAACGAACAAATTGACCCATCTCGCAGCCTCCCTGGTAGATGCGCCGCCGCCGCGCATGACAGAGGGAGAAAAATGACCGGTGAAGGGGAACGGGGCGATCTTTGAAGGCCAGAGGGAGAGGGCGGCCAGAGTAGGGCGGCCGAGGCTGGAAGGAGAGGACAGCCGGAGGAGAGAGAGGGCGAGCGGCGCTCGGGCGGGCAGCCCTATGGGGGAACAGAGAGGAGTCGTGTGAGAGGGGGGAGCGATCTGCTGCTGGTAGGGGAGATTTTTTTAGTTCTCTTTTAGTGGGCCCAAGGATAACTAACCCAATTAGAACCTCTCCACCGGGCTTTTTTTTAGCTAGGTTAGAGCATACTAACTCAAACTAACCCCTCGCGTTTGGATAATTTGAGGCTATTTCAACCCAAACTAGCTCTAACTCAGGGATCCAAACAAAGAGGAGTATTACTCTACATGCTACAGTGTGGACCGTAGCACATTGTTTTTTATGTCCATATCACCACATTGTTTTCTACTGCTGGTTCACTGGGCTACTGTGGTTTGCACTGCTGGTTCACTGGGCTGCCGTGGTTCGCACTCCTCCGACCTGAGTAGTAGTACTACTAGTATATACCGCATCATTCTTTGCTCCTGCTTACTACTCCGACATGTGGGAGAGCCAGCATCCGGGTCGACGTGTCATGCACCAGATTAGAGTGCGGAACGTCAGGGGGGCATCACCCCGGTCGGAGCGCCAGTAATTCATGACTATAGTGAGTGGTCATATCACAAGTCTTTCCAGCAGTAACGCGCCATCAAATCGCACAGGCCGACCTTTCCAGCAGTATTTTTGAGAATCTGCCACTCGCTCACCCTCCTCGCCTCTCTGTCAAACCGCCTACTCGAAAACTGCCGCGCGTACTGCCTGGGAAAAGCCCCGCCCTCAACTTTTAACTACGCAAAAATAGTTTGAGCTTGTTCATTCTATATAAATGCTTACTCTATGTTTATTCACCCATGGGGTTGTTCAATGAATGGAGGGGCTGGGAGCACAAGTAAACAATACTAGTACTACTAGTAATAAGTAGGAGTTGTACAGTAGTCACCTTAAATTGAGAGTTTCTTTTCTTCAATGCCGCATACACAAATTGAAACGCCTGTTGTGGAGAGAAAAGATAATCACTCCACTATATATGTACGCAGGGGCCTGAGCGCTTGCTTTACTAGGGTTGCTCTCTTCATTATCTCATCCTCTCCAGATATAAACAAGACAGCGGTAGCAACATTTTCTCTCTGCTCACCACTGGTCACAGATCCGGCCGAATCCCTTCGGCTGGAGTGTGTAGAGGACTATGTGCATCGTTCACGCGGTCATCGCCGGCAAGGGAGGAAACCCACAACTGCTGGAGGGGACCGATCCTCTGCCCGTGCCGTTCTCTCCGACATAGCGCCGGCTCGGGAGGTCCTCCGACCCTTCTTCCTCCCTGTTGTATTGTCCGCAGATCCGACCTGCCGCCGCCGACATCCCGGCGATCCTCAGGTATAACTTCTTCGAAAGCGGCCTTGCTCTACTTCCCCAGCTCCCCACGTGTCTGCATGTGCATCTTTTTCTACTCCCATCAGCTCTTCCAAAGCCACCTAAACTTTTAGTATTATTAGAGGTAAAGCTACTTCATGCATTCGAATCTAGGGCTTTGTTCAAACAACAAGGAAAGGGGGGAAAGTTGTAGCATGAATCTAGGACTTGATTCAAAGAGGAAATAATATGGTTAAAGTAGTAGAGACCGGATACACAAACGGTCTCTTGGTTGAAAAGGGAAATAATGGGAAAACACAGTACAAACTGGATAAGGAACAGATCTATTATTGGTTGAAAAAAGGATAGAAAATGGCGGCTGGTGGACAAGTCAACAGAGTATGTCTAGGATTAGATTTGTTGCCCTCACATAGTAAAAGGTCTCCAGGATTAGAATTGCTGCCCTCACATAATAAAAGGTCCCAGGATTAGATTTGCTGCCCTCACATAGTAAAAGATCTCCAGGATTAGATTTGCTATCCTCACATAGTAAAAGGTCTCCAGGAATAGATTTTCTGCCCTCACATAGTACAAGGTCTCCAGGATTAGGTTTGCTGCCCTCACATAGTAAAAGGTCTCCAGGATTAGATTTGCTGCCCTCACATAGCATGAACAAACTCGGCATCACCACTTTATGCCTCCTTGTAGGTACATTGTGCTGATGCGTCCACTGTCGCATGTCCTTATACCAACCTTTTGCTATTGTTAATGTAAGGGTGCATGTAAAATGAAGGATCTGCTTGTTACCTTAGGGACATGTCTAACAAGTGTTATTGTTAATCTAATGCCTCCAGTGATAAGATGCAATTAAACTGTGTTACAAATGGCACTCCTGCTGTTTTCCCCAGTATGATAAGTAAGTTGCTCCTTTACGCTGCTGAGTGTCCTGGTGTCCCCATGGTCCCATGCCCTTAAACCAACTCTTTAGCTGTTGTTGATTTACTGTGTCTGGTAAACAAGCAATGCCACCATTAAAGTAATCCCATATTTGAGGAATCTCATTATTGATCGTAATGCTTCTGGTAACATGAAGCATTGCTAATGTTTTAAAATTTCTACTATCCTTGCGTGATCGCCATGAACATAATTAAGATGTTCTTTTCATTTTGTATATGTTTCGTATATTCTTATTGACCAGCAACTGTTTACTTTCTATCTTTTTGTGCAGATAGGGATATCCATTTCACCTTGTTGCTATTGTGACCTTTTGGTGAACTGCACAAAACACTTTTTTTGGAATCAGTGTCTTGTGTAGTTCAACTAAAATGTCACGTGGGCAGCATCTCTCAATTTTGGTGGAACTGCACAAATGGTGATTTGAGTTTCCAAAATCTCCGTCAAGTTTTGCTGGTAATCTCGTGCAACATTTTATTAGCCTTTGCAAGATGAGCCGTCACTGTCACCACAATGGCACTTTATTTTAGAGGAACTGCAGAAAAGGATAAGAAAATTATAGTTGCACCTTACATGAGCAGGACAACCAACCTTATTGTTCCTCAATTTTAGTGCAACTAGTAAAGAAGAACCTGCTAGCTCACAAGAGCAAGTACTTCTTGCTAGCTGAATGATGCAATCTTTGCTTCATTTCAGGTGAACTGCAGAAAAAGGCACATGAATTGAATCATGGAACTCCAGGCAGGCCTCATCCGAGTGGAGCTGCAGGTTGAGTTCAAGGAGGCCACTATTAAAGTGAAATCATGCTCTTCTTTTTTGTGTTGTGCAAACAGGAATACTCAACTACAGATGTTGTGACGGTCAAGAGCATTCACCAAGTTCTTTGATTGTATGACATGGATAGCCAAGATGGATTTAATCCCGATATTCACTTTATCAAAAGGCTCTAATAGGTTGGTTCTGAATCTTGCAAGATGGGAATCAATGAGATGTGTAGGCATCTTTGTTGTACTTATTATTTGAATCTTATTTGTTGGTTCTGAATCTTGCAAGCTGGGAATCACTAAGATGTGTAGGCATCTTTGTTGTACTTATTATTTGGATCTTATTTGTTGGTTCTGAATCTTGCAAGATGGGAATCAATGAGATGTGTAGGCATCTTTGTTGTACTTATTATTTGGATCTTACTTGTTGGTTCTGAATCTTGCAAGCTGGGAAACACGGCATAATGATGCAGAGGACAACAACCATAACAAACAGTTCAAACTTGGTAGTATTATCTTTGTGAAAGTGCGACAAATGTGCTGATCGTGCGCGTCCTGAGAATAATAATTCTAATTGTTGTCATGTTGATCCTGTGGCACTGATAGAACGAGCCAATGCATTGCTTGTTTTAAGTATAAATTTATATTAAAGATAATTAAATTTAAAAAAAGTGACCACTAACTCCTGTTATTACAATACCAATACCGACCCGCTCGTGAACAGACGTGTGGCCAGAGTAGGTTTCTTAATGGAGGCATTTGAATGCGCCGAGGGTGCATCTTGTGCCGGGCGTGCAGCGGACAAGGGAGGGGTAGTAACTGTTGTCGCCTGTACACACCCAGTATACTGTTGAATCCAGTTCCCCAAGAGCTGAAAAACGAACTGCTGCCGCCGCCTACACACTCGTTCACTTGAAGAGACTCCAATTGCGATCCGAGGGATGAGCCTGCTGGATATGGACTTCAGCAAGGAGTTCCCCTTTGAGTTCGCCATTCAGTCCTATGGCTGCACCAAGTTGAATGTGATGTACAGCAATGATCCGAACTCGGTGAAGCTCTGCCTTGCCGAGTTCAAGAAGTACCTATAGGATGAGAAAGCACAAGGTTGCAGGACTAGACCTTGTGCCCATCCATTCGTCTCCTGACACAGACTAGCAGATCGCCATCGCCCAAGTATGTGTGCGGGACGAGGTTCTCATCTACCACTTCTATAGGGCCATCAGAGGTTCTGGAGCATTTGCCCGTTTCATCGGCAGCGCTGACTACACCTTTGCTACGGTGGAGAGAAGGAAGAATGCGACGATTCAGCCATCTGGTGCAACAAGCTTGTCGACATCTAGAGGCAATACAAGATCATCGCAACGGGCAAGAGAAGGACTCCATAGTTGACTTCGCCGAGACCATCATCGACCCCTGATACGCCAACATGAAAGAAGGTAACGATACCAAGGACTTGAACACGTGGGAAGTACCTCTGAATCTAGCCTACATAACCTACGCGTCCAAGGACGCATACGCATGCTACGACATGTATAGGCAGATCTTGGACATAAGGGTGTGTCTGCTTCCCATAACCGACGAGTACACGGACAGCCGCAGCGTCATGATCAAGCATGCCACGAAGGTCTAGATGTTGCACTTTATCTTTTTATAAGCACCTTTATCATCTGAGTGTTTCATGCATTAGCCTATGTGTCGTAATTATCTGTTTTGTCCGAAATATTTCTTTTAACAACCCATTAACCTGTTTGCTTTTTTAGTGGCTATTTGCTTATGTGTGTAACTAGTTCACTTGTCCGTTAAAAAAACTAGTTCACTTAGCTGCCGTGCTTTGAATCTCCTTCCTCCCAACATATTCCCCTCCTCAGGTGGACCCAGCAGGTCTCGTACACTGACATATGGGACCAACCACCTATCCATTTGTATTTCTTTATTTTGTTCAATCTTTCGTCCTCTTCCTATACAGCGGCGACCATCATAGCCTATGGTGTTGGCCAGGCCATCCCTCTACTACCACTCATTGTCCGGCAGTGGCAGCTCCACCGGCCCACCCTGCAACCGAATAAGTCAACCCTCGTACTAGCTTCTTCCCCCGCTCCGGTTCGTTCGGTCCAAGGCTCGACGTCGTCCTCCGCCTTGGTGCTCTAGCCGCGGCGCCGCCGTCTGTCGTTCCCAACATGGTCAGCATAACAAGAGGAATTGGGAGACAACTGTTCGTCGAGAGGCTGATAGTCCCGGGCCCACCAGGTCCATGGCCTAGGTTTTGTTGTTTAACATGGACAGCCCACGACATGTTTCAACATTTTTTGGATCCAGCAGGTATCAAGCGGCCTCTGGGCCTCCCAACCTAGCTTGTCTATAACATCAGCAACCAGAGTTATGTTTGTTGTTTCAAGACGACGCACATCTCAGTTCTATTTTTCGTTTTCATTAATCCTATATGTGAATTTTCTCCCACTTTCTTTTTGATGTAAAATGAGTTTTCTCCCAGTACTTTTCCCTAGAACCAACTCAATTGTCCCAGGTCTAGCCTAAAAAATAATAATACCCCACGTACTATTAACTCATCAAATTTAAATGATATTTTATTTCGTAAGTTGAAAGTTCTTACAAAATAATAATAATAATTGTTTATATATAACTTGGCAAGTTAACTCCTAGTGATTGCATACATAAGCTTGCAAAGATTTTACTGACCAATGCAGTAATAGACGTGCAATCATGTGTTTATGTTTTTATAACATTTCTCCATCTAGCCCAACATGATATTTTCACCCAGCCCAGCAAGTACAAGGATTTCGAGAAAAATGCAAATGGGCTTTAAACTCTACCATATATATAAACGAGCTTCATAGATGCTACGTCATTGTTTCACCCAGCCCACCAAATGGACTAAAAAGACAAATGGACTGGCTGACATGTGGGCTAGTAGGTCGAAGCCTAAGAAGGCGTTGGATTTACATCCAACGGCCGGAATTCTTCTTCAATCTCTCGTCTTCTTCCCCCAGCGCTGCCGGGACAGCCTGCTCCAGCCTTCGGCCTCCAGCGGTGTCGTTTTGTGCTCCTCAGCAAAACGCTACCCGGCCGACAGCCAGGCCATCCCTCCACTTTGCACATCCTGTTATTCTCTACCGAGTGTAGGCCCACCCCGCACCTGAACCAGTCAAGTTTCCCACTCCTCTCCGTCTGCGACTCCACTGCCACGTCTTCCCCATCTCTGGGTCATTCCAGTCTGGGGCCTCGCCTTCGTCCATCGCCTTAGTGCGCTCGGCGCGACGTCGTCAACATACAAGAGTCATCGGAAGAGGACTGCACGTGGAGAGCCTAACGGCTGGGACCCACGAGGTCCATGGTCACACACAAGGAAAGTTCCACCTTATTACGCACTGTACGTGGACTGTACGTGGGAAGGGCTTCTGTATTTCGTGAAAAAAATGTTCCCCCCGCTGACAGGTCAGACCCACCAGCTATATCTTCGCACGCAAGGAAGTGCCTCCTTATTACGCACAAAAAAATGAATACCCCCTGCTAGCTGGGACCCACCATAGTGGGTGGCTGACTTGTGGGCCTACTAAGTTGGCAGGGACGGAGGGCTTTGTCAACTTAGTCAATATTAATGATTCTAGCTCAAGTGACCATATGATGTCCATCCAACGGCCATAGTGCTTCTTCAACCTCTGGTCTTCTTGCTCCAGCCGCCCAAAGCAGCGCTGGTCGTACCGCGTGCTCTTGCCTCTCGTGGCCGGCTGTGATAGCACGGAGGCCTCACCGCCCCTACTACTCCCACCGCTGGCCAGGGCATCCCTCTACTCACCCACACCCCCTGTTATTCTGCGGCGACGGGAGCCTCACGCCGCAGCCGAACCAGTGAACTCTCGTACTCCTCTCCGCGTGGGCATCCACTGCCGCGTCTTCCCGGGCTCCACGTTGTCCCCTTCCCAGGCCCTGTCGTCGTCCACCGCCTTGGTGCTCTTGGCGCGGCGTGGTCAATATGGTCAACGACCGACTTCCATCGGAAGAGTACTATACGTGGAGAGGCTGACAGCTAGGTCCACGACCACATCCCAGTTTATTTGTGATTTGCCAAGTAAGTCGCTTTGTCAGGCCTGTTGGGCTGCAAATCTTTCAAAGACAAGGAGAGCTTCGTTCGGCTGGCCGAGAAAATGGCCTATCAGTAATGAGAAATGGGCTGTACATTTTTAAAACACATCAAACCGGCAATTAGTTTCAAATTTCTTTTTTTTCGTTTCAAGATTTTAAATTGCATTGATTTTTATGCGTGGACAATTTGTTGGATTTTATATTGATATACATTTATTTTTAAAATCAGTTTGAATGTGACTCGAAAATTCGGGATTAAAAACAGTTCAGACCGCACCGAAATATGCAAAATTTCGTATAATTTTTTAACCATGGCCACAATATGAGCTGTAATGCTAACAAAAAGAATATGGGCTCCAAAAAAATCTTAAGAATTAGCAAATAGGCTGTAAATTATTAGAAATAATGGTAGATGGGTTGTGTGCTATTTTCCACAGATTTGAGGCTTTCCTAAAAAAATGGTTGACGCACAAGTAGTGATTGTTGGATTTCCACCCAACGGCCGTCGTGCTTCTTCAATCTCTGCCATTCCTGCTCCAGCCGCTCAAACAAGCGCCGGAGGGAATGCCTGCTCCCTCCTCCCCGCGGCCGGCTGTGCTACCGCGCAGGCCTCACCGCCCCACCATACTCCCATTGCTGGCCTAGCCATCCCTCTACTCACCCACACCTGCTGTTATTCTTCGGCGATGACTGACGAACCAGTAAACCCTCGTATAGTCGTACTCCCCTCCGCATGGGAAACAACTGTCGAGTCTTCCCTGCATCCGTGTCGTTCCCTTCCTAGGCCTCGTCGTCGTCCACCGCCTTGGTGCTCTCGGCGCGGCCTGATCAACGTGGTCAATGACCGATATGCATATGAAGTGGACTGTACGTGGAGAGGCTGACAGCTGGGTCCACGGCCACATGCAAGGAAATGCCTCCTTATTACGCGCAAAATAATGATTCCTCCACCTAATATCTGGGACCCACCGAAAGGGCCTCTGTATTTCGCGAAAAAAACGTTACCACTGCTGACAGCTTGGACCCACCAGCTATATCTTCGCACGCAAGGAAGTGCGTCCTTATTACGCACAAAAAATGAATACTCCCCCTGCTAGCTGGGACCCAGTATAGTGGCAGGCTGACTTGTGGGCCTACTAAGTTGACGGGACGGAGGGCTTTGTCAACTTAGTCAATATGCATGATTCTAGCTCCATTGACCGTATGTTGTCCATCCAACAGCCGTAGTACTTCTTCAACCTCTGGTCTTCTTGCTCCAGCCGCCCAAACCAGCGCCGATCGTGCCTCGTGCTCCTGCCTCCTGTGGCCGGCTGCGATGCGGCGGAGGCCTCACCGCCCCCTACTACTCCCACCGCTGGCCAGGCCATCCCTCTACTCACCCACACCCGATGTTATTCTGCGGTGACGGCAGCCTCACACTGCAGCGAACCAGTGAACCCTCATACTCCTCTACGCGTAGGCATCCACTGTCGCGTCTTCCCCGGCTCCACGTCGTCCCCTTCCTAGGCCTCGCCGTCGTCCACCACCGTGGTGCTCTCGGCGCAGCGTGGTCAACGTGGTCAAGGAATGGCTTCCATCGGACGTGGACTATACGTGGAGAGGCTGACAGCTGGGTCCACGGCCGCAGCAAGAAAGTGCCTCCTTATTACGCGCAAAATAATTATTTCTCCACCTGAAAGCGGGGACCCACCGGACGGGCCATCGTATTTGGCGAAAAAATGTTTCCCCCTGATCGCTGGGACCCACCAACTACATCTTCGCACGCAAGGAAGTGCGTCCGGGCAAAAAAAAAATGATTCGCCTCCCTGACTGTTGGACCCACCAGCTACATCTTCACACGCAAGAAAGTGCCTGACAGTCGGGACCCACGTGGTCGAAGCGTACATAGTGTTGTCATTCTGGTCGCGAACATGTATGTACATACTGGTTGATGTAGAGGCGTGCACGAGTCGTGGTAGAGGCGCGCATGTAGCATGTACACGCACGTCTGCGCGTGGTGCAAGAAAGTAATCACGCCACATACGCATACATCTGCAAGGGTCTCGAACGCCTACTCGCGCGTATGTATAGCCATGGCTCCTGTACATGGCTGGGTCGGAACAGAGAAACTGCGTCTCAGTCGTGTTTATGGGGAGGCAACAAAATGCGTTGTGTTCATCAGGAGGCAACGGAACACGGGGGAGCCAACTGGCTTGGACGGAACAACCGATGGAAACTAGGCCTGGCATACCGCAGAACGGAGGAAACGGCCTTGTGTTCGACCGGCCCCGCTCGAAACAGGATCCTTTTCATCGGGAGGGGTCTAGGGTACCGCAAAACAGAGGAAACAGGCCTCCTACGATCGAAACGGGGGTCCCGTTGATCGGGAGGGGTGTGGCGTACCGCAAAACGGAGGAAACAGACTTGTGTTGGAGCGCTATGGTCGAAACGGGGGTCCTGTTCATCGGGAGGGGTGTGGCGTACCGCAAAATGGGACTCCATGAGATACTGTTCATCTCCACCGTCGACCCCATCCAGCCTCCACGGGCTACTGTTCATCCACCGTCGACCTCCTCCAGCCTCCACCTGCGATTGTTCATCCACGGGCTCCAGTTCATCCAGCCTCCACCGCACACTACTCCATCGGCTACTGTTCAACCAGCCCTCTCTACGGGCTCCTGTTCAACCACCCCTCCATGGGCTACTGTTCATCCAGCCCTCCACAGGGTGGTCCTGTTCATCCTACCCTCCACGGGGTCCTGTTCATCCAGCCCCAACCGGCTTGCTCAATCGGGGTCCTGTTCATCCAGAGGCAACACCACGGGGTCCTGTTAATCCACCCCCACCGGGAACTGTTCATCCAAACCCCCGCCCCCCAGCAATGCTCATTGTTCATCTAGAGGCAGCATCGATCGACTTCAGTTAGTAGCAGTAGCAAAGGAATCGCTCGATCGGGTTCAGTTAACAGCCATCGATCGATCGCTCGGGTTCGAGAACGCGTAACTGCGGTCTGTAATCGCGTTTAGTTAGAGCCCAACGCCTCGCTCGGGTACAGTTAGAGCCCAACGCCTCGCAACCACGCGCGTGTGTGTATGAGAGAAATGTGCATCGCTCGACCCGACCACCCATCGTAACCGGGAACACCCCGATATGTTCCTCGCCCTCGCTTCTACCACGGTTTTTTCCGTGATGGACGGCGCAAAGAATGTCATGCAACTGCGTTTCCGACCCGCCCAGGACGAAAAGCCCATTTTCTGTCATGATTTTTTCTCATAGAAATAGGACCCCACCACATCTATGATGATACCGGGTTTTGTCACAATTATCGTCATAGAAGTGTCATAAGTATGACAGAAAAAAAATGTGTTCGGCCCAAAATGTCACGGATGTGTCTTTTTTTTGTAGTGATGCTGGACATCATTAATACACGCCGGCTTAGCCAAGGAAGTGATAGCCTTGATTTTTTCCGGGTTAGCTTCAATGCCCCTTTCAAAAACCAAAAACCCCAAGAGCTTGCCTGCAGGTACACCAAAGACACACTTGGCCGGGTTAAGCATCATCTTGTAGACCCGGAGGTTGTCAAAGGTCTCTTTCAAATCATCTATCAAGGTATCCTTCTTCCTGGATTTTACAACAATGTCATCCACATAAGCATGAACATTATGCCCAATCTAGTCATGGAGGCAATTCTGAACACATCGCTGATAAGTCGCCTGGGCACTCTTGAAGCCAAAAGGCATAGACACACAACAGAAGGCTCCAAAGGGAGTAATGAAAGATGTCTTCTCCTGGTCCTTAACTGCCATTTTGATCTGATGATAACCAGAGTAAGCATCCAGAAAACTCAAATGCTCACAACCTGTCGTAGCATCAATAATCTGATCAATGCGAGGGAGAGCAAAAGGGTCAGCAGGACAGACCTTGTTGGGGTCTATATAATCCACACACATCTGCCAAGTGCCATTCTTCTTAAGCACCAGCACTGGGTTAGCCAACCACTCAGGATGAAAACTTCAATGATAAACCCAGTCGCCAAGAGCCGGGCCACCTCTTCTCCAATGGCCTTGCATCTCTCTTCATTAAAACGACGAAGGAATTGCTTGACCGGTTTAAACTTTGGATCAATATTAAGAGTGTGCTCACCGAGTCCCTCGGTACAACTGGCATGTCAGAAGGTTTTCATGCAAAGACGTCCTGGTTCTCATGGATGAACTCGATGAGTGTGCTTTCCTATTTCGGATCCATATTAGCACTGATACTGAAATGCTTGGATGAGTCGCTAGGAACAAAATCAACCAGCTTAGTGTCATCTGCCAACTTAAACTTCAATAGAGGATCATGCTCTGTGGTTGGTTTCTTCAAAGTCGTCATATCTGCCGGGTCAACATTATCTTTGTAAAACTTCAACTCCTTTGTTGCACAAACAGACTCGGCATAAGCAACATTGCCTTCTTCACATTCCAAGGCTATCTTATTGTTGCCGTGTACGGTGATGGGGCCCTTATGACCCTGCATCTTAAGCTGCAGATAAACATAACAAGGCCTTGCCATAAACTTGGCATAAGCTGGACGCCCAAACAAGGCATGATAAGGGCTTCTGATCTTAAGGACCTCAAAGGTAAATTTGTCAGCTCTGGAATCATGATCTTCACTCAAAGCCACTTCCAAAGCTATCTTGCCCACTGGATACGCCGACTTACCAGGCACCACACCATTAAAGATAGTATTAGACGGCTTAAGATCCTTATCAGTTAAACTCATACGATGAAAAGTATCATAGTAGAGGATATTGATGCTGGTGCCTCCATCCATGAGTACTTTAGTGAACTAGTACCCTCCAACCTGCGGTGCAACCACCAAAGCTGACTGACCCAGATTGTCAACCCGGGGCAGGTGATCCTTGTGACTCCATACAATTAGGTGTTCAGACCACCACAAGTAGAAAGGGACTGCCGGCTCAACTGCGTTCACCACCCTTTTACGAACCTTTTGGTCCCATTTGCATAAACTCATGGTGAACACATGATACTGACCACTATTGAGCTGCTTCAGATTACTCTGATAACCAGACTGCTGATGTTGGTTCCCTTGACCAGATTGCTAATTGAAACCACCTTGGTTACCTTGACCCTAAAAACTGGAACTTGAACCGCCACCTCCATAGCCAGGTCCATGTGAGCCGGAACCTGACCCGCCATGCGGGCCATTACCATTATTGTGGCCCTGGTTAAGGTTGTAATCCCTATATTCCTTCATGATAAAGCAATCCTTCCACATATGGGTAGCCGGCTTATCCGGGGTGCTATGTTCCCGGAAGGCTGATTCATCACCGCCTCAATATTAAACTTTCACCTGCCAAGCTGGGGTGGGAACGCCTTCCCCTTATGACACTGATTACCATTCTGAGCATTTGTATTAGCCAGCAAGTCTAAACTTCCATCAGCCTTGCGCTTGCCACTATTACCCTGACTTGCCGTATGGTGTTGCTGCCCCTTTCCGTTGCTATTTTTCTTCCCCTTTCCAGTTTTCTCCTCATCATACTCGGATCCTTGGTGCTATCTGAGTTGGCGTATTTAACAAGAGCCGCCATGAGCTCCCCCATATCATTACATTGGCACTTAAGCCGCCTAGCTTCTGCTTGAGAGGAAGAAAACAGCAATTCTTTTCTAACATGAGGACAACCAAGCCAACATTAATACTGTCCGAGGAATGAATAAGGGGCGAGATCCGGTGCACCCAATGGGTCTTTGACTCACCCTCACAATGGAGACAAGTATATAAGTTAAGAATCGACATGGGCTGCTTGCATGTATCCTTGAAATTCTGAATGAAACGGGACCTCAATTCCGCCCATGAACCAATGGAGTTAGGGGGCAGTTCTTTCAACCAGTTACGGGCCGGCCCATCCAACATCATGGTGAAATATTTAGCACATGCAGCATCACTAACATTCAACATCTCCATAGCTATCTCATAGCTCTCAATCCAAGCTTCTGGACGTTGATCCGCCGTGTAGTTAGGCACCTTACAGGGGCCCTTGAAATCCTTAAGCAAGCACTCGTTGCGTAGAGCTGACACTAAACAGGGCACGCCCAAAGATTAGAGGTCATTACTACCCCCACAGACGTTGACGGATAAGCCGAAGGTTGCTGTTGAGCCGCTAGCTGAGCCGCCAGCTTAGCCTCATGTCGCGCCCCACTCTGGTCTACCAAAGCTTGAACACCATTGCCGGCGCGCGGCGAGTGCCCACGAGGCTGATTATGGCGATGTTCACTACTCAAAACTGCTGGTGAATCGATATGACTACTATAACTCCGGCTTGGACGAGGGGTTGAGTGAATCCGTTCACGGCTATATGAATAAGCCGCCTGTTGAGCAACTGCTGTTTGAAGAAGTTCTCTAGCCCTCCGCGTCTCTATTGCAGCTAGAGACTCGCCTTCAACTGGGAGAGCCGCCAACCATGTCGCCGCAGCAATCATGTTATCCAGAGGGTTAGAATAATGACCCGGCGGTGTCGGAACATGCTGGGGCGGAGTTATATCCAAATGAGGCAGATCCAGTCACGGGCAACTCAACCGCTCGGTTTACCAAGGGCGGCTCACTGGTCCCTGCCCCGGGTGTGTTAAAAAGATTTATCGCATTGTACAACGGAGGTAGGCGACTCTGGTGCCTCCTTCTCATGATGGCATTTGAAGCGTTCTGATCCAAGGTAAGCCGGAACGACTCAGCCTAAATCCTTTGTGCCTAAGCATCCAAAACAACTCGCTCGGTGGCTATCCTAGCATTCTCAGCCGCCAATTCTTCCTTGGCCCAAGCTATCTCATCTCGTAGCTTCGCAACATCCACCTTATGATGATCTTAAATGTCCGGGGTCACCTCCGCCCCCATCAAAGTCGCCAAAGCCTCCAACAACTCTGTCAGAACCTGAGCCGGCGGGCGCGGAGTGCTGCTAGCACCAGCCGCAGCCATTGAGCTGGAGGTCATAACCGCGACAGTCATTGAGTCGAGCATCGGCTGTGTACCGGCGATGAAGATCACAGCCCTGTTCGGCGGCTCATAGGCGTTCGGAATACTATCGCCGTCGGAACAACCCCCAAGCTGGCCGTCCTGCAGTTGATACATTGAGTCGGTCTCACCGGTTGACGACTCACCATTAGAGTAGATGGTCGTCTCACCACCAGACAGAGATCCTTCCTCAAGTTCCGCCCCATGGATGAAACCAACAAAGGCATGCTTCAAAGTGGCTCGAACCTTAGCGGGTCGTGCACGCTGAGCCGTCTCAATGATGTCGGCGTAGGAGTCCAGCTCAGGGCCCGATTCGTCGATCTTGCCGATGAAGACGTGGATTCCGCCGAAGGGGGCCCAGTACCCGTACTCAATTGAGCCGGCCTGAGGGCCCCAGCCAGCTTCGTCGATGTAGAGCTTACAGTGACGACTCTTGGTCATCCGGCCCATAGTGTATCCCTTGATCCCAGGGAAGATGCCCTTTAAGAACTCGAAACCACCATGCGCTGGCCCCACGGTGGGTGTCAACTGTCGTGGACTTAACAGGGCAAATGCCCTAGCGAAAGGACTTAGTGTGGAGCCTTCGCAACTATAGTTAGCTTGAAGGGGTTAATCGGGACAAAGGACACAGAGAGTTTATACTGGTTCGGCCCCTTGAGACGAGGTAAAGGCTTACTCCAGTTCGGGGTTGTATTGCTTGAGTTTCGATTACAAGGGAGCGAATACGCTTGACCTAGTTCTCGACTTGTTGTTTTTCATGTCCTAACCCGCCGCCGGGTCACCCCTTTAATTAAACAGGTTATTGCCCAGTGGCTTACAGAGTCCTGGCCGGCTCATACACAACGTGTCCAGCTCGGTAACTGTTAAGCTTGCCTTATAATACAAGTTACACAATATGGTGGTTCATACCCATGGGCCTCAAGTCACCCCGGGTATTGGTCTTTCAATAAGCTTGCTCTATGGACCGCCATCCTCATAGTACTCTTGGGCCTTCTCTTCTTAAGCCGCCAGTGGCATGACCCGGCCCCTCCTAGGCAGGTCATTTCCAATAGTTATATCCCAAACAGTTAGTGTGCATGTTAATTAATGCCATGATTTTTTGAACATACTAGTTGTGATGTAATTTGGATATAATGCATTAGCCTTGTAGCTACCAATGTGAAGCCATGACCCATGAAATACATTAGTCTTGTCATTGATGCATTGAATTTTGTTACATCATTTTTAGATGGCGAGACTCGTTAATGTTAATTATTTGGACAAGATGGTATTATTGCGTAAAAATGCCAACAATATGGATGATGATGATGAAGCCATGGTATTTATTACAAGTCCTAGTTATGAAAATGCTATTGAAGAGTGAGATATGTGTTGAAAAGGATGGTCCTCAATGATGGAGTAAAACTAATTAGGAAGGTATGATGTTAAGTGCGATCAAAATCTCAATTGAAGAATATGCATATCACCTCGCTTTTGCATTGGAAGGTTGATAACCCACAAGTGTAGGTGATTGTTCGTAGCCCTCTTCGATAAATAAGAGTGTCAAACCCAACAAGGAGTTAAAGTTAGAACAAATATTCCCTCAAGTTCTATCGACCAATGATACAACTCTACGCACACTTGATGTTTGGTTTACCTAAAACAAGTATGAAACTATTTGGCAAGAATAAAACTACAATTTTGCAAGAATAAAACTACGAATAAATTGCGAGGTAATAAAAGTGGATAGCTTTTGTCAACAAGAAAGCCATTTGTCCCTAGGCAATCGATAACAAGTACCGGTAATCATTCTTGTAATTTTATATGAGGGAGAGCATGAGCTAACATACTTTCTCTACTTGGATCATATGCACTTATGATTGGAACTCTAGCAAGCATCCACAACTACTAAAGATCATTAAGGTCGTGAAACCCAACCATAGCACTAAGTATCAATTCCTCTTTATCTTGTACGCAACAACCCACCTACTCTGGTTTAAGCTTCTGTCATTCTCGCAACCCACCATAAGCGAATCATGAACGTATTGCAACACCCTACAGCAGGGACTCCTCACGTTTGCATGAGACGGAGGGCACCGGAGGACAGCACCATAAATAAAATATACAATCATACCAACCAAGATCATGATTAACCCATAGGACAAAACAGATCTACTCAAACATCACAGGATAACCATAGATCATTGGGAAATAATATATGGAGTTGAGCACCATGTTTAAGTAGAGATTATAGCGGATATAAGGGATGTTATACCGCTGCAAAGAGGGGAAAGAGTTGGTGTTGACGGTAGCAAGATTGTTGATGTAGATCGCCGTCACGATCCTTGCCTCGGCGGCACTTCGGCGCTACCGGAAGAGAGGGGGAGAGAGCCCCCTCGTTCTTATTATTCCTTGGCATCCCCCCTAGATGGGAGGAGAGTTCCCCCTCTGGTCCATGGCCTCAATGGCGGTGGAGGGGTTGGAGCCCCTCCGATATTGGATCTCCCTCTATGTTCCCTTCTGTTTCGTGTTCTCTAGATCTGGCCAAAAACCATTTCTTATATTCCAGGAGATCCATAATTCTGATTGCGCTGAGATTTTAACACGATTTTTTCTGGATATTAGCTTGTTTGCACCTGAAGTAGAGCTCCAACCGACGTACGAGGTGAGCAAACCCACCACCGTGAGCCAGGCTCCTCTAGCAGGCCCTGGTGTCTTTTGGACTATGTGGGCCTCCGTTTGCGGTGATTCCAACTCCAAAAAATCACATATATTCCAAAATAATTCTCCGTAAAATTTTATTGCATTTGTACTTCGTTTGATATGGATTTTCTGCAATACAAAAAACATGCAAAAATAGGAACTGGCACTGGGCACTGGATCAATAGGTTAGTCCAATAAATCACATAAAAAGTTGCCAAAAATACAAAAAAGTGGTATAATATTGGCATGAAACAATCAAAAATTATAGATACGACGGAGACGTATTAGAGGTATACAAGAAAAAGGTTGTGCAATCAAAAGAGAAGTCACTTGAATTATTTGCCACCAAGGTCAAAGGTCCTCTATTTGAAATTGACTTGAACCGACATGTCTCTTCCCCAAGTCATGATATGAGCTAGAGTAGAAGTGTACCGCGTGGTGAGAACAGGGTTGAGGTGTATGCACCCAATGCTTCTAGCCAACCACCAACTAGCCAAGAAAATGAAGTTGAGGTGAATGCTTAGTGACAGATAATCCCCAAGTACGAGGAGTATTGTAATACTTTTCAAAGCGGAGATGATAAGTATGGAGTGTCAAAACCAAGAGGAGTCAATGATAAGATTTGTAATCTCTAAGGTCCTATCTGTTACAAATAAATCCTATGTGCACAAAACATTGTTTTCCGAACCATTCTAGTGAAGATAGTTTGGACGTTTTAGAAGAAAAAAAAGAGAGAAATCGAGTTTGGAGTAGCGGTGATAAGAGGTGTGGAATTGTGGGGACCCCGACTCACAAGTCGTGATCACCGAATGCACGTGTACAGTGATCCCAGAGATCAATGATCACTGAACACACAGAAGCTGAATAACAAGAGTCTTACACCCATACATACCGTCTTACACAAATTATGACCATTATGGTCAAGTCTTACATTGATAAAGCCTTAAGGGCTGAACATCAAATGAAACATAAGCAGCGGAAATCTTCGTCGAGAAATAGAACCCATGCCATCTGCCTTAACCCTACAGGCATTCTGACTGGGAAACGTCCTAGTTCGCATGATCGTCTCCAAAGAACTCTTCTTCGAACTCCGGTTCTTCCATGCCTGGTCAATTAAATAACCAAGTGGCAAGCCAATGAGTACTTTGAATGTACTGCAAGCAACCCATGATTTGGTTCAAGGTACAAGAATGCATGACATAGGTAAAGTTTTGCATAAAGCTAGTTTTGAGTGCAATGACATGTTCAACATCCTATAAAGCATGTATCAAGAGAATTTATGTAACCATGAGATCTGGTCACCGATATCAACATAAATAGAATGGGCACCAACCCATTTATCATAAACAGAGTGGGCACCAACCCATCTCAGTCGTGTCAAGTCCTTTGACTTGATCTCCATTATCTCACACACACTGGGTTTGAAAATAAGTGGACGTAGCCCAAGAGCGGTTACCCAACTGTCCATGACCGTGCACACGGCTATTCAAATAGTTTTACACTCTGCAGAGGTTGCACACTTTACCCACTAGATCCGGGGAACTTCCGTGTCATCCACGACCCGCGGTACCTCAAGTACCCGGGGTAAGCACCCGATCACTACTTTTCCCTAGACGACACTAACATGGAGTCCACTCGATTGGTAGTAACCCCCGTGCCAAACATTTCACATCATAAAGTTGTGGAGCCTCGCTCCCATATTCATTACATACCACAAGCACGGGGTACCAACGGTGTGTCCGGTGCCCTGTGAAAACAGTCATGGCCGCCCTACCTGGCACGACCCCGTCCCAAGAGAGAGCACCAACTCTCCCCCGTCACTAGTAATGCGGGCTCCAAGCTAGTATCGGACTAGGTACTCAATAATGCCCTTTCCCATATAAGGGTAGAGTGGTCGCGCATGTATGGTTGGAATAACGGTCGCAACTCCGACCAATCCGTTTTGAAAACAACACACCCTTTCCTTGGCACACCACTTCGTCATCAAGTGGTCACCCATCTCATCATCTCCCTCGGGCATAAGTGGCACCCGACGGGGTTTTCGAAAAGACTTTTGAAATCACTTTGCCTCCTTCACCATGCATAAACCCATCCCTTTTTGCGTAGCACTACTTAGCATCCTATCTACTCCCACCGGCATAACCCTCATAAGAAGGTAGGGCCATGCACAATGCAAGTATCAACGAGGAAGTAACTGAGGCAACCAACCCACGTGGTTCACCATCTCATCATGATTCCGATGCAACAATAATGAAGAGCTATAAATGACATGCATATAAAGGGGTTTCATAGTCATGGTCAAAGGGCTGCTTGCCTGGCTCAACAAAGTCTTCTGGGTCTTCAAAGTCCTCTGGTCCAACTCCTTCGTCAACAACGCAATCTATCGTCGCAAAATAACAACGAGAAAATAAGGCAAAAATAAGATAGAAAAACCAAAGTGTTCAAAAAAATGTCAACACACTTTTGTAAAATACTAGGCTGAAAACTAAGAAGGAGGATTCTTAGTTTTGGATTTGGAGTTACACAAGAGGGATATGAATTTCCAAGCAGATTAAACTGCTCAAATTTGAATTTAAATTTGAACAGTACATAAAAGTTGGCTGGATTTGAATGAAAGTTGCACCATTAAATAGGTTGTAATATTCTAGGAATTTAGGAGTTGGAATTATTGCATTTGGATTATTATTTAATCTGTGGAATTTTTGGAAAAAGTGATGAAAGGAAAAAGGAAAAGGGCTTGTGTACATCGGGCCGTAACAGCCAGGCAGGCAAGAGCCCAGCCCACAAGCCAGCCCAATGAGCCGAGCCAGCAGCAGCCTGTGCTACCACCATTTCAAACCCGACGGCCGGGCCCGCAGTCGAGAGAGAGAGGGGCGGGAATGTGGGAGAGGATGACAAGGGGCCCACTGTCATCACTAACCCGTGGATGTGGGGTCGCGGTGCTCACCGGGGACGATGCTGAGCGACAGCGAGCTCCCATGAAAAGTGGGATGGCCAGGGGCCGCCAGACGTCGGTGGGTGGTGGACTTGGCGGCGGGGGTGCTGGTTCACGGCGACGAGGTTCGCGGCGGAGGAGCTTCGGGAGGCGGTGGTTCCGGTCGTTTCCCGCAGCTACAGAGAGGGGAAACGAGGGGAAAAGAGTCAGGGGGATGTAGGGGTTCCAGATCGAGGCAAAGGAGGAGCGGGGGAGGCTTATACCTCGCGATCTCCGGTGAGCCGACGTGGCGGAGCTCGAGCTCGATCTCGAGCTCGGGCGGCTTTGGGGGCGAACTGGGGGTTCAGGGGGAGGTGTTGGTGGTGCAGAGAGCGAGGGGTGAGGGTGGAAGGGCTCGGGGAGGCCCTTATATAGGCGAGCGGCGGTCCACCGTGGGCTCGTGCGCCGGCGGGCTCGTGCTCATCGCCACGGGCCTCGGGAGGGCGCTGCACCGTGTCTAGGGGGCTCGTGGGGGTCGAATACGCCCAGGGGATGAAGAGAGAGAGGGAGCAGGGGGCGGAGGCACAGGCGTGTGAGCACGCCACTGTGCGCCAGGCGGCCTTGTTCGCTTCTGGCGCGGAGGCGCGGGAGGAGGAGAGAGGAGGGCCCGACCAGCGTGGCGTGCCACGGACGCCGAGGCGATCGGCAAAGGCGCTGGGAGGCCCGAGGTGGTCGGAAGCATTGGGCAGAGGGCGGCTCTGATGCCTAGTCAAGATCAGAGCGCTTCTGAGCGCGCGTTTGGCATGCCATGGCATATTATATGCCCTGTGGCGTGCCACTTGATGTCCAAGAGTGCGTGGAGGTAGTAAGGAAGGAGGGGAGGCATTGGATGCCTGGATGGCCTTTGGGGTGAGGAGAGAGGTGAGGAAGAGGGAGAAAGGGCTGTCCAGAGAGAGAAAGAGGGGGTTTCACCCTCAATTATTGAGCTGGGACTTGCCATTATTCTTTGGAGGTGAAAGGGGTCTAGGAGGAGCTGTGGTAAAATTAGAGCTCACCAAGAATAGTGTAAGGGGTCAAAACAGTGGTTTTTGCAAAATGTCAGAAGGTGTTTGATAGAGTTTTGAGCAAGCAAATGGACTCCAATTGCCATGAGACTCCACAAGGTGAAATTACTCATATAAATATAGCCTTCCACCAATTTGGAGATTATTTGGGCAAAGTTGCCAATGCAACTTTTGCAAACCCTAGAAATGGGCCGAGATGGATTTGTGGGGTTTTGATGATGTTATCTTGTTCTCCAAGTCATGAGACTTGGCAAGATCATCTAATTTGCCATATGTGACATGATAGAATTTTCCTGGAATATTTGAAGAATATATCCTTTGTAAATATTTCAAAAGCTTGAAATATCCAGGAAGGGTTTTAGAGGGATTTGACCAATATTTTGAACATGACCATGTGTTGAAACTCTTATATATGGACAATATATGTCCTATGAGTTTCCCTAAATTTTGTCAAATATTTTTAAAACAATAAAATAATTTTTCCCTATTAAAGACCATTTCTAGCCTTAAGAAAAAGCTTTTAAATAAAATAGTAAAACAACTTTTAAAATTATATTTTTGTGGTTTCTGGGTATCCTATATCTAATAGGAGTCAAATATATTTTTGGAAAGATTTTTACTGCCCTTAATGAAGTACTTGCTGTGCAAATCTTAATTCAAGGGTTTTTGGAAAGCTAATTTTAGAAAATACTTTTTGGCCAAATTATTTTTGTAAGAAAATACTATATTGCTCTACACACATGGCATGATCATTGGACAGAAGTTTGGGGCAAGGATATGAAGTATAGAAGGTGGAGTGGTTGACTATTAAGAGCACTTGAAAACCACATGGGGAAAACCAACACCAAATAAAAGCCAAATAAAGCAAAAAGTTTTTGTTGGTCCAAATTTTCATGCTTTATTTATGAAAATGAAATGTTACAAAATGCAGGGTGTGACAGACCTACCCCCTTACAAGAATCTCGCCCCGAGATTCCTAAACTAGGCTTTAAAGAGACACGGAACTCGAATCTAAGGTAGTCTTCACGCTCCCAAGTTATTCCTTGAGTGGTTGCTCCATTGGACCTTGAAGTACTTGATGGTTCGGTTGAAAGGTCGCTCAGCCTCATCTAGAATGCAGATGGGCCTCTCACGATAAGTCAAATCAGTGAAGGTCAATGGCTTGGTGATTGACGTCCTTGTAGAGATCAGCTTGTCTGGAACTTGGAGATACTTCCGGAGTTGTGATACGTGGAACACGTTGTGCACATCAGAAAGTTCAGGTGGAAGTTCCAACTGGTAAGTCACTTCTCCTCGTCGCTCCACGATCTTGAAGGGGCCAATGTATCTCGGGCGAGCTTTCCTTTGACATGGAAGCTGGGCTCCTTTGAGAGGGTGACCAAGATAGACATGGTCTCCAACTCGGAAGTTTATGTCTCTACGACGTGAGTCGGCGAGCTCTTCTCGTCTAGACTTGGCAGACTTCAGACGCTCTCGACAAGCTGGACTTGCTCTTCGCTTCACGGAGGATATCCGCCCAAAGACAAGTCCTTCACCGGTCTCGACCAATTGAGAGGTGTACGCACTTCCGCCAGATAACACTTCAAATGGTGCCATCGAAGGCTTGCCTCGTAAATTGTTGTAAGAGAACTTCGGCAAAGGGAGGCAGTCTTCCCACTTATCTCCATAAGCTAAGACACAGGCTCGGAGCATGTCTTCGAGTATTTGATTCACTCGCTCGTCGACCTCCGGCCTGTGGGTGGAAAGCGATCTTTGAAGGACAACTTGGTCCCCATGGCCTCCTGGAATTTCTTCCAAAACCTTGAGGTGAACTGGGTTCCTCGATCTGACACAATCTCTTTGGGAACACCATGAAGGCTCACAATTTGGTTGATGTAGAGACTGGCTAACTGGTTCCCCTTGTAGGTTGTCTTGACAGGAATGAAGTGGGCCACCTTGGTCAAATGGTCAACGATGACCCAGATGGAGTCATGTCCCTTGTTTGACCTGGGTAAACCGGTGATGAAGTCCATCCCGACTTTGTCCCACTTCCATTCAGGTACCTTGAGGGGTTGCAACAACCCAGTGGGTCGCTGATGTTCAGCTTTGACCCTCTGGCATACGTCACATTTTGCAACATAGGTGGCAATCTCCTTTTCATCCCATGCCACCAAAATCTTTCCTTCGGTCTTGATACATCTTGGTGCCTCCGTGGTGGATGGAATATGGGCTGTCATGAGCTTCTTGCAAGATCAGGTTCTTGAGCTCAACCTTGTTGGGCACGCAGATGCGATTCCCAAACCACACAATTCCTTCCTCATCCTCTCGAGAATCTCGAGGCTTTGCCGCCTTGATCTTCCTCTTGACGCCTTCAATACTCTCATGCCCCTTCCGAGCTTTCTTGATATCATCCATCAAGGTAGGCTTAACTTCGAGGTTGGCCAAGAACTCGTGCAACCAGCCCAACCCAAGCTTTCAAGTTCTTCATACAAGGCGGGTAGCTTGTGCTTTAGCATAGCATTCAAGGAGCAAGCCTTCTGCTCAACGATCTGCTACCACATTAGCCTTTCCAGGTGGTATTGAACACCGAGGTCATAATCCTTTATCAACTCCAGCCATCTTCTCGCCTCATGTTCAATTCCTTTGAGTGAAAATATACTTCAGACTTTTGTGATCCGTGTATATCTCACATCGCTTCCCCAAGAGGTAATGTCGCCAAGTCTTTGAGCATGAACCATCGCTGCTAGCTCGAGGTCGTGAGTAGCATAGTTCTCTTCGTGAGGTCTTAGTTGCCTTGAAAGGTAGGCTACGACTCTGCCTTCTTGCATCGTAACACCTCCCATCCGATTCTTGACGCATCACAATATATCACAAACTCCTTGTGTATATCTGGTGTGGCGAATCTGGGCGATGGTTAGCCTCTTCTTCACTCTCGAAGCTCTCTTCGCACCGGCGCCCATTGAACTTCTTGTCCTTCTTCAAGAGCTGAGTCATGGGTCGGCAATGCTCGAGAATCCTTCAACGAACTTGCGGTAATATCCTCGTGAGTCCGAGGAAGCTTCGACTTCCTTCACATTGCTCGGGATTTCCATTCAGTCACGGCTTCAATCTTAGCAGGTCGATCGACAATCCTCTTGATTAGAACATGACCCAGAATCCAACTTCACGCAGCCGAATTCACACTTGCTGAACTTGGCATACAGTTGGTGCTCTCGAAGCTTGTCTAGGACCATCCTCAAGTGTTGCTCGTGCTCTTCTTCCGACTTCGAGAAGACAAGGATGTCATCAATGAAGACAACGACAAACTTGTCCAAATATTCCATGAAGACCTTATTCATGAGATACATGAAGTAAGTGGGGCATTGGTCAATCCAAAGGACATGACCGTGCATTCATCTGAGCCATATCCGTTACGAATGCTGTCTTCGAATATCTTGGGTCTCGATCTTGAGTTAGTAGTACCCAGATCCGAGGTCGATCTTGGAGAACACCTTGGCCCCATTGAGTTGATCAAACAGATCTTCAATCTTGGGAAGTGGGTACTTGTTCTTGATTGTAACTTCATTGAGGGAGCGGTAGTCAATGCACAAGCGGATGGTACCGTCCTTCTTTGCCACAAACAGAGCAGCGATCCCCAAGGGAGGCACTAGGGCGGATAAATCCTTCCTCAACTGCTCTTCCAATGCTTCTTCAATTCGCTAACTCCTCCGATCCCATCCTATAAGGCTTCTTATAGATGGGTCCTGCTCCGGGTATGAGCTCGATGATGAACTCAATGTCTCGGTCAGGAGGCATTCCTGGTAGTTCATCAGGAAAAACATCGGGATATTCGCAGACTACCGGCACTTGTTCCATCCCAACTTCAGTCAGACAGTTGACTTGGTTGGCTTGAGCAGAGGATGGGTTGGAGGCAAACTTAACTTCGACTCCTCGGTCATTGGTCATAGTGACCGTCCGGTTGGCGCAATCAATCAAGCCTTGGTGCTTGCTGAGCCAATCCATTCCCAAGATCACATCCAAGCCTTGTGATTTTAGGATGATAAGGTCTACTAGGAAATCTACCCCGTTAATGGTAATCCCGACTCCCTTACATCCTATCTTGGCTCTCATCTCTGCTCCGGGGGTTTGTACCACCATAGGGTTATTCAGGGGTGTAGGGGTCATGCCACTTTTTAATGCAAAACTTTGGGTGACAAAAGAATGCGTGGCTCCGTAATCAAACAAAACAGATTATGGTGCTGAATTGACAATGAACCCACTCAAAGACGACGTCCGGTCTTCTGGGCTTCTTCTCGCAGTGACATGATTCACACGACCCTGCCGTTGTTGGGCAGGTTATGGGAGCTTGGTTCCTTGGTGGCATTCCACGGCCTTGGCTCGGTTCTGCGCATTGGGGGCGGGCGTCGGGCTTCTTGTTGGGGCAATTCTTGGAGTAGTGTCTGGCTGTCCACATCAAAGCAAGTGACTTGGTTGGGGATGACGCCTTGCCGACATTGTTATTGGGGTTGTTGTAAGCTGGCACAGGGGTTGGCATCCGCTGAGGTGGATAGTTGGTGCGGGTGCAGGAGCTCTTGGTTCTCGATAGGTAGGCTTGACCGGGGCTGGCTGCCACGGGCGAGGCTTCGTTCTTGGAGCTACCCTTGCCGATCATCTTGCGCTTACGAGTGTCATCCAAGGCACGTTGCTTGTCCTCAAGCATGAGTGCCTTGTTCACCGATCAGAAAGGTCGGGCGATCGCACACAACAAGCTTAGTAATCGCAGAGTCCGGTTAAGGCCTTCCATGAATCGCTCCCTTTGGCAAGATCGGTCTTGACATCCTCGGGGCATACCTTGAGAGAACACCGAACTTCGCATGTACTCCTTGACAAGTGCTACTACCTTGCTTCAGGGCTCGGAACTCACGCTTCTTGATGGCCATGATTCCAGAAGGAATGTGGGCCTTGCGGAATTCTGTCTTGAAGGTGTCCCAAGTGATGTCTTGCTCAACATGCATAGCCTTGAATCCATCCCACCAAGCTCTGGCAGTCCCCCCGAGACAGTGGGCAGCATACGCCACTTTATCACGGTCCTCAGTGCATCCGACTAGTGCCAGCAGATCCTCAATGGTGCGGACCCGACTGTGCGCATCCGTGGGGTTCAGCAGTCTCGATGAAAGTGGGTGGTGCATGCTTCTTGAACTCCACCAGTGTGGAACGTCCATGGCCGTGCCCCGCCGGCTGGCGATTGACAGCTTGAGCAATCATCTGGAGGGCTGCAGTGTTGGCTTGGCGTTCCTCTCGGAAGGCTTGGAGAAGCTGAGCCATGTCCATGCTTGGAGGAGGTGGTGGGGGTGGAGTCTGTCCTTGGGCTTGGTCCTGGCTGACTCCCGCTTCAGCAGAACCTCCGGCTTCTTGCTGCTGGGTAGAGGTACCAGTACGTGTTACAACAGGCATCCTGTTGGAGTGGTCAAGGTTTCATGATTGGGGAAAGATGGGGAAAGCAACATAGATGGGATGCCTAGTAAGGGGGTTGGTATGACACTAATTGTTTTCATGCAAGGGCCAAAAGGGCCAAACACATTCATTAAAGTCCAAATGGGTGATGTAGTCGTTTACAAGTTCCCGAAGGAAAGCACGACATTCATCAAACACAACAAAAGCAAACACAACACTACATGGTTTCATAAGAACCATTACATGGACTCGACTTCACATAGGGGTACACGACCTATCCTACCGTAGGGTTACTAACGGGCATATCCAAGTTGTGAATGATGCCTAAGTGGTGGAATGCTCGGTCGCGTAGTCTGGCTCTACTGGGTCTTCCTCCTCTTCATCAATAGCGCGACTTTCTTCATTGCTTGAAGGGGTGGGGGAGTGGAGGAGCTCAACGCGGCGTTGCTTTGCTGGTGGGGTGAAGAGCTTGCGGTAATCCCTTGCGCCATGCGGTGTTCTGTGGTGGTTCTCCATCCTTTGGGGTCTTCCGCCTCTGTATGCGATTGCGGGCTGTCCAGGGGGAGCACCTTCCTTCTTGATCCTATCCGTCTTTTCTTGTGCTTGGCGAAGAAGTGCCTTGGTCTCATGAAGTTCTTTTCGGAGTTCCATTGATTCCGCGGCCAAGTGTTGTGCCAAACTATCGGCACAAAGGTCAAGTAGGTCCGAATCGGAGTGGAAGTCCTTCTTCTAATGGTGGAGCTGGTGCATTGCTCTCATCCTCGCCTTCCTTCCGATAAGGCAAGAAACGGGTTGCCAACTCGTCGCCATCTCTTGAAGAAGGTCTCGGAGGCGGAGTGAGTGCCTTGAGGGTTGCCGCCTCGACGGCAAGAACTAGTGTTGCCATCCGGGGTCCCTCAAGAACCAGCTTGTTGGAGAGTCATTGGCCTTCACGATCACTTCCACATGATACTCCGTCTCGGCGTCATTGATCCAATGCTCATGGTAGGTGAAAGTGGGGGCTCGGTGGAACGGCACCTCTTGAGGCTATCCTCGAGAAGCACGGAAAACCGTGGTCGGGAAGTCTTCGGCACGGCAGCCATCTACAAAGGTTGAATGGGAGAGGTCAATAAGGAAAATGCATCTTGGGTGGGGTAAGCTTGAGAAAAGAAGAGAGGTTTAGATGGTCTCAAGTTAACTAACGTCCATGCTAACTAAGGCTTCCTACGGTCGGGATGGCTCGATACCAGCTCTGTGGGGACCCGACTCACAAGTCGTGATCACCGATTTGCGTGTCTGATGATCCCAGAGATCAATGCTCTTGAACACACGAAGCTGAATAACAAGAGTCTTACACCCATACATACCGTCTTACACAAATTATGACCATTATGGTCAAGTCTTACATTGATAAAGCCTTAAGGGCTGAACATCAAATGAAACATAAGCAGCGGAAATCTTCGTCGAGAAATAGAACCCATGCCATCCGCCTTAACCCTACGGGCATTACGATTTGGGAAACGCCCTAGTTCGCATGATCGTCTCCAAAGAACTCTTCTTGAACTCCGGTTCTTCCATGCCCGGTCAATTAAATAACCGGTGGCAAGCCAATGAGTACTTTGAATGTACTACGCAAGCAACCCATGATTTGGTTCAAGGTGCGAGAATGCATGACATAGGTAAAGTTTTGCATAAAGCTAGTTTTGAGTGCAATGACATGTTCAACATCCTATAAAGCATGTATCAAGAGAATTTAAGTAACCATGAGATCTGGTCACCAATATCAACATAAATAGAATGGGCACCAACCCATTTATCATAAACAGAGTGGGCACCAACCCATCTCAATCGTGTCAAGTCCTTTGACTTGATCTCCATTATCTCACACACACTGGGTTTGAAAACAAGTGGACGTAGCCCAAGAGCGGTTACCCAACTGTCCATGACCGTGTACACGGCTATTCAAATAGTTTTACACTCTGCAGAGGTTGCACACTTTACCCACTAGATCCGGGGAACTTCCGTGTCATCCACGACCCGCGGTACCTCAAGTACCCGGGGTAAGCACCCGATCACTACTTTTCCCTAGACGACACTAACATGGAGTCCACTCGATTGGTAGTAACCCCCGTGCCAAACATTTCACATCATAAAGTTGTGGAGCCTCGCTCCCATATTCATTACATACCACAAGCACGGGGTACCAACGGTGTGTCGGTGCCACTGTGAAAACAGTCATGGCCGCCCTACAGCACGACCCGCCCCAAGAGAGAGCACCAACTCTCCCCCGTCACTAGTAATGCGGGCTCCAAGCTAGTATCGGACTAGGTACTCAATAATGCCCTTTCCCATATAAGGGTAGAGTGGTCGCGCATGTATGGTTGGAATAACGGTCGCAACTCCGACCAATCCGTTTTGAAAACAACACACCCTTTCCTTGGCACACCACTTCGTCATCAAGTGGTCACCCATCTCATCATCTCCCTCGGGCATAAGTGGCACCCGACGGGGTTTTCGAAAAGACTTTTGAAATCACTTTGCCTCCTTCACCATGCATAAACCCATCCCTTTTGCGTAGCACTACTTAGCATCCTATCTACTCCCACCGGCATAACCCTCATAAGAAGGTAGGGCCATGCACAATGCAAGTATCAACGAGGAAGTAACTGAGGCAACCAACCCACGTGGTTCACCATCTCATCATGATTCCGATGCAACAATAATGAAGAGCTATAAATGACATGCATATAAAGGGGTTTCATAGTCATGGTCAAAGGGCTGCTTGCCTGGCTCAACAAAGTCTTCTGGGTCTTCAAAGTCCTCTGGTCCAACTCCTTCGTCAACAACGCAATCTATCGTCGCAAAATAACAACAAGAAAATAAGGCAAAAATAAGATAGAAAAACCAAAGTGCTCAAAAAAATGTCAACACACTTTTGTAAAATACTAGGCTGAAAACTAAGAAGGGAGGGATTCTTAGTTTTGGATTTGGAGTTACACAAGAGGGGATATGAATTTCCAAACAGAGATTAAACTGCTCAAATTTGAATTTAAATTTGAACAGTACATAAAAGTTGGCTGGATTTGAATGAAAGTTGCACCATTAAATAGGTTGTAATATTCTAGGAATTTAGGAGTTGGAATTATTGCATTTGGATTATTATTTAATCTGTGGAATTTTTGAAAAAGTAATGAGAAAGGAAAAGGAAAAGGGCACTGTACATCGGGCTGTAACAGCCATGAGGGCAGCAGCCCAGCAAGCAGCCGGCCCAGCCGAGCCAGGCAAGATCTTGTGTGGCTACCACCATTTCAAACTGACGGCCGGAGCCCGCAGGTCGAGAGAGAGAGAGGCGGGAATGTGGGAGAGGATGACAAGGGGCCCCCTGTCATCACTAACCCGTGGAGGGGTCGCGGTGCTCACCGGCGACGATGCATGACGGCGAGCTCCGGCGAAAGTGGGATAACCGAGGGGGGCCGCCGACGCCGGTGGGTGGTGGACTTGGCGGTGGGGTGCTGGTTCACGGCGACGAGGTTGTGGCGGAGGAGCTGGAGGCGGTGGTTCGGTCGTTTCCGCAGCTACAGAGAGGGAAACGAGGGAAAAGAGTCAGGGGGATGCAGGGGTTCCAGATCGAGGCAAAGGAGGAGCGGGGGAGGCTTATACCTCGCGATCTCCGGCGAGCCGACGCGGCGGAGCTCGAGCTCGATCTCGAGCTCGGGCGGCTTTGGGGGCGAACTGGGGGTTCAGGGGGAGGTGTTGGTGGTGCAGAGAGCGAGGGGTGAGGGTGGAAGGGCTCGGGGAGGCCCTTATATAGGCGAGCGGCGGTCCACCGTGGGCTCGTGCGCCGGCGGGCTCGTGCTCGTCGCCACGGGCCTCGGGAGGGCGCTGCACCGTGTCTAGGGGGCTCGTGGGGGTCGAATACGCCCAGGGGATGAAGAGAGAGAGGAGCGGGGGCGGAGGCACATGGCGTGTGAGCACGCCACTGGTGTGCGCTCGGGCGGCCCTTGTTCGCTTCTTGCTGGAGGCGCGGGAGGAGGAGAGAGGAGGGCCCGACAGCAGAAGTGCACACGGACGCCGAGGCGCATCGGCAAAGGCTACTGGGAGGGCCGAGGTGGCGGAAGCATTGGGCGAGGGCGGCTACGAGTGCCTAGTCAAGATCAGAGCGCGCCTGAGCGCTGCGTTGGCATGCCATGGCATATTATATGCCCTGTGGTATGACCTTGATGTCCAAGAGTGCCGTGGAGGAAGTAAGGAAGGAGGTGGAGGCATTGGATGCCTGGATGGCCACTGGGGTGAGGAGAGAGGTGAGGAAGAGGGAGAAAGGGCTGTCCAGAGAGAGAAAGAGGGGGTTTCACCCTCAATTATTGAGCTGGGACTTGCCATTATTCTTTGGAGGTGAAAGGGGTTTAGGAGGAGCTGTGGTAAAAATTAGAGCTCACCAAGAATAGTGTAAGGGGTCAAAACAGTGGTTTTTGCAAAATGTCAGAAGGTGTTTGATAGAGTTTTGAGCAAGCAAATGGACTCCAATTGCCATGAGACTCCACAAGGTGAAATTACTCATATAAATATAGCCTTCCACCAATTTGGAGATTATTTGGGCAAAGTTGCCAATGCAACTTTTGCAAACCCTAGAAATGGGCAGAAATGGATTTGTGGGGTTTTGATGATGTTATCTTGTTCTCCAAGTCATGAGACTTGGCCAGATCATCTAATTTGCCATATGTGACATGATAGAATTTTCCTGGAATATTTGAAGAATATATCCTTTGTAAATATTTCAAAAGCTTGAAATATCCAGGAAGGGTTTTAGAGGGATTTGACCAATATTTTGAACATGACCATGTGTTGAAACTCTTATATATGGACAATATATGTCCTATGAGTTTCCCTAAATTTTGTCAAATATTTTTAAAACAATAAAATAATTTTTCCCTATTAAAGACCATTTCTGGCCTTAAGAAAAAGCTTTTAAATAAAATAGTAAAACAACTTTTAAAATTATATTTTGTGGTTTCGGGTATCCTATATCTAATAGGAGTCAAATATATTTTTGGAAAGATTTTACTGCCCTTAATCAAGTACTTGCTGTGCAAATCTTAATTCAAGGGTTTTTGGAAAGCTAATTTTAGAAAATACTTTTTGGCCAAATTATTTTTGTAAGAAAATACTATATTGCTCTACACACATGGCATGATCATTGGACAGAAGTTTGGAGCAAGGAGATGAAGTATGGAAGGTGGAGTGGTTGACTATTAAGAGCACTTGAAAACCACATGGGGAAAACCAACACCAAATAAAAGCCAAATAAAGCAAAAAGTTTTTGTTGGTCCAAATTTTCATGCTTTATTTATGAAAATGAAATGTTACAAAATGCAGGGTGTGACAGGAATTGTCCCTAGGCAAATGGTAACAAGAAACATAATCATCATTGTAGTTTTATATGTGGAGATGCATATGATATGATACTATCCATGCGTTGGAAATCATACGTACATATGATTGAAATTCTAGCAAGCATCCACAAATACTAAAAATTTCTCAAGGTAAAACGCAACCATAGCATTAAGATCTATGGGTTTACTACATCATGTATGTACCAACTACTATACTCATGCGCGGTTTTTGTCAATCCGGCACCTATCTTTTATATTCATCTAAACATACTACTAACCTTAAAGTGTGATCGATATACATGTGCGCTCATATGATGGGCACCAAAGGGCAACAACAAAATAACACATGCAACTCAAATCAATCATGGTCACCAATTAACCATAGGACAAAAATGATCTACTCAGAAATAACAAAGATGCAAGAAATAATTGGGTAATAATTAATCACATCAAACATCATAAACAAATAAGGGAATACAATGGGTAGTGGGAGAGTGAACCACCATATAGAGATGAGGAAGGTGATGGAGATGTCATTGAAGGCGATGGAATTGATGAAGATGCTGGCAGTGATCATGATTGCCCCAATGGCACTCCAGCGCCACCGGAATAGAGTGGGAGAGAGGCCCCATCCTTCTTATTCCTTGGCCTCTCAGTTAGGTGGGAGAGGTTTCACCCTATTGTCCTTGGTCTTCTTGCATCTTGGAGGGCGGGAGACTCTCCAAGAATGGATTTCTCTTCTCTCAGTTTTCGGTATTTTTCCGCGTCGGATCAATGTTTCTTAAATAACCAGAGATCTGTAATGCTGATTGGACTAAATTTTTAAGGTGATTTCTTTTATATTAGGATCTTTGTTTCAGTGGGGTTTGGATTCAAAAACCGGATGATGTCGCTTGAACCACTTCGGTAGTTCCCCAAAGAGGAAGGGATTAATCCAGTAGGAGAACCAAGCAACACTATGTAAATAGTACCTGCACACAAAGAACAAATACTTGCAACCCGATGCTTATGAGGGGTTGTTAATCCCTCTTACGAGTAACAGCACCAGAAATTGTCAAGTTGACGGGATAAAAATTATGTAGATTGGATAAACAGATATCGATAAAACTCAAAATAAAATAAATAGCAAAAAATTGCAGCAAGGTATTTTTGGATTTTTGTAAATATAGTTCAGAAAATAAAAGCAAATAAAAATAGATCTCAAAGCAAATATGATAAAGAATAGACCCGAGGGCTGTAGATTTCACTAGTGGCTTCTCTCGAGAAGTAGAATACGGTGGGTAAACAAATTACTGTTGGGCAATTGATAGAAGATTTAATAATTATGACGATATCCAAGGCAATGATCAATATATAGGCATCACGTCCAAGATTAGTAGACCGACTCCTGCCTGCATCTACTACTATTACTCCACACATCGACCGCTATCCAACATGCTTCTAGTGTATTAAGTTCATGGAAAAATGGAACAATATCTATTCATGTAGGAATAGCCCCCATCTTGTTATCCCTAATAGCAACGATACATGCATGTCTTGTTGCCCCTTCTGTCACTGGGAAAGAACACCGCACGATCGAACCTATCACAAAGCACCTCTTCCCATGGTAAGAAAAATCAACCTAGTTAGCCTAACTAAACCAAAGATTTGGAGAAGAAATACGAGGCTATAAATAATCATGCATATAAGAGATCAAAGAAGACTCAAATAATATTCAGGGATATAGATCTGATCATAAACTCAAAGTTCATCGGATCCCAACGAACACACCGCAAAAAGAGTTACATCAAATAGATCTCCAAGAGACCATTGTATTGAGAATCAAAAAGGGAGAAGAAGCCATCTAGCTACTGCCTACGGACCTGTAGGTCTACAATGAACTACTCACGCATCATCGGAGAGGCACCAATGAGGATGATGAACCCCTCTGTGATGGTGTCTAGATTGGATCTCATGGTTCTACAACTTGCGGTGGTTGGAATTGTGTTTCGTCGACTCCCCTAGAGTTTCTGTAATATTTGGGTATTTATAGGGCGAAGAGGCGGTGCGGTAGGCCATCGAGGTAGGCACAACCCACCAGGGCGCGCCTGGGCCCCAAGGCGCACCCAGGTGGGTTGTGCCCCCCTCGAGGAACCCCTCTGGTACTTCTTTGGCCCATGTTGTTTCTTCTAGTCCATAAAAATTCTCCAAAAAGTTTTGCTACGTTTGGACTCCGTTTGGTACTAATATTCTGCGAAGTAAAAAACAAGCAAAAAATAGCAACTGGCACTGCACACTATGTCAATTGGTTAGTCCCAAAAAATGATATAAAGTTTCTATAAAATGAATGTAAAACATCCAAGAATGATAATATTACAATATGGAATGAGGAAAAATTATAGATACGTTGGACACGTATCAGCATCCCCAAGCTTAATTCCTACTCTTCCTCGAGTAGGTAAATGATAAAAATATAATTTTTGATGTGGAATGCTGCCTAACATGTTCATCACATATTCTTTTCTTTTGTAGTATGGACATATGGACTTTTATATGGTTCAAAGAAATCGTCTAGTTTTAACATGAAGATTTCAATACTCAAGCATATCAACAAGCAACCATGTCTTTCAAAATATCAACACTAAAGAAAGTTATACCTAGCCCATCATGCTCAGTCATTGATCCTTTCATGAAATACACTCGCATATTAGCTACATCCAATGCTCAAGTATGATTATAGCTCCCCTTAGTTGGTGCTTTATAAGAGAAGATGGAGACTCAAATGAAATAAAAAATGCATAAAGTAAATAGATAGGCCCTTCGCAGAGGGAAGTAGGGATTTGTAGAGGTGCCAGAGCTCAGAGCTTAAATTAAGAGATAATTTTTTTTGAGAGGCATACTTTTCCCGTCAACAAAAACGACCAAGTAATTCCCAACCTTTCCATGCTAGATATATCATAGGCGGTTCCCTAACAAAAAATAAAGTTTATTCCTTTTTCCACAATTCTTTCACAATCCATGGCTAGCCGTATCCACGGGTGCCCTCCATACCATCACTTTCCAAGGAATCTATTATATGCCAACATAAAGTAAATTTCCTTTTCATTTCAGGACTAGGCATCTCTATTACCGCCGCACTCTCGTGCAATGACAAGTGAATAAACACTCATCTTGAGAATAACACATCTAGCATGGAAAATATTGGCCGCCCCCTACCGCTTCATGAGCGATATGAGCACACAAAAGGAAATTCATTTTGAAATTTAGAGATGGCACATAAAAACTTGCTTAGAACGGCATGGAAATACCGCATATATGTAGGTATATGGTGGACTCATATGGCAAAACTTGGTTTAAAGATTTTGGATGCACAAGTAGTATTTCTACTTAGTACAAGTGGAGGCTAGCAAAAAGATTGAGAAGCAACCAACCAAGAAACGGAAAATCACATAAGCGAGTGTTAAGCGTAACTAACACTGAATAATGAACCACAAGTAGGATGTAATTTCATTGCATAACTATTGAATTTCGTGCTTGCATAGGGAATCACAAACCTTAACACCAATATTCTTAGTAAAGCATAATTACTCACCAACATGACTAACATATCACTATCATCACATCGCAAAACTATTACAAAGAATCAAGTTTATTTTGTCCAATGATCTTCATGAATTTTTTTATTATATCCCTCTTGAATATCAATCACTTTGGGACTAGGTTCATATATTGCACTTGCTTTTGACAAGCTCAAACAAATCTAAGTGAAGAACATGAGCATAAAATTTTCGTCTCTCAAAATAGTATAAGTGAAGCATGAGAGAATTTCCTCAAAATTACTCATCTCAAATAAATATAAGTGAAGCATGAGAGAATTTCTTCAAAAGTATTTAAAGCACACCGTTCTCAAAAAGATATAAGTGAAGCACTAGAGCAATTCCATAGCTCAAAAATTTAAGTGAAGCATAAAGAGCAATTCTAACAAATCGTAGCATAATTTTGGCCCTCTCAAATAGGTCTGTCGAGCAAGGATACTTGTGAAGAACTAAAAACCAAAACAAGCAAATACTCATATAATACAAGATGCTCCAAGCAAAACTCATGATATGTCACGAATAAAAATATAGCTCCAAGTAAAATACCGATGGTCGTTAGAAGAAAGAGGGGATGCCTTCCGGGGCATCTCCAAGCTTAGTTGCATGGTTATCCTTGAATATTAACTTGGGGTGCCATAGGGCATCCCCAAGCTTAGGCTCTTCTTACTCATCCCGTCATCCGTCGTGATCTCACCCAAAACTTGAAAACTTCAATCACACAAAACTTAACAAAACCTTCGTGCGATCCGTTAGTATAAGAAAGCAAATCACCACTCTAAGTATTGTTGAAAACCCATTCATATTTTATTACTGCATTATATCTACTGTATTCCAACTTTACTATGGCTCATACCCTCTGATACAACACATAGATTCATCAAAATAAGAACACAATGCAAGGAACACAGAATCTGTCAAAAATAGAACAGTCTGTAGTAATCTGAAAACTTCGTATACTTCTGTAACTCCAAAATTTTGGAAAACTTAGGACAATGTAGGCAATGTGTATCACAATATTGTGTAGAAATTTCTGAATTTGTTACCGCCTCTGTGATTTTTCAAAATTATTTTACTGGACGCAAAAGTTCATGTTTTTCAACAAGATCAAATCAAATATCACCCAACATGATCCCAAAGGCTTCACTTGGCACAAACACTAATTAAAACATAAAAACACGATCATAACAGTAGCATAATTGTGCAAACACTCAAGAACAGAAATAAGAAGGCAAAAATAAATTTTATTCATTGGGTTGCCTCCCAACATGTTCTATCGTTTTATGCCCCTAGCTAGGCATAATGCATAGATTCAAGTGTTGCCATCTTTGGTTTTTGATCCATAGGATGCCCTCATGATTGATGCATAAGGTAGCTTAATTCTTGTTATAGGGAAGTGTTCCATTCCCTTTCTTAGTGTAAATTGAAATTTAATATTGCCTTGTTTCATATCAATCACATCACCTATAGTGCGTAAAAACGGTCTACCAAGTATAATCGAACAAGACGGATTGCAATCAATATCAAGAACAATAAAATCTATGGGCACATAATTTCTATTTTCAAGAATAAGAATATCATTAATTCTACCCATAGGCTTTCCAATAGTGGAATCCGCCAACTACAAATTAAGAGAACATTCTTCAATATCGGTAAGACCAAGCACATCACATAAAGATTTCGGAATAGTGGAAACACTAGCACCCAAATCACATAAATCAAAACACTCATAATTTTTAATCTTGACTTTGATGGTAGGTTCCCATTCATCATGTAATTTTCTAGGAATTGAAATCTCTAATTCCATTTTTTTCCAATGCTTTCATCATGGCATCTATGATATGTTTAGTAAAAGCTTTATTTTGTTCATCAACATGAGGTGAATTTATCATGGATTGCAACAAAGAAATACAATCAATCAAACAAAAATTATCATAATTAAAGTCTTTGTAATCCAAAAGAGTGTGCACATCACTAGTTAAAGTTTTGACCTCTCCAAACCCACTTTTATCAATTTTTTCATCAAGATTTTCACCCTCCGAATTATCGAGATGCCTTGTAAATAAAGTTGACTCTTCTTCAGTCCCTTTATCACAATTTTAATTTTACTAAACAAGGAATCAATAGAATAAACACCAATCAGTTTAACATCTTCATCACTTTTATGAAAACAATAAATAATCATGCATATAAGAGATCAAAGAAGAGTCAAATAATATTCACGAATATAGATCTAATCATAAACTCAAAGTTCATCGGATCCCGGCAAACACACTGCAAAATAGAGTTATATACATCAGATAGATCTCCAAGAGAACATTGTATTGAGAATCAAAAAGGGAGAAGAAGCCATCTAGCTATTGCCTACGGACCCGTAGGTCTACAATGAACTACTCATGCATCATTGGAGAGGCACCAATGAGGATGATGAACCCCTCCATGATGGTGTCTAGATTGGACCTCGTGGTTCTGGAACTTGTGGCTGTTGGAATTGTATTTTGTCGGCTCCCCTATTGATACTTATTGCATTATGGGCTGTTATTACACATTATGGTACAATACTTATGATTTTTCTGTCTTATTTTACAAGGTTTACACAAAGAGGGAGTAGAATTCTGGACTGGAAAGGAGCAAATCTGAGAGACATATTCTCCACAACTCCAAAAGTCCTGAAAAATTATGGAGAATTATTTTGGAATATAAAAAAAATATTGGGTGAAGAAAATACTAGAGGGGACCCACCAGGAGGCCACAAGCCTACGGGCGCGCCCTACCCCCCTAGGCGCGCCCCTGTGGCTTGTGGGCCCCTTGGCGGGCCTCCGGTGCCCCTCTTCTGCTATATGATGTCTTTTGACATGAAAAAAAATCATAAGAGAGCTTTCGAGATGAAGCGGCGCCGTCTCGAGGCGGAACTTGGGCAGAACCAATCTAGGGCTCCGGCGGAGTTGTTCTGCCGAAGAAACTTCCCTCCCGGAGGGGGAAATTGAAGCCATCGTCATCACCAATGATCTCTAGTCGATAGGGGGGTCCATCTCCATCAACATATTCACCAGCACCATCTCCTATTAAACCCTAGTTCATCTCTTGTATCTGATCTTTGTCTCAAAACCTCAGATTGGTACCTGTGGGTTGCTAGTAGTGTTGATTACTCCTTGTAGTTTATGCTAGTTAGTTTATTCAGTGGAAGATCATAAGCTCAGATCCTTAATGATATTCAATACCCCTCTGATTATGAACATGAATATGCTTTGTGAGTAGTTACGTTTGTTCCTGAGGACATGGGAGAAGTCTTGTTATAGGTAATCATGTGAATTTGGTATTCGTTCGATATTTTGATAATATGTAAGTTGTCTTTCCTCTAGTGGTGTTATGTGAACGTCGACTACATGACACTTCACCATTGTTTGGGCCTAGGGGAAGGCATTGGTAAGTAATAAGTAGATGATGGGTTGCTAGAGTGACATAAGCTTAAACCCTAGTTTATGTGTTGCTTCATAAGGGGCTGATTTGGGTCCACATGTTTCATGCTATGGTTAGATTTATCTTAATTCTTCTTTTGTAGTTGCGGATGCTTGCAAGAGTGGTTAATAATAGAGGGAGGCTTGTGCAAGTAAGATAGCACCCAAGCACCGGTCCACCCACATATCAAATTGTCAAAGTAACGAACGCGAATCATATGAGCATGATGAAAACTAACTTGACAATAATTCCCATGTGTCCTCGGGAGCGCTTTGCTTTATATAAGAGTTTTTCCAGGCTTGTCATTTTCTACAAAAAGGATTGGGACACCTTGCTTGACCTTAGTTACACTTGTTGCTTGTTACGCGTTACGGATTATCTTAACACAAAACTATCCGTTACCGATAATTTCAGTGCTTGCAGAGAATTCTTTGCTAAAAGCCGCTTGTCATTTCCTTCTACTCCTTGTTGGGTTCGACACTCTTACTTATCAAAAGGACTATAATAGATCCCCTATACTTGTGGGCCATCAAGAGTCTTTTCTAGCGCCGTTGCCGGGGAGTGAAGCGCCTTTGGTAAGTGGAATTTGGTAAGGAAAAATTTATATAGTGGGCTTCTCTCAAGAGCATAAGTATTCTACGGTGGGTGAACAAATTACTGTTGAGCAATTGAAAGAACTGAGCATAGTTATGAGTATATCTAGGCAATGATCATGTATATAGGCATCACGTCCAAAACAAGTAGATCGAAATGATTCTGCATCTACTACTATTACTCCACTCATCGACCGCTATCCAGCATGCATCTAGAGTATTAAGTAAAAACAGAGTAACGTCGTAAGCAAGTGACATGATGTAGAGGGATAAATTCATGCAATATGATAAAAACCCCATCTTGTTATCCTCGATGGCAACAATACAATACGTGCCTTGCAACTCTTTACATCGAGTAAGGACACCGCAAGATTGAACCCAAAGCTAAGCACTTCTCCCATTGCAAGAACTACCAATCTAGTTGGCCAAACCAAAAAGGATAATTCGAACAGACTTGCAAAGATAACTCAATCATACATAAAAGAATTCAGAGAAGAATCAAATATTTTCCATAGATAATACTGGATCATAAACCCACAATTTATCGGTCTCAACAAACACACCACAAAAAGAAGATTACATCGAATAGATCTCCACGAGAGAGGGGGAGATCATTGTATTGAGATCCAAAAAGAGAGAAGAAGCCATCTAGCTACTAGCTATGGACCTGAAGGTCTGAAGTAAACTACTCACACTTCATCGGAGGGGCTATGGTGATGATGTAGAAGCCCTCCGTGGTGGATGCCCTCCCGTGAAGCTCCTAACAGGCCCCAAGATGGGATCTCGTGGATCTGTAAGGCTGCGGCGGTGGAATTAGGTTTTGGCCCTGCTCGGATCGTTCGGGGGTATGTAGGTATATATAGGAGGAAGGAGTACGTCGGTGGAGCTCCGAGGGGCCCACGAGGTAGGGGGGCGCGCCCTCCACCCTTGTGACCTCCTCGGGCACTGCTTGGAGTAGGGTCCAAGTCTCCTGGGTCACGTTCGGTTGGAAAATCACGACCCCGAAGGTTTCATTCCGTTTGGACTCCGTTTGATATTCTCATTACTTCAAATCTTGAAAAAGGCAAAAAACAGCACTCGGGATGGGCCTCCGGTTAATAGGTTAGTCCCGAAAGTAATATAAAAGTGGAAAATAAAGCCCAATATAGTCCAAAACAGTAGATAAAGTAGCATGGAGCAATCAAAAACTATAGATACGTTGGAGACGTATCATAGGGTATTACCTCCATAGAGGGGGCCCGAACCTGGGTAAACATCGTTTTCACTGTCTCGTGTTACCATTGACCTTAGACGCACAGTTCGGAACCCCCTACCGAGATCCGCCAGTTTTGACACCGACATTGGTGCTTTCATTGAGAGTTCCGCTGCGTCGTCTTCAAGAGGTTCGATGGCTTCATCAATCATCTACAACAAAGCTGTCCAGGGGGAAGTTTTTCTTCCCGGCTAGATCTTCATGTTCGGCGGCTTCGCTCTGCGGTCCAACTCGCTTGGCCATCTAGAGCAGATCGACGGCTATGCCCCAGGTCACCAGATTTGTTTTGGAAACCTGGATTATGTCGCTGACATCCGGGGAGACTTGATCTTCCAAGGATTCGCGACCCCAACTCCCGCTCTAGCCTTAGATCCGGAGTGGGTCACCAAGTCTGAAGGCGGACTTCTCGAGCCCGCCAGACTGTCTGCGGCCACCAAACCCAGTACGGGAGAGCTGGTTGAAGTGGCATCGCTGGCAACCATCACGAAGCCAGACCCTTCTCCAGACCCTGGCTCAGGACCCTCGAAGTCAGCACCGTGTGAGTCCGGCAGGGGAGTATCCCTCCCGCCGTACTCCGCGGACTCTCTTCTCTCTGGACAAACCTCGCCTTTAAGCGAGTCTCTAGACTTAATGCGATCCCTTGTCATTACAGAGGAGCAACGTCCGAACTATGCCCAGCCCGGACTAGGGGCTGAGAGCAGGGAATTTTTCCTCCCACCCACAACCCACTTTATAGCCACTGTCGAGGACTTAACCGACATGCTCGACTACGACTCTGAAGACATCGACGGTATGGACGACGATGCCGGAGAAGAGTAGGCCCAAAACCTGCCGTTTACCGGACGCTGGACGACCACCTCTTTGTATGATGTGTACATGGTGGGTACACCCAAACAAGCTAACGACGATGACAAAGAAGACACAGCCAAGGATAAACCTCCTAAGATACAGCCAAAGCACTGGCGTCAGCGGCGCCGCTCTAAATCACGCCGTAGAAAAAACAGCAATACCGGCACAGGAGAAAATAATACTCTAGACGATGCCGAAGACAATGAAGACCTCGTTGAGCCAACCTCCGAACATGATGAACAGGAAGATGGGTGAGTCAGACCTGATGAACAGGCCGTAAACAAAGACTCAGAGGACAGTAATTATCTTCCGCTCTCTGAGCATGAGGTGAGCCTCGGCAACGAGGATTTCATCGTGCCTGAGGAACCTCTCGAGCAGGAGTGCTTTAAGCGCAGGCTAATAGCCACTGCAAGGAGCCTGAAAAAGAAGCAGCAACAGCTTCAAGCTGATCAAGATCTGCTCAATGATAGATGGACTAATGTCATGGCAGCCGAGGAATACGGCCTCGAGCGCCCAACCAAAAGTTATCCGAAGCACAAATTGCTACCTCAGTTTGATGACGAGGCGCTGGAGCCCGTACCATCATCGCGCAATGCGGCTGACCGACCACCGCATGGCCGGGACAAAGCGGCAACTCAAGCCGAACATCACCCGTACTACCTCACCGTAAAGGCAGAGATAAATCGGCTCGGGGATATACATATGACCTACGGCAAGACCTGGACAATAGAGCAGGACAGACCAGATCGATCTACGGATCAAGGGGGCGTGCCCCGACATGCGACGACGGCTACCTAGCCGAACGCGACAAGCATAATCACGCCCGGGCCGAAAACCGCAGACAGACTCCATCCGAGTTACGTCACGACGTGGCCCGATACAGAGGCTCCACATAGCCCCTTTGCTTCACTGATGAGGTAATGGAGCACGAATTCCCAGAAGGGTTTAAACCCGTGAACATCGAATCATATGATGGGACAATAGACCCCGCGGTATGGATCGAAGATTTCCTTCTTCATATTCATATGGCCCGTGGTGATGATCTTCACGCCATCAAATACCTCTCACTAAAATTCAAGGGACCAGCTCGGCACTGGTTGAACAGCCTGCCCGAAAACTCCATTGGCAGCTGGGAGGACTTGGAAGACGCCTTCCACGATAACTTCCAAGGTACATATGTCCGACCTCCGGATGCTGATGACCTAAGTCACATAGTCCAACAGCCTGGAGAGTCGGCTAGGAAAGTATGGACTAGGTTCTTAACTAAAAAGAACCAGATTGTTGACTGTCCGGATGCCGAAGCCCTAGCGGCCTTTAAACACAGCATCCGCGACAAGTGGCTCGCCCAACATCTCGGCCAGGGAAAGCCGAAGTCCATGGCAGCCCTCATGACACTCATGACCCGCTTTTGCGCGAGCGAGGACAGCTAGCTAGCCCGTAGCAATACCAATGGAAGCGAACCTGGCACCTCTGAAGCCAGAAATAGCAATGGCAAGCCCCGACACAACAGACACAAGCGTCGAAGCAATGATAACAATACCGATGACACGGCGGTCAACGCCGGATTTAGTAGCTCCAAGTCCGGCCAGCGGAAGAAGCCATTCAAAAGGAACAACCCGTGCTCATCCAGCTTGGACCGCATACACGATCGTCCATGCCAGATACACGGCACCCCCGATAAACCAGCCAATCACACCAACAAAAGTTGTTGGGTTTTTAAATAGGCTGGCAAGATAAATGTCGAAAACAAGGAGAAGGGGTCGAAGAGCGTGGACGATGACGAGGAGCCCCGTCCACCGAACACAGGGGGACAGAAGAGGTTTCCCCCTCAGGTCAAAATGGTGAACATGATATACGCTAGCCATATCCCCAAGAGGGAGCGCAAGCGCGCGCTCAGGGACGTCTATGCGATAGAGCCAGTCGCCCCAAAATTTAATCCATGGTCGTCATGCCCGATCACCTTCGATCGCAGGGATCATTTGACCAACATCCGTCATGGCAGTTCAGCAGCATTGGTCCTTGACCCAATAATTGATGGATTCCACCTGACGCGAGTCCTCATGGACGGTGGCAGCAGCTTCAACCTACTGTATCAGGATACAGTGCGCAAAATGGGCATCGATCCATCAAGGATCAAGCCCATAAAAACTACCTTTTAAGGAGTTATACCAGGTGTAGAGGCCTGTTGCACGGGCTCAATCACATTGTAGGTTGTCTTCGGATCCCCAGACAACTTCCGAAGCGAAGAGTTGATCTTCGACATCGTCCCCTTCCGCAGTGGCTATCACACACTGCTCGGACGAACCGCATTCGCTCGATTCAATGCGGTGCCGCACTATGCTTGTCTCAAGCTCAAGAATCCCGGACCACGCGGCGTCATACAGTCAATGGAAACACGGAGCACTCCCTCCGTACCGAGGAGCACACCGCGACCTTGGTAGCAGATGTACAGAGCGGCCTTTTGAGGCGGAATTTTAATTCAACGGCCAAGCTCCCAGACACTGTCAAATGAGTTCGGACCACTCCGCAGCATGAAACCCGGTTCATAAGGAGCTAGACTAGCAATTCGACCTCCGCCTCAGTCCCGACCAAGTGGCGGCATACCTACCGCGCGTACATAACTATGCACTAAAAATACCATGGGCAGAGACGGAGGCATAACCAGATTGTGGTCCACAATACGGCTCGACCTTCTCTAAAAACATATACTTTCACTTTTTCTTTTTTATCATTTTCAGGTTCCTTCTCCACAGGGCCCCCGTGGCAGCCTGCTTAGCGGTCCTTTCAAAGGACGGATACTCCAAGGCGGCAAGTAGCACAGACTCGTGGGGGGATCCCTAGATGTCTTTCATGACGGTCATTCTACCTGTTTTCGGGACCCACACGCAAGCTCCCCCCTTGATCTTGGCATGTCAAATAGCCTGGGTGCTTATCGCACTATTTGTACAAATATGCTTTGACGTATTCATCTAATTATAATGAAAACATTTTGTGGCCCAACTTACATGGCATTGGCTTACTACTTCATTTTTTTCCACTATTTTTTGCACCCGTACACCTTGGTACATCTTAAATTGGCTAGGGGCTTCACTATGCTCCATACTATGGCAACAAAGTCCGAACACTTTGACAGTACAGTTTGGCACCTCGAATTTTACCTTTATATGCATTGGCTCTGAATCATGTCTTTGGTCAATAGTTGGGTTGCCCGGCTCCTGTGCTTACTACCTTACATTCCACTCTATCGGGTAGGGTAGTAAAGGGAGAACTACTACGATTGTGTTTCTAGTTTATCCGAGCAAACACCTCAGTAGAGAAAGCCAAAAACTTACTGTCATGATGTGGCAAGAGTTGGTCAGCTATTCGGAGGTTCAAAATCTTTTGCGATTTTCTCCGCCATGTGCGATGGATCGGCCTTCACCCGATCAGGTGTCTACAGCACCCTAGTCCAGATTAAATACCAATCAGGGGCTGCGCCTATATTTTTATTTTGTCAAACTCCTATGGCTAAGTGAGGGTGATAAAGCCGAATAGTCTGATTGCCTGGTTCATTGCGCTAAACACCTCCTTCAAGGACCAAACTTTTGGATCAAGAGTGTTTAGATTCCATCCTGAACACCCCCGTACTACCTACGTGGGGGCTGAAGCCGACGACTGGCCAACTCTCAGATTTAACAAAACAGCTGCACAGGAGGTAAAATTTTAAATAATAACAAGCATTATATTACATATCAGCTTTGTTTCACCATACAGGCCAGGATAACATGAATGTATTCATTCAAAAATAATGTCCTTCGCACATTGCTCCGCTACAGTGCGGGATCCCTCCAGGACATCATCGAAATACCGCTTGGGCGTGCGGTGCTCCTTGCCAGCGGGCGGTCCCTCGGTCATGAGCCATTCAAGACAAGATTAGTTTCTTCACATCTCTACAAAACTCGATCGAGGTTGCTTAAGCAATCATCAAAATAAGTCCCATAAACTGAGAAATCATCCATGAAAACCTCATCAATCTTTTCACAAAAGTCAGAGAATATAGCAGTCATACATCTTTGAAAGGTAGAAGGAGCATTGCATAAACCAAAGGGCATACGTCTATAAGAAAAGGTACCGAAAGGGCAAGTAAAAGTAGTTTTTCTTGATCCTCTTTTGACACGGGTTTTTGAGAAAACCCAGAATAACCATCTAGAAAGCAAAAGTGTGTATGTTTTGATAGTCTTTCTAGCATTTCATCAATAAAAGGTAGAGGATAATGATCTTTCCTAGTGGCTTATTCAACTTTCTAAAATCAATAGCCATTCTACAGCATGTAACAATTCTTTGCGAAATCAATTCATTCTTATCATTAGGAACAACAGTAATACCTCCCTTCTTAGGGACACAATGAACAAGAATTACCCATCTACTTTTAGCAATAGGATAAATTATACATGCCTCCAGAAGCTTTAGGATTTCATTTCTTACCACTTCTTTCATCTTAGGATTTAATCGTCATTCGTGATCAACAACTAGTTTATCATCAGGCTCCATATTCATTTTGTGCTAACATAGTGTGGGGATAATGCCCTTAAGATCATCAATAGTATATCCAATAGTGGCACGGTGTTTCTTCAGAGTTTTCAATAACTTATTTTCTTCATGCTCTGAAAGGTTAGCGGTAATAATAATAGGATATATATATATATATATATATCTTATTTTCATCAAGATAAGCATATTTTAGAGTATCAGGTAATTGTTTAAGCTCAAACACAGGATCACCCTTGGGTGGAGGAGGATCCCCAAGAATATCAACAGGCAAGTTGTGTTTCAAAGCAGGCATTTGGTTAAAGAATATTTCATCCAATTCCCTCCTTTCATTCATGAACATATCATTTTCATGGTCTGGAAATTTTGTTCTAAAGGATCAGTAGGAGGCACAGCAATAGAAGCAAGACCAATAATTTCATCTTTATTAGGGAATTCTTTATCATGAGGTTGTCTATGAAATTAAGAGAAATTAAAATGATGAGAAACATCCCCAAAACTTATAGTAATAGTTTTTTTCACAATCTGTCTTAGCATTAATAGTGTTCAAGAAAGGTCTACCAAAAATAATGGGAGAGAAATCATCTTGTGCGGAACCAAGAACTAGAAAATCAGTAGGGTATTTTATTTTCCCACACAAGACTTCAACATCTCTAGCAATCCTAATTGGTGATATAGTATCTCTATTAGCAAGCTTAATTGTGACATTAATATCTTCTATTTCAGCAGGTGCAATATCATTCATAATTTCTTGATATAAAGTGAAAGGAATTGCACTCACACTAGCACCCAAATCACATAAGCCATGATAACAATGATCTCCTATTTTAATAGAAACAACAGGCATGCTAACAACAGGTCTATGTTTATCTTTATCATCCGGTCTAGCAATTCTATCAGCTTCATCACAGAAGTAAATAACATGCCCATCAATATTATCGACCAAGAGATCATTTACCATAGCAATACTAGGTTCAACTTTAATTTGCTCAAGGGTGTAGGTGTTCTAGTATAACTCTTACGAACCACAGCTGAAGCCTTAGCATGTTCCTTTATTCTAACAAGGAAAGGTGGTTTCTCAATATAAGCAGTAGGAACAAGAGGATCAACATTATAAGTAATGGTTTCCTCTTCAACTTTAATAGGTTCTACTACTTTCACTTCAATGGGAGGATGATATTTGAACCACTTCTCCTTGGGGAGATCAACATGAGTAGCAAATGATTCACAGAAGGAAGCTACTATGTCAGATTCAAGTCCATATTTAGTGCTAAATTCACGAAAAGCATCTGTATCCATAAAAGATTTAACACAATCAAACTTAAGGTTTATACCTGACTCCTTACCTTCATCGAGTTCCCAATCTCCAGAGTTGTGTTTCATTCTTTCCAATAAACCCATTTTAATTCAATACTCTTCTTCATAAAAGAACCAGTACAAGAAGTATCCAGCATGGATTAATAATTACGAGAAAGCCGAGCATAAAAATTCTGAATAATAATTTCTCTTGAGAGCTCATGATTGGGGCATGAATATAACATTGACTTAAGCCTCCCCAAAGCTTGAGTGATACTTTATACTTCATGAGGCCAAAAATTATAAATATCACTAGTGAAACCTATGGCCCCCGGGTCTATTCTCATCATATCAATCTATATCACTTTATTTACTTGCTTTGTTTTTACTTTGCTTTTACTTTTACTTTGCATCTATCTATCAAAAATACCAAAAATATTATCTCTATCAGATCTCACTCTCGTAAGTGACCGTGAAGGGATTGACAACCCCTAAGTCTTGGTTGCGAGTTGCTATCGTTTTGTGTAGGTACGAGGGACTTGTGCGTGGTCTCCTACTGGATTGATACCTTGGTTCTCAAAAACTGAGGTAAATACTTATGCTACTTTACTGCATCATCCTCTCCTCTTCGGGGAAATCCAACGCAGTGCTCAAGAGGTAGCAAGAAGAATTTCTGGCGCCGTTGCCGGGGAGGCTCACGCAAGCAAGTCAATCATACCAAGTACCCATCGCAATCCATATCTCTCGCATTACATTATTTGCCATTTGCCTCTCGTTTTCCTCTCCCCCACTGCACCCTTGCCGTTTTATTTGCCCTCTCTCTCCCAATCTCCTCCTCTCTTTCCCGTTTGCCTTTTTCTCGTTGCCTTTCTGTTTGCTTCTGTGTTGGATTACTTGTTGCCATGGCGCAAGATAATACCAAATTGTGTGATTTCTCGAATACAAACAATAATGATTTCCTTAGTACTCCGGTTGCTCCTCTTAATAATGATGAGTCTTGTGAAATCAATACCGCTTTGTTGAATCTTGTTATGAAAGATCAATTCGCCGGCCTTCCTAGTGAAGATGCCACTACTCATCTAAACAATTTTGTTAATTTGTGTGATATGCAAAAGAAGAAAGATATGGATAAAAATATTGTCAAATTAAAGTTATTTCCGTTTTCACTTAGAGATCGTGCTAAAGTTTGGTTTTCGTCTTTGCCTAAAAATAGTATTGATTCTTGGAACAAGTGCAAAGATGCTTTTATCTGTAAGTATTTTCCTCCCGCTAAGATTATCACTCTTAGGAACGATATCATGAATTTTAAACAACTTGATCATGAGCATGTTGCCCAATCATGGGAAAGAATGAAATTAATGCTTTGCAATTGCCCTACTCATGGTTTGAATTTATGGATGATCATACAAAATTTTTATATCGGATTGAATTTTGCTTCTAGAAATCTTTTAGATTCGGCCGCGGGAGGCACTTTTATGGAAATTACGTTAGGGGATGCTACCAAATTGCTTGATAATATTATGGCTAATTATTCTCAATGGCACACCGAAAGATCTTCTAGTAAAAAGGTGCATGCTATAGAAGAAATCAATATTTTGAGTGAAAAGATGGATGAACTTATGAAGATGTTTGCTCCTAAAAATACTCCTCTTGATCCCAATGAAATGCCTTTATCTACTTTGCTTGAGAATAATAATGAATCTACGGATGTGAATTTTGTTGGTGGGAATAGTTTTGGAAACAACGCTTATAGAGGGAATTTTAATCCTAGGCCCTATCCTAGTATCCTTCTAATAATTATGGAAACTCCTAAAATAACTCTTATGGAAATTTTAATAAGATGCCCTCTGAATTTGAGAGTAGTGTTAAAGAGTTTATGAATTCACAAAAGAATTTTAATTCTTTGCTTGAAGAGAAATTGCTTAAAGTTGATGATTTGGCTAGTAACGTTGATAGAATTTCTCTTGAAATTGATTCTTTAAAGATTAGATCTATTCCTCCTAAGCATGATATCAATGAGTCTCTCAAAGCCATGAGAATTTCCATTGATGAGTGCAAGGAAAGAACCGCTAGGATGCGTGCTTCCAAAGATGCCTTTATTAAAGTGTGTTCTTCCAATCCCTATGAAAATCAAGATGAAGATCTAAAAGTTATTGATGTGTCCCCCATTAAATCTTTGTTTTGGAATATGAATCTTGATGAATCTGAAGATTATATTCCTTTACCTAGAAGGCGTTCTAAGAATTCGGAGTTTCTAGATCTTGATGATGAAATTGATGAAAGTGGGATTAAAATAAATAGAAATCGTGATGTTGCTAAACCCACTATTTTAGATCTCAAGGAATTTAATTACGAAAATTGCTCTTTGATTGGTTGTATTTCCTTGTTGCAATCCATGCTAGAATCTCCTCATGCTTATAGTCAAAATAAGGCCTTTACCGAACATATTGTTGATGCCTTGATGCAATCTTATGAAGAAAAACTTGAGTTGAAAGTTTCGATCCCTAGAAAACTCTATGATGGGTGGGAACCTACTATTAAAATAAAAATTAAAGACTTTGAGTTTCATGCTTTATGTGATTTGGTGCTAGTGTCTCTACTATTCCCAAAACTTTATGTGATTTGCTAGATTTCCGTGATTTTGATGATTGCTCTCTAAACTTGCATCTTGCGGATTCCACTATTAAAAAGCCTATGGGAAGAATTAATGATGTTCTTATTGTTGCAAATAGGAATTATGTGCCCGTAGATTTTATCGTTCTTGATATAGATTGCAATCCTTCATGTCCTATTATTCTTGGTAGACCTTTCCTTAGAACGATTGGTGCAATTATTGATATGAAGGAAGGGAATATTCGATTCCAATTTCCCTTAAAGAAGGGTATGGAACACTTCCCTAGAAAGAGAATAAAATTACCATATGAATCTATCATGAGAGCCACTTATGGATTGCCTACCAAAGATGGGAATACCAAGATCTATCCTTGCTTTTATGCCTAGCTAAGGGCGTTAAACGATAGCGCTTTTTGGGAGGCAACCCAATTTTATTTTATGTTTTTTGTTTTTGCTTCTGTTTAGGAATAAATAATCCATATACCTTATGTTTGGATGTGGTTTTATGTTTTAATTAGTGTTTGTGCCAAGTAGGACCTATAGCATAACCTATGATGATAGTTGATTTGATTCTGCTGAAAAACAGAAACTTTGCGCGCACGAATTTAGTGATGATAAATCACACAAACGTGATTTTGCATTGATTCTTTTTTATGCTGATAAATAAACAAAATGTCCAGGACTTCCTATTTTGGTAGAAGTTTTAGAGTTCCAGAAGTTTGCATTAGTTACAGATTGCTACAGACTGTTCTGTTTTTGACAGATTCTGTTTTTCGTGTGTTGTTTGCTTATTTTAATGCATCTATGGCTAGTAATTCAGTCTATGAACCATAGGGAAGTTGGAATACAGTAGGTTTAACACCAATATAAATAAAGAATGAGTTCAATACAGTACCTTGAAGTAGTCTTTTGTTTTCTTTCTCTAACGGAGCTCACGAGATTTCTATTGAGTTTTGTGTTGTGAAGTTTTCAAGTTTTGGGTGATTTCTTTTGATGGATTATGGAACAAGGAGTGGCAAGAGCCTAAGCTTGGGGATGCCCATGGCACCCCCAAGATAATCCAAGTACACCAAAAATTGAAAGCTTGGGGATGCCCCGGAAGGCATCCCCTCTTTCGTCCAGTTCCATCGGTAATTTACTTGGAGCTATATTTTTATTCACCAACATGATATGTGTTTTGCTTGGAGCGTCTTGTATTATTTGTGTCTTTGCTTGTTAGTCTACCAAAATCATCCTTGATTTAGACATCTTTTGAGAGAGCCATACATGAATTGGAATTTGTTAGAATACTCTATGTGCTTCACTTATATCTTTTGAGCTTGATAGTTTTGCTCATTGTGCTTCACTTATATCTTTTGAGCGTGATAATTTTTGCTCTAGTACTTCACTTAGATCTTTTAGAGCACGGTGGTGGATTTGTTTTAAAGAAACTATTTGATCTCTCATGCTTCACTTAGATTATTTTGAGAGTCTTTAATAGCATGGCAATTTGCTTAATGTTAATATACTTGGTGTTCAAGATATGTGAAACTTTCTTTTGAGTGAATTGAATACTAAGATAAGTTTGATGCTTGATAATTGTTTTGAGATATGCAGGTGATAATATCAAAGTCGTGCTAGTTGGGTGATTATGAATTTGATAAATACTTGTGTTGAAGTTTGCAAGTCCCGTAGCATGCACGTATGGTTAAAGTTGTGTAACAAATTTGAAACATGAAGTGTACCTGGCCTGTGCATCCTTATGAGTGGCGGTCGGGGACGAGCGATGGTCTTTTCCTACCAATCTATCCCCCTAGGAGCATGCGCATAGTACTTGAATTTTTGGTGACTTCTAAATTTTTGCAATAAGTATATGATTTCTTTTGACTAATGTTGAGTCCATGGATTATACGCACTCTCACCTTTCCGCCTTTGCTAGCCTCTTGATGTACGTGCATTGCCCTTTCTCACCTTGAGAGTTGGCGCAAACTTAGCGGTGCATCCAAACCCCGTGATATGATACGCTCTATCACACATAAACCTCCTTATATCTTCCTCAAAACAGCCACCATACCTACCTATCATGGCATTTCCATAGCCATTCCGAGAAATATTGCCATGCAAGTTCCACCATCATCATCATGACATGCATTACTTTTGTCATATTGCCATTGCATGATCTTGTAGTTGACATCGTATTTGTGGCAAAGCCACTATGCATTATTTTCCATACATGTCACTCTTGACTCATTGCACCATCCCGGTACACCGCCGGAGGCATTCATATAGAGTCATATCTTGTTCTAACTTTCGAGTTGTAATCCCTGTGTTGTAATCAATAGAAGTGTGATGATCATCATTATTAGAGCATTGCGCCAAAAAAAGGGAAAGGCCAAAAAGAAAAAAGAAAGGCCCAAAAAAAGGGGCAATGCTACTATCTCTTTTTCCACACTTGTGCTTCAAAGTAGCACCTTGTTCTTCATGTAGTGAGTCTCATATATTGTGCTTCAAAGTAGCACCTTGTTCTTCATGTAGTGAGTCTCATAAGTTGTCTTTTTTTTATACTAGTGGGAATTTTTCATTATAGAACTTGGCTTGTATATTCCTACGATGGGCTTCCTCAAATGCCCTAGGTCTTCGTGAGCAAGCAAGTTGGATGCGCACCCACTAGTTTTCTTTTGTTGAGCATTCATAGCTCTAGTACATCCGTTGCATGGCAATCCCTACTCACTCACATCGATATCTATTGATGGGAATCTCCATAGCCCGTTGATACGCCTAGTTGATGTGAGACTTTCTCCTTTTTTGTCTTCTCCACACATTCCCCATCATCATATTCTATTCCACCCATAGTGCTATATCCATGGCTCACGCTCATGTAGTGCGTGAAGGTTGAAAAAGTTTGAGATTATTTAAGTATGAAACAATTGCTTTGCTTGTCATCGGGGGTATAGAAGTTGGGAACATCTTTGTGTGACGAAAATGAAGCATGGCCTAACTATATGATTTTGTAGGGATGAACTTTCTTTTGCCATGTTATTTTGAGAAGACATGATTGCTTTGATTAGTATGCTTGAAGTATTATTATATTTGTGTCAATATGAACTTTTGTTTTGAATCTTTCGGATCTGAATATTCATATCACAATTAAGAAGATTTACATTGAAATTATGCCAAGTATCACTCCGCATCAAAAATTCTTTTTTATCATTTACCTACTCGAGGACGAGCAGGAATTAATCTTGGGGATGCTTGATACGTCTCCAACGTATCTAGAATTTTTGATTGCTTCATGCTACTTTATCAACTGTGTTGGACTATATTGTGCTTTATTTTCCACTTTTATATTACTTTTGGGACTAACCTATTAACCGGAGGCCCAGCCCAGAATTGCTATTTTTTTGCCTTTTTCAGTATTTCGAAGAAACAGAATATCAAACGGAGTCCAAACAGAATGAAACCTTCGGGATCGTGATTTTCCAACCGAACGTGACCCAGGAGACTTGGACCCTACTCCAAGTAGTGCCCGAGGAGGTCACGAGGGTGGAGGGCGCCCCCTGGGCGCGCCCCCTACCTCGTGGGCCCCTCGGAGCTCCACCGACGTACTCCTTCCTCCTATATATACCTACATACCCCCGAACGATCAGAACAGGAGCCAAAAACCTAATTCCGCCGCCGCAACCTGCTGTATCCACGAGATCCCATCTTGGGGCACTGTTAGGAGCTCACGGAGGGGCATCCACCATGGAGGGCTTCTACATCATCACCATAGCCCCTCCGATGAAGTGTGAGTAGTTTACTTCAGACCTTCGGGTCCATAGCTAGTAGCTAGATGGCTTCTTCTCTCTATTTGGATCCCAATACAATGTTCTCCCCCTCTCTCGTGGAGATCTATTCGATGTAATCTTCTTTTTGCGGTGTGTTTGTTGAGATCGATGAATTGTGGGTTTATGATCCAGTATTATCTATGGAAAATATTTGATTCTTCTCTGAATTCTTTTATGTATGATTGAGTTATCTTTGCAAGTCTCTTCGAATTATCTTTTTGGTTTGGCCAACTAGATTGGTAGTTCTTGCAATGGGAGAAGTGCTTAGCTTTGGGTTCAATCTTGCGGTGTCCTTACTTAGTGACAAAAAGAGTTGCAAGGCACGTATTGTATTGTTGCCATCGAGGATAACAAGATGGGGTTTTATCATATTGCATGAATTTATCCTCTACATCATGTCATCTTGCTTACGGCGTTACTCTGTTTTTACTTAATACTCTAGATGCATCTTTGGATAGCGGTCGATGAGTGGAGTAATAGTAGTAGATGCGTAATCGCTTCGATCTACTTGTTTTGGACGTGATGCTGTATACATGATCATTGCCTAGATATACTCATAACTATGCTCAATTCTGTCAATTGCTCAACAGTAATTTGTTCACCCACCATAGAATACTTATGCTCTTGAGAGAAGCCACTAGTGAAACCTATGGCCCCCGGGTCTATTCTCATCATATCAATCTATATCACATCATTTACTTGCATTGTTTTGACTTTGCTTTTACTTTTACTTTGCATCTATCTATCAAAAATACCAAAAATATTATCTCTATCAGATCTCACTCTCGTGAGTGATCGTGAAGGGATTGACAACCCCTAAGCGTTGGTTGCGAGTTGCTATCATTTTGTGTATGTACGATGGACTTGTGCGTGGTTTCCTACAGGATTGATAGCTTGGTTCTCAAAAACCGAGGGAAATACTTACGCTACTTTACTGCATCATCCTCTCCTCTTCGGGGAAATCCAACGCAGTGCTCAAGAGGTAGCACCCTACTTCCTGCTTGATTGATCTTGATGAATATGAGTATTACAAGAGTTGAACTACCACGAGATCATAATGGCTAAAACCCTAGAAGCCTAGCCTATATGATTATGATTATCCCTATGGACTAAACCCTCCGGTTTATATAGACACCGGTGGGGACTAGGGTTGTACAAAGTCTGTTACAGAGAAATCAATCTTCATATCCGAACGCCAAGCTTGCCATCCACACCAAGGAGAGTCCCATACGGACACGGGTGAGAGTGCTCGGTCTTCTATCTTCATGGCCCATCAGTCTGGCCCATGTCCAATAGGTCGGACGCCCGAGGACCCCTTAATCCAGGACTCCCTCAGACACCTCGTGTGCCCTTCGGACTCCATTTTCTTGTAGTACACTCCTTTTGTTTAGAAAAAAACATTATATAATCTCCCGAAGGTTTTGACCACCGTACCACAACAATATATCCCGTTTTCGTTTTGAGCTATTTGTGCAGCAGATTTCAAGCAAGATGTCTTCATAAGAGTCAGTCAGGGAGAGTCATGTCTCTGATACGTCTCCAACGTATCTATAATTTATGGAGTATTCATGCTGTTATTTTATCATTCTTAGATGTTTTACAATCATTTTATAGCAACTTTATATCATTTTTTGGTACTAACCTATTGACATAGTGCCAAGTGTCTGTTGTTGTTTTCTGCATGTTTTTTACATCGCAGGAAATCAATATTAAACGGAGTCCAAACGCAACGAAACTTTACGGAGATTTTTTTTGGACCAGAAGGAACACAATGGGCCAGAGTTGCACCTGGGGGGTGCCCCAAGGGGGGCACAACCCACCAGGGCCCTAGTGCGCCCAGGTGGGTTGTGCCCACCACGGTAGCCTCCCGCACCCCCTCTTTGCACTACAAATTTCCAAATATTCTGAAACCCTTCGGGGTTAACCTAGATCTAAAGTTCCACCGCCGCAAGGCTCTGTAGCCACCGAAAACCAATCTAGACCCTTTACGACACCCTGCCAGAGGGGGGAATCATCTCCGGTGGCCATCTTCATCATCCCGGCGGCCACCACGATGAGGAGGGAGTAGTCCACCCTCGGGGCTGAGGGTTTGTACCAGTAGCTATGTGTTTAATCTCTCTCTCTCTCTCTCTCTCTCGTTCATGAGATGTCACGATCTTGATGTATCGCGGGCTTTGTTAATCTGTTCAGATCATATGGTGTTTTGCCCTCTCTATCTTGTTGTGATGAATTGAGTTTTTCCCTTTGAGATTTCATTTTTATCGTATTCAATACTTTTATGGATTTGAGAACATTTGATATATGTCTTGCAATTAAATGGTCGTGGTGACAATGGGGTATCATATTGATTCACTTGATATAAGTTTGGTCACTCAACTCGCAGATGCCCGAGGTGACATTGGGGTAATCTATGCATAGGGGTTGATGCACGTTCTTGTCTTTGTTTCTCTGGTAGAAATCTTGGGGCACTCTTTGAAGTTCTTTGTGTTGGATTGAGTATTATGAATATGAATTTGCTTTGGTGTTATTTTAGTACGAACTCTAGGATAGATCGAACGAAAAGAATAGCTTTGTGTTATTTTAGTACGGACTCTTGAATAGAACGAACGGAAAGTATAGCTTTGAGGTGATTTCGTACCCTACAAACAATTTATTCTTATGCTCTCCGATAGATAGGAACTTTGGAGTGATTTTTCGTTGCACGTTGAGGGATGATTATATGATCCAATTATGTTAGCATTGTTGAGAGGTTGCACTAGCAAAAGTACGGACCCTAGGCCTCATTTTCAAGCATTGCAATACCGTTTTTGTGCCCGTTTACTATTTGTTACCTTGCTGTTTTTATTTATTCGGATTATAAAAATATATTTCTACCATCCATATTACACTTCTATCACCATCTCTTCGCCGGACTAGTGCACCTATACAATTTGCCATTGTATTGGGTGTGTTGGGGACACAAGAGATTTCTTGTATTTGGTTGCAGGGTCGTTTGAGAGTGATCATCTTCATCGTACACCTCTCCCGGATTGATAAACCTTAGGTCATCCACTTGAGGGAAAATTGCTACTGTCCTACAAAACTCTGCGCTTGGAGGCACAACACGTGTCTATAAGAATAAAGTTGCATATTAGACTTCAAGCTCTTTTCTGGCGCTGTTGCCGGGGAGGTGAGTGCTTGAAGTATATCTTTAGATCTTGCAATTGTATCTTTTAATTTCTTGTTTTATCACTAGTTTGGTTCATAAAAGAAAACTATAAACAACGGAATTGAGGTTGCATAATATTATTGATCATCTTTATAATATCTTTCTTAAAATGATGGTTCGGAAAATTGTGCTCAATTGTTAGAAGAACAAGCCAATAAAATGTTTGGCATAGAATATTTTAATGATGAGCAAGATTGCAATGTTCTTAGTGTGAATTCTTTGAATATGCAAAATGCTAATGATGATTGCATAAGTCATGACAAAAATGTTTCTTATGAGCATGTCACTTTTTGCGGAGTGAATTGGGAGTGCCTTTGCACACCAAAAAGGGAAGATAGATTTTGTAAGAAGCATAAATATTTAGAAACGAAAAAGTTGCAAGAGAGGCTAGATGATTGTGCTGAAAGATTTAATTTTTTTCGCCATCCTTGTGAACTTTGCAATGAATGTGGTCATTTAAATCTCCAATGCAAAAAAATTTCATGATCAAATCGTGTCCAGAAATTGTGATAACTTGATTACCCTTGAGCATCATAAAGAGCTTAGTCTTCTTTTGGGGTATGAATAAATGAAACGTATAACTAAGGGTATTCCAAAATTTAATCTCGAGAGATTTCTTGATTAGAAATTTATATTTTTTGTGTGCGGTAAATTGCATTGAGAATCCTTATATTGCCAACTACCTAAAGACAAGAAAACAAATGGAATATGAAGAGAGTACTAATGAAAGGGAAAATGTTTCCCAATACCCTCCTAGTGTTTATTATGATGAATCAGGTAACGAGGAGGAGCTTCCTATCCAATCAATCTCTCCCAGAAGAAGCTTGACAAATTAATTGAACCCACACATGGTGTGGTGAAGAAGAAGAAAAGAAGAAAGAATAGAGGTAAAAAGGTATCTCTCCCAAATAATGTTGCTCCTATCACCATTGTGCCTCATGAAAGTGAATCAAATATGTCGATGGAGGATGATAATATTGAGTATGATTTTGTGATACCTACTACTTTTTGTAATGATTATGATTGGGAAGACAATCATATCCCTTATGATCTTGAAAATCTTTTTAGCACTTGCTTGGAAGAATACGATAATGATGTTTGCTATACTATTCGTGCTATTCATGCTATTGATAAGAATGATTGTGACAATATGCAAAACCACAAATTTGGGGATGCTATGTTTAATGAGTATGATATGTTTAAAGATTTATTTGCTGGAAATAATGCTTGTCCTAACCTTGGGGATGCTTTGCTTAATGAAAATGATCCTTTGATTCCTCCTACTTTCGATAAGAAAATTTATTATGATGATAGCATGCCTCCTATTTATTATGACTACATTGATGAAAGTGGGTTTGGAAGAGTGTCAACTCTAGGTAGTAGTGATCCCACTATTTTGGAGGGTGTTGAATCTTATTACAATATTGATGAAAGTGGATTTGGAGAGGTCATGACTTTATTTAGTGATTGAAAGTGCAACTATCCCTAGGTGGTTTTGGTAATTCATAACAACATATAGCTCATTGAGCTAATGCTATTCCAAGACTATTATTTCAGGAAAGCTCAATGAATGGCATGGCATGGATGATGAAAGTGGATCCCTCAAAATAATAAGGACAAAGGATTGGCTCAAGCTCAAAAGCTCAACACTCTTCATTTTACATTTTAGTGATCCAAGATCACATTGAGTCTATAGGAAAAGCCAATACTATCAAGGAGGGATGAGGTGTTGCTTAATGAGCCTCTTGCTTCATGTGCTTAGTGATATGCTCCAAAACCCTCAACTACTTTCCCACATCCACAAATGACCTAAACCCAAAGCCAAAATCGGTCACACCGATTCTTCCTATCCGGCGCCACCGATTCCAAAAGTCATAGCCACTGCCACAAACCCTAAGCAAATCGGTCTTACCGATAGGGATCTCGGTCTCACCGAGATGGGGTTGTAATATCTCTGTTTCCCTTCGTAACGTTTTGGTCTAACCGAAGTGAGCGATCGGCCCCACCGAGATTGAAATGTAAACTCTCTGTTTCCTTTTTGTAACATTTCGGTCTCACCGAAAAGAGCAAATCGGTCCCACCGAGTTTACCTGACCAACTCTCTATAAAGCTTATTACCAAATCGGTCTCATCGAGTACCAAGATTACGTTATGCCCTAACCCTAACCGAATCGGTCTCACCGAGATGCATGTCAGTCCCACCGAAAATCACTAACGGTCACTAGGTTTACTAAATCGGTCCCATCGAGTTTGGTAAATTGTGTGTAACGGTTAGATTTTGTGTGGAGGCTATATATACCCCTCCACCTCCTCTTCATTCGTGGAGAGAGCCATCAGAACGAACCTACACTTCCAACTTACCATTTCTGAGAGAGAACCACCTACTCATGTGTTGAGGCCAAGATATTCCATTCCTACCATATGAATCTTGATCTCTAGCCTTCCCAAGTTGCTTTCCACTCAAATCTTCTTTCCACCAGATCCAAAACCTATGAGAGAGAGTTGAGTGTTGGGGAGACTATCATTTGAAGCACAAGAGCAAGGAGTTCATCATCAACGCACCATTTGTTACTTCTTGGAGAGTGGTGTCTCCTAGATTGGCTAGGTGTCACTTGGGAGCCTCCGACAAGATTGTGGAGTTGAACCAAGGAGTTTGTAAGGGCAAGGAGATCGCCTACTTCGTGAAGATCTACCGCTAGTGAGGCAAGTCCTTCGTGGGCGACGGCCATGGTGGGATAAACAAGGTTGCTACTTCGTGGACCCTTTGTGGGTGGAGCCCTCCGTGGACTCGCGCAGTCGTTACCCTTCGTGGGTTGAAGTCTGCAACGTGGATGTACGATAGCACCACCTATCGGAACCACGCCAAAAACATCCGTGTCTCCAATTGCGTTTGAATCCTCCAAACCCTTACCTTTACTTTCTTGCAAGTTGCATGCTTTAATTTCCGCTGCATATATACTCTTTGCATGCTTGCTTGAATTGTGTGATGATTGCTTGGCTTGTCCTAAAGTAGCTAAAATCTGCCAAACTCTAAAATTGGGAAAAGGTTAAGTTTTTATTGGTCAAGTAGTCTAATCACCCCCCTCTAGACATACTTCAAGGTCCTACAAGTGGTATCAGAGCTTTGGTCTCCATTTGCTTTGATTTCCATAGCTTTTGGTGGTCATAGCCTTGGTTTCACAACCTAGGAGGGTATGGCGTCTAGCGAGGGAAATTATCACCGTAGAGGTCCTTACTTTGATGGTACTAATTTTGCTAGTCGGAAGCATAAGATGAAAATGCATATTCTTGGACATAACCCCGCTGTTTGGGCAATCATTTGTATTGTCTTGCAAGGTGAATTTTTCGATGGGAGAGAACCGAACGGTGAAGCTAATGCGGAAGAATTGAAGATGCTGCAATACAACGCTCAAGCATGTGACATCATCTTCAATGGATTGTGCCCCGAAGAATTCAACAAAATCAGCCATCTTGAGAATGCAAAGGAAATTTGGGATACTTTGATTGATATGCATGAAGGTACCGAGTCTGTCAAGGAATCCAAGTTGGATGTGCTCCAAAGTCAGCTTGACAAGTTCAAAATGAAGGATGGTGAAGGTGTCGCTGAAATGTACTCTAGGCTTGCTCTTATCACAAATGAGATTGCCGGCTTAGAGTGTGAAGAGATGACCGACAAATTCATCATCAAGAAAATCCTAAGAGCATTGGATGGAAAGTATGATACCGTGTGCACATTGATTCAAATGATGCCAAACTACAAAGATCTCAAGCCAACGGAAGTCATTGGAAGAATTGTTGCTCATGAGATGTCACTCAAGGATAAGGAGGAACTTCACAACAAGTCAAGTGGTGCTTACAAAGCCTCAAGTGAAGCCCCCACATCATCAATTGAGAAAGAAACCTTCAATGAAGAATTGAGCTTAATGGTGAATAACTTCAACAAATTCTACAAGAGTAGAAGCAAAGAAAGAAGCTCCAAGTCAAGGTCTTACAATGACAAGAGATCTTCTAGTCGTGAGCGCAATTGCTACAATTGTGGGAGACCCGGACACTATTCCAATGAGTGTACGGCACCCTACAAAAGAAGAGAAGATTCTCTAAGAAGAAGGAGCAAAAGAGAAGAATCACCACCAAGAGAGAGGAGGAGTAGAGATGATCGTTATGAACGACGACCCTCACGGAGAAGCAGGGATTCGGAAAGGAAGGACAAGTCATCAAGAAGCTACACAAAACAAAGACATCAAGCTCATGTTGGTGAATGGGTTTCCGGCTCTGACTCGACAATCACTCCGAGAGAAGCTATCACTCCGACTCCAAATATACTCAAGATGAAGGTGTTGCCGGTCTAGCACTTGTGTCAACCAACTCGTACGACATATTTGATTCACCAAATGAAGGTGTTGAAAGATGCTTCATGGCCAAAGGTCCAAAGGTAACACATCCTGAGTATGTTGATTTTAATAGTGATGAAGATGACTTGCTTGTGGATGATGATTTACTTGTTGACAACTCTAGTGATGAATACTATGATGAAACGTCAATTAATCATGCTAATCAAGATAAAACGAATGACAATGATAAGGAGAAGATTGAGCTTCTAACTAAAGAACTAAACACTCTTATGTTAGCTCGTGAAACTATCTACGAAGATCATAGAGAACCTTTAAAGGCTCATGAGAAGTTACGCTTTGAAAAGCTCAATCTTGAGCAAGAGCATGAGTTCTTAAAAGCAATCAATGATGATCTCCGCAAGAAAAGTTCTTCTTATATTGGCAAGCGTTTACTCTTATCTACTTACATGCCTCAAGTCAAGTCTAGTAACAAGTACAAGAAAGATACTTCCTCTAGTAGTAACAATAATAATAATGTCAAATCCAATATTGTTGCTTCTAGTAGTTCTCTTGATTCCACTAATGATTCTCTTAGCCAAGTTACACTTGAGCAAGAAAATAGCTTATTGAAGGGAATTATAGAGAAAGGTGTTTACAAGAGCCTTGCTGGGAGTAAGCAATTCGAGGAAATTGTACGCAAGCAAGGAAGGCACCGGAAGAATCAAGGTGTTGGTTTTGAACGTAAGTTCAATGCCAATGGAGTTGAGTGGGAAGAAGATCAATACCCCAAGACAAAGTTTGTTCCTCTACAAGAGAATTATGATCCTACTTCCTTCAAGGGAACACAAGCTCAAGATGATCTTCCACCACAAGACCACAAGAACAAAGGCAAGGACAAGCTTCAAGAAGAGATTGATGCATTTGAAGAAGCACCTAAAGCCTCGTTCAAGTGGGTTCCCAAGACTACATCAAGTTCTACTTCATCAAGTACAACTAAAACTCCAAGGATTCCCATCAAGATGATGTGGATCCCGAAGAAGAAGAACTAGAGAGTTCTTGAGGGTGACTCCGCCAACATTCTTCACTGATATCATTTTGGCAAGAACAAGTGCAATCAACTTCCACATCTTGCACTAGTTCAAGGAGTCACAAACCCTCATGTTGGTAAGGCAAGGGACAAGGTAACCTAATGATTTCATGGACATCATCTTGTGTGTGCATCAGTCTATGTCTATGGATATTCTTGTTTGTTCCTTGTGGGACTAACCCATGTAGGTAAGTTGAAAGTGCAACTCACTCCAAAGGATTGCTCCAAATGATCTACATCAACATTGAGCATCTACATTTTCAACACCTACATGAAGTCATTGAAGGAAATATGCCCTAGAGGCAACAATAAAGTTACTATTTATTTCCTTATATCATGATAAATGTTTATTATTCATGCTAGAATTGTATTAACCGGAAACATGATACATGTGTGAATACATAGACAAACCTATAGTCACTAGTATGCCTCTACTTGACTAGCTCATTAATCAACGATGGTTATGTTTCCTAACCATAGACATGTGTTGTCATTTGATTAGTGGGATCACATCATTAGAAGAATGATGTGATTGACATGACCCATTCCGTTAGCCTAGCACTTGATCGTTTAGTATACTGCTATTGCTTTCTTCATGACTTATACATGTTCTCGTAACTATGAGAATTATGCAACTCCGTTTACGGAGGAACACTTTGGTACTCCCAAACGCCACAACGAATCGGGTGATTATAAAGGAGTACTACAGGTGTCTCGAAGGTACATGTTGAGTTGGCGTATTTCGAGATTAGGTTTTGTCACTCCGATCGTCGGAGAGGTATCTCTGGGCCCTCTCGGTAATGCACATCATTATAAGCCTTGCAAGCAATGTGACCAATGAGTTGGTTACGGGATGATGCATTACAGAACGAGTAAAGAGACTTGTCGGTAACAAGATTGAACTAGGTATTGGATACCGACGATCAAATCTCGGGCAAGTAACATACCGATGACAAAGGGAACAACATATGTTGTTATGCGGTTTGACCGATAAAGATCTTCATAGAATATGTAGGAACCAATATGGGCATCCAGGTCCCGCTATTGGTTATTGACCGAGAATAGTTCTAGGTCATGTCTACATAGTTCTCGAACCCGTAGGGTCCGCACGCTTAACGTTACGATGATAGTTTTATTATGAGTTTATAAGTTTTGATGTACCGAAGTTTGTTCGGAGTCCCGGATGTGATCACGGACATGACGAGGAGTCTCGAAATGGTTGATACATAAAGATCGATATATTGGACGACAATATTCGGAGTTCGGAAAGGTTCCGAGTGATTCGGGTACTTTTGGAGTACCGGAGAGTTACGGGAATTCGCCGGGGAGTATATGGGCCTTATTGGGATTTAGGGGAAAGAGAGACGAGAGGTTGGGCGCCCCCCAAGGCCTAGTCCGAATTGGACTAGGGGGAGCGGCTGCGCCCCCTCCTTCCTTCTCTTCTCTTCCCCTTTCCTTGACTCCTACTCCTACTACTTGGAAGGGGGGAATCCTACTCCCGGTGGGAGTAGGACTCCTCCTTGGTGCGCCTCCTCCTAGGCCGGCCACGCCCTCCCTTGATCCTTTATATACGGGGGCAGGGGGGCACCCTAGAACACACAAGTTGATCTAGGGATTGTTCGTTAGCCGTGTGCGGTGCCCCCCTCCACCATATTCCACCTCGGTCATATCGTCACGGAGTTTAGGCGAAGCCCTGCGCTGGTAGAACATCATCATCGTCACCACGCCGTCGTGCTGACGGAACTCATCTCCGGAGCTTTGCTGGATCGGAGGCCAGAGATCGTCATCGAGCTGAACGTGTGCTGAACTCGGAGGTGCCGTACGTTCGGTACTTGGATCGGTCGGATCATGAAGACGTACGACTACATCAACAGCGTTGTCATAGCGCTTCGCTTACGGTCTCACGAGTGCGTGGACAATACTCTCCCTTCTCGTTGCTATACCATCACCATGATCTTGCGTGTGCGTAGGAAATTTTGAAATTACTCGTTCCCCAACAAATGGCATCCGAGCCTGGTTTTATGCGTAGATGTCATATGCGAGTAGAACACAAGTGAGTTGTGGGCGATACAAGTCATCTTGCTTACCAGCATGTCATACTTTGGTTGGCGGTATTGTGAGATGAAGCGGCCGGACCGACATTACGCCAGACGCTTACGCGAGACTGGTTTCACCGTTACGAGCACTCGTGCTTAAAGGTGGCTGGCGGGTGTCTGTCTCTCTCACTTTAGCTGAATCGAGTGTGGCTCGCCCGGTCCTTGCGAAGGTTAAAACAGCACTAACTTGAGCGAACTATCGTTGTGGTTTTTGATGCGTAGGTAAGAACGGTTCTTGCTAAGCCCGTAGCAGCCACGTAAAATTTGCAACAACAAAGTAGAGGACGTCTAACTTGTTTTTGCAGGGCATGTTGTGATGTGATATGGTCAAGACGTGATGCTACATTTTATTGTATGAGATGATCATGTTTTGTAACCGAAGTTATCGGCAACTGGCAGGAGCCATATGGTTGTCGCTTTATTGTACGAAATTCAAACGCCCTGTGTCGGTGTCAAAACCTGCGGATCTCGGGTAGGGGGTCCCGAACTGTGCGTCTAGGAGGATGGTAACAGGAGACAAGGGACACGATGTTTTACCCAGGTTCGGGCCCTCTCGATGGAGGTAAAACCCTACGTCCTACTTGATTAATATTGATGATATGGGTAGTACAAGAGTGGATCTACCACGAGATCAAGGAGGCTAAACCCTAAAGCTAGCCTATGGTATGATTGTTGTGATGTATGTTGTGTCCTACGGACTAAAGCCCTCCGGTTTATATAGACACCGGAGGAGGCTAGGGTTACACAGAGTCAGTTACAAAGGTAGGAGATCTACATATCCGTATTGCCAAGCTTGCCTTCCACGCCAGGGAAAGTCCCATCCGGACACGGGACGGAGTCTTCAATCTTGTATCTTCGTAGTCTTGGAGTCCGTGGACGATGATAGTCCGGCTGTCCGGACACCCCTAATCGATACTCCTCGGTAGCCCTGAACCAGGCTTCAATGGCGATAAGTCCGGCGCGCATAATGTTCGGCATTGTAGGCGGGTTCCTCCTTGAATAATCCAGAGAAGATCATGAACACCGGGATAGTGTCCGGCTCGCAAAATAAATTCCACATTCCATCAGAGAGAGAATAAAATGTACACAAGTCAATCTGGCGGCGTATTATGCGGCATGACATCACGCCGCTACCGGGCTTTTACTTGAATCATTTTTATTATACCACCTTAGCACGTTTAGCTAAGCGGTTTCCTTGGCACGTCTTGTCGAAGCGGACATCGTGTTCCCCTTATTCCGGATTCTCATCAATACGGACGTGGGTAACCCAACGCGCCATTGATGGTGGCGCTTGGGAGATAAGCGAGTTTTACCGGGCGGTGGGGGCGCATAGTCTTCGTCGCCTATATATAAGGGATAAGGATTTACCTTCTCACCTCGCCTTCTTCCTCCTTCGCTTATCCATCTCCGCACTCAAGCTCCAACGCCTAAGCTCGCGCATCTCGCCTCGACCTTCTCCGATCATGTCCGGGCGGGAGGCAAATGGTTAGCCTCCACCGTTAAGGAGGAGCATATCACCAAGCTGCTTGCAGCCGGATACCTTTCGGCGATATCGCAGATCGGCTGCCCGACGAGGGGCAGCTCATCCCCACCCCCGGGCCCCATGAGAGGGTTGTTTTCCTTCCCCACTTCCTCCGTGGACTGGGCTTTCCACTGCACCCTTTCGTCCGGGGGCTCATGTTCTATTATGGCCTGGATTTCCACGATCTGGCGCCGAACTTCATCCTCAACATCTCGGCGTTCATCGTCGTGTGCGAGGCCTTCCTCTGCATCCAGCCCCACTTCGGCCTGTGGCTCAAGACCTTCAACGTCAAGCCGAAGGTTGTGAAGGGCACGCAAGCAGAATGCGGAGGCACCATGTTGGGCAAGTTGCTCAACGTCCTTTGGCTCGAAGGGGCCTTCGTGGACTCCGTTAAGGGGTGGCAATCGGGGTGGTTCTACATCACCGAGCCGCGCGAGCCCACGTGGGCGGCGGCCCCCGAGTTCAGATCTGGCATCCCCACGCAGCTCACCTCCTAGAAAGAGAAGGGCTTGCTGTGGGGCAATCCGAAGGAGCTGACAGGACTCCGAGCTTGTATCCAGAAACTGGTGAGCAATAAGCTCAGGCTTGTCGACGTGGTCCAAGTCATGCTCATCCGCCGGATTCTCCCATGCCAAGAACGGGCATTCAATCTGTGGGAGTTCAATCCGGAACAACACCACGCGCTAAGCGGGCTCTTCGACATGACGTATGAAGGCGCCTGGAGGGTGCTGTTTAAGGGCGCCAAAGCCCCCGCATCCGCGACGGAAGATTGCGGATTTCGCTCGCAGCATCCCGCTGACGAGGTAAGTGATTCAACCCCTTTACGGGACACTTGTGTTAAATAGATTTATTCTAAGAAGGTCTCAATCTCTCTTTTCCTTTGGCAGGAATGGATGGAGAAGGCCGTGCAGCTCATCTGTCCGGCTCCCATGCCAGAAGACCCAGTGAACGCCCATCTAGCAGGGTTGCTGGTTCCGGCACCGCACGTGGTGCCAGAGAAGAAGGCCAAGAAGGTGGCCGCAGGGACTCGAAATAGTTCCCGCAATCAAGCGTCCGACGACGAGGCGGACTCCTCCCCCGAAGACGAGGAGGAGGAAGAAGACTCTCTCCCGGAGGAGGGAGAGAGGAAGAGGAAGGCTTCCCCAATAGGGGAGTCCGAAGGGTCCAAAAGGGGGAGAACTATCCCCCTGGACAGCTCCGCCAACACCAATGTTGGCGAGGAGGAGTGGCCTTCAAGGGCCAGGCCTCCAGCGAGATCGTAAGTATCCGGATCCCTGATGTGCAATTTCTTTCGTGTCACATAGCGTCCTACTAATGCCGCATACTGTCGGCAGTCCGGCCGATGATGATCTCCCTGCTTCATCAAGCGGGTCGTTGGCCCCGTCGGATGTGGATTCACTTCCGACTGCCTCTACCCCCCACGCCGATGAGGACGCCGTGGTGGGATCCCAGAGAGGGACCCATCAGGAGGAGGCTCCGAAGGCGCCGCCAGCAGCAACCTCCGGACTTGGCGGACTCTACATCGGAACTGCGGTGGTTCAGAGTCCGGCAAAGGCCCCTTCAAAAGAAGGGCAAGACCGTGTGACACAGCGGCCTCCGTCCAACCAGAGGCGCCGGACAACTTGTTGGAGGCGCTTAAAGGCGCTTCCATCGAGGAAGAACACCGCACTATCATGAGTGCGGTGATTGAAAGGTTCAGCTCGCCAAGAGCGGGCTGACTGAAGCTGCAGCAGCCTTCTAACGAGCTTTTAGGTAAGAAGTTATAATTATGTAATGTAATACCGCATAGACGGTAGCCCTTGATGCTCGGTTCGGTGTTCAAAAGAAAAGCTGGGTGAGGATCTAATAAGATATATCTGAGGTTGCTTAAAATATGTCAATATGGGTTTGCGAGGCTGCGCTGCTTGACCTCTGCCGCCAGACCGATGCGGAGGTCGGTGCGTTGAAGCAGGATCTCGGCGGTCCGAGCAAGAGCTCGGCCATGCCAAGAAGCAGCTCGAGGACAAAGAAGGTGAGTAACACCACTTTTTGAATAGTTACCTTACAGAAAAGGATTTTGGTTGCAATAAAATTAACAAGGATAATATGGGTGTTGCAGGGGCCACGAACGAGGTGGCAGCCCTGAAGGAGGCTGTGTCCGCGGCCGAACACAGTGCGGCCGCGGAACGGGTAGAGCGAGAAAAGCAGGAGGCACAGGTGGCGGAAGTACGGCAAGAGCTCCAGGCTCTCATGGAGAAGCATGAGAGCTTGGAGCGTGACTCCAAGACTCGAGAGTCCGAGCTTGCCTCGGCTCTCGAAAGTGCCAAGTCCACCAAGGCCGAAGCCCGTAAGGCCCTTCAGGAGGTTGAAGATGTAAAGAAGATAGCGGCGGGTAAGGCATTTTTCATGCAAAGCAAGCATGTTAATGTAAACTACCTGACACTTACCCACATTCGGAGCTCTCCAGGGGCGTTTGCAGATCTGCCGCGTAGTGCGTCTGATGCCGCCGCATTCTATCATGGCGAGGAGGGGAGCTCGGCGGAGAAGGTCTTCTGGTCTCGATCTGCTGAGGCCGGCCATCCGGTGTTTCGCGACCGGTGAAGCGGTGGTTGAACTCCTAAGGTAGCCGAGGAGGCCATGAAGGGCCTTATAGTCGGGTGTGGCTGGACAGCCATGCACAGGAGCTACTTTGGCCTCGTCTGGCGGTGGTGGATCGTGCCCCTGGGTGGAGGTCATCAAGCGCTCACTTTGTATTGAAGGTGCTCGTCGGGCCCTTGCCCGCACAAAGGTGCACTGGGGCAGGCTGGATGCGGAGAAGCTTCTCACTGACCCACCGCCACTGGGCAAGGAGTATCGTACGCCCGAAATGTATTATAAAACTGTCTTGAAGGGAGCCCGCGATATTGCGGATGAATGCCCCAAAGATGTAATTTTTGAGTAAACTCGCTATGTATTATCTGTCGCGCTGAAAACTTTGTTCATGTGCGCATTAAGCAACGCTTGTTTAATTTAAAATATTACCTTACATGCGGCCGTTTATAAAATCGAGAGATGGCAAGTCGTTGGCTTGACCCCCAAGCATGAGTCTTTGGGGTGTTGAGGATAAACTTGAGCACTCTTGTTCCCATTTTTGGGTCCATCTAGGGAGGCGCTCAACACAACGAACAAGGCAACCGAACTTATAATGCTTGAACACTCTCACTTAGCCATACAATTCTATAATTTTAAATTTCGGCGAAGCCCCTGGTATTCGGAAGACCGAATCCGGGGCGCTATCCATGCCTTCGTCGGACATTTATCCGGAACTTCGCTCGAAGCGGCGTGAGAGTCTAAGGACTCGAAAAGACCTCTTGAACAGCGACCAGTCTCTCGCCTTATCATGCCGGTCAGTTTTAGCTTTCTCCACTAAGGCGCTCGCCCGGCTCAACCGGGGCGCAATCGCAGTGGTTCTCCCAGTGCCACCTTAGCCGACAGAACAGAACGTAAGGCACCAAAACGTGGGAGCCGGGCAAACCCAACTATTGACCCAAGACATGATTCGGAGCCGATTCATATAATGCTATAAGTTCGGGGTGCCGCACTTATGAAAGTGTTCGGACTTATCACACCATAATGTGGGGAACATAAGCCCCTGGTGTATTAGACCATACCAAAATATACGGGTGCAAGATGTCCTGTAATGAACATATATATATAAAGTAATCTAATTGCAGTCGAATAGTGCTGCATTATTTATTAAAGGAAGTCTGCTATGAGTGCGGACTAATACAAATAGTGCGGTAAGCAAGGGATTTGGACTAATTAAACATGTCCCCCTCCATGGATGAGCTGCGGACTTGGTGTATATAATCGAATTTAATGCTCGTAAGTGAGACCACCTAAGTGTTCGTCGCAGCCTTCTTTCTTCCCTGGCTGTTGCATCGTGAGTTCGGCAGGTTCACCGCCGGACAGGACCTCTGGTTAACGGAGTCCTGTATACAAAGAAGGAAAATAATAATAAAAAAAGGGGGCGCACTTGCGAGCCCCTGGTGTGGTCGAGCCGCACGCTGGGTCCGTTGTGGTCGTGCCCCTTCCCCTGCGCCCATGGTATCTCCAAAGCGTAATGATGTACGCGGAGGGTTGTTCTTGCAATCATGCGAGGCGGGGTTAGGGCCGCATTGCGCGCGTGCTCGGATCGTGCGAGTTGTCTTGGTTGGTATTGCTTGGTAGCGTTTTGCTGTATCCGGCCGTTTAACGGCGGACTCAAAATTGCCTTAAAAGGCTGCTCAGTTTCGCCGCGAGAGCATTGTATGTTCCTCCGTTCGGAGGGCGTTCCGTATTTCCGTTGACCGTGATGACTCCACGAGGGCCTGGCATCTTGAGCTTGAGGTATGCATAATGCGGCACCGCGTTGAACTTTGCAAACGCGGTTCGTCCGAGCAGAGCGTGATAGCTGCTGTGAAATGGGACTATGTCGAAGATTAACTCTTCACTCCGGAAATTATCCGGGGATCCGAAGACCACTTCCAGTGTGACTGAGCCCGTACAATTGGCTTCCACACCTGGTATGACACCTTTAAAGGTTGTCTTTGTAGGTTTAATCCTTGAGGGGTCTATGCCCATCTTGCGCACTGTATCCTGATAAAGCAGGTTCAGGCTACTACCGCCGTCCATCAGGACTCTCGTGAGGTGAAATCCATCGACGATTGGGTCTAAAACCAATGCGGCGAATCCGCCATGGCATATGCTGGTCGGATGGTCTCTTCGATCGAAAGTGATCGGACAAGAGGACCATGGATTGAACTTCGGGGCGACTGGCTCCATTGCATAGACGTCCCTTAGTGCGCGCTTCCTCTCCCTCTTGGGTATATGGGTTGCGTAAATCATGTTCACCGTCTCGCACTTGTGGGGAAACCATACATCCTCTATTGTTCGCGGTCGGGTCTCCTCCTCGTCATCATTGTTTAGCCCTTGTCATTGTTTTCGCAATTAACTTGCTCTGCTGCTTGAACACCCAGCAATCTCTGTTGGTGTGATTGGCTGGCTTTTGAAGTGCCATGTATCCGCATAAGCGGTCGAGTATTCGGTCCAAGTTGGACGGACCGGAGTGGTTCTTTTGAATGGCTTCTTCCACGACGGGTTTAGAGCCTCGAATCCGGCGTTGACCGCCGTATCCTCCTTATCGTCGCCGTTAATGTGGCGTTTGTTTTTAATTCGATGTGACCTGCCGTTGTGGTCCTTAGTATCCGGACTGCCAGAATTTTTGTTGAGGTTGTTGCTGCGAGCTAGCCAGCAATCCTCTCCCGCACAAAAGCGGTCATTAATGATGTGAGTGCTGCCATGGATTTGGCTTTTCTGTCCCGGTGTGCGGGCTAGCCACTAAATCACGGATGTTATGTTTGAAGGCTGCGAGGGCCTCTGCATCCGGACGGTCGGCGATTTGGTTTTCTTTGTCAAGAACCATGTCGAATTATGCGGCGATTCCTCTGGCTGCTGAATTATGTGGCTTAGGTCATCGGCGTCGGTGGCGCTTTACGCGTTCACGGAAATTGTCGAGGAATGCGGCTTCCGGTCTTCCCAACACCCAATTGACTCTGCGGGCAAGCTGTTAAGCCAATGCCGAGCTGGTCCTTTAAGCTTGAGTGGGAGGTACTTGATGGCATGGAGATCGTCGCCGCGGGCCATATGGATGTGAAGGAGATAATCTTCAATTCAAACCGCGGGGTCTGTTGTGCCGTCGTAGGATTCGATGTTTACGGGTTTAAACCCTTCAGGGATTTGATGATCCATTACTTCGTCAGTGAAGCATAGCGGGTGTGCGGCACCTCTATATTGAGCAATATCTCGACGCAGCTCGAGAGAGCGTTGTTTGCTGTGTTCGGCCCGGCTGGGGTTATTGTATCCGGCGCGACGGTATTCGTCGCTGGTCGCGGGGCGCCCTCGTGATCCGTAGATGGATCTGGATTGCCTTGCTTTGTCCTCCAATACGTCTTGCAAGTCCGGCGCGTTCCCTCTTGGCTTCATACTTTTGGAGCGATGACGGGGTACGGTCTTTGTGGAGGGTCTGGATGCCTCTCTGTCGCGACCACGTGGTGGTCGGTCGGCCGTATCGTGCGCTGGTGATGAAGGTATGTATGCTTCCTCCTCTAATCGGGGGAGCAACTTGCGTCTGGGGTAGCTTTTGGAGGGGCGTTCGAGTTTAAACTCTTCGGCGGCGAGGACCTCGGTCCATCGATCGGCCAGCAGGTCCTGATCAGCTTGAAGCTACTGCTGCTTTTTCTTTAGGCTTTTTGCCGTGGCGATAAGCCTGCGCTTAAAACGCTCTTGTTCGACAGGATCCTCGGGCACGATGAATTCGTCGTCGTTGAGGCTTGCCTCGTCTTCTGAGGGAGGTATATAGTTATAATCCTCGACCTCTTCGTCTGCCGCCCTCTCGTGGGGGCTTGCCTGCGTCCTCTGCGCTGAGTCTTCTTTGGAGGGATTATCTTCGGCACTCTCTGGGGTATTATTATCTCCTGTGCCGGAATCTCCATTCTTGTTGTGGCGGGATTTAGATCGGCGCCGCTGACGTCGGCGCTTGGGCTGTTTCTTTAAGGAATCTGCCTCCGCTACTTCTTCGCCGTCCCCGTCCTTTGGGGTGTCCACCATGTATATGTCGTATGACGAGGTGGTCTTCCAGTGCCCTGTAGGTGCTGGTTCCTGTTCGTCTTCGGCATCGTCGTCCATTGCGTCAATGTCTTCGGAGTCGTAGTCTAGCATGTCGGTAAGATCATCGACAGTGGCTACAAAGTGGGTGGTGGGTGGGCTCTAAATTTCTTCGTCATCCGTATCCCAACCATCCTGGCCATAGTCCGGCCAGGACTCTCCTGATAGCGAGAGATGCTTTAGCGAATTTAGGATGTCGCCAAAGGGCGAGTATTGGAAGATGTCCGCGGCGGTGAATTCCATAACCGCCCAATCCGATTCGATTGGTAGGGCGTGGGAGGTCGGAGTCCGCAAGGAGTCGGAACCTCGAATCACGAAGTTCGCGAGGACAAGGTTAGTGTTTGGCTCCATCGCCGTGGAAGTTGAAGCCCCGAGGTGGTGTCCATCCACGGTCCTCGATCTGGGCGATCGGCTCCGGACTAAGGGTGAAGCGGATTCGTGTGCGCCACCAAGGCTTTGTTCGTGGCAGAGCTAGATCAGGCCCATCGCAATGAAAGGCGCGCACTTGGCTTTGGCTCGAGCCCGTCGAAGATCAAGTCCCCGGATGTTGGCTGTGAAGTTTAGGCTTCGAATCGACACGATGGCGGGCGTAGCTTCGATCTGCTCGGATGGCCAAGTGAATTGGCCCGCAGTGCGAAGCCGCTAAATACGAAGATCTGTCCGGGGAGAAAAGTCTCACCCTGGATAGCGTTGTTGATTGAAGATGCCATCGAGCCTATCGGTGACGACACCGAGGAACTCTCAATGAAAGCACCAATGTCGGTGTCAAAACCTGCGGATCTCGGGTAGGGGGTCCCGAACTGTGCGTCTAGGCGGATGGTAACAGGAGACAAGGGACACGATGTGTTACCCAGGTTCGGGCCCTCTCGATGGAGGTAAAACCCTACGTCCTGCTTGATTAATTTTGATGATATGGGTAGTACAAGAGTGGATCTACCACGAGATCAAGGAGGCTAAACCCTAAAGCTAGCCTATGGTATGATTGTTGTGATATATGTTGTGTCCTACAGACTAAAGCCCTCCGGTTTATATAGACACCGGAGGAGGCTAGGGTTACACAGAGTCGGTTACAAAGGTAGGAGATCTACATATCCGTATTGCCAAGCTTGCCTTCTACGCCAAGGAAAGTCCCATCCGGACACGGGACGGAGTCTTCAATCTTGTATCTTCATAGTCTTGGAGTCCGGCGGACGATGATAGTCCGGCTGTCCGGACACCCCCTAGTCGAGGACTCCCTCACCCTGTAATTGCTTTACTTTATCACTAAGCGGTAGCGATAGTCGTAGAAGCAATAGATGGCGTAACGACAACGATGCTACGATGTAGATCAAGGTGTCGCGCCGGTGACGATGGTAATCACGACGGTGCTTCGAAGATGGAGATCACAAGCACAAGATGATGATGGCCATATCATATCACTTATATTGATTGCATGTGATGTTTATCCTTTATGCATCTTATCTTGCTTTGATTGATAGTAGCATTTTAAGATGATCTCTCACTAAATTATCAAGAAGTGTTCTCCCTGAGTATGCACCATTGCGAAAGTTCTTCGTGCTGAGACACCACGTGATGATCGGGTGTGATAGGCTCTACGTTCAAATACAACGGGTGCAAAACAGTTGCACACATGGAGTACTCAAGTTAAACTTGACGAGCCTAGCATATACAGATATGGCCTTGGAACACAGAGACTGAAAGGTCGAACGTGAATCATATAGTAGATATGATCAACATAGTGATGTTCACCATTGAAACTACTCCATCTCACGTGATGATCGGACATGGTTTAGTTGATTTGGATCACGTGATCACTTAGATGACTAGAGAGATGTCTATCTAAGTGGGAGTTCTTAAGTAATATGATTAATTGAACTTTAATTTATCATGAACTTAGTCCTGGTAGTTTTTTGAAAATTATGTTATAGATCAATAGCTCGGGTTGTTGCTTTCATATGTTTATTTTGATATGTTCCTAGAGAAAACTGTGTTGAAAGATGTTAGTAGCAATGATGCGGATTGGATCTGTGATCTGAGGTTTATCCTCATTGCTGCACAGAAGAATTATGTCCTTGATGCACCGTTAGGTGAAAAACCTATTGCAGGGAAGCGGATCGGAGCGTTATGAGCGTTTGGCTAGCTCAATATGATGACTACTTGATAGTTTAGTGCACCATGCTTAACGGCTTTAGAATCGGGACTTCAAAGATGTTTTGAACGTCATGGACCATATAAGATGTTCCAGGAATTGAAGTTAATATTTCAAGCAAATACCCAAGTTGAGAGATATGAAGTCTCCACCAAGTTCTATAGCTAAAATATGGACGAGAATCGCTCAACTAGTGAGCATGTGCTCAGATTGTATGGGTACTTCAATCACTTGAATCAATTGGGAGTTAATCTTCGAGATAAGATAGTGATTGACAAAATTCTCTAGTCACCATCACTAAGTTACTTGAACTTCGTGATGAACTATAGTATGCAAGGGATGACAAAAACGATTCTCGAGCTCTTCGTGATGTTGAAATCGACGAAGGTAGAAATCAAGAAAGAGCATCAAGTGTTGATGATTGACAAGACCACTAGTTTCAAGAAAAGGGCAAAGGAAAGAAAGGAAACTTCAAGTAGAATGACAAGCAAGTTGTCACTCCGTGAAGAAGACCAAAGCTGGACCAAAGCCAAACCGAAGTGCTTTAATCGCAAAGGAAATGGTCCTTTGGAAGAGGAAAAGCCCTGAATATTTGGTGGATAAGAAGGATGGCAAAGTGAACAAGGGTATATTTGATATACAGGTTATTGATGTGTGCCATACTAGTGTTTATAGTAGCCCTTGAGTATTTGATACTTGTTCAGTTGCTAAGATTAGTAACTCGAAACAGGAGTTACAGAATAAACAGAGACTAGTTGAAGGGTGAAGTGACGATGAGTGTTGGAAGAAGTTCCAAGATTGATATGATCATCATCGCACACTCCCTATACTTTCAGGATTAGTGTTAAACCTAAATAAATGTTATTTGGCATTTGCGTTGAGCATGAATATGATTTGATCATGTTTATTGCGATACGGTTATTTATTTAAAAGTTAGAGAATAAATTGTTATTCTGTTTACATGAATAAGACCTTTGATGGTCATACACCCAATGAACATAGTTTGTTGGATCTCGATCATAGTGATACACACATTCATAATATTGATGCCAAAAGATGAAAAGTTAATAATGATAGTGCAACTTATTTGTGGCACTGCCGTTTGGGTCATATCGGTGTAAAGCGCATGAAGAAACTCCATAAAGATGGATTTTTGGAATCACTTGGTTATGAATCATTTGATGCTTGCGAACCGTGCCTTTTGGGAAAGATGACTAAAACTCCGTTCTCGGAACAATGGAACAAGCTCTTGACTTATTGGAAATAATACATACCGATGTATGCGATCCAATGAGTGTTGATGCTCGTGGCAAGTATCGTTATTTTCTGACCTTCACAAGATGATTTGAGCAGATATGGGTATATCTACTTGATGAAACATAAGTCTGAAATAATTAAAAGGTTCAAAGAATTTCAGAGTGAAGTGGAAAAATCATCGTAACAAGAAAATAAAGTTTCTGCAATCTAATCGCGGAGACGAATATTTGAGTTACGAGTTTGGTCTTCAATTAAAACAATGTGGAATAGTTTCACAGCTCACGCCACCTGGAACACCACAACGTTATGGTGTGTCCGAACATCATAACCGCACTTTATTGGATATGGTGCGATTTATGATGTCTCTTATTGATTTACCGTTATCGTTTTGGGGTTATGTATTAGAGACAGATGCATTCACATTAAAAGGGCACCATCTAAATCCGTTGAGACGACACCGTGGTTTAGCAGTAAACCTAAGTTGTCATTTCTTAAAGTTTGGGGCTGCGATGCTTATGTGAAAAAGTTTCATCCTGATAAGCTCAAACCCAAATCGGAGAAGTGCGTCTTCATAGAATACCCAAAGGAAATTGTTGGGTACACCTTCTATCACAGATCCGAAGGCAAGTTATTCGTTGCTAAAAATGGATCCTTTCTAGAGAAGGAGTTTCTCTCGAAAGAATTGAGTGGGAGGAAAGTAGAACTAGATGAGGTAACTGTACCTTCTCCTCTAATTGGAAAATAGTTCATCACTGAAATCAGCTCTGGTGATTCCTACACCAATTAGTGAGGAAGCTAATGATGATGATCATGAAACTTCAGATCAAGTTACTACAGAACCTCATAGGTCTTCCAGAGTACGGTCTGCACCAGTGTGGTACGGTAATCCTATTCTGAAAGTCATGTTACTAGACCATGATAAACCTACGAACTATGAGGAAGCGATGATGAGCCCAGATTCCGCAAAATGGCTGGAGGCCATGAAATCTGAGATACGATCCATGTATGAGAACAAAGTGTGTACTTTGGTGGACTTGCCCGATGATCGACAAACCATAAGAAATAAATGGATCTTCAAGAGGAAGACGGACGTTGATAGTAGTGTTACTATCTACAAAGCTCGACTTGTCGCAAAAAGGTTTTTGACAAGTTCAAGGTGTTGACTACAATGAGATTTTCTCAACTGTAGTGATGCTTAAGTCTGTCCGAATCATGTTAGCAATTGCCACATTTTATGAAATCTGGCAAATGGATGTCAAAACTGTATTCCTTTATAGTTTTCTTAAAGATGAGTTGTATATGATGCAACCAGAAGGTTTTGTCAATCCTAAAGGTGCTAACAAAATGTGCAAGCTCCAGCAATCCATCTATGGACTGGTGCAAGCATCTCAGAGATGGAATATACGTTTTGATAAGTTGATCAAAGCATATTGTTTTATACAGACTTGCGGTGAAGCCTGTATTTACAAGAAAGTGAGTGGGAGCAGTACATCATTTCTGATAATTATATGTGAATGGCATATTGTTAATCGGAAATAATGTAGAATTATTCTGCAAAGCATGAAAGGATACTTGAATAAGAGCTTTTCAAAGAAAGACCTCAGTGAAGCTGCTTACACATTGAGCATCAAGATCTATATAGATAGATCAAGACGCTTGATAAGATTTTTCAATGAATACATACCTTGATAAATTTTTGAAATAGTTCAAAATGGAACAGTCAAAGAAGGAGTTCTTGCCTGTGTTGCAAGGTGTGAAATTCAGTAAGACTCAAGATCTGACCATGGTAGAAAATAGAAAGAGAATGAAAAGTCATTCCCTATGCCTTAGTCATAGGTTCTATAAAGTATGCTATGCTGTGAACCAGACATATTGTATACCTTGCTCTGATTTTGGCAAAGGAATACAATTTTGATCTAATAGTACATCACTGGACAGCGGTCAAGAATATCCTTAGTAAGGACTAAGGAGATGTTTCTCGATTATGGAGGTGATAAAAGAGTTCGATGTAAAAGTTACATCGGTGCAAACTTTTACACCGATCCAGATGACTCTAAGTCTCAATCTGGATACATATTGAAAGTGTGTGCAATTACCTAGAGTAGCTCCGTGCAGAGGATTGTGGACATAGAATATTTGCAAAATACATACGGCTCTGAATGTGACAGACCCGTTGACTAAGCTTCTCTCACGAGAAAAACATGATCACACCTTAGTACTCTTTGGGTGTTAATCACATAGCGATGTGAACTAGATTATTGACTCTAGTAAACCCTTTGGGTGTTGGTCACATGACGATGTGAACTATGGGTGTTAATCATATACAGATATGATTATTGGTGTTAAATCACATGGCGATGTGAACTAGATTATTGACTCTAGTGCAAGTGGGAGACTGAAGGAAATATGCCCTAGAGGCAACAATAAAGTTATTATTTATTTCCTTATATCATGATAAATGTTTATTATTCATGCTAGAATTGTATTAACCGGAAACATGATACATGTGTGAATACATAGACAAACCTATAGTCACTAGTATGCCTCTACTTAACTAGCTCATTAATCAAAGATGGTTATGTTTCCTAACCATAGACATGTGTTGTCATTTGATTAGTGGGATCACATCATTAGAACAATGATGTGATTGACATGACCCATTCCGTTAGCCTAGCACTTGATCGTTTAGTATACTGCTATTGCTTTCTTCATGACTTATACATGTTCCTGTAACTATGAGAATTATGCAACTCCCGTTTACGGAGGAACACTTTGGGTACTACCAAACGTCACAACATAACTGGGTGATTATAAAGGAGTACTACAGGTGTCTCCAAAGGTACATGTTGAGTTGGCGTATTTCGAGATTAGGTTTTGTCACTCCGATCGTCGGAGAGGTATCTCTGGGCCCTCTCGGTAATGCACATCATTATAAGCCTTGCAAGCAATGTGACCAATGAGTTGGTTACGGGATGATGCATTACAGAACGAGTAAAGAGACTTGCCGGTAACAAGATTGAACTAGGTCTTGGATACAGACGATCAAATCTCGGGCAAGTAACATACCGATGACAAAGGGAACAACATATGTTGTTATGCGGTTTGACCGATAAAGATATTCGTAGAATATGTAGGAACCAATATGGGCATCCAGGTCCCGCTATTGGTTATTGACTGAGAATAGTTCTAGGTCATGTCTACATAGTTCTCGAACCCATAGGGTCCGCACGCTTAACGTTACAATGATAGTTTTATTATGAGTTTATAAGTTTTGATGTACCGAAGTTTGTTCGGAGTCCCAGATGTGATCACAGACATGACGAGGAGTCTCGAAATGGTCGATACGTAAAGATCGATATATTGGACGACTATATTCGGAGTTCGGAAAGGTTCCGAGTGATTCGGCTACTTTTGGAGTACGGGAGAGTTACGGGAATTCGCCGGGGAGTATATGGGCCTTATTGGGCTTTAGGGGAAAGAGCGAGGAGAGGTTGGGCGCCCCCCAAGGCCTAGTCCGAATTGGACTAGGGGAGGGCTCGCCCTCCTTCCTTCTCTTCTCTTCCCCTTTCCTTGACTCCTACTCCTACTACTTGGAAGGGGGGAATCCTACTCCCGGTGGGAGTAGGACTCCTCCTTGGTGCGCCTCCTCCTAGGCCGGCCACCCCCTCCCTTGATCCTTTCTATACCATCACCATGATCTTGCGTGTGCGTAGGAAATTTTTGAAATTACTACGTTCCCCAACAGTCATCATCGACAAAACCCAAGGTTAGTTCATCCCTCTAAGGGGGGATCTCACATCTAGGGGGAGCTTAACTCTAAGAATTGAGTCAAAGCAACTCTAATGGTGTGAACACATCAATGCATTATGTAAAAGTGGTAACCCCACTTGAGCTTAAACGATGAGTATGACCTATGATCAAATGTTTTCATTTGACTCCTAAGTCAATATACTCATATATAGATGACCTAGTCATTTCCAATTGCTTGATAGATGCTAGAATTGGTTATGCATGCTTTGCCACATATTTCATTTGCCATCTTATTGTGTGAGCATGTTGGCGCATATTTTACTCATTCAAGTACATCCACTTGTTGTTTTGATTGTTTGGGTTCTTTTCTTTTAGCCAAGTGGATGGACAAGAATGCCTAAGAACCTTCTTTAGCTATCTATGGTTTTCTCATCTCAAACTCTATTCATGCTACATCACAAAATTTGATCAAGTCAGATTCTAACCACTCTGTGTGAGGAGCACTCAGAGTCCCCGATTTGTCATAGACTTAAACTTCCAAAACCTCTTTGTGACTCTCGGTCTGACCTATTCCTCCATTTCGGTCCTACCGAGATCATTAAGTTGATCTGAGTTTTCAATCTCGGTGCAACCGATTTGAACTTTTCGGTCTCACCAATTTGTTGTAACTGTACACAGTTATGCATCTCGGTGCCACCGAGTTGTTCCACTCGGTCACACCGACAGGGTCGGGCTATATATAGCCACGGGCAAAAGTTTGGAAATTTCTCCGAAACCCTTCGCCCGCGCAATAGCTCGCTCTGCCATCGGAGGTCTCCGGATCGTCTCCTCATCGCCAGCAGCCTCCTGTCGCTGGTCTCCGCCGCCGCCAACGGATTTCATCCCTGCCGTTGCCGCCGTAGCAAGTCCACCGCCAAGTTAGGGTATGGACTTGATCTTTGTGCTATCCACGTCTGATTCCTAGCACATTGTATTCATATTGATTCTTGCCACGATTGAGACTCTTCTATCCAGCCAAAGTAATCCATAGATTAGACGAGATTCAAATTTTTAGGGTTAGGTTTCCGCCGAAACCATCTCGGACCCACCGAGTTGAAAAACTCGGTCTCACCGATTTGGCTTATGCCATTGCACTAGTGACTCTCGGTCTAACCGAGAATTACTAATCGGTGCGACCGATTTGAGGATTCTGTGAAACCCTAGCAGTCTCGGTGCCACCAAACTGTGACTCAGTCCAACCGAAATCATCAATTTAGGTTCCAAAACTGCTTCGGTATCACCGAGTTTGAAAATCGGTTGATCCGAATGCTTTCTGTGGAAAACTAATACTGGACTTTTGAATCATTTTTTGCAAAAATCTCTGCATTTTGTGATGCTCATCTATTTTATCTCATCTATAACTCTTCATAGGGTCAGCAGTCAGCTTTTGCAGCATGTCAGATCAGATTGACAGCCAGAACAGGTCAGAAGAGTAGTTGGACTTGAGTGAGGGCACTAGTCCTTCAACTACAGATGAAGGGAGCAGAAGTACTCCTAGCAATTTGCCTAAGGCTGCAACTAGGCAAAGGAGGAAAAGAACTTCAGATTCAGAGGATGAAGATTACAAAGCTGAGGAAGATGAGGCTACTTCCAAGAAGGTAGTTCTCAAGAAAGAATATGGCTCTGCACAGAGCACTAAACCAGGTCTGAAGAGGAAAGTTCCTGCCAAGAGGACACCAATGCCAAAGGCCAGAAAGTCCACTCAAGTGCCAGCTCAGGCTCAACCCAAAGAGGCACCTGCAAGGAAAGAAACATCATCCAAACCTCAGAAAGTTCCTACTGGAGAGACTATGAAATTCACAATTGAGTCAGAGGATGATGGGGCTGAAGACAAGAAAAGGAAGAGAGCTAGAACCACAACTGCCAAGGTCCTTGGAAAGCCCTCAATGAGAAGAGAATCTGAAGAAGAGGAAGAGGATGCTGCACCAGCACCTAAGGCACCTAAGCTTATGGGTGATGCAATCAGATCAGGGGCTGCAACATCCAAGCCCAAGGAAGCACCCAAAGCTGCCTCCAAGGCCAAGCAAGTTCCAAAGAGGAATACTAGGAGTATTCCAGCTGCTGAGAAGAACAAGGCCCCGGTGCCCAATGTTGCTGAAGATGAGGATGAAGAAGGACAGGTCCTAAGAAAGCTCAAGCCCAAGATACCAAACCACAATGATGCCCATCCTGTGGCTGAGGACATGAGAATCAAGAAGGATTCAAGGCTGAGACTGTGGAGAATGGAAGATCCATATGCTTCAAGAAGAAGAACTGATGTTGACTACAGGTTCCATACAAAGGAACAGCAGGACTTTTATGAAACAATTTTGTTGGACAAGAAGCCTATAGTCTATGACATGAGGTGGGTCGACTGGACCTACATCAAGGACAATGAGCAGCACTATCCTGGAGTGCAAGAAAGCTTTGTTGCTTGTGGAGTTGCTGATTATGTTGGACAAAAGTTCACCCACTGGAATGATGAGCTTATCATGCAGTTCTACTCCACAGCACATTTTTACCCAGATGGTAGAATTGTTTGGATGTTTGAAGGTACAAGGTACCAATCCACTGTTGAAGAATGGGCAAGTATGATAAATGCCCCCAAGGAAAATGAGGATGACCTGGACATTTATGCAAAGAAGAAGTTGGGTCACAATTCAATGACTCACATGTACAAGGAGATTCTAGACAAGGCAGTAGAGACTCACAAGTTTGGATCAGTTCACTTTCTGCTGTGAGGGTTGCCAACCATCAATTAGATCCTGAGGCACACCTTGTTGCCCAAGTCTGGTGACCATAACATGATCAGAGGGCATGCCATCAACATGCTGCATGTGTTTGATGTGCCACAGAAGTTCAAAGTCATGAGCCTGATGATTGAAACAATCAAGAGGACTGCAGCAGATCAGAAGAGGAGCTTTGGATATGCACCTCAGATTCAGGAATTGATCAACTCAAAGATGGGCACAGGGAGATATCAGTTGGATAAGGAGCATTTTCCACTTTATCCAGACTTTGAGGACAAAGAGGTTGTCATGAATGAAGATGATCCACAATTAGTTCAAGCTCAGGAGAAGAAGGAGAAGGCAAAGAAGGAGAAGGCTGCCAAGATGCCAACTCAAGAGGAGGCATCTGAATATTTCTTGAAAACCAAACAGGAGCAGCTTGGTTACTTGATAGCATCAACTCTAAGGATTGAGAAGGGATTGGCCACCCTCACTCAGAATCAGGAGAGCTTGGAAAGAATCATGGAACAAAAATTCTATGATCTAGATGTCAAAGTAACAGAGATTCAGTCAGTTGTAGAGCAGCTGTAGGATGACATGCAGGAAAGGAAGGGCAAGACTACCACTAATGTGTTTGCCAGAGTGCCCAGAGCTCAGAGGTTAGTTGCAGTGTCAGTGACAGACACTAGAGCAACAACTTCAGCACCAGCTACTGCCCCTACAGTTCCAGTGCAACCAGCTCTAGCATCCACTCCAGCACCCTCTACTTCAACTGAAGCCTTCGTCCAAGGAGCTATCAGGACACCACCACCAGAAGATCAAGCCTGGGAGTCGATCTAGCACTATGCATTTTCTATGAACTTTTTGGTAACTTGTTGCCAAAGGGGGAGAAAAATGTATAGATCATAGGCTTCGAGAGAGAGAGTGTTGCTTTTATTCTCTCTTGCTTTATTTGGTGTTTTTCAAACTTTGTTTGCTTTTGGTTGAGATACTATGCTTGTGAGACATTGATGGTCATGTGTTTGATCATAAGCTACACTTATGCATGTTTGATGATATTATCCTATCTATCTTATGTGATCATTCACTATGCTTGGTGATGAGTGCATGTATTCATTGTTTATTATTTTGAGCGCTCCACCAAGATGTATGTGACATGGAAGAGTAACCCATGAGCCTAATTCATTGTGCATTTGCAGTCCAAAGCAAATCTTAACCTATGCACAAATTTAGGGGGAGCTCTTGCTTATCACATACTTCTCAAAGCGACGATGTTATTCAATCTTATTATCATTGCTTTGATCTATATGTTGTCATCAATTACCAAAATGGGGGAGATTGAAAGTGCAACTATCCCTAGGTGGTTTTGGTAATTCATAACAACATATAGCTCATTGAGCTAATGCTATTCCAAGACTATTATTTCAGGAAAGCTCAATGAATGGCATGGCATGGATGATGAAAGTGGATCCCTCAAAATAATAAGGACAAAGGATTGGCTCAAGCTCAAAAGCTCAACACTCTTCATTTTACATTTTAGTGATCCAAGATCACATTGAGTCTATAGGAAAAGCCAATAATATCAAGGAGGGATGAGGTGTTGCTTAATGAGCCTCTTGCTTCATGTGCTTAGTGATATGCTCCAAAACCCTCAACTACTTTCCCACATCCACAAATGACCTAAACCCAAAGCCAAAATCGGTCACACCGATTCTTCCTATCCGGCGCCACCGATTCCAAAAGTCATAGCCACTACCACAAACCCTAAGCAAATCGGTCTTACCGATAGGGATCTCGGTCTCACTGACATGGGGTTGTAATATCTCTGTTTCCCTTCGTAACGTTTCGGTCTAACCAAAGTGAGCGATCGGTCCCACCGAGATTGCAATGTAAACTCTCTGTTTCCTTTTTGTAACATTTTGGTCTCACCGAAAAGAGCAAATCGGTCCCACCGAGTTTACCTGACCAACTCTCTGGAAAGCTTATTACCAAATCGGTCTCACCGAGTTTGTGTAATCGGTCTTACCGAGATTACGTTATGCCCTAACCCTAACCGAATCGGTCTCACCGAGATGCATGTCAGTCCCACCGAAAATCACTAACGGTCACTAGGTTTACTAAATCGGTCCGACCGAGTTTAACAATTCGGTCCCACCGAGTTTGGTAAATTGTGTGTAACTGTTAGATTTTGTGTGGGGGCTATATATATACCCCTCCACCTCCTCTTCATTCGTGGAGAGAGCCATCAGAACAAACCTACACTTCCAACATACCATTTCTGAGAGAGAACCACCTACTCATGTGTTGAGGCCAAGATATTCCATTCCTACCATATGAATCTTGATCTCTAGCCTTCCCAAGTTGCTTTCCACTCAAATCTTCTTTCCACCAGATCCAAAACCTATGAGAGAGAGTTGAGTGTTGGGGAGACTATCATTTGAAGCACAAGAGCAAGGAGTTCATCATCAACGCACCATTTGTTACTTCTTGGAGAGTGGTGTCTCCTAGATTGGCTAGGTGTCACTTGGGAGCCTCCGACAAGATTGTGGAGTTGAACCAAGGAGTTTGTAAGGGCAAGGAGATCGCCTACTTCGTGAAGATCTACCGCTAGTGAGGCAAGTCCTTCATGGGCGACGGCCATGGTGGGATAGACAAGGTTGCTACTTCGTGGACCCTTCGTGGGTGGAGCCCTCCGTGGACTCGCGCAGCCGTTACCCTTCGTGGGTTGAAGTCTCCATCAACGTGGATGTACGATAGCACCACCTATCGGAACCACGCCAAATAAATCTGTGTCTCCAATTGCGTTTGAATCCTCCAAACCCTTCCCTTTACTTTCTTGCAAGTTGCATGCTTTAATTTCCGCTGCCTATATACTCTTTGCACGCTTGCTTGAATTGTGTGATGATTGCTTGACTTGTCCTAAAGTAGCTAAAATCTGCCAAACTCTAAAATTGGGAAAAGGTTAAGTTTTTATTGGTCAAGTAGTCTAATCACCCCCCTCTAGACATACTTCAAGGTCCTATAGTGATACATTCACTAGTTTGGAAGAGGTTTCAATTGACTATGACAATAAAGTTGCTGTCTATGATGATTATTATGATGACATGTATGACATAAAGAGTAATAAATATTCTATGCTTGTGCATCATGAAAAGAGTTCTGTATGTGATAGTTATATTGTTGAATCCATTCATGATGTTTCTGAAAATTATTATGAGGAAGGAACTTATGTGTTGATTGTTTTGAAGTTGCACTTGTTTTGCCTTCCTATGCCAGTTGATTCTTGTTCCCATAAGTTGTTTTCTCACAAAATCCCTATGCATAGACCTAAATGTGCTAGTCATATTCTTCATGATGCTCTCTTTATGTTTCAATTCTTATCTTTTATGCGAGCATCATTGAAATCATCATGCCTAGCTAAAATGCCTTAAAGAAAAGCGCTTGTTGGGAGACAACCCAACACTTTTACCCATTGTTTTTGTGTGCTCACATGATTATGCTACTGTAGTAATCATGTTTTATTGCTTTTGTTTCAATAAAGTGCCAAGTAAAGCCTTTAGGATCTTGTTGGGTGATAGTTGTTTTGATCTTGCTGAAAAACAGAAACTTATGCGCTAACGAAAAAAATTCTTATTTTTAAACAGAAGAGTGATTTTGAGTCGATTCTTTTGTAATAAGATTAATATATAAATTGCTCACGTGGTCCTAATTTTTCATAATTTTGGAGCAGCAGAAGTATGGTAGTTATCCAGATCATTACAAACTATTCTGTTTTTGACAGATTCTGTTTTCAATGCATAGTGTGCTTGTTTTCTAGTTTCTATGGCTTATATTGCTCAATATAAATTGTGGAAATGATATGCTATATTAGGAATTGTGTGAGAACAATTGTGAATCTTGTCTTTGACGGTACCAAAAGTGGAATTGTTTGCTCTTTATAATACTAACCTATCTCACAAAGTTTCGTTAAGTTTTGTGTGATTGAAGTTTTAAAGTTTTGGTGAGATGTCGATATGAGGAGAATAAGGAGAGAAAAGACCCAAATATTGGGGATGCCCAAGGCACCCCAAGGTAATATTCAAGGAAGACCCAAGCAACTAAGCTTGGGGATGCCCCAGAAAGCACCCGCTCTTTCGTCTCCAACAATATCGGAAACCTTACTTGACGCTATATTTTTATTCGTGACATGATATGAGTTTTGCTTGGACCATCATTTTATTTCATTAGGATTTGCTTTATTTTATTTAGAATAATTTTTTGAATCTTTTATTTCAATAAAAGTGTACATGTTGCTGTTTCAAAACAGAAAGTTTATCGACGTTGCAAAAACTACCTAGAAAAGTCGGAATGTGATAAAATGTTGAAACTTTTTGCAAAACAAGACATGATAAATCTTATAAAGGTTGGTAAAATTTTTATAATTTTTGGAGTTAGGGAAGTGTGATGAATATTGCATTCTTTACATACTGTACTGTTTTGGCAGATTGCTGTTATGTTTGCATTATTTGCATATGTTTGCTTGTTTAATGATTCTATTTGAAGATAGGAGTGTTAAATATGTAGAGGCATTTAGTATGCAATGTTTAATAATAATTTTAGTGATTTGCTACCGTAGAGAATGATAAGGTTTTTGCATTGGTTTATACTAACTTATCTCACGAGTTCTTGTTGAGTTTTGTGTGATGAAGCTTTTGAGATTTAGGAAACCCGTGATATGAGAAGAATTAAGGAGACACAAAATCTCAAGCTTGGGGATGCCCAAGGCATCCAAAAATAATATTTCAAGAAGTCTCAAGCATCTAAGCTTGGGGATGCCCCGGTAGGCATCCCACCTTTTTCTTCAACAATTATCGGTTAGTATCGGTTGAGCCTAAGTTTTTGCTTCTTCACATGATGTGTGCTATTCTTGCAATGTCATTTTACTTTCTTTTGCTTGCTGTTTTAATAGAATACTTAGATCTGAAAGTTTCTAAATAAAATAGAGTCCACAAATAGTTGCCAGGAAGGCTAAGGAAGCGGCACTCACATCCCGTCAACAAAGCTCTTTTCTATGGAATTACTCTTGTGCTTCACTTATATCCTATGAGTAAATTGTTGAATGAATTGAATATCATGAAGTTGAAATTATATCATGCCTAGTGGTAGCTTTTCACATTGGCTTTAGAAAGTGAAATCTTTTGAGGCTTGACAATCACAATATTGGTCATACAAGCAATTCACAAATAATTAGTATAAGGAAGAGAACTTTCACATGCAAATACACTATCATCGAATTTTTTTGTGATTGTGAGCCCCCATCAAAGTATTATATGCCAAAATCGTTGACATTGGACAATAAAGACAACGTAATGATTTATGTTTGCTCATATTCACAAAGAAGTCATATTGTCATAGATCCTTCAACATGTGGTGCTTGCCCCCCATCTTTGCTAGCCAAAAATTCCGCACCAAGTAGAGATACTACTTGTGCATAAAAAATACCCTTAAACCCAAATCTTATTTTCAAGAGTCCACCATACCTACCTATGGATTGAGCAAGATCCTTCAAGTAAGTTGTCATCGGTGCAATAAGGCAATAAAAATTTCTTCTAAAAGTGTTAGATCATTTAGTGTAAGAGAAAATTGAGCGTTGTACGAACTTGTGATGGCAAAGTAATAAAAGCGACAGAGTGCATAATAAAGGCTGCTATCATAAGGGGAAATATAATGTGACGTTCTTTTGCACTAAGGGGTTGAGCATACAAACAAATAAGCGCATGGCAACCTCTGCTTCGCTCTGCGAAGGGCCTATCTTTTACTTTTATGTATTTACTTTTATGCAAAGAGTCAAATTTTTTCTCTCTATTCCTCTTTATTTTTCTCTTTTGGCAAGCATCATGTGCTGAGGAAAGATCTAGGCACATATGTCTAGTTGAATATGGGTAGCATGAGTTATTATTGTTGATAACACCCTTGTGGTGAATCTGTTGGGAGGCAAAACAATAAGTCCCTATCTTCCTATGTGTCCGGTTGAAACGTTTTGCTTATGTGTACAAGGTGAGTGTTAGCAATCATAGAAGACTATATGATGGTTGAGTATGTGGAGCTCTTACTTAAACTCTGTTGAATAAGTTGAATTGCAATTGATTGGTGTCTGAGAACATAGGTTGTTGGGTTTCAAGAGAATTCATTGTTTGAACCTTAACATGTGAATTGGTTGCTACTATAACATGAGAAGTTTTATGAGAAAGAAATGTTGCTATGATGCTAGGAAAAGTGATTGAAATTATCATTGATCAAATATGTGCACTTTGCTACCATTCACACTTCATAAATTATTTCTTTTATCATTTACCTACTCGAGTACGAGTAGGAATTAAGCTTGGGGATGCTGATACATCTCCAACGTATCTATAATTTAAGAAGTATTCATGCTATTATTTTATCATTCTTAAATGTTTTACAATCATTTTATAGCAACTTTATATCATTTTTTGGTACTAACCTATTGACATAGTGCCAAGTGCCAGTTGCTGTTTTCTATATGTTTTTTACATCGCATGAAATAAATATCAAACGGAGTCCAAACACAACGAAACTTTACGGAGATTTTTGTTTGGACCAGAAGGAACCCAATGGGCCACAGCTGCACCTGGGGGATGCCCTGAGGGGGGCACAACCCACCAGGGCGTGCCAGGCCCCCTGGCACGCCCAGGTGGGTTGTGCCCACCACGGTGGCCTCCCGCGCCCCCTCTTTGCACTATAAATTCCCAAATATTCTGAAACCCTTCGGGGTTAACCTAGATCTGAAGTTCCACCGCCGCAAGTCTCTATAGCCACCGAAAACTAATCTAGACCCTTTTCGGCACCCTGTCAAAGGGTGGAATCATCTCCGGTGGCCATCTTCATCATCCCGGCAGGCACCACGATGAGGTGGGAGTAGTCCACCCGCGGGGCTGAGGGTTGGTACCAGTAGCTATGTTTTTAATCTCTCTCTCTCTCTCTCTCTCTCTCTCGTGTTCTTGATATGTCATGATCTTGATGTATCGCAGGCTTTGTTAATCTATTCGGATAACATGGTGTTTTGCCCTCTCTATCTCGTTGTGTTGAATTGAGTTTTTCCCTTTGAGATTTCATTGTTATCAGATTGAACACTTTTATGGATTTGAGAACACTTGATATATGTCTTGCAATTGAATACTCGAGGTGACAATGGGGTATCATATTGATTCACTTGATATAAGTTTCGGCACTCAACTCGCGGATTCCTGACGTGACATTGGGGTAATCTATGCATAGGGGTTGATGCACGTTCTTGTCTTTGTTTCTCCGGTGGAAATCTTGGGGCACTCTTTGAAGTTCTTTGAGTTGGATTGAGTATTACGAATATGAATTTGCTTTGGTGTTATTTTAGTACGAACTCTAGGATAGATCGAAGGGAATGAATAGCTTTGTGTTATTTTAGTACGGACTCTTGAATAGATCAAACAGAAATAATAGCTTTGAGGTGGTTTTGTACCCTACAAACAATTTATTATTATGCTCTCCGCTAGATAGGAACTTTGGAGTGATTCTTCGTTGCACGTTGAGGGATGATCATATGATACAATTATATTAGCATTGTTGATACAATTATATTTTATAATATAGATCGGAAAGGTAAAGATGCAAATAAATGTAGATTGAAATCTTATATAATAAAAGATAGACCCGGGGGCCATAGGTTTCACTAGTGGCTTCTCTCAAGATAGCATAAGTATTACAGTGGGTGAACAAATTACTGTCGAGCAATTGATAGAAAAGGGAATAATTATGAGATTATCTAGGCATGATCATGTATATAGGCATCACGTCCGTGACAAGTAGACCGACTCCTGCCTGCATCTAGTACTATTACTCCACACATCGACCGCTATCCAGCATGCATCTAGAGTATTGAGTTCATAAAGAACGGAGTAACGCATTAAGAAAGATGACATGATGTAGAGGGATAAACTCATGCAATATGATATAAACCCCATTTTTTATCCTCGATGGCAACAATACAATACGTACCTTGCTGCCCCTGCTGTCACTGGGGAAGGACACCGCAAGATTGAACCCAAAGCTAAGCACTTCTCCCATTGCAAGAAATATCAATCTAGTAGGCCAAACCAAACTGATAATTCAAAGCGACTTGCAAAGATAACTTAATCACACATAAAAGAATTCAGAGGAGATTCAAATATTTCTCATAGATAAACTTGATCATAAACCCACAATTCATCGGATCTCGACAAACACACCGCAAAAAGAGTTACATCGAATAGATCTCCAAGAAGATCAAGGAGAACATGGTATTGCGATCCAAAAAGAGAGAACAAGACATCTAGCTAATAACTATGGACCCGTAGGTCTGTGGTAAACTACTCACAACTCATCGGAGAGGCCTTGGAGATAATGTAGATGCCCTCCGTGATCGATTCCCCCTCCGGCGGAGCGCCGGTGAAGGCTCCAAGATGGGATCTCACAGATACAGTAGGTTACGATGGTGGAATTAGGTTTTTGTTGGCTCCCCTGATGTTCTCGGGGTACGTGGGTATATATAGGAGGAAGAAGTAGGTCGGTGGATGCCCGAGGGGCCCACGAGATAGGGGGCGCGCTCAGTAGGGTGGGCGCGCCCTCTACCCTTATGGCTTCCTCGATTGCTTCTTGACTTGCACTCCAAGTCCTCTATATCACGTTTGTTCCAAAAATCACGCTCCTGAAGGTTTCATTCCGTTTGGACTCCGTTTGATATTCCTTTTCTCGAAACACTGAAATAGGCAAAAAAAAACAGCAATACGGGCTGGGCCTCCGGTTAGTAGGTTAGTCCCAAAAATGATATAAATGTGTAAAGTAAAGCCCCAAAACATCCAAAACGGGTAATATAATAGCATGGAACAATCAAAAAGTATAGATACGTTGGAGACGTATCAAGCATCCCCAAGCTTAATTCCTGCTCATCCTCGAGTAGGTAAATGATAAAAACAGAAATTTTGATGTGGAATGCTACTAGCATAATTCTCAATGTAATTTTCTTTATTGTAGCATGAATGTTCAGATCCAAATGATTCAAAATAAAAGTTCATATTGACATAAGAAATAATAATACTTCAAGCATACTTAATCAAGCAATCATATCTTCTCAAAATAACATGGCCAAATAAAGTTATCCCTACTAAATCATATAGTCTGGATGTTGCTCTATCTTCATCACACAAAGTATTTAATCATGCACAACCCTGATGACAAGCCAAGCAATTGTTTCGTACTTTAGTAATCTCAAACATTTTCAACTTTCACGCAATACATGAGCGTTAGCCATGGACATAGCACTATATGTGGAATAGAATGGTGGTTGTGGAGAAGACAAAAAGGAGGAAGATAGTCTCACATCAACTAGGCGTATCAACGGGCTATGGAGATGCCCATTAATAGATATCAATGTGAGTGAGTAGGGATTTCCATGCAACGGATGCACTAGAGCTATAAATGTATGAAATCCCAACAAAAGAAACTAAGTGGGTGTGCATCCAACTCGTTTGCTCACGAAGACCTAAGGCATTTTGAGGAAGCCCATCATTGGAATATACAAGCCATGTTCTATCATGAAAATTCCCACTAGTAAATGAAGGTGACAACTTAGGAGACTCTCTATCATGAAGATCATTGTGCTACTTTGAAGCACAAGTGTGGTAAAAAGGATAGTAGCATTGTCCCTTCTCTCTTTTTCTCTCTTTTTTTATTGTCCTTTCTTTTTTCTGGCCTTTCTCTCTTCATTGTTTTAAGTCCGAAGTCTCATCCTGACTTGTGGGGGAATCATAGTCTCCATCATCCTTTCCTCACTGGGACAATGCTCTAATAATGAAGATCATCACACTTCTATTTACTTACAACTCAAGATTACAACTCAATACTTAGAACAAGATATGACTCTATATGAATGCCTTCAGCGGTGTACCAGGATATGCAATGAATCAAGAGTGACATGTATGAAAATTATGAAGGTGGCCTTGCCACAAATACGATGTCAACTACATGATCATGCAAAGAGCAATATGACAATAATGATGTGTGTCATATAAACGGAACGGTGGAAAGTTACATGGCAATATATCTCGGAATGGGAAATGCCATAATAAGTAGGTATGGTGGCTGTTTTGAGGAAGGTATATGGTGGGTGTATGGTACCGGCGAAAGTTGCGCGGCACAAAAGAGGCTAGCAATGGTGGAAGGGTGAGAGTGCGTATAATCCATGGACTCAACATTAGTCATAAAGAACTCTTGTACTTATTGCAAAAATCTACAAGTCATCAAAAACAAAGTACTACGCGTATGCTCCTAGGGGGATAGATTGGTAGGAAAAGACCATCGCTCGTCCCCGACCGCCACTCATAAGGAAGACAATAAATAAATAAAATTGTGCTCCAACTTCATCACAAAGCGGTTCACCATACATGCATGCTACGGGAGTCACAAACTTCAACACAAGCATTCTTTAAATTCATAATCACCCAACTAGCATGACTTTAAAATTACTACCTCTATATGTCAAAACAATTATCAAGTATCAAATTGATCATAGCATCCAATTCACTTCCTATGATAGTTTTTATTATACCCAACTTGGATGCCCATCATTCTAGGACCAATTTTATAACATATGAAATACCATGCTGTTCTAATATACTCTCAAAATAATATAAGTGAAGCATGAGAGATCAACAATTTCTTCAAAATTAAGCCACCGTCGTGCTCTAAAAGATATAAGTGAAGCACTAGAGCAAAAACTATCAAGCTCAAAAGATATAAGTGAAGCACATAGAGTATTCTAATAAATTCCAATCAAGTGGAATTCTCCCAAAAGGTGTGTACAGCAAGGATGATTGTGGTAAACTAAAAAGAAAAGACTAATATCATACAAGACGCTCCAAGCAAAACATATATCATGTGGCGAATAAAAATATAGCTCCAAGTAAAGTTACCGATAAATGAAGACGAAAGAGGGGATGCCTTCCGGGGGCATCCCCAAGCTTAAGCTTTTGGATATTCTTGAATATCTTGGGGCGCCACGGGCATCCCCAAGCTTTGGCTCTTGCCACTCCTTATTCCATAGTCCATCAAATCTTTACCCAAAACTTGAAACTTCACAACACAAAACTCAACAGGAAATATCATAAGCTCCGTTAGTGCAAGAAAGCAAAACCACCACATAAGGTACTGTAATGAACTCATTCTTTATTTATATTGGTGTTAAACCTACTGTATTCCAAGTTCTCTATTGTTCATACCCTTACATAATAGCCATAGATGCATCAAAATAAGCAAACAACACATGAAAGGCAGAATCTGTCAAAAATAGAACAGTTTGTAGCAATCTGTAACTCTCGAATACTTCTGGAAGTCTAAAATCCTAAAAAATAGGAAGTCCCGGGAAATTTTTCTATTGATCTACAGAAAAAATAATCAACGCAAAATCACATTTCTGTGAATTACTAAAATTATTTTCGTGCGTGCAAAGTTTCTCTTTTTCAGCAGAATCAAATTAACTATTACCGTAGCTTATCCTATAGGTTCTACTTGGCACAAACACTAATAAAAACATAAAAACACATCTAAACAGAAGGTAGATGCAAAATTTATTACTAAACAGAAACAAAAACAAAAAACACAAAAAAAATTGGGTTGCCTCCCAACTAGCGCTATCATTTAACGCCCCTAGCTAGGCAAAAAAGTGAGGATAGATCTAAGTAGTGCCATCTTTGGCACTCAATTCATAAGTAGCTCGCATGATAGATTCATAAGGTAATTTGACTTTCTTTCTTGGAAAGTGCTCCATTCCTTTCCTTAATGGAAATTGTAATCTAATATTCCCTTCCTTCATATCAATAATCGCACCAATCGTTCTAAGGAAAGGTCTACCAAGAATAATAGGACATGAAAGATTGCAATCTATTTCAAGAACGATAAAATCTATGGGCACCAAATTTCTATTTGCAACAATGAGAACATCATTGATCCTTCCCATTGGCTTTTTAATGTTGAAATCCGCAAGGTGCAAATTTAAAGAGCAATCATCAAGATCATGGAAACCTAGAATATCACATAAAGTTTTCAGGATCGTGGAAACACTAGCACCCAAATCACATAAAGCATAACACTCATGATCTTTAATTTTAATATTTATAGTAGGTTCCCACTTATCATTAATTTTTCTAGGTATAGAAACTTCCATATTAGTTTTTCATCATAAGATTGCATCAAGGCATCAACAATATGTTTGGTAAAAGCTTTATTTTGACTATAAGCATGAGGAGAATTCACAACGGATTGCAACAAGGAAATACAATCTTCTAAAGAACAATTATCATAATTAAATTCCTTTAAATACAAGATAGTGGGTTCAATGGTATTTAAAGTCTTGACCTCTCCAATTCCACCTTTACCAAATTTAGCATCAAGATCTAAAAACTCCGAATCATTGGGACGCCTTTTAACTAAAGTTAACTCATCTCCAATCCCATCATTATTAAGATTCATATTGCAAAACAAAGATTTAATAGGGGACACATCAATAACCTTTAGATCTTCATCATTATTTTCATGGAAACTAGAAGAACACGCCTTTACAAAGCAATCTTTCTTAGCACGCAATCTAGCAGTTCTTTCTTTGCACTCATCAATGGAAATTTGCATAGCTTTGAGAGACTCATTGATATCATGCTTAGGAGGAGTAGATCTAAGTTTCAAAGAATCAACATCAAGTGAGAGTCTATCAACGTTCCTAGCCAAATCATCAACTTTGAGCAACTTTTCTTCAAGCAAGGCATTAAAATTCTTTTGAGAGATCATAAATTCTTTAACACTATTCTCAAAATCAGAGGGCATCTTATTATAATTACCATAAGGATTATTGTAGGAATTTCCATAATTATTAGAGGAATTACTAGGGAACGGTTTAGGATTAAAGTTTCCTCTATAAGCATTGTTTCCAAAACTATTCCTACCAACAAAATTCACATCCATAGATTCATTATTATTCTCAATCAAAGTAGACAAAGGCATATCATTGGGATCAATAGGAGCACCCATAGTAGCAAACAATTTCATAAGTTCATCCATCTTTCCACTCAAAACATTAATTTCTTCTATAGCATGCACTTTTTTACTAGTAGATCTTTCGGTGTGCCATTGAGAAGTTAGCCATAATATTATCAAGGAGTTTTGTAGCTTCTCCTAAGGTGATTTCCATAAACGTGCCTCCTGCGGCCGAATCTATAAGATTTCTAGAAGCAAAATTCAATCCAGCGTAAAAAAATTGTATGATCATCTATAAATTCAAACCATGAGTAGGACAATTGTGAATTATCAATTTCATTATTTCCCAAGATTGGGCAACATGCTCATGATCAAGTTGTTTAAAATTCATAATATCGTTCCTAAGAGTGATGATCTTAGCGGGAGGAAAATACTTAGAGATAAAAGCATCTTTGCACTTGTTCCATGAATCAATACTATTCTTAGGCAAAGACGAAAACCAAACTTTAGCACGATTTCTAAGTGAAAATGGAAATAACTTCAATTTAACAATATCATTACCCGTATCTTTCTTCTTTTGCATCTCACACAAATCAACAAAGTTGTTTAGATGGGTAGCGGCATCTTCACTAGGAAGGTCAGCGAATTGATCTTTCATAACAAGATTCAGCAAAGCAGTATTGATTTCACAAGACTCAACATCATTAAGAGGAGCAATCGGAGTACTAAGGAAATCATTATTATTGGTATTGGAGAAATCGCACAATTTGGTATTATCTTGTGCCATCGCGACAAGTAATCCAACACACAAGCAAACAAAAAAGCAAACAAAAGAGAGAGGAGATTGGGAAAGAGAGGGCGAATAAAATGACAAGGGTGAAGTGGGGGAGAGGAAAACGAGAGGCAAATGGCAAATAATGTAAATGCGAGGGAGATGAGTTTGAGATGGGTACTTGATATGTCTTGACTTGAGCGAAGACCTCCCCGGAAATGGCGCCAAAAATCCTTCTTGCTATGTCTTGAGCTTGTGTTGGTTTTCCTTGAAGAGGAAAGGGTGATGCAGCAATAGTAGCGTAAGTATTTCCCTCAGTTTTTGAGAACCAAGGTATCAATCTAGTAGGAGGCTCCTCAAAAGTCCCACGCACCTACACAAACAAACAATAACTCGCAACCAACGCAATAAAGGGGTTGTCAATCCCTTCACGACCACTTGTAAAAGTGAGATCTGATAGAGATAGTATGATAAGATAAATATATTTTTGGTATTGTATAATATAGATAGGAAAAGTAAAGATGCAAATAAAAGTAGATTGAAAGCTTATATAATAAAAGATAGACCCGGTGCCATAGGTTTCAGTAGTGGCTTCTCTCAAGATAGCATAAGTATTACAGTGGGTGAACAAATTACTGTTGAGAAATTGATAGAAAAGCGAATAATTATGAGATTATCTAGGCATGATCATGTATATAGGCATCACGTCTGTGACAAGTAGACCGACTCCTGCCTGCATCTACTACTATTAGTCCACGCATCGACCGCTATCCAGCATGCATCTAGAGTATTAAGTTCATAAAGAACGGAGTAACGCATTAAGAAAGATGACATGATGTAGAGGGATAAACTCATGCAATATGATATAAACCCCATCTTTTTATCCTCGATGTCAACAATACAATACGTGCCTTGCTTCCCCTGCTGTCACTGGGAAAGGACACCGCAAGATTGAACCCAAAGCTAAGCACTTCTCCCATTGCAAGAAAGATCAATATAGTAGGCCAAACCAAACTGATAATTCGAAGAGACTTGCAAAGATAACTTAATAACACATAAAAGAATTCAGAGGAGATTCAAATATTTCTCATAGATAAACTTGATCATAAACCCACAATTCATTGGATCTCGACAAACACACCGCAAAAAGAGTTACATAGAATAGATCTCCAAGAAGATCAAGGAGAACATGGTATTGAGATCCAAAAAGAGAGAAGAAGCCATCTAGCTAATAACTATGGACCCGAAGGTCTGTGGTAAACTACTCACAACTCATCGGAGAGGCCTTGGAGATGATGTAGAGGCCCTCCATGATCGATTCCCCCTCCGGCGGAGCGCCGGCGAAGGCTCCAAGATGGGATCTCATGGTTACAGAAGGTTACGCGGTGGAATTAGGTTTTTGTTGGCTCCCCTGATGTTCTCGGGGTACGTGGGTATATATAGGAGGAAGAAGTAGGTTGGTGGATGCACGAGGGGCCCACAAGATAGAGGGCGCGCCCAATAGGGGGGCCTCCACCCTCGTGGCTTCCTCCATTGCTTCTTGACTTGCACTCCAAGTCCTCTGAATCACGTTTGTTCCAAAATCACGCTCCCGAAGGTGTCATTCCGTTTGGACTCCGTTTGATATTCCTTTTCTTCGAAACACTGAAATAGGCAAAAAAACAGCAATACGGGTTGGGCCTCTGGTTAGTAGGTTAGTCCCAAAAATGATATAAATTTGTAAAGTAAAGCCCAAAATCATCCAAAATGGGTAATATAATAGCATGGAACAATCAAAAATTATAGATACGTTGGAGACGTATCACAATACCATTTTTGTGCCCGTTTACTATTTGTTACCTTGCTGTTTTTGCTGTTTTTATTTATTCAGATTATACAAATATATTTCTACCATCCATATTACACTTTTATCACCATCTCTTCACCGAACTAGTGCACCTATACAATTTTCCATTGTAATGGGTGTGTTGGGGGCACAAGAGATTTCTTGTATTTGGTTGCAGGGTCGTTTGAGAGAGACCATCTTCATCCTACGCCTCTCATGGATTGATAAACCTTAGGTCATCCACTTGAGGGAAAATTGCGACTGTCCTACAAAACTCTGCGCTTGGAAGCCCAACACGTGTCTACAAGAATATAGTTGCATAGTAGACATCAGTCTCTCACCCGACACTGGGCCCAAGAGCATACAGCGAGGCTGACCACTTCGGTCAATCAACGGAGGAGGGGATGGAGGCCGACTTGAAAAGGGTGGATGCCATGGAGGAGGACAAAGAAGCTACCTCCCGTCTTCAACCTGAAGCTATGCTGGAGGAACTCAAGAGCTCAGCAATACCAAATTCGGTCATCCCTCCCAATGCTAGATTTCTTGAAAACTTGAAATAGAGTGTTGCCTTTTCCCCCTACAGCTGGGAAACATCCATGGGTGATCGGTGCTAGCCGTCACGGGTAAACTTTGTAGGGAAATACTGGATCTTAAGTAGCAAAATAATAAGCTCGAGGAGGAGAATCGCATCATAAGGGGCATCATCGCCAAGAATATCACATCACCACCTCCGAAGAAAGAGACCTAAATACATGGGTATGGGCACTCTCCTTGGCAACTGCAAGCTTGGGGGAGGTGTCCTGGTATTATATCACCATCACATCTTTACCTTTATCATTTTTCTTAGTCCGGTCCTTTGGGTTATATCTCAGTTTAGTAGAATAAAGTTTTAGTATATCTAGATTTGAGTTTTGCTTTGTGTTCCCTTATGTAATCGAGTCCAAATGTTATATAGTAAAGATTAGTTTGAGTTGAGGGCTTTGCTTTCTTGCTATGATCATGAGAAAAAAGAGAGAATAAAAAATAAAATAAAAAGGTTATATAATGATCTTATGGGAAGTGACGACTTCACATATAAGAAGTATGTCGCATGAAAATTGTTGGGAGTTGACAAACATATTTTTGGTCATTGTTGAAATTAATAGGAAGTAATAAAGAAAGAGAGGTCTCACATATAGATAGACTATCTTGGACATCTTTTGTGATTGTGAGCACTCATAAAAATATTATATTGATGTCTACTACACAACCTTCTTCTTGTAGACGTTGTTGGGCCTGCAAGTGCACAGGTTTGTAGGACAGTAGCAAATTTCCCTCAAGTGGATGACCTAAGGTTTATCAACCCGTAGGAGGCGTAGGAGGAAGATGGTCTCTCTCAAACAACCCTGCAACCAAATAACAAAAAGTCTCTTGTGTCCCCAACACACCCAATACAATGGTAAATTGTATAGGTGCACTAGTTCGGCGAAGAGATGAAGATACAAGTGCAAAATAGATAGTAGATATAGGTTTTTGTAATCTGAAATAATAAAAACAGCAAGGTAACAAGTCATAAAAGTGAGCGTAAACGGTATTGCAATGATAGGAAACAAGGCCTACGGTTCATACTTTCACTAGTGTAAGTTCTCTCAACAATAATAACATAGATAGAACATATGACAAGCCCTCAACATGCAACAAAGAGTCACTGCAAAGACACTAATAGCGGAGAACAAACGTAGAGATTATGGTCGGGTACGAAACCACCACAAAGCTATTCTTTCGGATCAATCTATAAAAGAGTTCGTACTACCAGAAGAGGCCTAAGGGCATCTCCAACGTCGACCCTCAAATCGCCCACATCCATCCGGATGGACCGCATGGTATGGATGTGTTAGCCATCCAACGCGGGCCGGTATCGGTCCACTCGGCGGTCCGGACCAGTTTTTTTGGCAAACTAGAACCAAATGCACGGGGGTTGCGGGAGTGGGGACAACAGACATGAAGGACTCCGACACCCCCGACCCACCCAAAAGACAAGCAGAGCCCGCATATTTGTAGTTGCCCATCCTGTTTCCGTGGCAAAATCCCCAATTCTTCCATCCCGCTGCTCTCCACAAACTCTCGCCCTTTTCACCCATTCTCTTCTTCCCTCCCACCACTATTGCCACTGCTACCGCATGGAATCGGAGGAGGGCCTGCCGGAGATGGAGGACGTGGTGGAGGTGCTAGAGGATCCGACCATCACGCTCACCCGGAAGATCAACTCGGCGACTTGGAAAAAGCATTGTGTCAAAGCAAAAACCGCAAAGAAGGAGACTCTCAAGAAGTAGCCTGCCAGCGGAGGGCGTGCCAGCGGGCGTGGTGGTGACAGACAAGGCGGAGGTCATGGTCGTGGTGCGCAGATGGTGTCACCGACCATACAGACGCCGCCATAGCCGTAGCATTACAAGGATCCGTACTTCTATGCCGCGAAGTGGCTGGGTAGGCAGTCCCCGACACCCGCCACCATGCCGTTCATCGTCGACGTCAATGCTGCGCTTCTGCTCTTCTCGGAGTGTTATTCGTCGTAGCTTATCCCGGCGCAGGCGACGGGCAGGGAGCAGATGGGTGCCCGCACCCCGTTCGAGTGTATGCCTAAAGCGGGGGAGCCGGCCTACGACGAGGACTGGAAGATGATGGACATCATTCATGACGGAAGCGGCGGCGACGACACTTTGAGTGTGGGGGAGGGTCGGATTGCCGGTCCGGCAGGCCAAAGAATCTCAATATTTTGCATGGAGTGATGGACGGATATTCTTGTCATTGGGCATTTAAAAATATAAGCATACTTTCTTCTTTTTGGATGTGACCGGGCATGTGAACCGGTGCTGGTGTGATCCGGCGCGCGCTATGGGTCCGATTTTTATTTTTATTTGAATTTGTCCTTTACTAGCGGACATATACTGGATAGCATTGGATGGCGCCCTTCATCGTCAGTGTCCACAGAATGGTTTTCTTATCTGCTGACGGATGACGGAGCAAATTTGCAGTCAGTGTTGAAGATGCTCTAAGGCTTGAAAGGTCAAAGTGAGAAAACAGAAACCAAAACAAACTCCACACAGTTTACGTCCGCACCATCGGGGCAAAATTTCATGTTTTGACCCTTTTGTGGTATAAATTTAGGATCTGGCCCTGGTTGCAAAAAAATTCGGGATTTGACCCTTTTTCTTACCGCCAGGGGCTCTGGCGGTAGGGTTATACAGCCTACCAACAGGGCCCCTGGCGGTAGGGTACTAGTCCACGTCAGCACACGGAAGCAGCCGCTGTCCCCCTCCGTCACACCCTACCGCCAGGGCACCTGGCAGTAGCCTGTCTAACCCTACCGCCAGGACCCCTGGCGGTAGGGTCCGGGGCAGTTATTTTGCCCGAGACCCCGCGCCCCTGCCCATCTCCCCACCCCTCCCCCTTCCCCCCCATCGGCAGTTCCTTCCTTTTTCTCCCCCAAGTCGCCCCTCTCTCCCTCTCTCATCTCCTCCACTCCCCCCTCGGATCTTCACCGATTCTTTACCGTTTTGGCGGATCGAGATGGCCCTGAAGAGAGAATCGTAAGCTCCTCCGATCCCTTCAATTAGTTTTTGCAAACTTGCTTCCGATTCGACGCATTATTTGCTTGAAATCCCTCATATTTTTGAACTTAGATTGGAATTTTTTTTGGCCTAAGATTGTTTTAGCTTGATTCTAATTCTAGTTCTTAGTTCTTTAGTAAGTAGTGGTATTGAATATGAACTCTAATCAATAGTTCATATGTTAGTGTGAAGATGAACCCTAGTTCATAATTTTTTTGTTAAAAAAATTATGATGTAATGCATGTGGGAGGACTTGATTGTAGTTTGATGATGCATGTTGATATGATGATATGAAGATGTTGGAGGATTTTTTTGTTTACAAATATGATGATATGATGCATGTTGGAGGATTTTTTTGTTTAAAAATATGATGATATGATGCATGTTGGAGTGATGATGCATGTTGATATGATGATATGAATATGTTGTTTGGAGATAATACATTGAATATTAATGTTGGAGGATTTTTTTGGTGATATGATGCATGTTGGATATGATATGATTTTGATATCATATGATGCATGTTGGATATGATATGATTTTAATATGATTTTTTTGATATGATATGATTTTCATATGATGCATGTTTATGTATGCTTATGCTTATGATGTTTTTCTTTATGAAATTTTATTAAGGCGGCCACCTCTTGCGGACAACATCGGCCCATGGTACTCCATGCTGGACTGGGCATTCGACAAGGGTCATCGTGCCTGTTTCATAGAGAATGGAGAGGTAAGTGATATGAATGAAATTTTGATCAAAGTTTTTGGATTGATGAAAATAATTTCCTACCTTTTGGTGTTCACTTTTTGACAGATGCTCCAGCCACTGCGCATGAGGGGTCACGGGGTTCATGGGCATATGGACTACGATGAGCGCTACGCGCCGTTCTTCAAGAGAGCCCGACTGTTGGGTTTCGTGTTGCAGTTCAAGCGTCAGCCGCCGACGCTTGTCCACGCAGCTCTGACAGCTCTGATTGACCGGTGGCGACCGGAGACCCATTCTTTCCATCTCCCATGCGGGGAGATGACGGTGACCCTCGAGGATTGGTCAATGATTACTGCCATGACGCTCGAGGGTCATGCACTGACCGGGCGAGTGGAGAGGACCAACTAGCAGGAGAGGGTTACCATCCTCATCGGCGGCTACCCCAAGGCTAAGGGTAACCGTACATCCGGTGTGCCGTTGTCCAGGCTCTCGGAGCACCGGAAGACATGCCCCGAAGACGCCGATGAGACGACTGTGGAGTGGTACACGAGGGCCTACCTATGGTGTCTTCTCAGGGAGGTCGTGTTTCCAGACGCATCCGGGAACTCAGCCAACTGGTCGTATATGTTCTTCCTAGCCAACTGGGATGCAGGGTATAGTTGGGGGACCGCATCTCTCGCCTACCTATACCGTTCGGTAAGAGAGTATCTAATTACCTACCTACGAAAGTATGTCCATGATATTTTGTTATATCTGATCCTCATTTGATTTTTTGCAGCTTGACGACGCAAAGCAGAGGACGGGAGACAAGTCCAATATGGGTGGCTTTGTCTAGGCCTTCTCCATTTGGATGTGGGAGCGGCTGCCGGTGGGGCGTCCTGAGAAGCTGCCAAGACGCCCATGGGGTGCCTATAGCGAAGACGGCAACGAGGGTCGACACCCCACCTTAGCTTATGAGTGGGACGTTGTCAAACTCTACACGGGCCTAAACAAGACTTCGTACAAGACCTACAACAACGAGTTGGATGCTTTGACGCATTGGCAGGTATATGAACTCGCTAAACACATTTCTCTTTGATTCCACTTTTGACCGAGAGTGGCAATTTACCAACGTATATGTAATAGGTAAACTGGTGGCCGTATCATGACCGAGAGTGGGACTTTGATCTGAACGTGATGTGCGATGAGGACCGTGGTCTCTGGCGGTGCATCGTGCCCATGATCTGGGTGTACGCCGTCGAGTGGCACTTGCCACAACACGTGGCCACGCAGTTTGGGATTTTTCAACATACCCCACCGGGTCAGCCGATCGATACCGGCGGCCACACGCTCCACTTGTGAGTGCCCGCGCTTGTTCTTCATGCCCATGAATTCATTGTGTTCGACTTTGTTATGATGTTTCTTGTTGCTAATGCCTTGCAGGATGAGCCGACAGAAGAATCAGTCGATCACAGACTGGGGAGAGCAGCATAAAAATCATGTGACGGAGTGGAACCAACGGAGGTACCGGAAAGACAGGGAGAGGAAGGTGACTGACTGGGATGCTTACCTGGAGCGACACATGAATTGGTACGATGATGGCCAGAAGCACCGTCTTCGTCTCAGGCCTCGGTGGACGGCGGAATACATCGCGGAGCTGGAGAGGGATGACCCCGAGGAAGAGGCCTACCAGACCGGCATCAGAGACATGCACAGTGGATTTAGGGAGTTTGCACCCCTCATCAACAGAGTGGTAAGTTTGAACCGAGGTTGTATTAAAATTATTGTATTCGTCATCGTGACTGACTTATGCCGTTGCAGTCTGGTGAGCTGAACAGATGCATCTTTGAAGCCTCAGATGCACTAGGTGATGTCCCCGGGAGCGTACAATCTGAGAACAAAATGAGGGGGACGATGAAGGTAAAGTTTCAGCCTCCTCGGAACAGATGCATCTTGTTCACTTGCAATCATAAACGTGATACTTATTATGCTCTTGTTTCATTGTGAGTGCAGAAGTTCGTGAAGCGTTGTCGCAACCTGGTAGGCCTGCTTGGGTGTGCTGGAGCTGGATCGGTTGAAGCTTATCAGCCTGTAGCCACATAGGGTCACATCGCCTCATCAAGCCATGCTCCCTCGTCGTCTAGGTTGGTTGAGGAGGAGTAAGAGGAGGAGGAGGAGGCCACTCATGAAGAAAAGGAGGAGGAGGATGAGATCAACGGGGAGGAGGAGTACGATGAAGATTATGGACCTCCAACAACTCAATCATCTCAAGCACTCAGCTGTCGCCGAAGATGAATCCCAAGAAGAAGGATTGGCTGAGTCCGGACCCTTTCCAGAGACCGGTTACTCGACGGCCCAAGAAGAAGAATGAAGAGCTTCGTTCAAAGAGTAACGAGGACCGTACCTCCAAGAGGGGAAGGAGCAACTGATTATGCTCTTCGATAGTTTGTTATTTGGTTAAACTTCGTTTGGTTGAACTTGTCTAGGGGTTGTGAAACTATGTGGAACTATGTGTTTGCTATTTGTGGATCTTTGTGTTTGCTATTTGTGAAACTATGTGGAACTCCATTTACTAATTAGTTGAAGTTCATTTGAAAAGTTCTTTCAAGTTTTGTTAATGTGTATGGGATGTCCAAGTTTACTAATTGTTTAAGATCTCTGATATTACTGTCATATTTTTGAAACTTGCTGTGATATTGTTTAAGATCTCTAATATTATTGTCATATTTGTGAAACTTGCTGTGACATTGTTTTTGAAAAGAAGCAAGCAAATGAGCTCGAAACAATAAAACACAGGACCCTACCGCCAGGGACTCTGGCGGTAGGATCACACAGCCTACCGCCAACCCTCCTGGCGGTAGGGTGAACCTACCGCCAGGGCCTTCTCATTTTTTGTTACAGTAGGTTTGCACTGCAAAACCCAGCCACACCCTACCGCCAGGGCGTCTGGCGGTAGGTTTAGACAGCCTACCGCCAGGGGATCTGGCGGTAGGGTGCTTATCCATGTCAGCTCCGGCAAACGGCTGCCATCCCCCTTCGTCGCACCCTACCGCCAGGGACCCAGGCGGTAGGCTGTCTAACCCTACCACCAGATCCTCTGGCGGTAGCAAAAGGGTCAAATCCCGAATTTTTTACCAATCGGGGTTAGATCCTGAATTTGTATTGCAAAAGGGTCAAAACACGAAATTTAGCCCACCATCGGCACTTTCTTTACAAAGGTCTTGTGTCTCATGGTAGTCTGTTCTAGCCATGATGACTGCTTCGAACCAGGCACAGTTGGTCCACGAGACTAACACTTCACTAGGAGCTTGTAAGAACAATTATATGATTTGTACGCATAGTTCAACTCATTTTGCACACAGGCTACAAAATAGGTTGATCGTGTCACAGCTGAACAACCACAAAGCGATCTTTAATTAACCCACACAGGTTAATAACAATTCTTCACCATCATATTAGTCTTACTTCATGAGTACCAGCGTGACCAAATCCACGGACCAAGTCAGGTATACTTGTAAGCTGTCCATTGCTTCTTCTCACTTGATACGCCGAGTGCCGTATCCATGTTTAGTCATATCTAAATCAAGACGCCGCCGCCTCAATAGACGAGCGATGGCCTCCCTCATCATGCTCGTCTCTTGGACTATTTGGAACGAGAGAAATGCGTAGGTGTTTCGCAACAAGAGTGCGCCGCCGCCTATCCTGCTCCAAAATATCGTGCTCGAGGCAAAACTATGGGTTACGGCAGGTGCTAAGAAACTAGGGTGTATTGTTGTACGAGAGTAATTGCCATGTCGTTTTGTAAGGGCGCTTGTAAAAACTCTAAACTCTATTCTCCTCTTATTTAATGGATGGGGCAAATCTTTTGCCTCCGTTTCGAAAAAAAAATCTAAATCAAGACCGAGTTGTCACCACTCGCCAGACAGTATCAACTTAATTACCACAACTAATTTAGTGGCAGAGCTGCAGTTCTGGAGCATATACAACATCCATCGACTGCGGTAGAGTTTACTTGGGAATTATATTCTGTGTGCAAAATTTTGTTAATTTCCCGCGAGGAGCATGATGCAAATATTCTTTGTGCTCCCTTTTTCCCACCATCTGTCACCGGAGAATAAACATCTCACATGGCGCCATAGATACTCTCTCACCCGTCCTCATTATTCCTTAATCGCTCATGTCTCTCTAACTAAAACGGATCACAGACCCTTAGAAGTTAGTATATTAAACATATGTTCTATCGATTGGTTGATAGGATGAGCAGCAAATGAACACTTGGCCGGTTGATGTAATATAATAAGCCTCCTCTGAATCTTTTCTGGTGCAGTCGTCTACTGCAGTACTTGGACAATAGATAGAATACAGAGCAAATGGGGCACACGATACACATCATCCATTACGACTGGATCCAACAAGACAGTTGCCAATAGGCCTCCCAACACCCCAAGCATGTGCACATTATACAAAAGCCAGGTACCACTAGTCTGAACTCGCATACAGATTATATTAGCGTGTTTGATTAATTAATCGTGGCTTTTTAATCTTTGAGTTGGTAGGGTGGCAAGATTTCAACTCAGCTGCGCATCGCCTCCATTCCTTTTCCTTCTTTCTTTTAGAGTCTCCTTTATTTATTGTAATATGCAAAATCGTTTGCTTCTCTATTTAAGGCAAAGATTCATGCGGTGGCAGTTTGGAAGGTTTCCGTCCAACTGCACCGACTAAATCCATGGAGAGATTCGAGATTACACCCCTTCGATCTTCTCCGCCAGTCAAAGGAACACAATCCCATGACAGGTCCCCAAAAGTTTCTGTACATCCAACGGATTCTCTAGATTATTAAGAGCCTATATATGGATACGGACAAATCTTTTCTAGAACCAGTCGGCGCAATTATCTAGTCAATTGTGCTCGGTTACTAATCGTTTAACCTCCTTTTATGGATCCATGAACATCCATTTTGCAAAGGAGTAACTCGTGCAGAAATGACACGAATTCCTTACCCACATAAGGTTAAAAATGCGCCACATATGTCCAGCGAAAAATCTTATTCTAGATAGGGTATGTAATATCACGGGTTTCGAGTTTTGAAAACTTATAAAAAATTCGCAAATGTGGCATCCGAGAAAAAAATTTGTCATCAAGTTTTCATACAATAATGTAACAGCATCTCCAACGCTGACTTCCAAATCGAACACCGTATCCGTCCATGGACATGCGGGAGTCTAACGCCCGGATAATTAAGCTATAGTAATCCCAAATTAATGATACCACGCCACCACGGTTACTGTTGATAAACTCGCGTTGATTCAAACCCCGTTCAAATTCAAATTTTAAGATCAAGTCAAACTATAAAAGTTTTCAAACTTTAAAAATAATATGTTCAAAGTGTGGAAAATACTCCATAACTAATTATGATGTTGAACCAACATTTTCATAAAGTGTTTAAAGGCCCTAAACTAATTAAAACAATGGCTAAAACAATACTTTAAATGCTTTTTAAATTACAAAAAAATTAAACTCTTTTATTTTGGTGCCAAAATTAAATGTGGCCGTGGCCTACTTATAAATACTAACTTAGGGGCTAGTGTTATATTTTACAAAACTAAAAATAAAATAAAACTAAATAGAAAGAGAAGCTATAAAAAAAGGAAAAGGGTAAAAGAAGAATAGCCCCCTCCCCCCGGGCCTCGGCCCACTTCAGCCAGCTAGCCCACCTAACCCCCCCAACCCCAGTGGTCACCTCCTGCTCCCGGACGGGTCTCAACAGGCGACGCCCACGGACCACCTCATCGGCGTCAGCGGGTGGGATAAGGCCAAGCCCCACCCCGCGGTGCCTCGCTACCCTCGTCTACCCTATCCACTTGCCCCTTGGCTCCCCCATTCCTCCTTTCTCTCCCTCCCCTCGCCCGAGCGCCATCGCCGTCGCCCCACCTCGCACCACCTGTTGGGGAACGTAGTAATTTAAAAAAATTCCAACGCACACGCAGGATCATGGTGATGCATAGCAACAAGAGGGGAGAGTGTTGTCCACGTACCCTCGTAGACCATAAGCGGAAGCGTTATGACAACGCGGTTGATGTAGTCGTACGTCTTCACAATCGACCGATCCTAGTACCGAACGTACGGCACCTCCGCGATCTGCACACGTTCAGCTCAGTGACGTCCCACGAACTCACGATCCAGCAGAGTGTCGAGGGAGAGCTTCGTCACCACGACGGCGTGATGACGGAGATGATGAAGCTACCGGCGCAAGGCTTCGCCTAAGCACTGCAACGATATGACCGAGGTGAAATATGGTGGATGGGGGCAACGCACACGGCTTGGAACAATCAACTTGTGTGTTCTAGGGTGCCCCTCTGCCCCCGTATATAAAGGAGCAAGGGGAAGGCCAGCCGGCCTTGGGGCGTGCCAAGGAGAGGGGGGAGTCCTCCTCCTAGTGGGAGTAGGACTCCCCTTTCCCAGTCCAACTAGGAAGGAGGAAGCGGGAAGGAAGGAGAGGGAGAGAGGGAGGAAAGAGGGGGCGCCACCCCCTCCTTGTCCAATTCGGACTCCCAGGGGGGGTGCGTAGCCAGCCCTAGGCCCTCTCCTCTCTCTCCCACAAGGCCCATGTTGGCCCATTAATTCCCCGAGGGTTCTGTTAACCCCCCCGGCACTCTGATAAATATCCGGTGACCCCCGGAACTCATCCGGTGTCTGAATATAGTCGTCCAATATATCAATATTTATGTCTCGACCATTTCGAGACTCTTCGTAATGGCCGTGATCACATCCGGGACTCCGAAATATCTTCGGTACATCAAAACACATAAACTCATAATACCGATCGTCACCGAACGTTAAGCGTGCGAACCCCACGGGTTCGAGAACTATGTAGACATGACCGAGACATGTCTCCGGTCAATAACCAATAACGGAACCTGGATGCTCATATTGGCTCCTACATATTCTACGAAGATCTTTATTGGTCAAACCGCATAACAACATACGTAGTTCCCTTTGTCATTGGTATGTTACTTGCCCGAGATTCGATCGTCGGTATCTCAATACTTAGTTCAATCTCGTTACCGGCACGACGCTTTTCTTAGAACTGCATGAACTGACAGCTCCACCGTTCAATATAAATACGTATCCGGTTTGTGACTTAGAGTCATCTGGATCAGTGTCAAAGCTTGCATCCATGTAACCATTTACGATGAGCTCTTTGTCACCTCCATAAAATCCTTAGTCATTTTCAGGTATTTTAGGATGTTCTTGACCGCTGTCCAGTGATCCACTCCTGGATTACTTTGGTACCTCCCTGCTAAACTAATAGCAAGGCACACATCAGGTCTGGTACACACCATTGCATACATGATTGAGCCTATGGCTGAAGCATAGGGAACACCTTTCATTTTCTCTCTATCTTCTGCAGTGGTCGGGCATTGAGTCTGACTCAACTCCACACCTTGTAACACAGGCAAGAACCATTTCTTTGCTTGATCCATTTTGAACTTCTTCAAAACTTTATCAAGGTATGTGCTTTGTGAAAGTCCAATTAAGCGTCTTGATCTATCTTTATAGATCTTGATGCCCAATATATAAGCAGCTTCACCGAGGTCTTTTATTGAAAAACTCTTATTCAAGTATCCTTTTATGCTTTCCAGAAATTCTATATCATTTCCAATCAACAATATGTCATCCACATATAATATTAGAAATGCTACAGAGCTCCCACTCACTTTTTTGTAAATACAGGCTTCTCCAAAAGTCTGTGTAAAACCATATGCTTTGATCACACTATCAAAACATTTATTCCAACTCCGAGATGCTTGCACCAGTCCATAAATGGATCGCTGGAGTTTGCACACTTTGTTAGCATCCTTTGGATCGATAAAACCTTCAGGTTGCATCATATACAACTCCTCTTCCAGAAATCCATTCAGGAATGCAGCCTTTACATCCATTTGCCAAATTTCATAATCATAAAATGCGGCAATTGCTAACATGATTCAGACGGACTTAAGCATCGCTACGGGTGAGAAGGTCTCATCGTAGTCAACTCCTTGAACTTGTCGAAAACCTTTCGCAACAAGTCGAGCTTTGATGATAGTAATATTACCGTCAGCGTCAGTCTTCTTCTTGAAGATCCATTTATTCTCGATGGCTTGCCGATCGTCGGGCAAGTCAACCAAAGTCCACACTTTGTTCTCATACATGGATCCCATCTCAGATTTCATGTCATCAAGCCATTTTGCGGAATCTGGGCTCATCATCGCTTCCTCATAGTTTGTAGGTTCGTCATGGTCAAGTAACATGACCTCCAGAACAGGATTACCATACCACTCTGGTGCGGATCTTACTCTGGTTGACCTATGAGGTTCGGTAGTAACTTGATCTGAAGTTACATGATCATCATCATTAGCTTCCTCACTAATTGGTGTAGGAGTCACATGAACAGATTTCTGTGATGAACTACTTTCCAATAAGGGAGCAGGTACAGTTACCTCATCAAGTTCTACTTTCCTCCCACTCGCTTCTTTCGAGAGAAACTCCTTCTCTAGAAAGGATCCATTTTTTAGCAACGAATGTCTTGCCTTTGGATCTGTGATAGAAGATGTACCAATAGTATCCTTTGGGTATCCTATGAAGACACATTTCTCCGATTTGGGTTCGAGTTTATCAGGTTGAAGCTTTTTCACATAAGCATTGCAGCCCCAAACTTTAAGAAATGACAACTTTGGTTTCTTGCCAAACCACAGTTCATAAGGTGTCGTCTCAACGGATGTATATGGTGCCCTATTTAACGTGAATGCAACCGTCTCTAAAGCATAACCCCAAAACGATAGCGGTAAATCAGTAAGAGACATCATAGATCACACCATATCTAGTAAAGTACGATTACAACATTCGGACACACCATTACATTGTGGTGTTCCGGGTGGCGTGAGTTGTGAAACTATTCCACATTGTTTCAAATGAAGACCAAACTTGTAACTCAACTATTCTCCTCCACGATCAGATCGTAGAAACTTTATTTTCTTGTTATGATGATTTTCCACTTCACTCTAAAATTCTTTGAACTTTTCAAATGTTTCAGACTTATGTTTCATCAAGTAGATATACCCATATCTGCTCAAATCACCTGTGAAGGTGAGAAAATAACGATACCCGCTGCGAGCCTCAACATTCATCGGACCACATATATCAGTATGTATGATTTCCAATAAATCTGTTGCTCGCTCCATTGTTTCAAAGAATGGTGTTTTAGTCATCTTGCTCATGAGACATGGTTCGCAAGTACCAAGTGATTCATAATCATGTGATTTCAAAATTCCATCAGAATGGAGTTTCTTCATGTGCTTTACACCAATATGACCTAAACAACAGTGCCACAAATAAGTTGCACTATCATTATCAACTCTGCATCTTTTGGCTTCAATATTATGAATATGTGTATCACTACTATCGAGATTCAACATAAATAGACCACTCTTCAAGGGTGCATGACCATAAAAGATATTACCCATATAAATAGAACAACCTTTATTCTCTGATTTAAATAAATAACTGTCTCCCATCAAACAAGATCCAGATATAATGTTCATGCTCAACGCTGGCACCAAATAACAATTATTCAGGTCTAAAACTAATCCCGAAGGTAGATGTAGAGGTAGCGTGCCGACCATGATCACCTCAACTTTGGAACCATTTCCCACGCACATCGTCACCTTGTCCTTAGCCAATCTTTGCTTAATCCATAGTCCCTGTTTCAAGTTGCAAATATTAGCAATAGAACCAGTATCAAATACCCAGGTGCTACTGCGAGCATTAGTAAGGTACACATCAATAACATGTATATCACATATACCTTTGTTCACCTTGCCATCCTTCTTATTCGCCAAATACTTGGGGCAGTTCCGCTTCTAGTAACCAGTCCCTTTGCAGTAGAAGCACTCAGTCTCAGGCTTAGGTCCAGACTTGGGCTTCTTCACTTGAGCAGCCACTTGCTTGCCGTTCTTCTTGAAGTTCCCCTTCTTCCCTTTACCCTTTTTCTTGAAACTGGTGGTCTTGTTCACCATCAACACTTGATGCTCCTTCTTGATTTCTACCTCCGCAGCCTTTAGCATACAAAGAGCTCGGGAATTGTCTTATCCATCCCTTGCATATTATAGTTCATCACGAAGCTCTTGTAGCTTGGTAGCAGTGATTGAAGAATTCTGTCAATGACACGATCATCAGGAAGATTAACTCCCAGTTGAATCAAGTGACTGTTATACCCAGACATTTTGGGTATATGCTCACTGACAAAACTATTCTCCTCCATCTTTAAGCTGTAGAACTTATTGGAGACTTCATATCTCTCAATCCGGGCATTTGCTTGAAATATTAACTTCAACTCCTTGAACATCTCATATGCTCCATGACGTTCAAAACGTCGTTGAATTCCCGGTTCTAAGCCGTAAAGCATGGCACAATGAACTATCGAGTAGTCATCAGCTTTGCTCTGCCAGCCGTTTATAACATCTGGCGTTGCTCCTGCAGCTGGTTTGGCACCTAGCGGTGCTTCTAGGACGTAATTCTTCTGTGCAGCAATGAGGATAATCCTCAAGTTACGGACCCAGTTCGTGTAGTTGTTACCATCATCTTTCAACTTAAGTTTCTCTAGGAACGCATCAAAATTCAACGGAACAACAACACAGGCCATCTATCTACAACAACATAGACATGCAAAATACTATCAGGTACTAAGTTCATCATAAATTAAAGTTCAATTAATCAAATTACTTAAGAACTCCCACTTAGATAGACATCCCTCTAATCATCTAAGTGATCATGTGTTCCAAATCAACTAAACCATGTCCGATCATCACGTGAGATGGAGTAGTTTTCAATGGTGAACATCACTATGTTGATCATATCTACTATATGATTCACGCCGACCTTCGGTCTCAAAGTGTTTCGAGGCCATATCGCATATGCTAGGCTCGTCAAGTTTAACCCGAGTATTCTGCGTGTGCAAAACTGGCATGCACCCATTGTATGTGAACGTAGAGCTTATCACACCCGATCATCACGTGGTGTCTCGGCACGACGAACTTTCGCAACGGTGCATACTCAGGGAGAGCACTTATACCTTGAAATTTAGTGAGATATCATCTTATAATGCTACCGTCGAACTAAGCAAAATAAGATGCATAAAGGATAAACATCACATGCCATCAATACAAGTGATATGATATGGCCATCATCATCTTCTGCCTTTGATCTCCATCTCCAAAGCACTGTCATGATCACCATCGTCACCGGTGCGATACCTTGATCCCCATCGTAGCATCATTGTCGTCTTGCCAACCATTGCTTCTACGACTATCGCTACCACTTAGTGATAAAGTAAAGCAATTACATGGCAATTGCATTTCATACAATAAAGCGACAGCCATATGGCTCCTGCCAGTTGCCGATAACTTTGTTACAAAACATGATCATCTCATACAATAAAATTTAGCATCATGTCTTGAATATATCACATCACAACATGCCCTGCAAAAACATGTTAGATGTCCTCTACTTTGTTGTTGCAAGTTTTACATGGCTGCTACGGGCTGAGCAAGAACCGTTCTTACCTATGCATCAAAACCACAAAGATATTTCGTCAAGTATGTGTTTTTTTAACCTTCAACAAGGACCAGGCGTAGCCACTCTCGATTCAACTAAAGTTTGAGAAACAGACACCCGCCAGCCACATGTGTGCGAAGCACGTCGGTAGAACCAGTCTCGCATAAGCGTACGCGTAATGTCGGTCCAGGCCGCTTCATCCAACAATACCGCCGGATCAAAGTATGACATGCTGGTAAGAAGTATGACTAGTATCGCCCACAACTCACTTGTGTTCTACTCGTGCATATAGAATCTACGCCTAAACCTGGCTCGGATGCCACTGTTGGGGAACGTAGTAATTTAAAAAATCCTACACACACGCAGGATCATGCTGATGCATAGCAATGAGAGGGGAGAGTGTTGTCCATGTACCCTCATAGACCGCAAGTGGAAGCGTTATGACAATGCGGTTGATGTAGTCGTACGTCTTCACAATCGACCGATCCTAGTACCGAACGTACGACACCTTCGCGATCTGCACACGTTCAACTCGGTGACGTCCCACGAGCTCACGATCCAGCAGAGTGTCGAGGGAAAGCTTCGTCAAACGACGGCGTGATGACCGTGATGATGAAGCTACCAGCGCAAGACTTTGCCTAAGCACTGCAATGATATGACCGAGGTGGAATATGGTGGAGGGGAGCACCGCACACGGCTTGGAACAATCAACTTCTGTGTTCTAGGATGCCCCCCTGCCCCCGTATATAAAGGAGCAAGGGGGGAGGTCGGCCGGCCTTGGGGCGCGCCAAGGAGAGGGGGGAGTCCTCCTCCTAGTGGGAGTAGGACTGCCCTTTCCTAGTCCAACTAGGAAGGAGGAAGGGGGGAGGAAGGAGAGGGAGAGAGGGAGGAAAGAGGGGGCGCCGCCCCCCTCCTTGTCCAATTCGGACTCCCAGGGGGGGCGGCCAGCCCTAGGCCCTCTACTCTCTCTCCCACAAGGCCCATGTTGGCCCATTAGTTTCCCTGGGGGTTCCGTTAACCACCGGCACTCTGATAAATATCCGGTGACACCCGGAACTCATCTGGCGTCCGAATATAGTCTTCCAATATATCAATCTTTATGTCTCGACCATTTCGAGACTCCTCGTCATGTCCGTGATCACATCCGGGACTCCGAACTATCTTCGGTACATCAAAACACATAAACTCATAATACTGATCGTCACGGAACATTAAATGCGGACCCCACGGGTTCGAGAACTATGTAGACATGACCGAGACATGTCTCTAGTCAATAACCAATAGCGGAACCTGGATGCTCATATTGTCTCCTACATATTCTATGAAGATCTTTATCGGTCAAACCGCATAACAACATACGTTGTTCCCTTTGTCATCGGTATGTTACTTGCCCGAGATTCGATCGTCAGTATCTCAATACCTAGTTCAATCTCGTTACCGACAAGTCTCTTTACTCGTTCCGTAATGCATCATCCCACAACTAAGTCATTAGTCACATTGCTTGCAAGGCTTATAGTGATGTGCATTACCGAGAGGGTCCAGAGATACCTCTCCGACAATCGGAGTGACAAATCCTAATCTTGATCTATGCCAACTCAACAAGTACCATCGGAGACACCTGTAGAGCACCTTTATAATCACGTAGTTACGTTGTGACCTTTGGTAGCACACAAAGTGTTCCTCCGGTATTCGGGAGTTGCATAATTTCATAGTCATAGGAACATGTATAAGTCAGAAGAAAGCAATAGCAATATACTAAACGATCAAATGCTAAGCTAACGGACTGGGTCAAGTCAATCACATCATTCTCTAATGATGTGATCCCGTTAATCAAATGACAACTCATGTCTATGGCCAGGAAACTTAACCATCTTTGATTCAACGAGCTAGTCAAGTAGAGGCATACTAGTGACACTCTGTTTGTCTATGTATTCACACATGTACTAAGTTTCCAGTTAATACAATTCTAGCATGAATAATAAATATTTATCATGATATAAGGAAATATAAATAACAACTTTATTATTGTCTCTAGGGCATATTTCCTTCACCACCGCGGCGAGCGCCGCCCCTTCTCCCCTCCGACGTGTCCTTCCGCTTCGCCAGCTTCAGCTGCAACTTCTCCAACCACACGCTCGAGCCAGACGCCCCCGCGATGCCATCCCCGCCACCGGCTTCCTCTTTGGATGCAGACTCCGACAACGATTTGCTCCGGCAAGCTCTTCCTCGAGCCCACTCTAGCACCTCTGCAGGGACGCTGTGAGCACGGCTCCCCCTCTCTCTCCCTTGCTCCTTCGCTACGCCGTAGCTCGCTCTCCGCCATTACCGAAACGCCGCTCCCGCTGCAGCGTGCCACGCCTGTGTCTGTGTGGCCAAATGTCGCCACGCCCGTGCCCTCAAGACGCACCCGCCGCTGCAGTAACCTCGCCCGTGGCCGCCGCTGCCCCCTTGCCTTGTTGCCGCTGCTGTTTTTGCTCAAGGCGCCCCACCACTCATGGCTGAACCTGCCTTCGGCCACCGCCACGTCGCGCCCACTCCAGCCCGCCTCCTCTGCCCACTGCTGCTCGCCGCCACCCGCGCCCGTGGCACGCCCCGTCGTGCCCCTGCCCCCGCCTCGGCTTGCTACTGCACATCACTATCGCCGCCACTCCGGCCAGCCCCCGCACCCGCTCCTGCCTCAGATCGAAGACGTCGCCCCTTGCACCTATAGGTGCTCACAGCGGTCCAAACGGCCCCCGATGGCCGTTTTTCGATTGAGGCCGAGCCGCGCCGCCGCTTTTTTGGCTCGCCGCTGGCGCGCCACCACCCAGGCCGGCGTGGCCAGCACTGGGCCAGCCACTGGTCATCGATCGTGGGCCCCGGGGGCTGGCGCTGATGACCCGATCGCCATGTTGATCGGACCGCCCATACAGCTGATAGATGAGGCCGCTCCTGCTAATTAACGAAGTTACTTAAACCAACTTAATTAACCTAATCTGACACTGACATGTGGGGGCCATTCGCTAATTAACCTATGATTAGTTTAGTTTAACTCTGTTTAACCCACATAGTATGACAGGTGGGTCCCAGGCGTTAGTTTGACCAGTCAACTGGCTGGTTGATTGCTGACGCCAGGATGACGTCGTGCTGATGCAGTATTTTCTTTTTAATTAATAATAATTCCAAAAATTGTTTAAAACTTTAGAAATTCATAGAAAATAATCTGTAGTTCGGATGAAAATATTTTGTACATGAAAGCTGGTCAGAAAAATATGACGGATCGGAATACATGGTTCGTTCATCTGTCACATGCCCCTAGCATAGTGAACACGCAACTGTCTCCCTTCGTTTCATCTGTCTGAAAATGCAAACTTCGGGAAAACATTTCTGATGTTCCCCCTTCGCCGGTTTTGTGTAGCCCTGCATTAGAACACCCCTAGCACCGGTTATCGCCGTGTCGTGCTTAGTGTTTCTCTTGTGTGCTTTCTATTTACTGTTTCTTCCCCTCTTCTCTCCGGTAGACCCCGAGACCGCTTCTGATGCCACTGTGATTGACTGCATCACTGATCGGCCTGCAGACCACGAACTGTTGCTGGACCGCACTGGATGGCAAAACACAAATCACATTTAAGTAGCTTAGTTCGGATGGTTTGAGAGGCGATGTTGGAGATGCCCTGAAGCATCCGTTCACAAATATATGGACTACTTTCCTTTTCCATTTTGTAAAAGGGAAATTTCTTTTAAAAAAACAACAAGTTACTATATACTAGTAATAATGTTACTATGGCCATACCTCAAAGTATTATACGATGAGCGGGCTCTGAGCTAGTGGCGCTCGCCGCACCGCTGTGTGCCGCCCCGGGCACGGCATCCACCTACCGGCCTTCGCTCCCTACCACCGTGTGCCACCCGGGCACGGAGTCCACCTTTTGCCGCATCTGCTAGGAGGCATGGGCTCATCGCGATCTACTCATTGCATTGCACCACCCGGCTCGGCCCACCCCGAGCCCCGCCGTGCTGCTTGAGGTCTAGCTTAGGATCAACGTTCTTCGTCCTCCGCTCTCCATGGGCTCTCAGGTCAGTTCTCTGTAGTGCTTGTTTTGGACTACAGCCCTTCCTTGATGCATACTTGCCGATCAGGCATTGTCGTTCCCTTTGAGGTCTAGTTAGGGTTTCTGGGCTCTGGGCTTCCGGCTTGTTCCATGGATGGATCTTGGTTTGAGGACGCCATGTTGTCCAAGTATGGATGTGGCAATGTTTCAGTCGTTGCTGGCCGTAGCCGGCCGGCCGGCCTTCTCGCCGTCGTCCTCAACGACGGTGTTGTTTTCTCCCCTGCTGTGTTTGCTTCCCTCCCGGTTTCCTGGTTTGGGGGCTGTGCTAGTGGCTTCCGAGTCCAACCGTGTTAAAGGGGCTCCTGTCGATTCCAGGTGGCTCATGAGTGCATTGCTAAGGAGATCGTGCTCCGTGATCCATGGCGGTCTGGCTTTATCGCTGTTGCCATGTCTTTTTCTGCTCTGGACTCTTCTCTCTGTCGCGAGCCGCCTCATGCATGGGTGCATGCACGTCAACTTACGTGGGAGGCTAACTCCCTTTTGCCGTCTATACTCGGACCCCGCCCTCCACACTCTGCACCCCCGTTGTTTGTTAGCAAGCCTTTGACTGTCACGGCCCCACGTGCCCAGTTTCCGGGGATTTTGCGATGAGCTCGTAGGACGGGCACTCTGCCACATGCGGGTTTGAGGCACCATGCAATCAATTAGTTTCGTGCTTATCCCCCCAACCACTTGCATTACGCCGTTGTCGCCTTCTGCTGACCAACCGCTGGCCGGTCCGCGCGCGGATTCCTCTGGTGAGGTTGGCGACGCTCCAGCTGCCCGTACTATGCCTACGATGTCGCCAGATCCTACCCCTACTCCCTACAGAGATGCGCTGCTCTCCCTCCCAGCTGCTGCCGCTGCCGATAATCTTTCGGGAGCCACGCCGTATCCACGGCTGTGGTTTGGAAAGCCAAAAATCCTGCTTAGCCGTTGCTACCGATGCCTTTCCTATAGACATTGGCGATGGGATTGCAGGGATCCGGTGGTTTGTTGGCTTTGCCGTTTAGTGGGTCACACTCGCTCCTGTTGCAGTTATAGGTTTCTTTGCCCTAAGTTTCGGCGTGCTCGCCCATCTATAAGTTCGGCTTCCCCGGAACCGTTCTCTTCCACACAGGCCTCTTCACCTGCTCTCTCTACTCCTCCACCCTTTCTGAGCATAACCCCCTGCCTCTCCTCGACATGGAGCCAGTAGTGCACGGCCGTCCTTCCTCGTTGGACGTCCACTACCCTCTCATGCCATATCAGAACTCCCTTGTGTGCCTTGTCACTATCTCTCCACCAAAGGCCTCTTTCCTTCCCTGGCTCCGCAGGGTCCTTCACCACCGGCTCGGTATCACTGCGGTTCGCTTCGTCAGCTCTGCTGTGGGCACGGCTTTCGTTGTGTTCCAGCACGAGTCCAAGCAGGCCGTTGCTCTGCCTACGAGCCCAATGGAGGTGGGCGACCGCACCGTCTGGATCCTCCCGCACAACGTAGGCGACAATGCTTTCCGCTTCGCCTACCGTCACTTCGTCGGCCTCTCGCTCAAGAAGTTGCCACTGGAGATGTGGAACCGGCAGGGGGTGGCGACGTGCGTCGTCGGTTTTGCCAGCCTCTTCCGCCTAGAGCATGCTTGCCTCCACGGCAGCGAGTTCTCCAGCATCTTCGTCCTCGTCAAAGTCGAGGCTCTGCACCACATTCCCCACCATATCACCTTTCATCGCGTCGACGGCAACGGCATCTACACCGATGTCATCATCAATGAAATCTGGGACATCGCTCGCTCCCTTGGCGCTCCCACGGTCACGCCGCGCCCGCCCGGTCGGCTCGAGGAGGGAGTTGCCGACCCCCGCCCCTGCTCCGCCCTCCCCCATCGTGGGAGCGCACACCCTGGGTCCTCCGCGGGCCGCGGGCATGTGAGCGCTAGAGAGGTGAAAGCACAAGTGCTCCCTGGGTGATTTTGGTAATTAATGTCAACATATCTCTTGTTGGACTAACACTTTTACCTAGTATGTTTCAGACAAGTTCAACAATGGACTGGCATGGACTAAAGGATGTGGAACCCCTTCAAGATGCTAAGGACAAATGATTGGGTCAAGCTCCAAGATCAAGACTCTACATATTCTATTTTAGTGATCCAAGATCACATTGAGTCTATAGGAAAAGCCAATACTATCAAGAGGGGATGAGGTGTTGCTTAATGGCTTGCTTTCTCAAAGTGCTTAGTGATATGCTCCAAAGCCCTCAACTACTTTCTCACATCCACATATGTCCTAAACCAAAAGTCAAACTTGGCCCCACCGATTCTTTCTATCCGGCGCCACCAAGTTCAGATGTCTTAGCCACTTCCACAAACCCTAGGCAAATCGGTCTCACCGATAGGGATCTCGGTCTCACCGAAATTGGATTGCAATCTCTCTGTGTATGTCCATTACCAAAATCGGTCTAACCGAGTTTGAGTAATCGGTACTACTGAGATTACAATGCAAACTCTCTGGTTAGCTTATTACCAAAATCGGTCCCACCGAGTTTGTGTAATCGGTCTCATCGAGTTTGCCTGACCAACTCTCTGGTTAGCTTATTACCAAAATCGGTCCCACCGAGTTTGTGTAATCGGTCTCACCGAGATTACGTTATGCCTTAACCCTAACCATATCGGTCCTACCGAGTTGCATGTCGGTCCCACCGAAAATCCTAACGGTCACTAGATTTGCTGAATCGGTCCGACCGAGTTTCCCAATTCGGTCCCATCGAGTTTGGCAAGTTGTGTGTAACAGTTAGATTTTGTGTGGAGGCTATATATACCCCTCCACCTCCTCTTCATTCATGGAGAGAGCCATCAGAACGAACCTACACTTCCAGCATACATTTTGAGAGAGAACCACCTACTCATGTGTTGAGGCCAAGATATTCCATTTCTACCATATGAATCTTGATCTCTAGCCTTCCCCAAGTTGCTTTCCACTCAAATCTTCTTTCCACCAAATCCAAATCCTGTGAGAGAGAGTTGAGTGTTGGGGAGACTATCATTTGAAGCACAAGAGCAAGGAGTTCATCATCAACACACCACTTGTTACTTCTTGGAGAGTGGTGTCTCCTAGATTGGCTAGGTGTCACTTGGGAGCCTCCAACAAGATTGTTGAGTTGAACCAAGGAGTATGTAAGGGCAAGGAGATCGCCTACTTCGTGAAGATCTAAAGCTAGTGAGGCAAGTCCTTCGTGGGCGGCGACCATGGTGGGATAGACAAGGTTGCTTCTTCGTGGACCCTTCGTGGGTGGAGCCCTCCATGGACTCGCCCAACCGTTACCCTTCGTGGGTTGAAGTCTCCATCAACGTGGATGTATGATAGCACCACCTATCGGAACCATGACAAAAACATCCGTGTCTCCAATTGCGTTTGAATCCTCCAAACCCTTCCCTTTACATTCTTGCAAGTTGCATGCTTTACTTTCCGCTGCTCATATACTCTTTGCATGCTTGCTTGTTATGTATTGTGAGTGTTAAACTTGTGCCTAAACTCCACTCCAACTTAAAGAAGTTAAAAACTGCAACTTTTGGTACTTAGTGTATAATCACCCCCCCTCTAGACACCTCTTCTCGATCCTTTCAAGAGGGCATGGCGGACTGCGCTTTCTGCGCATTCCTGTACCCGGAGACAGCCTCTCCGGCCGACTTTCTGTCCATGCTCAAGCTGGCGGCCAAACCCAAGCTAATCAGAGGATCCGCTTTCTCCTTGCCATCTAAAGCTCAAATCTTGCATGAGGACGAGCTACGGCTATGCCTCCACTCCTCGTTGTGGGCGGCGGAGGTGCGCACGCCGCGGGTCTCGGTATCCTTCGACACCGACGGCCTGTGTTTCTCCTTCAAGCTCGAGCTCAACAACAGTAGGATCGCTTCGGGCTCAATCCTAGTCCGCCTGCTGTCAATGGATGATGGTTTCTTTCCTTGTTTTGACTACACCAAGGGGGTTCTTGCGCGGGAAAATTCTCACTCTCTCTTTTTCAATTTTCTGCCTAAGCTGCTGTCGGGTGGGCCGTGTCCCTGCACGCTTCCTCTGCTTCCTTCTGTCGAATGTAGACACCCACCCAAATCAAATGTGCCTGTTGGGCTGCTCCCTGCAGTTGGGCCTGCGCTTGTCCTTTCCGGTGGTGTGCCTCATGCGGAAGTCTAGTTCCCGGCCCAGCAGCACTACCGGGCCCATCAGATCCTTGTGGCCCGGCCTATCTGCTCCAGGCCTTTTCATCGCATCCCTCGACCCGAGCCTAGGTTCCTGCTGTGCGGTCAACCATCTCCAGTCGTTTCCGCCGATCTGCAGCACGGGGCTTGTGCTGCGCTTCCTCCTCAGGTCGCCATCGTGTTCTGCAGCTGCCGCGAGCCGCCCTGGGAGCCAGGCGCCGACAAGCTCCTGCCCAAGACTCTGCTCCCACTCTTCCCCGCTCCTTCTCAGGGTATGGGGCCAGTGGCCGTGGCCGCCCCCGTCAATCTTGACCTGAATAAGGCGGCCGAGATCCAGCCTCTGGAATCAGGCGACCAGGGGGGCCACGGGGAGGGCAGTGAGCTTGGCCTCGATCAACAAGCAGCGGAGGAGGTGCTGCTGCCAGTGCTCACTGCTTCGCCCCGGCGCAGCCCGCGCATCAGCCGTGCCTACGATGGCGTGCGCCTTAGCTCTGTCGAGCACGCGGCTAAGAGGAAGGCGGTGGTGGCTGGATCTGACTCCAGCTCAGGGTTGTCCCGACGCTCTGGTTCCTATCACCGTCGCAAGAAGACGAAGACCGCGGTAGTGGCCAGCCTGCTTGAGCTGCCTCTGCTGAACACGCTGTCACCTATGACTCGTGGCAAACTGAAGAATATTGCACAGTGCTACGACCTCAATGCTTCTGCCATCCTGGAACAAGCCAAGATCCATGCCGTTCCTATTTCGTCAGACGACACCTCTGCCTCCGCTGGTGCAGCCCCTGTTTCTCCTGCATGTGTCTTCAGTTCCTTCAATGTTTAGGTTGGGTGCCTCTAGTCCGGGCGTTCGAGCAGTGTTGTCTGCAGTTGTTGGTCTCAGTTATCTGTCTTGCGTGATGTTATGTAGTCCTCCTTTGTTTCTCTTTTACCTAGGGTCTCTAGTTATCTTGGCTATGCCTTTCTTGAAGGCCCGTAGTTCGCTATGGTCAATCGGTCCTAAGACTGTATGCTGTTCCTCCAAGTTACCAATCCTAGTTCTATGTTCTGTTCATCTCTCCATGATCATATTGCATATGCACTTGTTTTTACTTGCTCTGGACTGTGTGTTCCTTACTGCACTATGAAGATTCTGAACTGGAATGTCCGTGGAATCGGCGAGGACGACAAGTGCTCGTTGGTCCGTGATACTATAACCTCCTGCTGCCGTAGTGTTGTTTGCTTGCAGGAAACAAAGCTGCCGTCCATTTCCACCTTCAAATTACGAGCGTTCTTGCCCAAAAATCTCAAGGAACACGTTGTTACTCTGTCTGATGGTGCGGCCGGAGGCATCCTGGTTGCCTGGGACCCTGCTGTGTTTCTCGGTCAAGTGGTAGCGCTGCACAAGTTTCATGTAACTCTGAAGATGGTTTCTACATCAACAAACAACACGTTCTTCCTCACTATTGTCTATGCATCATATCTGCACCATGAGAGATCGAGTTTCTTCGAGGCTGTCAGCAGTGTTGCCAGTCCTCCTGACATGCCCTGGGTGGTGTTGGGAGACTTCAATATGTACAGATATGCACATGAGAAATCTCGGGGTCAGATTGTTGGAAATATGCCCTAGAGGCAATAATAAATGGTTATTATTATATTTCTTTGTTCATGATAATTGTCTATTATTCGTGCTATAACTGTATTATCCGGAAATCGTAATACATGTGTGAATACATAGACCACAACATGTCCCTAGTAAGCCTCTAGTTGACTAGCTCGTTGATCAACAGATAGTCATGGTTTCCTAACTATGGGCATTGGATGTCGTTGATAACGGGATCACATCATTGGGAGAATGATGTGATGGACAAGACCCAATCCTAAGCATAGCTCAAAGATCGTGTAGTTCGTTTAGCTAGAGCTTTTCTAAGTGTCAAGTATCATTTCCTTAGACCATGAGATTGTGCAAATCCCGGACACTGTAGGAGTACTTTGGGTGTGCCAAACGTCACAACGTAACTGGGTGACTATAAAGGTACACTACGGGTATCTCCGAAAGTGTCTGTTGGGTTGGCACGAATCGAGACTGGGATTTTTCACTCAGTATGACGGAGAGGTATCTCTGGGCCCACTCGGTAATGCATCATCATAATGAGCTCAATGTGACCAAGTGTCCGTCACGGGATCATGCATTACGATCTGAGTAAAGTGACTTGCGTAACGAGGCTGAACGAGGTATTGGGATACCGACGATCGAGTCTCGGGCAAGTAACATACCGATTGACAAAGGGAATTGTATACGGGGTTGATTGAATCCTCGACATCGTGGTTCATCTGATGAGATCATCAAGGAGTATGTAGGAGCCAACATGGGTATCCAGATCCGCTGTTGGTTATTGACCGAGAGGCGTCTCGGTCATGTTCGCATATCTCCGAACCCGTAGGGTCTACACATAAGGTTCGGTGGCGCTAGGGTTATAGAGATATTAGTATGCAGCAAACCGGAAGTTTTTCTGAGTCCCGGATGAGATCCCGGACGTCACGAGGAGTTCGGAATGGTCGGAGGTGAAGAATTATATATAGGAAGTGCTGTTTCGCCATCGGGAAAGTTTGGGGTCACGGTATTGTCTGGGACCACCGGAAGGGTCCCGAGGTCCACCGGTGGGGCCACCTATCCGGAGGGCCCGTGGGCTGAAGTGGGAGGAACCAGCCTGGTGGGCTGGTGCGCCCCCCCCCCTTGGGCCCCCCTGCGCCTAGGGTTGGGAACCCTAGGGAATGGGGCGCCTCCACTTGCCTTGGGGGGCAAGTTCCCCCCTTGGCCGCCGCCCCCCCTAGGAGATCCCGTCTCCTAGGGCCGGCGCCCCCCTGGGGACCTTATATAAAGAGGGGGGAGGGAGGGCAGCCGTACCCTGCACCTTGGCGCCTCCCTTCCCCCTTGCTACACCTCCTCCTCCCGCAGACGCTTGGCGAAGCCCTGCCGGATCCCTGCTGCATCCACCACCACGCCATCGTGCTGCTGGATCTTCATCAACCTCTCCTTCCCCCTTGCTGGATCAAGAAGGTGGAGACGTCACACTGACCGTACGTGTGTTGAACGCGGAGGTGCCGTCCGTTCGGCGCTAGGATCTCCGGTGATTTAGATCACAACGTGAACGACTCCCTCAACCCGTTCTCTTGAACGCTTCCGCTCGCGATCTACAAGGGTATGTAGATGCACTCCCCTCTCTCGTTGCTGGATGAACTCATAGATTGATCTTGGTGAACGTAAGAATTTTTTTATTTTATGCAACGTTCCCCAACAGTGGCATCATGAGCTAGGTCTTTACGTAGTTCTCTTTGCACGAGTAGAACACAATTTGTTGTGGGCATAGATGTTGACAATTTTCTTGCCACTACTAGTCTTATTTTGCTTCAGCGGTATTGTGGGATGAAGCGGCCCCGACCGACCTTACACGTACGCTTACGTGAGACAGGTTCCACCAACTGACATGCACTAGTTGCATAAGGTGGCTAGCGGGTGTCTGTCTCCCCCACTTTAGTTGGAGCGGATTCGATGAAAAGGGTCCTTATGAAGGGTAAATAGAAGTTGGCAAATCATGTTGTGGCTTTAACGTATGTAAGAAAAGGTTCTTGCTAGATCACCTATAGAAGCCACGTAAAAACTTGCAACAACAATTAGAGGACGTCTAACTTGTTTTTGCAGCAAGTGTTTCGTGATGTGATATGGCCAAAGGATGTGATGAATGATATATGTGATGTATGAGATGATCATGTTCTTGTAATAGGAATCACAACTTGCATGTCGACGAGTATGACAACCGGCGGGAGCCATAGGAGTTGTCTTTATTTTTATATGACCTGCGTGTCATTGAAGAACGCCATGTAAACTACTTTACTTTATTGCTAAACGCGTTAGCCATAGAAGTAGAAGTAGTCGTTGGCGTGACAACTTCATGAAGACACGATGATGGAGATCATGATGATGGAGATCATGGTGTCATGCCGGTGACAAAGATGATCATGGCGCCCCGAAGATGGAGATCAAAGGAGCAATATGATATTGGCCATATCATGTCACTATTTGATTGCATGTGATGTTTATCATGTTTTTCATCTTGTTTACTTAGAACGACGGTAGTAAATAAGATGATCCCTCATAATAATTTCAAGAAAAGTGTTCCCCCTAACTGTGCACCGTTGCAAAGGTTCGTTGTTTCGAAGCACCACGTGATGATTGGGTGTGATAGATCCTAACGTTCGAATACAACGGGTGTAAGCCAGATTTACACACGCAATACAATTAGGTTAACTTGACGAGCCTAGCATGTACATATATGGACTCGGAACACGGAAGACCAAAAGGTTGAACATGAGTCGTATAGAAGATACGATCAACATGAAGATGTTCACCGATGATGACTAGTCCGTCTCACGTGATGATCGGACACAGGCTAGTTGACTCGGATCATGGATCACTTAGATGACTAGAGGGATGTCTATCTAAGTGGGAGTTCATTATTTGATTAGATGAACTTAATTATCATGAACTTAGTCTAAAATCTTTGCAATATGTCTTGTAGATCAAATGGCCCATGCTAATGTTGCCCTCAACTTCAACGCGTTCCTAGAGAAAACCAAGCTGAAAGACGATGGCAGCAACTATACGGACTGGGTCCGGAACTTGAGGATCATCCTCATAGCTACCAAGAAATCATGTGTCCTAGATGCACCGCTAGGTGAAGCACCCATTTTCCCAACAACTCAAGGCGTTATGAGCGCTTTGGCGTCAGCGTAGTGATGATTACTCCTGGTTCGGGCGGCATGCTTTACAGCTTAGAACCAGGGCTCCAAAAGCGTTTTGAGCAGCACGGAGCATATGAGATGTTCCAAGAGCTAAGAATGGTTTTCCAAGCTCACGCCCGGGTCGAGAGATATGAAGTCTCCAACAAGTTCTATAGTTGTAAGATGGAGGAGAATGGTTCTGTCAGCGAGCACATACTCAAAATGTCTGGGTTGCACAACCGCTTATCTCAACTGGGAGTTAATCTCCCGGATGACGCGGTGGTCGACAGAATCCTCCAGTCGCTCGCACCAAGGTACAAGAGCTTTGTGATGAACTTCAATATGCAGGGGATGGAAAAGACCATTCCCGAGGTATATTCAATGCTAAAATCAGCGGAGGTGGAGATCAAAAAGGAACATCAAGTGTTGATGGTGAATAAAACCACTAAGTTCAAGAAAGGCAAGGGTAAGAAGAACTTCAAGAAGGACGGCAAGGGAGTTGCCGCGCCCGGTAAACCAGTTGCCAGGAAGAAGTCAAGTAATGGACCCAAGCCTGAAACTGAGTGCTTTTATTGCAAGGGAAGCAGACACTAGAAGCGGAACTGCCCCAAGTACTTAGCGGACAAGAAGGCCGGCAAAACCAAAGGTATATGTGATATACATGTAATTGATGTGTACCTTACCAGTGCTTGTAGTAGCTCTCGGTATTTGATACGGTGCGGTTGCTCACATTTGTAACTCAAAGCAGAGCTGCGGAATAAGCGGAGCTGGCGAAGGGCGAGGTGACGATCTTGGCGTCGGGAATGGTTCCAAGGTCGATGTGATCGCCGTCGGCACGCTACCTCTACATTTACCTACGGGATTAGTTTTGAACCTCAATAATTGTTATTTAGTACCAGCTTTGAGCATGAACATTGTATCAGGATCTCGTTTAATTCGAGATGGCTACTCATTTAAATCCGAGAATAATGGTTGTTCTACTTATATGAGTGATATGTTTTATGGTCATGCCCCACTGGTGAATGGTTTATTCTTAATGAATCTTGAGCGTAATGTTACACATATTCATAGTGTGAATACCAAAAGATGTAAAGTTGATAACGATAGTCCCACATACTTGTGGCACTGCCGCCTTGGTCACATTGGTGTCAAGCGCATGAAGAATCTCCATGCTGATGGACTTTTAGAGTCTCTGGATTATGAATCGTTTGACACATGCGAGCCATGCCTAATGGGCAAGATGACCAAGACTCCATTCTCCGGAACAATGGAGCGAGCAACCAACTTATAGGAAATCATACATACTGATGCATGTGGTCCAATGAGCGTTGAGCGCGGAGGATATCGTTATGTTCTCACTCTCACTGATGACTTGAGTACATATGGGTATGTCTACTTGATTGTGACGCCCCAAGACCGACGCTTCAGATGCCTTCCATGTTTTGCAAGTTTCGTCGTGCTATTTATTTGGTTGTTGCATTCATCATGGCATCATGCGCATTGCATCATCATGTTTTCATAAAACTCGTAGCCGTTCGCAGTTGCCCTTTCTCTCTTTGCCTTCGTTGTCCTTTTGTCCGGCCCTTGTCCTTGTTGACTTCTCTCAGACCCCTCGTGTGCGTGTGCGAAACTTACCCGAACCCAAACCGGCCTGTCGTTACCGATGGATCTGGATCATCCCCAAACATCCCGAAAGTATCTTCATTTCTTGGTTGGATTCTCCCTAGCCTATTCTTCCGTCCGTCCGATTATGATCGGAGGGACGAGATAGCCCCTAACCTAGTCCACCTAAAGTATATATACTGTCCAACCCTAGTCCGAGGAGCCGTCCCATCCTTTTCCATCCGTCCCATCCGCCGCCACCTTCTCGTTTTCCTCTCCTGCCAGATCCAACCAGCGGCCCCGACCATCTTCCTTGATTTCCGCCGCCACCCAACCAGCGCCCGAGCCTCCACCTCCCGATCCACCCACCTGCTTCCCTTGGTTTCCGCCACCGCCCGGCCCACCGAGAGCCTCTGCAGCCCCAGCGCCTCCCAACTCCCGCACGAGCCCGAGAGCCTCCTCCCACTCGACTGCGTCGGCGAGCGCCGCCGTCGGAGCTGCTCCGTCCGCCGTCCGAACCTGCCAAGGCGAGCACCAGTAGGGCCGCCCTCTCCTTCCCTGTCTCCCCTTTCTTCTTCCCTTCTCCACCCCGTCTCATCTCCCTGCCTCTTCTCCACAGGAACCGGAGCGCCGCCTAACTCACTTGATCTGCTATGGGGAACTCTTCAAGCTGCCACCACATCGACGACCAAGACCCTCCCCGTCGCGCAGCCCTTCACCGGAGTCCCAGCCGCACCAGGCCGCCGCTGCGTCCCCTGCTTCTCGTCGCGTCGGCCTCTGCTTCCTCTTCGTCGAGCAGAGGACAAGGCGCCCGCTCGCCCACGCCTCGCATTGATCGCGGCCGTCGCCCCTGCTTCACCGGAACCCCTTCGCCTCGCCAAGTCCCGCGCCGTCCTCGCCCGGATCCAGCCGCCTCCCTGCTTCCTCCTGCTCGAGCCTATAGCCGCCCGTGCCCAGGCAGCGGCTCAAGGAAGGAGTCCCCAAGCACACCCAAGCCCTCCAGGAGCCCGCGGCCTCCTCCACTTCTCCTCCTCGTGCCTCGCGGGAGCAGATCCGCCGTCGGCTGAAGTCCCGCAGGTCGCCGTGCTTCCCCACTCTTTCTCCTCCCTCTGTTTTGTCTCCCCTGTCGCTCTCTCTAAACCCACTCTTGTTTTCTTCAACAGGAGCTTGCCTGCGCAAGCCTCTGCTCGCGCCCCTGCCCAGATCGAGCGAGCGAGGAGAGTGCTCGCGTTGACCGCGTCATTGCCCCCAGCACCAAGGCCCAGCGCGCAGCCCAGCGCCCTGCAACCGCCTCTGCCAGTTTCCCCAACCGACAGGCCAGATTTGGCCCATGGGTGAGCTGCCCCCCCAGCGCCTGTTCCTGTTGGGCTGGCCTGTAGATTCGGCCCGTTGTGTGTTTTATCTTGCCAGGACGATTTGTCTAATTTCCAGAATTTACAGACTTGCAGAAAAACCCCTAGAGTTCATGCATTTAATAACTCACAAACGGTGCATCGGATTAAAACAAACTTTATATGTAAAATGCTTAGAATTTTGTGTAGATAAATAATATGCCACTTTCATCCATGTTAAAATGTTTAAAATGCTGTTTGTTTAATTTTGCTCAAATGCCATGCTAAAATGATTTAATTCATAACTAAATAACTGTAGCTCGGATTTAATTAAATTATATATGTAAATGGGGTAGAATTTTGCCTAGTTTAACATGGTGTACTTACTTTGCATGTTTAACAACTCTAAAATTGTGTTTAGGGCAGAACAGTACCTAATCCATAAATATGGACATGGGGATTTTTCGGACTTGTTGTTCGTTGTTTCCGGCCTCATTTAAACTTGCCTAAATAGTTAGTTTAATTATGCTTCATCTCTTGCCATGTTTAACAACATTTAATATTGTTGTGTTCCTAAACGAGAGCGAACTAAATAACTTGCATGTGGTGTTTTGTCAATATGCAACTCGTTGCATATTGAGCTCCACTTAACTTGTAGTGTTGTTTGTTGCACTTTGCCATGCCTCATTAAACCGGACATGCATCATACTTGATTGTGCTTCATGCCATGTTTATGTGATGGTTGTTTACTATGTTGTATGTTTCTTTCCGGGTTGCTTCTCTCGTTAGCTTCGGTTTCGTTCCGGAGTTGTGAGGATCCGTTCGACTTTGTCCGTTTGTCTTCTTCATGGACTCGTTCTTCTTCCTTGCGGTATCTCAGGCAAGATGACCATTACCCTCGATATCACTTCTATCTTTGCTTGCTAGTTGCTTCGTTCTATCGCTATGCTGCGCTACCTATCACTTGTTTACCAAGCCTCCCAAATTGCCATGAACCTCTAACCTTTGTCACCCTTCCTAGCAAACCGTTGTTTGGCTATGTTACTGCTTTGCTTAGCCCCTCTTATAGCGTTGTTAGTTGCTGGTGAAGTTGAAGATTTCTCCATGGTGGACAGGGTTATGTTGGGATAACACAATATCTCTTATATTATTAATGCATCTATATATTTGGTAAAGGGTGGAAGGCTCGGCCTTATGCCTGGTGTTTTGTTCCACTCTTGCCGCCCTAGTTTCCGTCATACCGGTGTTATGTTCCCGGATTTTGCGTTCCTAACGCGGTCGGGTGATTTATGGGACCCCTTGACAGTTCGCTTTGAATAAAACTCCTCCAGCAAGGCCCAACCTTGGTTTTACCATTTGCCTACCTAAGCCTTTTTCCCTTGGGTTCTGCAGACTCAAGGGTCATCTTTATTTACCCCCCGGGCCAGTGCTCGTCGTGAGTGTTGGTCCAACCTTACAGCCGCCGATGGTCACCAGGGGCAACTCTGGGATGGCCTACCGGAAGTTTGGACAATCCGGTGTGCCCTGAGAACGAGATATGTGCAGCTCCTATCAGGATTTGTCGGCACATTCAGGCGGCTTTGCTGGTCTTGTTTTACCATTATCGAAATGTCTTGTAAACCGGGATTCCGAGACTGATCGGGTCTTCCTGGGAGAAGGTCTATTCCTTCGTTGATCGCGAGAGCTTGTCATGGGCTAAGTTGGGACACCCCTGCAGGGTATAAACTTTCGAGAGCCGTGCCCGCGGTTATGTGGCAGATGGGAATTTGTTAATGTCCGGTTGTAGATAACTTGACACCAGATCCGAATTAAAACACATCAACCGCGTGTGTAGCCGTGATGGTCTCTTCTCGGTGGAGTCCGGGAAGTGAACACGGTTTCTGGGTTATGTTTGACGTAAGTAGGAGTTCAGGATCACTTCTTGATCATTGCTAGTTGACGACCGTTCCTTTGCTTCTCTTCTCGCTCTTATTTGCGTATGTTAGCCACCATATATGCTTAGTCGCTGCTACAGCCTCACCACTTTACCCCTTCCTTTCCCATAAGCTTAAATAGTCTTGATCTCGCGGGTTTTGAGATTGCTGAGTCCCCGTGGCTCACAGATACTTCCAAAACCAGTTTGCAGGTGCCTATGTTACCGAGTAGGTGACGCAACCAAGCTCAAGGAGGAGCTCGATGAAGATCTGGCCCTTTGTGTTGTTTCGTTCTAGTTGATCATAGTGGAGCCCGGTTAGGGTCGATCGGGGACCTTTATCGCATTTGGGGTTCTTCTTTTATTTTGGTTTCAGTAGTCGGACCTTATTGGTATCTGGATGATGTAATGCTTTATTCATGTAATTGTGTGAAGTGGCGATTGTAAGCCAACTATGTATCTCTTTCCCTTATGTATTACATGGGTTGTGTGAAGATTACCTCACTCGCGACATTGCTTTCAATGCGGTTATGCCTCTAAGTCGTGCTTCGACACATGGGAGATATAACCGCATCGAGGGCGTTATATTGATGAAGCACAAATCTGAGACCTTTGAAAAGTTCAAGGAATTTCAGAATGAGGTAGAGAATCAACGTGACCGAAAGATAAAGTTCTTGCGATCAGATCATGGGGGTGAATATTTAAGTCACGAATTTGGTACGCACTTAAGGAAATGTGGAATCGTTTCACAACTCACGCCGCCTGGAACACCTCAGCGAAATGGTGTGTCCGAACGTCGTAATTGCACTCTATTGGATATGGTGCGATCTATGATGTCACTTACCGATTTACCGCTATCATTTTGGGGATATGCTCTAGAGACAGCTACATTCACTGTAAATAGAGCACCGTCTAAATCCGTTGAGACGACACCGTATGAATTATGGTTTGGGAAGAAACCTAAGCTGTCATTTCTAAAAGTTTAGGGATGCGATGCTTATGTCAAGAGACTTCAACCTGAGAAGCTCGAACCCAAGTCGGAAAAATGCGTCTTCATAGGATACCCTAAGGAAACCATTGGGTATACTTTCTACTTAAGATCTGAGGGCAAGATCTTTGTTGCCAAGAACGGGTCCTTTCTGGAGAAATAGTTTCTCTCGAAAGAATTAAGTGGGAGGAAAGTGGAACTTGATGAAGTACTGCCTCTTGAACCGGTGAGTAGCGCAGCTCAAGAAGATGTTCCTGTGGTTCCTGCAACGACAAGAGAGGAGGTTAATGATGATGATCAAGATACTTCGGATCAAGCTCTTACTGAACTTCGAAGGTCCACAAGGACATGTTCCGCACCAGAGTGGTATGGCAACCCTGTCTTAAAAATCATGTTGTTAGACAACGGTGAACCTTCGAACTATGAAGAAGCGATGGCGGGCCCAGATTCCAACAAATGGCTTGAAGCCATGCAATCCGAGATAGGATCCATGTATGGAAACAAAGTGTGGACTTTGACAGACTTGCCCGATGATCGTCGAGCAATATAAAACAAATGGATCTTTAAGAAGAAGCGGACGCGGATGGTAATGTTACCATATATAAAGCTCGACTTGTCGCTAAGGGTTACCGACAAGTTCAAGGGATTGACTATGATGAGACATTCTCTTCCGTACGAAGCTGAAATCTGTCCGAATCATGTTAGCAATTGCCGCATACTATGATTATGAGATATGGAAAATGGACGTCAAAACGGCATTCCTTAACGGTCACCTTAAGGAAGAACTGTATATGATGCAGCCGGAAGGTTTTGTCGACCCTAAGAATGCTAACAAGGTATGCAAGCTCCAGCGCTCAATCTATGGGCTGGTGCAAGCATCTCGGAGTTGGAACATTCGCTTTAATGAGATGATTAAAGCGTTTGGGTTTATGCAGACTTATGGAGAAGCCTGCGTTTACAAGAAAGTGAGTGGGAGCTCTGTAGCATTTCTCATTTTATATGTGGATGACATACTTTTGATGGGAAATGATATAGAACTTTTGGACAACATAAAGGCCTACTGAATAAGTGTTTTTCAATGAAGGACCTTGGAGAAGCTGCTTACATATTAGGCATCAAAATCTATAGAGATAGATCAAGATGCCTCATAGGTCTTTCACAAAGCACATACCTTGATAAGATATTGAAGAAGTTCAATATGGATCAGTCCAAGAAGGGGTTCTTGCCTGTGTTGCAAGGTGTGAAATTGAGCTCGGCTCAATGCCCGACCACGGCAGAAGATAAAGAAGAGATGAGTGTCATCCCCTATGCATCAGCCATAGGGTCTATCATGCATGCCATGACCTGTACCAGACCTGATATAAACCTTGTCGTAAGTTTGGTAGGAAGGTACCAAAGTAATCCCGGCAAGGAACACTGGACAACGGTCAAGAACATCCTTAAGTACCTGAAAAGGACTAAGGACATGTTCCTCGTATATCGAGGTGACGAAGAGCTCGTCGTAAAGGGTTACGTCGACGCTAGCTTCGACACAGATCTGGATGACTCTAAGTCACAAACCGGATACGTGTATATTTTGAATGGTGGGGCGAAGTAGTGCGATTGCAAGCGAGCGTCGTGGCGGGATCTACATGTGAAGCGGAGTACATGGCAGCCTCGGAGGCAGCGCATGAAGCAATCTGGGTGAAGGAGTTCATCACCGACCTAGGAGTCATACCCAATGCGTCGGGGCCGATTACACTCTTCTGTGACAACACTGGAGCTATTGCACTTGCCAAGGAGCCCAGGTTTCACAAGAAGATCAGGCACATCAAGCGTTGCTTCAACTCCATCCGTGAAAATGTTCAAGATGGAGACATAGATATTTGTAAAGTACATACCGACCTGAATGTAGCAGATTCGTTGACTAAACCTCTCCCTAGAGCAAAACATGATCAACACCAGGATGCAATGGGTGTTCGATACATCACAATGTAACTAGATTATTGACTCTAGTGCAAGTGGGAGACTATTGGAAATATGCCCTAGAGGCAATAATAAATGGTTATTATTATATTTCTTTGTTCATGATAATTGTCTATTATTCGTGCTATAACTGTATTATCTGGAAATCATAATACACGTGTGAATACATAGACCACAACATGTCCCTAGTAAGCCTCTAGTTGACTAGCTCGTTGATCAACAGATAGTCATGGTTTCCTGACTATGGGCATTGGATGTCGTTGATAACGGGATCACATCATTGGGAGAATGATGTGATGGACAAGACCCAATCCTAAGCATAGCTCAAAGATCGTGTAGTTCGTTTAGCTAGAGCTTTTCTAAGTGTCAAGTATCATTTCCTTCGACCATGAGATTATGCAACTCCCAGACAACGTAGGAGTACTTTGGGTGTGCCAAACGTCACAACGTAACTGGGTGACTATAAAGGTACACTACGGGTATCTCCAAAAGTGTCTGTTGGGTTGGCACGAATCAAGACTGGGATTTGTCACTCCGTATGACGGAGAGGTATCTCTGGGACCACTCGGTTATGCATCATCATAATGAGCTCAATGTGACCAAGTATCGGTCTTTGGATCATGCATTACTGATGCAGTAAAGTAACTTGCCGATACTTGAGACTGAATGAGGTATTGGGATACCGACGATCGAGTCTCGGGCAAGTAACGTACCGATTGACAAAGGGAATTGTATACGGGGTTGATTGAATCCTCGACATCGTGGTTCATTCGATGAGATCATCGAGGAGTATGTGGGGGCCAACATGGGTATCCATATCCCGCTGTTGGTTATTGACCGGAGAGGCGTCTCGGTCATGTCTGCATATCTCCCGAACCCGTAGGGTCTACACACTTAAGGTTCGGTGACGCTAGGGTTGTAGAGATATTAGTATGCAGCAAACCGAAAGTTGTTCGGAGTCCCGGATGAGATCCCGGACGTCACGAGGAGTTCCGGAATGGTCCGGAGGTGAAGAATTATATATAGGAAGTGCTGTTTCGGCCATCGGGAAAGTTTCGAGGGTCACCGGTATTGTACCGGGACCACCGGAAGGGTCCCGGGGGTCCACCGGGTGGGGCCACCTATCCCGGAGGGCCCCGTGGGCTGAAGTGGGGAGGGAACCAGCCCCAGGTGGGCTAGTGCGCCCCCCCCCCTTGGGCCCCCCCTGCGCCTAGGGTTGGGAACCCTAGGGGAGGGGGCGCCTCCACTTGCCTTGGGGGGCAAGTTCCCCCCTTGGCCGCCGCCCCCTAGGAGATCCCATCTCCTAGGGCCGGCGCCCCCCGGGGACCCTATATAAAGAGGGGGGAGGGAGGGCAGCCGTACCCTGCACCTTGGCGCCTTCCTTCCCCCTTGCTACACCTCCTCCTCCCTTGAGACGCTTACGGCCATGCCGGATCCCTGCTGCATCCACCACCACGCCATCGTGCTGCTGGATCTTCATCAACTTCTCCTTCCCCCTTGCTGGATCAAGAAGCAGGAGACGTCACGCCGACCGTACGTGTGTTGAACGCGGAGGTGCCGTCCATTCGGCGCTAGGATCTCCGGTGATTTGGATCACGACGTGAACGACTCCCTCAACCCCGTTCTCTCGAACGCTTCCGCTCGCCATCTACAAGGGTATGTAGATGCACTCCCCTCTCTCGTTGCTGGATGAACTCATAGATTCATCTTGGTGAACGTAAGAATTTTTTTATTTTATGCAACGTTCCCCAACACAGATCAACTGGAGTTTGATGGAAACTTTTAATTCTTGGATCCGGGACCATGCTTTGGACGATGTTCAGATCGATAATAGACTGTTTACTTAGTCTAACAAGAGAGAGCAGCCTACTCTTGTCCGTTTGGATCGGGTGCTTGTCAATGCAACCTAGAACCTCAGCTTTCTGCAATCAACTGTCTCTTGCATTCCCACAACGATGTCTGATCACGCGCCCTTGCTCCTCTCTTTCTCCACAAGCATGCCACGAAGTAAGCTGTTTCGTATGCAAAATCACTGGCTGGAGTTGGAGGAGCCTTGCAACATCATTTCCCAGGCTTGGTCTCGTGGCACTCATGAGATCAGTTCTGTTGCTTCTTTGATCAGTTTCAAAATGAGGCGCGTACGTGCCGCTTTGCGGCAGTGGTGCCGTTCGAAGCCCAGTCTACAAATCCTCGTGGACACTAATAAGCATGTTGTGGCTTATCTAAACGCTGTTGAAGAGTTGAGACTGCTTTCTTCTATTGAAGCAGAGCTCAGGGTTTCTGCGGCTGCCAAGGCCGAGCGTCTGATCCTCTGGCAAACTGCTGCATGGCGTAGAAGGGCCAAGCTGCAATGGTGTGTGTCTGGGGACGAGAACAACCAGTTCTTTCATGCAGTGGCCAATGGCCAAGCTCGTCGCAATAAGATCAGAGTGCTTGTTCAGGAAGGAGTGGAACATTTTGACACCTCTCAGATGCTGCGTCTAGCTACGGATTATTTAAAGGATATCTTGGTACAGCCTGCAACCTCGATGGATACTGTTGATGTCAGCTCTCTCTATACTCCGCTTGACCTGTCAGAGCTCACAGTCGATTTCTCCTGGGATGAGATCGTGCAAGCTATCAACTGCTCGCCTAATAACCGGAGTCCGGGCCCTAATGGTTTCACCAATGAGTTCTACAAGGCTTTCAAGTTGTTGATTAAGGATGATTTGTTAAGGTTCTTTGCTGCTTTCCATAAGAACGAAATGGACCTCTCGGGCATCAACTCTGCTTTCATCACACTGCTGCCTAAAAAAGATACACCTCTGGAAATACGTGACTTCAGGCTGATTTCTCTTGTGCATAGCTTGCCTAAGCTGGCCTCTAAGGTTCTGGCTAGCCGGCTCAAAGTATGGATTCCTGACTTGATCCACACGCTTCAGTCCGGCTTCCTGAAGGGAAGATCAATCATTGAGAACTTTGCCTTAGCTGCTGAAATGATCCGGTATGCTCATAAAAGGAAAATGCCAGTCATTGCTTTGAAGCTGGATTTTCATAAGGCCATCGACAGCGTGAGTTGGTGTTGCCTCCACAAGTTGAGTCCTCCCATCATGGCAAAGAAAGGTTTTCGACAAGGGGATTCTCTGTCCCCTTACCTTTTCATCCTTGTCGCTGATGTGCTGCAGAGGATGTGCTACCAGATGTTTCAAGCTGGCTCCTTATTGCACACACTTGGTTCAGACAGCTTCTTCCCGGTTCAACAGTACGCAGACGACACACTGATTCTTTTTCATGGCAGCACGCAGCAAGCGGAAGTCGTTAAGTCAGTCCTCACAACTTTCTCTGGTTTTTCTGGGCTCACTATAAACTTTCACAAAAGCACTCTAGTGCCTGTTTCTGTGGATACAAACACTGCCTCTGCTATTGCTCAGATCCTTGGGTGCCCGGTTTCCTCCTTTCCTTGCACATATTTGGGTCTGCCTCTATCGTTGCACAAAATAACCCATGGCATGTTGCTGCCTGTCATTCACAAGGTTGATCGTCGCCTCTCTGGATGGTTAGCCACTTACTTATCTCTAGGGGGCGGCTAACCCTCATTAACTCAGTGCTGGCGGGTATTCCAAGTTACTTCATGGCCTGTTTCTCCTGGCCTATGGAATCCATTGGAAAGTTGGAGGGGCTGTTGTGTGCTTTTTTCTGGCAAGGAAAGAACAAAGTCAAAGGTGGTCAATGTCTAGTAGCTTGGGATACTGTCTCTCTACCTCGTATCAACGGTGGCTTAGGTGTTCGGTAGCTGCAAGCTCACAATCAAGCCTTGATGTGCAAATTTGTTTCCAAGATCCTGCAAAGCTCTCACATCCCTTGCTATAGATGGTTTGCCCCATAATATCGTCAGCCTGCTATCCCTCATGGTGCCCGATGCAGAGATACAACCATCTGGAAAGGCTTCAAGGATCTTATCCCTATGGTAATTAACTCCTCTAGATGTGTCGTGGGTCCTGGCACTTTGGTCTCCTTCTGGACGGATCAATGGCTAGATGCAGGTCGCCTCTAAATGCTGTACCCCACACTGTTTTCCTACGCGTCTCAACCAGCTTGTTCCGTGCTCTCACAGTATGCTAATGGATCATGGGCCATACAACTACATCCTAATCTCTCCCAAACGGCAGCGGTTGAGCTTATGGCCTTGCATGAACTGTTGTCTGATGCTGCCCCTAATCCACACAATGAAGACAAACGCACCCCTGTCTCCGGCGCTGGACAGCTCAGCTCAAGACACTTCTACAGTCTGCTTACCTTCCGGGGGGTTTTCACGTCTTTCAACCCATGGGTCTGGGATTCGTTGATTCCTCTAAAGCATAGGATCTTCCTCTGGCTTGCTTTCAAAGGCCGTCTAAACACCAGGGACAACATGGTTAAGAAGGGCTGGTCAGCCGTTGCACCGTTTGCACACTGCGACACCTGCCCTGCGGTGGAGTCCGTTGATCATCTGCTGCGATGTGCTCATGCTTCTATTCTTTGGAGTGAACTAGCACTGGGTTCTTTGGCTTGCTCAGTGCCTGACATCTTAGCTTTCGTCCAACAAGCACATCACCAGCTCAGTTTCAAACGACACTGGAATGTAGTGTTTGCAGCATGTGCTCTCACTCTATAGCATGCTAGGAATGACCGGGTTTTCAACTGCAAGGTTTGGACTGAGACTTACCTTCACTTCTATGCGGCAAACATGCTAAATCTCTGGAGCAATAGAGCCCGTACTCAAGCAGTAAAGGAGGATATGCAGTTCTGGTGCCAGAAAATTACCATCTAAGTATATTTTAGCCATGATGTAATCTGCCTTCCCTTTCTGCTCTCTGTTCTCTGCTCTCTGTTGCTACACTTGTGCTTTGCACCTTGGTGCAATGGCCAAGTCTTGCTTTGTACTTGTTACTTCATCAGGCTGCCTGTTTTGAAATATAAGGATGGCACTCTGCCACCTTTTTTCTTTAAAAATAAAAAAATAATGTTACTATGTGGGCGAGGATTTTGAGAAGTTGACAATTGACATCCTCGGCTTGCGCCTGAATCAGCAGTCTCCCGGAGCCGATATATACAAGTCCGAATCATTAAGTGCCAAAAAAAAAAAAAAACTTGATGCGGCAGCTAGCTAGCTCTCTCTTCTTCCTCTTATTTCTTTTTCTTCTTCCTCTGATTAGTTGGCGCTGAGCTGGCCAGCTGTGAATCCCACAATAGCAACGGTTCTAACGCGTAACCTGAAATTGTAAACAACACCCACGAAGTCATGTGTCCCTGGCCCGGAAGAAAGAATGACTCAGGCCACGGAGATCGGAAAAAGAAACAATAGAGGAGACGCTTTTGTATTTATATTATGCAAACAAAATTAAATGGCACACGACGCGTCGATCGTTTCCTCTGTTATTATTTTTCTTGGCGAGTATCGGTCGTTTCCAACCTAATCACGCATGCACCACCCGGCAGTAATTCACCTCCTTTTGTGAAAGGAATAAACTGATCCACCCGGCAGCAATTCACCTCCATTTCTAACCCTTTACTATAAGTAAGAGCATCAACAGCTGGACTTATCCAGCTCCCTATACGCCCGCGGGCCCCTCATATGTTGCGCCCCACATCCATATACCTCTAATGCCGATCATCAAATTCATGCAATCCATGCATGTTGATCATGTGATACAAATTGTCCGAATTAAATGTACTGACTCTTGTTCGGTCATTCCGTCGAACATGTCGAGGGCAGCCCGGGCGCTGCCAGTGTCCATGCTCATCCGCGCCCGAACGAGCTATGGCAAGTAATATACATCGACCGTTAGCATCTGCGTGGGCGAAAAGCTCTCCGAAATGACCAAGTCGGCCGTCGAATCCTCCTCTGTCCCAACGGGGTCGAACAACGTAATCCGCGTCGGCGCTTGGATGGAAGGGGTGCGAGGTTACGGGCGCGGCGGAGGAGACAACTGCTCCACAATGTCCGAACCTCCCTGCGACACCGTCGCCGCCTCCCTCTCTCGCTGCCAGCACCACCGCAACTGCCAGGCGACGTTCTCCGCCTTGCAAGTCGGACCCGGCGAAGAGGCGCTGACGGACAAGGCGGGCTGCGTCTCTGTCGCAGCGGTCGGGGATGGTCTGGACGACATCTCCGACGATGGATCAGGACCGATGGTGAGGATGGGGCGCAAGGGTGAAGGACAGTGAGGGTTCGGGCGCAAGAAAGGTTGGAGGGCGGCAGGAAAAGGAGGAAGGATTTGGTGAATTTGGTGCAATTTACGATGGGGTCGGGCTGTCGGGTCCGACGTGGTAGGCGTGTCCGGGCGCCCCATATCCGCCTGGTATTTGGGCTGGATATGAGGAGTGCCAGTCAGCCCGGGCTTTTGAGGCCCTTTTAAGGAGCCCGTGTGAGTCGAACTTTCCCGACCGGACAATGATCGGGCGGCTCGCCCGATTATATGAGACGAATTTGAGGCGTCCTGCTATAGACGCTCTAACTGTTCGTGTATTGTAGGCATACATAGTCTACTGGTTTAATTTTTTTAAGGTCTACTGGTTTAAAATTAATCGTATCTGATAACCATCACCCTCTATCTCCGCCTTCTCAATTTAATCTCACTGTTTATGTCAATGGCCCACCCCTGACAACACCCATAAAAAGAGTTAGTACTATCAAATGGTATATAAATGGATTAGCCAGAACCCGGATTTCTAATTTTTTATAAACTACTCCTTTCATTCTAAAATAAATGTCGTTAATTTAGTACAAAGTTATACTAAATCAACAACATTTATTTTTTAGATGGTAATATGTGTCTCATTTATATATCGTGAGGATCATAGTACAAGTCACGTAAACATAGACTTGACAAAATAGAAAAGACAGCAGAACGTTAGCCTTGGCATAAAGGAACACCAGTCAAAAAAAATGAAAGCTACAATCAAGACCGAAGAATCCCTTGAGCTTGACACCATGGTCGTCACTTGTCTTCGGCACCACCACAACAGTCACCAAAGAAGAAGAAAATGATGGATCACCACCTAACCCGAGTTCGACGCGGCTCCATCGCTGATATGCAGTTTTGTGCACCTCCAAGGTGGCTCACCAAAGTCAAAGTCATTGCCGTTGAACAAATTAGACCGTGGCAACCCCCAGGACACGCACTCAAACTCCAGATCTGGCACCCCCATACGACAAAGGCGTCAAAGGAGGAAACCATACATATCAGCCATGAACCACGTGTTGGAAATATGCCCTAGAGGCAATAATATTGTATTATTATATTTCCATTTTCATAATTAAGAGTTTATATTTCATGTTATAACTGTTCTGATACTAGAATGCATGATTCAGTGGTAAACTCATATGCACGTGTGGAACGATAAACCGTAAAGTATAGGCTCCCGGTCTTGTCTCTGAGGCTGGCTCAAACAATGGGAGCATTCATGGGGAATCCATGGGAGTGCACACTAGTGGTCCATCCGCTCAGGATCAAAGGGATCAAACATGTTTTCATGTCTAGAAGCTTATGTGTGCAACCACAAGCCATTATAGGCTCTGGCTTAGTTGAGTAGTTAGTGTGACCTCATTTCGGGATAGGCTAGAAGATGTAGAATATGTAGGAGTACCGGCCTATCCGTGGGTTAAGAGGAAATACTTTTGAAAGACTATGTCTCCATCTTCCGATTAAGGAGGTGGTCGAGTCTTGTTAGGAAAAATGCGCAAACCTCTGCAGAGTGTCAACCTAATCGATTAGCCATGTCCCCGGTTCTGAACAGCTTGAGCATCTAGAAGTGAAAATGTCGGGAGATCTCATCACCATTAACTTAATCAATTGGGTTTAAATGAAGTTTGGGCATGGATCGAGATGGGGTACCATCTCAATCATATACCTTTTGTAGTGGTAGAATAACTTCTTTTATAATAGGGTAAAATCAGCTTTATGCAAAAAGTTAAATTTAGAGCTTTCCACCATCCAAATTGCACGTACAAGTAGGATTACTATACTCTTATTATGTGATTTGCCAGTACATTCAATGGCCTACATGGCCGCAACTTATCACGTTGCAGATTTATCCAACGAGGATTAAGGTACGATTGATCGATGTTCTATGCTCAGCTTTTGCCAGTGGCGTTGAAGGACTCATTTACTTCTATGCTTCAATGGTACTTGTTTTATTTGGCCTTATGCCATATCTTTGTAACAAATTGTATTACTCATGGACTAACGATGTAATAAATATATCTATTATTTCATCAAGTATTGTGTGTGCTAGCAAGTTTGATCCAGTGACTAGCATAGTAAGCACAGAGACTCCGATCCTTACTGGGTCAGGTTGCTGCATTGCATCACCTTATCATCCTCAGTCTAGGGGTCAAGTTCAATTGAGCAATAGAGAAATAAAGTTAAATTTTTAAAAGACCATTAACCGGTCTACCAAGAATTAGTCTAAGAAACTTGATGATGCATTATGAGCATATATGACTAATAAAAAATCCTATGGGTATGTCTCCATATAAAATGGTCTATGTAAAAGCATCTCATTTACCTCTTGAATTAGAACATAAAGCTTATTGAGCAATTAAAGAACTTAATTATGTTTCTAAACTTGCTGGTGAAAAGTGGTTATTTGATATTAGCTCTCTAGATGTGGAGAACACAAGCTGATGAAAATGCCATGTTATTTAAAGAAAAAGTTAAAATATGACATGGTAAAAGAATCCAAAACGAGAATTTTATTTCGGTGATCAAGTTCTATTGTAAAATTCTTGTTTTAGTTTCTTTGCAGGAAAACTTCTCTCCAGATGGGAAGGACCATACATCGTCGAAGAAGTTTATAATTCGAGAGCTATCAAGATCAATAATGCCGAGGGAAATAATCCAAAGGTGGTTAATGGGAAAATAATTAAGCATTATATTTCAGGTACACCCATTAATGTTGAAAAATATATTAGTCAAACAATTACATTGGAGGAACACATAAAGGAGACCTTCCGAAACACTCCACAATCCTGAAAAAGGAATAGGTATGTGATAAGGTAAGTAAACCGACTCCAAAGATTCCATAAAAATATTTTTTGATGATTTCAGATTTTTTTAGGAAAATAAGAAATAGCTGGGAAAGTGCACGAGGGGTGCACAAGCTTAGGTGGCGCCCCCCTGGGGCATGCTGCCCAGGCTTGTGGGGCCCTCGTAGACCTTCCTGACTCTGTATTCCTCCCAAGGACTTGTCCTGCTAGGGAAAAAATCATTATATATATATATATATGTTTTGCTGTTCTGACCTTTCTAACGCAAGTTTCTCCTCTGTTCTTGTCTTAGGCTGTTTTTTTGACAAATCTAGACCGCCATGTCATCATCAAGCGCGTCCAAGGACAAGTTCTACGAGAAGGTCATCAACCCCTATCTTCCAGAGGTGATGAAGCACCCTCAAACCATGGACTTCCATGATGGGGTGCTTCACATCCGGGACGTTCAAGGACCGAAGAAGGAGGGAAGCGAGAAGGCCAGGCTTGAGGTGGTGGAGCAGAAATCTTCAAGTGCCAAGGGATGGTGGAGCGGACTTAGTGCCAACCACTCCATGATCATGGATTTTATTCGTGAGCACAAGTGGGACAACAACGACATTGGAGAAGCCATCTTCAACCTTCATGACCGGGCCAATCATCTGCAAGCACAAATCTATGACCCGCGGAATCAAAATTGTGAGTATGAATCCAGTTTTAAGAGGATAAGCCTAGCTATAGAGTACATGATTCCAGCGACTCGTTTCTCTTTCTTTGATGGAGAACCCATGCCTTGTAAGCCGGAGGACAAGCCCACTAATCCAACACCATCATCACCAAAAAAACTTGAGTACACGAGTATCTGTACCACCCTTGGCTTGTTCCAGGCTTGGGGGAGGTGCCCCGATATCATATCACCATCACTTTTATCATCAACATCTATCTTAGTTCGATCCTTACTCATTTCATGATTTCGAAGGATAAGTTCTATTATGAATTAGTTTCAAGTGATTGTTTTGTGATCTATCTATCTATGTAATCGAGTGTCAGAGTTATATAATAAAGAGTAGTTTCAGTTGTGATGCTTTGCTTTCCCGTTTCAATATTAGCAATGAAAAGAATAAAAATATCATATGCGAATCCCATGGGGAGTAATGACTTCACATAATTAAAAGAAGTATAATTGATAACATTTGTTGAAAGTTAATAAACATAACATTGGTGACTCATGCAATTCATAAAAAGTAATAAAGGAAGAGAGGATTCACATATAAATATAATATCTTGAACATCTTATATGATTGTGATCCCCCATCAAATATTCTATGCTTGATCAAATAGTTGATGTTGGACAGGAAGACAATGTAACGGGCTCTATTTTCTTATATTCACATAGAAGTTATATTGTTGTGGATGCTCCAACGTTTGGTGCTTGTTCATAATCTTTTGCTAGCCCAAAATTCGCACTAAGTAGAAATACTACTTGTGTATCCAAAAACCCTTGAACCCAGTTGCTTGCCATGAGAGTCCACCATATCTGCCTATGGATTGAATAAGATCCTTCAAGTAACTTGTCATCGGTGCAACAAGCAATAAAAATTCCTCTTAAATATGTATGATATTTTATTGTAAGGGAAATAAGCTTTGTACGAACTTGTGATGGTAAAGTAATAAAAGCGACGGACTGCATAATAAAGGTTGCTATCACAAGCGACAATATAAAGTGAAGTTCCTTTCCACTACGAGCTTAAAGATCAAAAAATAAAAAGCACATGACAACCTCTGCTTCCCTCTGCGAAGGGCCTATCTTTAATTTTTCAGTATTTACTTTTATGCAAGAGTCAATAATGTTCATCCTTATTCCATTCTTAAGTATTCCCACTTAGCAAGCATCGGGTGGTAGGGAAAGATCCAGGCACATATATCCAGTTGGATGTACGTAATCATGAGTTATTGTATTTAACATTATCCTTGAGGTAAATGAGTTGGGAGGTGAAAATAATAAACCGCCATCTTCCTATGTGTCTGATGAAACCTTTGTTCCATGAATATGTCGTGAGCGTTAGCAATCATAGAAGACTATATGATAGTTGACTATGTGGAAATTCCTAAACAAAATCTCTTACATAGACTCGTCCTGAAGATATGATGAACTGCAATTGTTTCAATGACTGAGAACATAGTTTGTTGGTTTTAAAGAAAGTTTATGGTTCATACTTTAGCTTTGTGGATGAATTATTACTTGATCATGAGAAGTTCTATGATGATATATTGCGGTTATAATAAAGATCATGATTCTACCTGATGTCTACTACACAACTTATTCTTGTAGACTCGTGTTGGGCCTCCAAGCACAGAATTTTGTAGGACAATAGCAATTTTCCCTCAAGTGGATGAGCTAAGTTTTATCAATCTGTGGGAGGTTAGGATGAAGATGGTCTCTCTCAAACAACCCTACAATCAAGTACACGAAATCTCTTGTGTCGCCAACACACCCAATACAATGGCAAATTGTATAGGTGCACTAGTTCGGCGACGGGATGGTGATATAAGTGTAATATGGATAGTAGATATAGGTTTTGTAATCTGAAAATATAAATAGCAAGGTAGCAAGTAACAAAAGTGAGCACAAACGGTATCGCAATGCTTAGAAATAAGGCCTAGGGTTCATACTTTCACTAGTGCAATTTCTCAACAGTGCTAACATAATTGAATCATATAACAATCCCTCAATGTGCCGCAGTTCTTATCTAGCGAAGAACATAAGATGAAATTATTGTAGGGTATGAAACCACCTCAACGTGCCGCAAAGAATCACTGCAAAGTTCTTATCTAGCGGAGAACATAAGATCAATCTATTGAGCCATCCCTATAAGTGTCACAAACAGCGCTAGAGTTCATACTAAAATAACACCATATGATACACATCAACCAACTCTAATGTCACCTAAATACTCCAATGTCACCACCAGAATCCCTGAGTTGATTACTCGATATGCATCAAACAATCTTAGATTCATAATTATTCAATCCAACACAAAGAACTTCAAAAGGTGCCCCAAGGTTTCTACCAGAGAAAGAAGGACAAAAACGTGTATCAACCCCTATGCATAGATTACCACAATGTCATGATAATCCGCAAGTTGAATACCAAAATATATATTAAGTGAATCAATAGAACACCCCACTATCACCACATGTATCCATATGCAAGACATACATCAAGTGGTCTCAAATCCAAAAAGTATTCAATTCGATAATAGTGAAACCTCAAAGGTCAAAACTCAATTCATCACAACAAGATAGAGAGGGAGAAACACCATATGATCCAACTATATTAACAATGCTCTTGGTACATCAAGATCGTGCAAAATCAAGAACATGAGAGAGACAGATCAAACACATGGCTACTGGTACATACCCTCAGCCTTGAGGGTGAACTACTCCATCCTCGTCACGGTGGCTGCCAGAATGATGAAGATGGCCTCCGTTGATGATTTCCCCCTTTGACATGGTGCCGAAAAAGGGCAACATATGAGATCACTTCAGTATAGAGGCTTGCAGCGGTGGAGCAGAAGTTCTTGGTTTCTTTTTGGGTTTTTTTGTATATATATGAATTTTTGGCGTCGGCCTTGCACGACCTGGAGGGGTGGCTGCGCCTCCCAGGCTTGTCGCTTATTCGTGAGGCTTCTAGTCCTTCCTCAAAGCTTCTGGGGTCTCTTTGGGTCCACAAAGAATCACCGTAAATTTTTGGCCCATTCCAAGAACTTCTATTTCCGCACAAAAAGGAACTCCATGGTAGTTCTACTGAAAACAACGTCTGTCCAGGTTAGTTCTAACCAAATCATACCAAAACAATACAAATTTTTTGTAAACATGGAATGAATACTTTATAAATATAGATACGTTGGAGTTGTATCACTACCATGTCCGTATTTTGTTTTATCAACACCTCTCTCTATATACATGTGGTCATGTTTATCGAGTTCGGCATTCGCTTGAGGGCAAGCGAGGTCTAAGCTTGGGGGAGTTAATAATTCCATTTTGAATCAGTTTTTCCTACTGTTATTTATTATGTTTTGGGTCATTATTTCACTTTATGATCCAATACTAATGCATTTAATCTCTTAATTTGCAAGATTTATATGAAGAGGTAAATTGCCAGCAGCTGGAATTCTGGACCTGAAAAAGCTACAACAAAGATGGCTATTCTCCTAGATCCAAACGACCTAAAAATTTATGGAGAATTATTTTGGATTTAATAAAAAATACTAGAAGAAGAATCACCAGGAGGGGTAATGACCCACAAGTATAGGGGATCTATCATAGTACTTTCGATAAGTAAGAGTGTCGAACCCAACGAGGAGCAGAAGGAAATGACAAACAGTATTCAGCAAGGTATTCTCTGCAAGCACTGAAATTATCAGTAACAGATAGTTTTGTGATAAGATAATTCATAGCGCGTAATAAGTAACAAGTGTAACTAAGGTGCAACAAGGTGGCCCAATCCTTTTTGTAGCAAAGGACAAACTTGGACAAACTCTTATATAAAGCAAAGTGCTCCCAAGGACACATGGGAATTATTGTCAAGTTAGTTTTCTTCATGCTCATATGATTCGCGTTCGTTACTTTGATAAATTGATATGTGGGTGGACCAGTGCTTGGGTGCTGTCCTTACTTGGACAAGCCTCCAACTTATGATTAACCACTCTTGCAAGCATCCACAACTACGAAAGAAGAATTAAGATAAATCTAACCATAACATGAAACATGTGGATCCAAATGAGCCCCTTACGAAGCAACGCATAAACTAGGGTTTAAGCTTCGGTCACTCTAGCAACCCATCATCTACTTATTACTTCCCAATGCCTTCCCCTAGGCCCAAACAATGGTGAAGTGTCATGTAGTCGACGTTCACATAACACCACTAGAGGAAAGACAATATACATCTGAAGGAAATATGCCCTAGAGGCAACAATAAAGTTGTTATCTTATATTTCCTTATTCATGATAAAGGTTTATTATTCATGCTAGAATTTTATTGATTGGAAACCTTAATACATGTGTGAATACATAAACAAACACCATGTCCCTAGTGAGCCTCTACAAGACTAGCTCGTTGATCAAAGATGGTTATGGTTTCCTAACCATTGACATGAGTTGTCATTTGGTAACGGGATCACATCATTAGGAGAATGATGTGATGGACAAGACCCATCCGTTAGCTTAGCATAATGATCGTTCAGTTTTATTGATATTCCTTTTTTCATGTCAAATACATATTCCTTCGACTATGAGATTATGCAACTCCCGGATACCGGAGGAATGCCTTATGTGCTATCAAACATCACAGCATAACGAGGTGATTATAAAGATGCTCTATAGGTATCCCCGAAGCTGTTTGTGTAGTTGGCACAGATCGAGATTAGGATTTGTCACTCCGAGTATCAGAGATGTATCTCTGGGCCCTCTCGGTAATACACATCATAAGCTTGCAAGACAACGACTACGGAGTTAGTCACGAGGTGATGTATTACGGAACAAGTAAAGAGACTTGCCGGTAACGAGATTGAACTAGGTATGAAGATACCAACGACCGAATCTCGGGCAAGTAACATACCAATGGACAAAGGGAATTACGTATGTTGTCATAACGGTTCGACTGATAAAGATCTTCGTAGAATATGCAGGAGCCAATATGGGCCTCCAGGTTCCGCTATTGGTTATTGATCAGAGAGGTGTCTCGGTCATGTCTACATAGTTCTCGAACTCGTACGGTCCACACGCTTAACGTTCGTTGACGATATAGTGTTATATGAGTTATGTGATTTGGTGACCGAATGTTGTTCAGAGTCCCGGATAAGATCACGTACATGACAAGGAGTCTCGAAATGGTCGAGAGGTAAAGATTGATATATATATATATATATATGACAATGGTATTCGGACACCAGAAGTGTTTCAGGGGGTACCGGGTACTTATCGGGTCACCGGAAGGGGTTCCAGGCACCCCCGACAAAAGATATGGGCCTTACGGGCCAAGAGGGGAAACACACCAGCCAAAAGGGGCTGGTGCGCCCGCCCATATGGTCTGGCCTAAGGAGGAGAAGGAAAGGGGAGAAGGGAAAGGAAAGTGTGGATTAGGATTCCCACTCCCTTCCCTCCCTCCCCCCTCTTTCCTTCCCCCTCGGTTATATATGGCAGGGGGCGCGCCTTGGGAGGGACTCCAAGTAGGATTCCTCCTATTTGGGCGCCTCCTATGGCTGGTCCTCCCTCCCTCCCACATATATATATGTGGGAGGGGGCGCCTAGCACACACCAGATCAATTGTTAGCCGTGTGCAGCGCCCCCCCTCCACCGTTTACTCCCCTGGTCATATTTTCGTAGTGCTTAGGCGAAGCCCTGTGGAGATCACTTCATCATCACCGTCAACATGCCGTCGTGCTGACGGAACTCATCTACTACCTCGACATCTTGCTGGATCAAGAAGGCGAGGGACGTCACCAAGCTGAATGTGTGCAGAACGCGGAGGTGCCAAGCATTCGGTACTTAATCAGTTAACGTGAGAAGAAGTTCGACTACATCAACCGCGTTGTGAAACGCTTCCACTTACGGTCTACAAGGGTAACACTCTCCCCCTCGTTGCTATGCATCTCCATGGATTGATCATTGCGTGTGCTTAGAAATTTTTTGTTTTCCATGCAGTGATTCCCAACAGTGGTATCAGAGTCAGGTCTATGCGTAGATGATATGCACGAGTAGAACACAAAGAGTTGTGGGCGGTGATAGTCATACTGCTTACGACTAATGTCTTATTTTGATTCAACGGTATTGTGGGATGAAGCGGCCCATACCAACCTTATGTGTCCACGCACATGAGACTGGTTCCACCGACTGACATGCAACTAGTTTTGCATAAAGGTGGCTGGCGGGTGTCTGTTTCTCCTACTTTATTTGAATCGAATTTGAGTACGGCTGATCCTTAAAGAAGTTTAAAACAACAAACTTGATGAATCACCGTTGTGGTTTTATGCGTAGGTAAGAATGGTTCTTGCTAGAAACCCGTAGCAGCCACATAAAACTTGCAACAACAAAGTAGAGGATGTCTAACTTGTTTTTGCAGGGTATTTTGTGATGTGATATGGTGAGGACATGATGTCATATATGTTATTGTAAGAGATGATCATGTTTTGTAAGATATCAGGCTACTGGCAGGAGCCTTGTGGTTGTCTCTTTATTGTATGAAATGCAAACGCCATGTAATTGCTTTACTTTATCGCTATGAGTTAACAATAGTTGTTGAAGCAATAGTTCGCAAGATGACCACAACGCTACGATGGAGATCAAGGTGTCGAGCCGGTGATGATGGAGATCACGATGATGCTTTGGAAATGGAGATCGAAAGCACAAGATGATGATGGCCATATCATGTCACATATTTTGATTGCATGTGATGTTTATCTTTTATGCATCTTATTTTGCTTAGTACGGTGGTAGCATTATAAGATGATCTATTCACTAAATTTGAAGGTAAAAGTGTTGTCCCTGAGTATGCACCGTTGCTACAGTTTGTCATTTTGAGACACTAGGTGATGATCGGGTGTGATAGACTCTACATTCACATACAACGGGTGTAAGACAGTTTTATACATGCAGAATACTTTGGTTAAACTTGACGAGCCTAGCATGTAAAGACATGGTCTGGAACACTCGAGATGGAAAGATAAAACGTGAATCTTATTAGATATGATCAACATAGAGATGATCACCATTGATTACTACCCCATCTCACATGATGATCGGACATGGGTCAGTTGATTTGGATCACATAACACTTAGATGACTTGAGGGATGTCTACTTAAGTGGGAGTTCTTAAGTTGATTAATTGAACTTAATTTATCATGAACTTAGTCTTGATAGTATTTGCATGTCTATGTTGTTAATTAATGGCTCGTGCTACCATTCCCCTAAATTTTTATGCGTTCCTAGAGAAAGCTAAGTTGAAAGATGATGGTAGCAACTGCACGAACTAGATCTGTAACTTGAGGATTATCCTCATTGCTGCACAGAAGAATTATGTCCTTGATGCACTGCTAGGTGAAAGGCCTGCTATAGGAGCAGATGCTGATGTTTTGAATGTCTGGCAAGCTCGATCTGATGACTACTCGATAGTTACGTGTGGCATGCTTTATGGCTTAGAACTGGGACTTCAAAGACATTTTGAACGTCATGGAGCATATGAGATGTTCCAGGAGTTGAAGTTAATATTTCAATAAAATGCCCGGGTTGAGAGATATGAAGTCTCCAACAAGTTGTATAGCAACAAGATGGAGGAGAACAGTTCTGTCAGTGAACACATACGCAAAATGTATGGGTATTATAATCACTTGACTCAGCTGGGAGTTGATCTTCTAGTTGATTGTCTCATTGACAGAGTTCTTCAATCACTGCCACCAAGATACAAAGGCTTCATGATGAACTATAATATGCAAGGGATGAACAAAACAATTCTCGAGCTCTTCGCAATGCTTAAAACCGCGGAGGTAGAAATCAAGAAGGAACAGTGTTGATGGTTAACAAGACCACTAGTTTCAAGAAGAATGGCAAGCAAGTTGCCACTCCCGGGAAGAAGCCCAAAGCTGGACCAAGCCTGAAACTGAGTGCTTCTTGCAAAGTAACTGGCCACTTGAAGCGGAACTGCCCCAAGTATTTGGCAGATAAGAAGGATGGTAAAGTGAACAAAGGTATATTTGATATACATGTTATTGATGTGTGCCTTACTAATGCTCGTAGTAGCACCTGGGTATTTGGTACTGGCTTGGTTGCTCATATTTGTAACTCGAAACAGGAGCTACGGATTAAATGAAGATTGGCTAAGGACGAGGTGACTATGCGCGTCGGGTATAGTTCCAAGTCGATGTGATCGTCGTCGGCACGCTACCTCTACATCTACCTTCGGGATTAATTTTAGACCCGAATAATTGTTATTTGGTGCCAGCGTTGAGCATGAACATTATATCTGGATCTTGTTTAGTGCGAGATGGTTATTCATTTAAATCAGTGAATAATGGTTGTTCTATTTATATGAGTGATATCTTTTATGGTCATGCACCCTTGAAGAGTGGTCTATTTTTGTTGAATCTCGACTGTGGTGATACACATATTTATAATATTGATGCCAAAAGATGCAAAGTTGATAATGATAGTGCAACATATTTGTGGCACTGCCGTTTAGGTCATATTGGTGTAAAGCGCATGAAGAAACTCCATGCAGATGGGCTTTTGGAATCACTTGATTATGAATCATTTGATACTTGCGAACCGTGCCTCATGGGTAAGATGACTAAAACTCTATTCCCCGGAACAATGAAGTGAGCTAATGACTTACTGGAAATAATACATACCGATGTATGCGGTCCAATGAGTGTTGAGGCACACGACATGTATCATTATTTTATGACCTTGACGGATGATTTGCGAAGATATGGGTATATCTACTTAATGAAACACAAGTCTGAAACATTTGAAAAGTTGAAAGAATTTCAGAGTGAAGTGGAGAATCATCATAACAAGAAAAATAAAGTTTCTACGATCTGATCACGGAGGCGAATATTTGAGTTACGAGTTTGGCCTTCATTTAAAACAATGTGGAATAGTTTCACAACTCAAGCCACCTAGAACACCACAGCGTAATGGTGTGTCCGAATGCCGTAACCGTACTTTATAAGATATGGTGCGATCTATGATGTCTCTTACCGATTTACCACTATGGTTTTGGGGTTATGCATTAGAGACAGCTGCATTTATGTTAAATAGGGCACCTTCTAAATCCGTTTAGACGACACCGTACGAACTGTGGTTTGGCAAGAAACCTAAGCTATTGTTTCTTAAAGTTTGGGGCTGCGACACTTATGTCAAAAGGCTTCAGCCTGATAAGCTCGAACACAAATTGGAGAAGTGCGCCTTCATAGGGTACCCTAAGGAAACAATTGGGTACGCCTTCTACCACAGATCCGAAGGCAAGATCTTTGTTGCCAAGAATGGAACATTTCTAGAGAATGAGTTTCTCTCGAAAGAAGTGAGTGGGAGGAAAGTAGAACTTGATGAGGTAATTGTACCTTCTCTCCAATTGGAAAGTAGCACATTAGAGAAATCCGTTCCCGTGATGCCTACACCAACTAGAGAGAGCTAATGATGATGATCATGAAACTTCGGATCAAGTTATTACCAGACCTCATAATCGAACAGAGCATGTTCCGTACCAGGTGGTACGGTAATCTTGTTCAAGAAGTCATGTTATTAGACCAAGGCGAACCTACGAACTATGAAGAAGCTATGATGAGCCCAGATTCCGACAGATGGCTTGAGGCCATGAAATCTGAGATAGGATCCATGTATGAGAGCAAAGTGTGGACTTTGATGGACTTGCCCGATGATCGGCAAGACATGGAGTATAAATGGATCTTCAAGAAGAAGACTCACGCTGATGGAGATGTTACTGTCTACAAAGCTCGACTTGTCGCAAAAGGTTTTTGACAAGTTCAAGGGGTTGACTACAATGAGAATTTCTCACCCGTAGCGATGCTTAAGTCCGTCCAAATCATGTTAGCAATTGCCGCATTTTATGATTATGAAATCTAGCAAATGGATGTCAAAACTGCATTCCTTAATGGATTTCTTAAAGAATAGTTGTATATGATGCAACTAGAAGGTTTTATCGATCCTAAAGGTGCTAACAAAGTGTGCAAGCTCCAGCGATCCATCTGTTGACTGGTGCAAGCATCTTGGAGTTAGAATATATGCTTAGATGAGGTGATCAAAGCATATGGTTTCAATTATACAGACTTTCGGTGAAGCTTGTATTTACAAGAAAGTGAGTAGTAGCTCTGTAGCATTTTAATATTATATGTAGATGACATATTGTTGATTGGAAATGATATAAATTTTTGGGATAGCATAAAAGGATACTTGAATAAGAGTTTTTCAATAAAAGACCTCGGTGAAGCTGCTTATATATTGGGCATCAAGATATATAGAGATAGATCAAGATTCTTAATAGGACTTTCACAAAGCACATACCTTGATTTTTTTGAAGAAGTTCAAAATTGATCAGTCAAAGAAAGGGTTCTTGCCTGTGTTACAAGGTGTGAAGTTGAGTCAAACTCAAAGCCTGACCACTACAGAAGATAGAGAGAAAATGAAAGTCATTCCCTATGCCTCAGCCATAGGTTCTTTCATGTATGCTATGCTGTGTACCAGACCTAATATGTGCCTTGCCATAAGTCTGGCAGGGAGGTACCAAAGTAATTCAGGAGTGGATCACTAGACAATGGTCAAAAACATCCTGAAGTACCGAAAAAGGACCAAGGATATGTTTCTCGTTTATGCAGGTGACAAAGAACTCGTCGTAAATGGTTACGCTGATGCTAGCTTTGACACTGATCCGGATGACTCTAAGTCACAAACCGGATACATATTTATATTGAATGGTGGAGCTGTCAGTTGGTGTAGTTCCAAGCCGAGCGTCGTGGCGGGATCTACGTGTGAAACAGAGTACATAGCTGCTTCTGAAGCAGCAAATGAAGGAGTCTGGATGAAGGAATTCATATCTGATCTGGGTGTAATACCTAGTGCATCAGATCCAATGAAAATATTTTGTGACAACACTAGAGGAATTGCCTTGGCGAAGGAATCCAGGTTTCACAAGAGAACCAAACACATCAAGAGACGCTTCAACTCCATTCATGAACAAGTCAAGGATGGAGACATAGAAATCAAGATACATACGGATCTGAATGTGGCAGACCCGTTAACTAAGCCTTTTCCGCGAGCAAAACATGATAAGCACCAAGACTCCATTGGTGTTAGATTCATTACAATGTAATCTAGATTACCGACTCTAGTGCAAGTGGGAGACTGAAGGAAATATGCCCTAGAGGCAATAATAAAGTTGTTAATTTATATCTCGTTATTCATGATAAAGATTTATTATTCATGCTAGAATTGTATTGATCGGAAACCTTAATACATGTATGAATACATAAACAAACACCGTGTCCCTAGTGAGCCTCTACTAGACTAGCTCGTTGATCAAAGATGGTTAAGGTTTCCTAACCATTAACATGAGTTGTCATTTGATAACAGGATCACATCATTAGGAGAATGAAGTGATGGACAAGACCCATTCGTTAGCTTAGCATAATGATTATTCAATTTAATTGCTATTGCTTACTTCATGTCAAATACAGATTCCTTCAACTATGAGATTATGCAACTCCCAGATACCGGAGGAATGCTTTATGTGCTATCAAATGTCACAACATAACTGGGTTATTATAAAGATGCTCTATAGGTATCTCTAAAGGTGTTTGTTGAGTTGGCATAGATCAAGATTAGGATTAGTCACTCCGAGTATCGGAGAGGTATCTCTGGGCCCTCTCGGTAATACACAACATAAGCTTGCAAGAAAACGACTAAGGAGGTAGTCACGAGGTGATGTATTACGGAACAACTAAAGAGACTTGCCGGCAACGGGATTGAACTAGGTATGACGATACCGACGATCGAATCTCGGGCAAGTAACATACCAATGGACAAAGGGAATTATATATGTTTCATAACGGTTCGATCGATAAAAATCTTCGTAGAATATGTAGGAACCAATATGGGTATCCAAGTTCCGCTATTGGTTATTGACCGGAAAGGTGTATCGGTCATGTCTACGTAGTTCTCAAACCCATAGGGTCCGCACGCTTAACGTTCGTTGACGATAAAGTGTTATATGAGTTTTGTGATTTGGTGACCGAATGTTGTTCGGAGTCCCGTATGAGATCACCGACATGATGAGGAGTCTCGAAATGGTCTAGAGGTAACAATTGATATATAGGACGATGGTATTCAGACACCAGAAGTGTTACGGGGGGTACCGGGTACTTATCGGGTCACCTGAAGGGGTTTCGGGCACCCCCAGCAAAAGATATGGGCCTTATGGGCCAAGAGGGGAAACACACCAACCACAAGGGGATGGTGCGCCCCCCATATGGGCTGGCCTAAAGAGGGGAAGGTAAGGGGAGAAGGGAAAGGAAAGTGTGGATTAGGATTCCCACTTCCTTCCCTCTCCCCCCTCTTTCCTTCCCCCTCGGTTATATATGGCAGGGGGCGCGCCTTGGGAGGGACTCTAAGTAGGATTCCTCCTACTTGGGCATCTCCTATGGCTGCTCCTCCCTCCCTCCCACCTATATATATGTGGGAGTGGCGCCTAGCACACACCAGATCAATTGTTAGCCGTGTGCATCGCCCCCCTCCACCGTTTACACCCCCGGTCATATTTTCGTAGTGCTTAGGCAAAGTCCTGCGGAGATCACTTCACCATCACCATCACCATGCCATCGTGCTGACTGAAATCATGTACTACCTTGATGTCTTGCTGGATCAAGAAGGCGAGGGATGTCACCGAGCTGAATGTGTGCAGAATGCGGAGGTGCCATGCGTTCGTTCCTTGACCAGTTGACGTGAGAAGAAGTTCGACTACATCAACCGCGTTGTGAAATGCTTCCGCTTACGATCTACAAGGGTACGTAGACACACTCTCCCCCTCGTTGGTATGCCTCTCCATTGATAGATCATTGCATGTGCGTAGAAATTTTTTGTTTTCCATGCAACGGTTCCCAACATCTCATCAGAATATCGAACGAGTACCAAATTCACATGATTACTTATAACAAGACTTCTCCCATGTCCTCAAGAACAAACATAACTACTTACAAAGCATATTCATGTTCATAATCCGAGGGGTATTGAATATCATTAAGGATCTGAACATATGATCTTCCATCGAATAAACCAACTAGCCTCAACTACAAGGAGTAATCAACACTACTAGCAACACACATGTACCAATCTGAGGTTTTGAGACAAAGATCAGATAGCGATGAACTAGGGTTTGAGAGGAGATGGTGCTGGTGAAGATGTTGATGGAGATTGACCCCCTCTTGATGAGATAATCATTGGTGATCATGATGGCTTCGATTTCCCCCTCCGGGAGGGAAGGTTCCCCAACAGAACAGCTCCGCTGGAGCCCTAGACTGGTTCTGCCCAAGTTCCGCCTCGATACGGTGGTGCTTCGTCCCAAAAGCTCTCTTATGACTTTTTCCAGGTCAAAAGATCTCATATAGCAGTAGAGGGCATCGAAGCCTGCCAGGGGGCCCACAAGCCACAGGGGCGCGCCCCTAGGCTTGTGGCCTCCTGGTGGGTCCCCTCTGGTATTTTCTTCGCCCAATATTTTCTATATATTCCAAAATAATTCCCCGTAAAGTTTTAGGATTTTTGGAGTTAAGCAGAATAGGTCTCTCAGATTTTCTCCTTTCTGGTCCGGAATTCCAGCTGCTGGCATTCTCCCTCTTTGTGTAAACCTTGTAAAATAAGAGAGAAAAGGCATAAGTATTGTACCATAATGTATAATAACATCCCATAATGCAATAAATATCAATATAAAAGCATGATGCAAAATGGATGTATCAACTCACCCAAGCTTAGACCTCGCTTGTCCTCAAGCGAAAACCGAAATCGATAATCACGTCCACATGTTTAGAGATGGAGGTGTCGATAAAATAAAATACGGACATGAAGGCATCATAATCATCTTTAGAACATCAACATATATTGTTATATAATTTCTTATGCTAAAGTAACAATTCGTTCACTAGGTAAAGTATGGAACAAGAACTTCATTGAAAACTAACAAACCATGATCTCAGTCACTGAAGCAATTGTAATTTATCATTACATAGGAAAGATTCAATATAAGAGCTTTTGAGCAAGTTCACATACTCAACTATCATTTCGTCTTTGATAATTGCTAACACTCGCGCAACATCTATGAGGTCAAAGTTTCAATCAGACACAGATAAAGACAGGGGCTTGTGGTTTCGCCTCCCAACCCTTTACCTCAAGGGTAACGTCAACAATAATGGTTTATGAATACCTACATCTGAGTGGATATACACACACACACACACACAACATATAGTGCTTTGCCAAAAACAAGAAGTACAAAAAGAAGAGGTGATGGTCACCACGAATCTTGCATTAAGGTAGAAGCTAAATAAAAGATAGGCCCTTCACAGAGGAAGCAGAGATTGTCATGCGCTTTTATGTTTGGATGCACAAAATCTTAATGCAAAAGAAAGTCACCTTATATTGCCGCTTGTGATAAATAACTTTATTATGTAGTTTGTTGCTTTTATTTCTTCCATATCACAAGTTCATATAAAGCATATTTTCCTCACACTAATAGATCATACATATTTAGGGAGCAATTTTTATTGCTTGCACCGATGACAACTAACTTGAAGGATCTTTGTAGTGACCAGACCTCAAACGGTCTGATCTCTGTGCATCAGTGTCATCCTTGGATCGGTAATGCTGACACGCATAGTACTTGAAGGATTTATAACAGAGTAGCAATCACACACTTATTACATCGAATGTCTCAAAAGAGAACTTATTACAATAAATATGGCTTAAGGCCATCTAAATACGATAACAACGGAAGGCTTGGAAGATAAAGTGGGTTCATCAACTCCAACGGCATCTCTGAGTGAAAGATCACGACCTAAGGCACCTTACTCATCGTCTAAAAAGTCTGCAACATGAACGTTGCAGCCCGAAAACGGGTCAGCACATGGAATATGCTGGCAATGTAACACATAGAGAGTAATGAACAGAATAATGCTATCACTACATGCATATATGGCTGGTGAAAAGCTCTATGGTTACAGTTTTGCATAAAGCCAATTTTTCCCCACAACAAAGGAATAAATTTTATTTAACTATCATGGTGGTTGTTAAACATTGAGAAGGTTCACCCAACTAAATCCCAATTAAGCATCATCATTAAACCCAATCAAATGATATTAAGAGTGTTGAGATACACATGATAATCCAAGAACTAGATACTCAAAACGTCCATAACCGGGAACATGGCTAACCATGATTAGTTTGTACACTCTGTAGAGGTTTGCGCACTTCTCCCCACAAGACTCGAATACATCCATGGTCGGAGAAACGAGACACAGTCTTTCCGAAACAATAATTCTTTACTCTGGGTGGACAGTTACACCTACTTTCCCCTACATCTGCTAGCCCACCACTGAAAGAGGTCTTGCAACGTACTCAACTATGCTAGAGTCTGTAATAGCTTGTGGCTGCACACGGAAGTTTCTAGCATGAAAACTCTTATGATCCCTTTGAGCCTAGTTGGCGGTCCATAGGAGAATCACACGGTACCCCGAGATTTCCATAAAATACAGGCAACATTGGGTTCCCCAGGTGCCTCAGTCCACCCAGATGTGTATTAAAGTAGCCACCTTAAGTTAACCATTAATTAACAATACTCACATCTGTCATGGATACACTCACCCAATCCACGTCTACAAGCATAGCATGGCAATATAAGCAACGTAGAAGTAACTCCCAAAGGTTTGATAATAAGTTGGACAATAGGTACTACCTCATCTACTTCCCAAAACCCACATATTAATCAGATACAAACCATGCAATTGTTTGAGGATTGATCTAATGCAATAAAACTGGGTAGTAAAGAGGTATGATCTAAGTGTTACTTGCCTTGCTGATGATCCGTGAAACCTAGAGACTCGTAGTAGCACGCTTTGCACTCCGGGTACTCTATCGCAAACAACCAAGCATACAATGAGCACTCAACTAGAATCATGGGTAAAAACTCAAATAATAGATCTAACCAGAAAGTTCAACTTAAGATCTCCGGTTTGCAAAAAGAATCAAATCAAACGAAGAAACGAAACTCAAACTGCGAAAGAAACAAGCTTTGTTTACTAATCTGGACTTAAGTCAAATTTTACAGTAGCAAAAACTTGTTTAAGTTGGGTAAACAGAAAGAGGGTTTCGAGACGAAACTCTAAGCGCTTGAATCGCCTGATTCCGATAAACGAGCGAAAAGATAAAATAAAACGAAAATCAGGGCAGAAATCACGATCGCAAATAATCGCAGAAAAACCCTGGAAAAAGAAAAACTGACGAATAAGCTAACGAACGAACGTTCGCTGTGTGCGGCTAAATGGTGAAAATCGTTCGCTAAAACGAATGACCGAACGGGCATTTGCTAAATAACTAAACCGGAATAAAAAAACCGTCTAAATAAAAAAATGACCGTGGTTTCTAAAAAAACGACGGTTTTCTTAACGAAAACTGCGGCGGCGGGCGGCTACCTTGTCGACTTCGGCGAGTGGTGGCGGGGTCCGGCGAGTGGCGGCGGTGGGTGGCGGCGGCGAGGCTCCGGCGGTGGTGGCGTGGACGGGCCGCGACGAGTGGCGCGGTGGTGACGGAGGCGGGGCAATGGCGTCGGCCTGGCGGATCCGCGGCGGCAGCGCGGGTCGGCTAGGGTTATGGTTCAGCGCGGGTGGCGGCCGGGCTCGGGGTGGGCTGGCGCGGCGGCTTATAAGAGGGGGCCGGCCTGGGGAGTCCTGGCCGGTTACGGCCTGGAGTCGGTTTCATTCTTTTTCTTTTTTTAAATAATTCCTCACAGAAAAACAAATAAAAGAAATACTAAACGGACTCCAAAAATCATGAAATAAATATTCGCCGTCCTCTAAACATATAGCTGACAAAGTGAACATTTATTTGGGCCTCTAATGGAATTTTGTAAAACGCATATTTTTCCTAATTCAAATAAAATAGCGATAAAGCTTCGACTAAAAATCTTATTTGATTTTAATATTAAATCTCCAATATTTCTTTATTTTGGGAAAGTCATTTTATTCCCTCTCTTTTATTTTTATAAAAGAAATAATTGAAGAGAAAATAATTAAAATCAAACGATCCTCTTTTCAAAATTTGAGAAAACTCAAATATGAAAATAACAAAATCACCAACTCTCTCCGTGGGTCCTTGAGTTGCGTAGAATTTCTAGGATCAAGCCAAAATTCAATAAAATATGATATGAAATGATGATATAATGTATAATATTCCAAATTGAAAATTTGGGATGTTACAAACCTACCCCCTTAAGATGAATCTCGCCCTCGAGATTCGGGTTGGCTAGAAAATAGGTGAGGGTGATCCTTCTGTAGGTCTTCCTCTTGCTCCCAGGTGGCTTCATCCTCGATATGGTGGCTCCACTGAACTTTGCAGAACTTGATAACCTTGCTACGTGTGATTCGGCTGGCAAACTCGAGAATCTTCAGTGGTTTCTCCTCGTAGGTCAAATCGCTATCCAACTGAATCGCTTCTAGTGGCACTGTATCTCTTAGAGGAATATCAGCCATCTCTGCGTGGCACTTCTTCAACTGGGAAACGTGGAACACATCATGAACTCCTGACGATCCGTCGGGCAACTCCAACTTGTAAGCAACTTCTCCCATACGTTCCAAAACTTTCTATGGTCCCATAAAACGTGGTGCTAACTTTCCCTTAACTCCAAAATGCTTAACTCCTCGAAGTGGGGACACTCGAAGATACACTCTGTCTCCGACTTTGTAAATTGTCTCCTTGCATTTAGAATCCGCATAGCTCTTCTGCCTGGATTGGGCTACCTTGAGCCTATCGCGATACAGTTTAACCTTCTCTTCAGACTCTTTGATTAAATCTGGTCCAAACAACTGACTGCAACGACCCAACCTCAGACGGTCAATTCTCTGTGCGTAAGTATCATCCCTGGATCGGTATGCTGACACACACAGTACTCGAGGATTTATAACAAAGTTAAATCACATGTATAAAATAACATAAATACTATTACCTCAATCCAAATAGCGGAAGTAACAACAAGGTTGTGGATTCCCATCAACACCAACGGCAAAGTTGAGTGTAGAAATCGTAACCCTAACGTATCACTTACTCGTCATAAGATATCCTGCAACATGAGACGTTGCAGCCACAAAGGGTCAGTACATTGAATGTACTGGCAAATTCACACCATAGAGCAATGATGAATAATGGCTATCTCTACATGCATATTTGGCTGGTGGAAAAGCTCTATGGTTAAAAGGTTTTGCGAAAAGCCAATTTTTCCCTATATCAAAGGAATATATTTTAATTTAACTATCATGGTGGTTGAAACATCATTGAGAAGGTACCCCCAACTCAATGATCCCAATTAAAAGTAATCATTAACCCAACAAATTAATTTAAGTAACATGATGAGATACTTAAGATACTCCAAGTACTAGATACTCAAGATTGTCCATAACCGGGGACATGGCTAACCATGATTAGATTGTACACTCTGCAGAGGTTTGCACACTTTTCCCCACAAGACTCGATCGCCTCCGTTGGATTTCTTGCACTACATGATGTTTGAGAAACGGATGACCGAGACACAGTCTTTCAGAAACATTAACTCTCTACTCCGGGTAGACCATACCAAACCTACAAAACCCACTACCTGCTGATCCACCTCTTCAAGAGCTTCATGTAACTTACTCAACTATGCTAGAGCCCATAATAGCTTGTGGCTGCACACGGAAGTTTCTAGCATGAAAATATCTCAGATCCCTTTGAGCCTGGGAGGCGGTCCAGAGGAAAATCACACGGTAACCCCGGGATTTGCAAAAAAAAAACAGGCAATCACTGGATACCCCAGGTGCCTCAATCAACCCAGAGGTGTATTAAAGTTGCCACCTTAAGTTGAACTATTAAGTAAACAATCTCGCATCTGTCATGGAATACACTCAAACCCAATCCACGTCTACGAGCATAGCATGGCAATATAAGCATAACGTAAAAGTAAGTCCCAAGGTTTGAATGCAGGACAATAGGTTCCTACCTCATCAACTACTTCCCAATACCCACATGTTATCAAACCTACTCATGCAATGTTAGAGGGTAAAGCTAATGCATAAAAACTGGGTATGAAAGGGATATGATAAAAGTGTGAACTTGCCTGTACTGTTGATGAAGATGATTCACATGCATAACTCTTGATAGCTCTACGCGTCACACTCCGGTCAATCTATCGTAAGCAATCAATAGTAACCACACATAAGCAATCACTCAAAAGACCAGAAAGAACGAAGAAGACGATTCGGAAAACATCAAAACAAAGCAAATAACTCTTGCAACATAAAACAATTTCTAACAGTACCAAAATTATGTGAATTTGGTCTTATCAGAAAGTTTAGGTCAAGAGCTTCGATTTGCAAAAAGAATCAAATAAATCGGAGTTATAAAACTCAAGTTATGATCAAACGAACTTCAAATACAAACTGTTTGAAATTCAAATTTTAAACTCTCAAAAACATGTTTAAGTTGTTTTACTGGATAGAGGAGATCATAACGAAGAGGGGGGCGTTGGTTTTGTTGGATTTGGATAAGCGAGTAAAAAGTTGTGAGCGTTTGAAAACTAGGGGCTAATCTGTAAAATAAAACCTAGCGAATAGGTCCCTGGCAGAAAACTAAAATAAAAGAAAAGACTAAATAACGAACGTTCGCTACGAAAACCTAACGAACGAAAATGTTCGCTGAAACTACCTAAACAGAAAACGTTCATTAAATAGATCTAAAAAAACTAAACCGTTTTTTTAGCAAAACCGAGAAAACCAGCGGACCGGGGCAACGTGGTTTTTTTAAAAAACCGGCGGCGGATCAGGTTATGGTTTACCCGAACTCCGACGAGGACGGTCGGACGGCGGCGGCTCGGGTCTGGCCGGGGCGGCGGCTCCGGTCGTCGAGGGCGGCGGCGAAGTGGTCGAGGGGCGGCGAGGCGAGGTGAGGAGGTTGGCGGCGCGGCGGTGGTCCGCGGGACGGGACGGCGGGCGGCGGCGGCGGATCTCACGAGCGGGCGGCTTCAGCAGTCTTGGCGAGAAGTCTGTGTGTGCTAAAAAGAGAGAGAGAGGGTCGGGGCTGCGACTTAAATAGGCGGGGAGGCGTGGAGGAGGGGCAAGGGGAGGCGTGCCCGGCCGGGACTCGGCGGCGGCGGCGGAGTCGGCCACGCTCGGGACTTCGTCCCGAGCTCGAAGACGGAGGCGGTTGGCGAGCTGGGCTGGGCCTGGCTGGCTAGCTGGCCGGCCCAGTCGGAGGAAGTTTTTTTAAAAAAAACATTTTTTCCAGAAAAACAAAAATAAACGCTAAAAACTAAAATTTTACATAGGCATATAATACATCGAATTTTTCAGAAAAAGATTTTCTACATCATGAACATTTTTCTAGAGTCAAATAAAATACACATAAATTCAAATAAAGCAAAGAGTGCTTCTGCCCTAGTAAAATCCAGTAAAAATCATTTTAAAAATACCAAAATTTATTCAAATTTATTTCTCTACAATTTTTGGATGTAGGGAATCATGTTACCCTATTTTCCATATATTTTATTTTTGTAGAAAAATAATTTGAATAAAACTCAAATAACTCCAAATTGAAAATAAATTCAAACGAACTTTGAATTTAATTCCTTGAAACTCCCAACTCATATTTCATATGTTTTGAAGAAGTCATTTTATCTTCACTCGTGAAAATCATTGAGTTGCATAAAGTTTCAGAATTGGAAATATTTTCCAAATGAAATTCAAATATTTTCAACACCCCTTGTCATTTAAAGAAATGGAAGAAGTGATGTCATCTTCTCTCCAGGGTTTTGTGGTGAAAAGAATTCGAATTCATGAATATCAGAAAAGAAAATGAAAGTTTGGGAAAGTCCTTTTATTCCCTCTCATTTAACTTTCAAAAGTTTCGAATTCACTCACTTTCAGTCAATCAATCAAACAATCAATCAAAACTATCTATTTGTATAACATTCCAAAATTTAGAATTTTGGGATGTTACACTGACAGTCTCCAACCTCATCCCATAACAACGGTGTCCTGCACCTCCTTCCGTACAAAGCTTCGAAAGGGGCCATCTTCAAACTGGCTTGATAACTGTTGTTGTAAGAGAACTCTGCATAAGGCAAATTGTCGTCCCAACTAGATCCATAGTCTAGTACACAAGCTCTCAACATGTCCTCCAGAATCTGATTAACTCTCTCGGTCTGTCCATCTGTCTGTGGATGAAAGGCTATACTAAACTCTAGCCTGGTACCCAAAGTTTTGTGCAACTGATTCCAGAACTTTGAGGTAAACTGGGTTCCTCTATCTGATACAATGGTCCTCGGAACTCAATGCAGACATACGATCCTGGTCATGTATATCTTTGCCAACTTAGCACTGGTGTAAGTGGTCTTCACTGGGATGAAATGAGCTACCTTCGTCAAACGATCGACTACAACCCATATCGAGTCATAGCCTGAGCGAGTCCTGGGCAATCCCATGATAAAATCCATGCCAAGCTTATCCCACTTCCATTCGGGTATTGGCAATGGCTGTAGCAATCCTGTTGGCTTCTGATGCTCTGCCTTTACTCTCTGACATACATCACAAACTGCTACAAACTCCGCAATATCCTTCTTCATTCCGGTCCACCATAAACTATCCTTAAAATCTGGAAACATCTTGGTATTCCCTGGGTGAATCGAATACTGCGAATCATAGGCCTCCCGCAGAACCAACTTCCTGATCTCCGGGTCATTAGGCACATATACGCGGTCCTCAAACCATAAGGTATCATGCTCGTCCTCACGAAATCCCTTAGCTTTTCCTTTGATCATCCTTTCCTTTATCTCGGCAATCTCTTTGTCAGTCTTCTGAGCATCTCTGATCTTATCCATCAAAGTAGACCGAATCTCTAATGCTGCTACATATCCTCTCGGAACTATCTCCAAACATAGCTCACGAAGATCTTCTGCTAACTCCTGAGGTAAATCTCTGGTCATGAGTGTGTGGACATGGCTCTTGCGACTCGCATCAGCTACTACATTAGTCTTTCCGGGATGATAGTGCAATCTCATATCATAATCTTTGACGAGCTCGAGCCATCTCCTTTGCCTGAGATTCAACTCCTTCTGCATGAAGATATACTTCAAACTCTTGTGATTCATGTACACCTCACAATGGTTTCCGATGAGAAAGTGTCTCCATGTCTTCAACTCATGCACTACGGCTGCTAACTCCAAATCATGTGTAGCATAACTCAACTCATGGGGTTTAAGTTGTCGTGAGGCATATGAAGCAACTCTTCCCTCCTGCATAAGCACTGCTCCAAGTCCTCGATGAGAAGCGTTGCAATACACTTCATAATACTTGCATTCATCTGGCAGAATCAACACTGGTGCTGTAACCAAACATTTCTTAAACTCCAGAAAACTGGCCTCACATTCCTCAGTCCAACTAAACTTGGTGTCCTTCAACAACTCCGTCATGGGCTTTGCAATCTTCGAGAAATTCTCAATTGAAAGTGCGTTATATCGACTAGAGGGGGGTGAATAGGCGATTTTTATGAATTCTCTGCTGAGGAATTTGCTGGTGAGGAAATTCCTTAGCGAAGAACTACTTGCAGCAGAATAAGTACTCAGAAGTAAACATAACAGGATACTAGCATGGTCATCAAGATGAAATGAAGACAAGCACATAGTACAGAAAGCATAATCACAGGATAACACAAGACGAAGACAAATAGACTGAAGAACTTGAACTGAGGAATTTGTGAAAGTCTTCAGTCGAAGTCTTCAAGCACAGATATGAACAAACATTCAACACAACAGTGAGGAAATGAAAGGGTTGAGGAGATAGAACCAGTTAGTTGGTGAAGACAATGATTTGGTAAACCAGTTCCAACTACTATCTCAGTTGTACGTCTGGTTGGAGCGGCCGAGTATTTAAACTCGAGGACACGCAGTCCCGGACACCCAGTCTCTGAGCCGCAACTCAGGACACGCATTCCTCACCGTATTCTCCTTGAACTAAGACCACGCAGGCCTCGTCCAATCACTCGTGGTAAGTCTTGGTGACTTCAAACCTTCATAGACTTGGTCCTCGGCGATCCACAATTCCTCTTGGATGCTCTAGACCTTGACGCCTAACCGTCTGGAAGAAGCACAGTCTTCAAAGGTAACAAGCGCCGGATCCACACGGATCAATTTCTTGATGATGCTCAATCACTTTGGGTTTGTGGGGGTTTGGTTTTGGGATTTTCCTCATTTGATGATTTTCGCCAAAGTCCTCGGAGGATGGGTTGCTCTCAAATGACAAGTGTCAAGTTCTCTCGGAGCAGCCAACCAGCTAGTGGTTGTAGGGGGCGGCTATTTATAGCCTAGGGAGCAGCCCGACATGATAAGACATAAATGCCCTTCAATGATATGACCGTTAGGTGAATAAGATATTTTGGGACAGCCGCGCCAGAGCCCAAAGAACGGTCGGAAATTTGACTCTCACATTCCTCGGGGCTATCATGTTCCTCATGTGTAGGCAATTCAGACTGGCGAATTCCTAACTCCTCGATCGAACAAAGTCATCGATGACTGTAAGAACTGCGTCTCTGTCACTAAAGAACTTGACTGAACTGTATGAGATTTCCAATGGCTTCACTCGAAGGGATTGGTAGGTGTAGGATTTTGAGTTGAGCATCACATGGAAATTTTGCCTTAGTATTTCCTCGACCCCCTTTAACAGTACGGTGTTTCCTATGACTCAAGAAATAGAAAATGAAACTACGAAAACAAAAGTCTTCACGCTCCATGTTCCTCGAATGAATACCAAGTCTTCAAGGTCACACCAATTTCTTCACTTTCAAAGTCTTCAGAAAGTCTTCAGGATATCGAAGTCTTCAGTCGAAGAACTTCATTTTTAGGGGTCGACTTTCTCTGTAAATATCAAACTCCTTATAGATTTATAGACCTGTGTACACTCACAAACGCATCAGTCCCTTAACCTATAAGTCTTCAATACACCAAAATCACTAAGGGGCACTAGATGCACTTACAATCTCCCCCTTTTTGGTGATTGATGACAACATAGGTTAAGTTTTCAACGGGATAAACATATGAAGTGTAAATCGATATTGAGGAATTTGATTACAAGATATAGAAGAACTCCCCCTGAATATGTGCATAGTGAGGAATTTGCTTTTGAGGCAATGCACATTTGAAGAATTGAATCATGGAGATCTCCCCCTATATCTTGTAATTCATACACGCATTTGATATATAATATGAAGAATTTGAAATGCCTGATGAAATATGGTGCCTGATGAGATTCAGCATGCATGCAATAATATTAACAAGGAATAAGCATGCAGAATAACACATCAAAAGTATCAAAGCATAGTGCATCAAAAGTATCAAATCACCATGCACCGTCCAAAAGTATCAGGGCACCATCGGGTTTAAGATTACAACTCGATCCAGTAAAAGGTTTCGGAAGAACGAGAGTTGTAACTTAACAAAACACCCATAATATAAACCCTCTTGAAGACTAACTCAGATTTCTCCCCCTTTGTCATCAAATGACCAAAAGGATTGAAACTGAGGACTAACGCCCCTGAAGAATTTCAAGTTGATGGAGGAGCGCCACAGATTGTCGGGTTGTTTGTTGGAGTAGGGCCGCCAGTTGTCGCCCAAATCTTCATGCTCATCGGTTTCATGCGATGAAGAATAAGAGCTGGCCACTAGATCAGAACTTTGACTCTCTTGAATTTCTTGGAGGTGGTGCAGACCACCAAATGCTTCCCGGAGACCCATAGTCTTGATTCTTCCATGTATATACATGAGTGAGAACAGCCCAGGTGCGGTTGAGGGTTTCATGAAGGTGATAGTGGTTTTTCTTCAATGCATTATGTGTTGAGGTCATGTTGTGAAGAACGGCAGCAAACTGACGCTTTACCCATTTATGATGGCGATCAACCTTCTGATGAAGACTGAGGAGTAACTCACGGTCAGTCATCACCCTGGGTGCTATGGCTTGAGGCTTTTGCTTGGCTGAGGTATTTGCGGTAGTGTCATGTGTGGCAGAATCGTCATTGGTAGAGTAAGATGTAGCCAGACGAAATTGACCATCCAATGGACGAATGCCTTCATCGATCACAAAGAATTGCCTTGCCTTTATCATCGATGATGAAACCGGTCGCTTGAGGACTTCAATGGGAGGCAAGTAGCTACCATGGTTGAGTGTCACTTTGTAATTCGGTGAAGATCTTGCCCTTATGAATCTCATAATCCAAGGCGCATAGGGCTTCAGCTCGAAAGGTGACATAGCAACATTAGCCAGAGTCCTCATGAAGAAATCATGGAAGTTGACGGGAACGCCATGAATAATGTTGAAAAGCATGTTCTTCATGATGCCAACGACATCTTCATCATTTGAGTCGTGGCCTTTGATTGGACTCATTGTCTTCGTCAGGATTCGATAGACAGTACGGGGCACATAGAGCAATTCCTTGACGAGGAATTTGGTTCGTGGGGTTTGCCCTGGCTTCAAAGGCTTCATGAGCACTTGCATATAATGATTTGACAATTCAGGGTCATTGTAGAGGCAACGTGCACTATCATGGGGAGGATCAAGAGGAAGGACACGAAGCAATTCAGTTGCCGGTGCCTTGTAGTGAGTGTTTTCGGTCATCCAATCCAGTACCCATGAATTAACATCTTCAGCGTCTCTAGTGATATGCAGAGTGGCGTAGAACTGAAGAATGAGTTCTTCATTCCAATCACAGATGTCATTGCAGAAATTGAGCAATCCTGCATCGTGAAGAACATTGAGGACTGGCTCGAAGCACGGCATGATTCCATATCCACATGAGGAATATGTTCATGATCAAGATTTTGTCCTTGTCAAAGAGCACCGAGAAATAGAAGTTGGCTTGACTAGCAGCCCGTAAATGCCTCTTCCTTATGCGAGCAGAGTCATATGGATTATAATCGATGAAGAACACATGCTCGTAAAAGAAGTCTTCACCTTGAATTTTTGCTTGTTTGAGAACGGATTCTTGGCTTGGGCAGAGGAGTGTCGGTGATTTGCAGACAACCTCGTGAATCGCGAGCTTAGGTACTTCAGCCGAGGAATTTCTGGTTCCTCTTCTTGTGCAACTTGAGGATCAACAAAGAAGAAGTTCTTCAAAGACTAGCGGCTGGAATTTCTTCATGAGCAGATGAAGTGGGATGAGTTTCTTCAGAGCCCATTTGAACAGCTTGTAGCCGGGACCGAGGAATTGTTGAATAGGAGTGAAGAGAGGAGTATTGGGATGCTGACTTTCCCAAAAGTCATCATTCATCACTGGTGTAGTGCATCCAATATCCACTTCTTCATCTTAATTTTCAATTTCCTCAACACCGGCTTCTTCACCGTGAACCGACGATAGGTGAGGAACGGTTGGCGTTGAGGGAATGCTTCCACTTCAATTTCTTCATCAAGCTGCTCTGACGTAGCAGCAGAATGATTTTCTTCATCAGATCCGCTTGGGATCTTGTAGTCTTCTCCATAAGGAACAATTTCCTTTGATGACATGGAGGAAATCGGAACGGCATCAATAGGATTTTCAAGAGAGCTGGTCATTGGCTTCATTTTCTTCGCAGCCGAAGAATTTGACGCAGCTGATGCCTTCCTTTTCTTCACTGCAGCTCACTCTGCAGCCTTGGTCTTCTTCACTTCATAGGTAGAAGGAAGAATTGGAGTTGGTGTAGGCGCGGGAGGAGCTGAGGACTATGGTTGATTTTCTTGGAATCGATGCAGTTGCCTGATATCTTCGTTTTTTCAGCGCACCACTAGTGGATGCCCAGGAATTTCTTCGGTGGCTGGGATGGAGTCATCAGCCCCGAACTTGTATTCTCATCAAGAGGCTAAAGTCATCAGCGGTCTTGGCATGTTCTTCAAAGAGCTGAGCAGAGTCTACACCGAGGATTTTATTGTTGCAATGGGGCAGCAGCGGTTGTCATTTTCTTCGTCAGTTGATTTAATCTCACTTTGGCTCCTTGCCAATCAGCATTGTATGCATCGAAGTCCTTGCTGAGGGCTTGGATTTCAGATTGAGCCTTGAGAAGTTCTTCGGGTGTCAGTCTGACAACATTCTTCTTCAGAAGCTTCTCCTTTCTAGATTGAGCTCTCTTTATCTCTCTTGCCTTCTCATATTTCCATTTCTCTTGAGTGATGAAATGGGTCATCATGTGACTTTGACCGGGTGTCAGAGGCAGATCAGGCATTGGAGTGTTTGGATCCTTGTGCCAGAGATCAATGTAATCGAGGATCTTCTTCGGATCCAAAAGCAGTGGCACAGATGTGCCTTTGGCTCTAACGGCCTTCACTTGTCTATCTCTGATGATTTCTGCAAGTTCTTCATCAGAAGCTTCATCATCAGAGGGCACTTGGAATGCAACCTGTTTCTTCCTTGGACTTGGCCGAGGACCGCGTCCAGCTGTTGCTTTAGTCTTCAACAGAGTGGGGCCTGATGAGGACACTGGTGCAGCTGAGGAACTCGCTGAGACACCAGAAGCAATTGAGAAACCCTGAGTCCTTTGACATGTAGCCAAATGCACATGAGTTGAGGGAGCTGCTGAGGACTTTGAGGGAGCTGCTGAGGACTTTGAGGGAGCTGCTGAGGACTTTGGTGGAGCAGTAGCAGTATGAGGAATTTGCCGTGAGGGCGCAGCTGAGGAACTTGGCCGTGAGGGCGCTGTTGGTGAAGCACTTGGCTTACGAGCAGGCTTCTTCGGCATTGATTTCCTCGGTTTGACCGAGGTCTCAGCAGCAGCAGCAGCGGCAGAATCCTCATTGAATTTCCTCACTGCCTCCTTGGCTTGTCTTGCCAGTTTGGCTTGACGCCTAGCCCATTCTTCAGGAAAGTCCTCACCACGCTTGATGCTGGTGGGATCCGCTACTTGGCCAGGTGCCAATGGAGCTCTTGGGCATCGAGGATTTAAGGCGAATTTCTTCATGTACTTAGGAGTAACATATCAATATTCCCTCCATTCTCGTGCCCATCTTCGTTCAATCCTCTGAATGCGCACTTTGCGCTGATTTTTGTTCTCTTTGCCAAATTTGGCTTCATCAGGTGTGCAATAGTCTTTGTATATGTCATCGAGGATTTGAAAGAGCCACGACCTCGGTTTCTTTCCTCCTTTCTGCGGTCTCTTTCCTTCAGCCATTTTCTTCAGATGAGGAATTTGAACAATTGAGCACTCTGAAGAAGTATGCAGTTTTTCTTCGAGGAACGCTGCAAATGAATTAAGTTGATGAGAACCTAGTGATTCAGCAGCGGACATGAGTACCTGTGAACAGAGTGTAGGTGCGAGGAATTTGGAGAGGTCATATGCGTTCTCAGAAGGTCATATGCGTTCTCATATGTGTGAAGATTTGAAGAATAAACACCTTTGAAGATTTTCAGGAAAGCTTGAGAATCAAAGTGAGTAATAAAAGTAATTTTTAATTACCCGAACTGAAGAACACGACGAACTGAGATGAACAGCGGTGAAGTTCGTCAAGTTAGATTTCCCACGCCCTAACTTGGCAGAGGGAGACAGCTACGGCGGCGGCGGAGTGAAGATTTCCGCAGCCGGTGCGAGTACGACGGCGACGAGGTCGAGGCAGTGAAGCTCTTCCTCACCGGCGGCGATGGAGTAGCGGCGGCGCTAGGGTTTGAGGAGCTCAAGCGAGAGACAGTGACCAAGCGGAGTAAATGAAGTGAGGAAGGGGAGAGGGGTATTTATAACCACGGTAATAACTGTTCGCCCGAAGATTTTGGGACGAACATGCCCCTGCCGTTTCTCCTTCACGTGACATGTGTCACCCACGTACTGTGCAGATGAGATCGTGTAAGATCGTGGGTGAATATACTAATGCATCGTGGGATGCGGAATGGTTTGAGCGGTAAGACCCAAAATCTGGATACGATTTGTTTTAAAGTTACGTTCGCAATTTCTTCAGCTGACAAGGACACAGTGAAGATTTTGAACAAGTTTCAAAATAGAACGCACATGAAGAATTTGTGAATAGATTGGGTTGAGTATAGCATAGAGGGGGAAGGGTCCGATCACATTCACTTAGCAGAAAAAGCAACTTGAAGAAATAGCCATAAGTGAATGCTGTAGAGGACATAAACTCATATATATATATGTAGTCAATGAAGAAAAACGACGGAAACAGTGAAGATTTTGCAAAGTTGAAGAATTTGAAAAACTGAAGAATTTCAAAAACTGAGGAAAAACTTAAATTGAAGATTTTCAACCTTTTGTGGTGGCGTAACCCACCGTATAAGAATGATGATTTCAGACACCGCGTACAATTGTCGTAGGGATCTGAGAATCAAATTCTTCATTAATTTCTTCACACTTAGAGTGTTATTCTTCATTGATTGAAGAAAAACGTTTCTTCATGTGTTGCACATCTAAGTCATCAATTTTGCATAAGTGTTAGGATGTGTGTCCTTTTCAAAGAATATTCGAAGACTCTAAGATATTTAGCTCACACCGCAACTTGCTAAATCTCTTCTCATCCAAGGGCTTAGTGAAGATATCAGCTAGCTGTTCTTGATCTTCACATGCTCGATGGAGATGTCGCCTTCAACACATGATCACGAAGAAAATGATGACGAATCTGAATGTGCTTTGTCTTCGAGTCTTTGAACTGGGTTGTGTGCAATCTTGATGGCACTCTCATTGTCGCAGAGGAGAGGCACATTCTTCACGTTGATGCCATAGTCCTTGAGGGTCTGCTTCATCCAAAGCAGTTGAGCACAGCAAGAGCCAGCAGCAATGTATTCATCTTCAGCGATGAGCGGTGATACACAGTTCTGTTTCTTCGAGGACCAATGGACCAAAGATCGTCCGAGGAAATGACAAGTGCCGAAGTTGACTTGCGGTCCACACGATCACCAAAGATAGTCGAGTCGAATATCCAATGAGATCAAAAGTAGAGCCCTTGGGGTACCATAATCCTAGTGTTGGTGTGTGAGCTAGATATCGAAGAATATGCTTCACAGACCTTATGGTGTGATTCCTTGGTGCAGCTTGAAATCGGGCACACATGCAAACACTAAGCATTATATCCGCCTAGATGCACATAAGTACAATAAAGAACCAATCATGGAGCGGTATACCTTGTGATCAAAGTCAATACCATTTTCATCGATTGCATAGATGGCCATTTGTGGGCATAGGAATTTTGACGCCTTTGCAATCTTGCATGCCGAATTTCCTCAAGACATCTTTGAGGTATTTCTCCGAGATATGAATATGCTATTGTGTCTCTTGACGGATTTGAAGACCTAAGAAGAATTTCAACTCTCCCATCATAGACATTTGATATTCTTCACTCATCATATAGGCAAATTCATCACTATAACGTTGGTCAGTACAGCCAAAGATATATCATAAACATATATTTGGCACACAAACAGTTCACCATCATAAGATTTAGTAAAGAGAGTAGGGTCGAGTGAACCGGGTGTGAAGCCATTCTTCATGAAGAATTCCTTCAATGTATCATACAACACCCGAGGGGCTTTCTTGAGGCCATAGAGGGTCTTATTGAGTCTGAAGACTTTGTCAGGATTCTTTGGATCTTCAAAACCTGGGGGTTGAGCAACATATACTTCTTCCTCAAGCTTACCATTGAGGAATGCACTTTTCACATCCATTTGACATAAGGTGATATCATGATGGTTAGCGTAAGCAAGTAATATGTGAATAGCCTCAAGTCTAGCAACAGGTGCAAAAGTTTCATCGAAATCAATTCCTTCAACCTGTGTGTAGCCTTGAGCTACTAGTCGAGCCTTATTCCTCACCACAAGGCCATTTTCATCTTGCTTGTTGCGGTAGATCCACTTTGTGCCAATGATATTATGCTTGCGAGGATCAGGCGATTGACCAATTCCTGACATTGTTAAGCTCGAATCGATGTAATTCTTCTTGCATAGCCTGAATCCACTCGGCTCGAAATGCTTCATCTACCTTAGTGGGCTCTGTGATAGAGACAAAGGCATAGTGCCCACAAAAGTTAGATAAATGTGAAGCTTTTGAACGTGTGAGAGGACCTAGTGCGCTGATGTCATCGATGATCTTCTCCACTTGCACTTCTTTTGCAACGCGAGGATGAGCTGGTTGTCGCTGAGGAATTTGATCAAGATTTTCTTGACACCATTTTCCTCATCATGTTCTTGGTGCATCACTCGACGCTCTTCATGAACAGGAATGAATTCTTCAGCAGATTCTTCAAGAGGAATGACATCCTCGGTTGCCTTGAGCATGATAGCATCCTCGGTGCTGGTTCATCTAACACAGAAGGTAGGTGCTCTCTTTGCGAGCCATTAGTTTCATCGAACCGCACATCTCAAAGGTCAACAATCTTGTGAAGAACAATGTTGAAGACTCAGAGGTGTGCGAGTCCTTTCGTAACCAAGCATAAAACCTTCATGTGCTTTCGGTGCAAATTTAGAGTTGTGGTGAGGATCTCTAATCCAACATTTAGCACCGAAGACTTTGAAATAACTCACATTGGGTTTCTTGTCAGTGAGGAGTTCATAGGCCGTTTTCTTGAAGAATTTGTGAAGATATACTCTGCTGATGATGTGGCACGCAGTATCAATGGCATCAATCCAAAAACGCTGAGGCATTTTGTATTCATCAAGCATTGTGCGAGCCATCTCAACAAGAGTTCTGTTCTTGCGCTCCACGACGCCATTTTGCTGAGGAGTATAAGGAGCAGATAACTCATGAGTAATACCAAGTTCATCAAGATAGGCATCAAGACCGAATTCTTGAACTCGGGCCCATTGTCACTTCGATGTGCTTGATCTTCACACCAAAGTTGGTTGAAGCCCTCGAGGAAAATCATTTGAAGACTTCCGCACTTCATGTTTGTAAGTAACAATGTGTACCCATGTATATCAAGAATAATCATCAACAATGACAAAACCATATAGAGATGCATCATTAGTGACTGCTGAGTAATGGTTAGGTCGAAGAGGTCCATGTGAAGCAATTCGAATGGACGAGTAGTGGTCATGATAGTCTTATTTGGTGCTTGGCCTTGGTCATTTTTCCAGCTTCACAGGCTCCGCATAAGTGATCCTTGAGGAATTTGACATTCTCAATGCCAATGACATGCTTCTTCTTCGCAAGCGTGTGCAAATTCCTCATGCCTGCGTGACCAAGTCGTCGATGCCATAGCCAGCCTTCTGAAGCTTTTGCAAGTAAACACACGGCTGGTTGTGGTCCTGTAGAGAAATCAACAATATACAGATCTCCTCTCCTAAAGCCTTCGAAGACTTTGGAATTGTCAGCTTCCACAATCACAACACAACGATACTTGCCAAAGACAACAACCATATCGAGATCACAAAGCATTGAGACTGACATGAGATTGTATCCTAAGGACTCAACAAGCATGACTTTGTCCATGTGTTTATCCTTAGAGATTGCAACCTTACCAAGACCCAATACCTGACTTTTGCCTTTGTCAGCAAAGATGATATGCTTCAGAGGTGACGGTGTTAAAGGAGCATCCATCAATAGATTCTTGTCACCAGTCATGTGATTCGTACATCCACTATCGAGGACCCATTCAGTAGTTTTGGGTTGATCATCCTGCAGATGAATTAGTGTAGCTTACAATCTCATATGCTTCATCAGTGAAGAATATGATATCAAGTTCATCAGATGAGTTTCATCAAGCGAGAGCAGATATAGCAAGATGAGGACGTGTGAAATGAAAGTTCATTTCATCATGATTCGCTGCGTCCTTTCGAACAATTTTCAGTCGGGTCAAAGAAATTCTTCAGACGTTATAGCACGCCCGAGACCTGACCCTGCAGAAGAGATTAGTTCTTATTCTTCACCACTCACATCTGGAGGGGTGGCAAAGAATTCATCACTCTGCGAGCACCAGATGAGAAAGGTGGCAAAGATGCCAAACCGTTTCGTTTCACATAAGAGGGGTTAGGGTAAGCATATGAATAAGCAGAGTAATTCTTCGAGGACTTATGAACATAATGGTTTGAAGAATAATGCACATATTCATAGCCCATTGCTCTACCCTGCGAGACAGAGTTGTTAGCACGATGATAATCATATGAGGACTTTGATCCTTTTGAGGAATTTGGTCCATATGAGGACTTGGATCCATATGAAGAGTTTGGTCCATATGAAGAATTTGATCTGGGGTTCCTGTTCTTCACAGGTGGTGTCATGAGGACATTCACCTGAAGACTTTCAAGGCACTTCTTTGGAACCCAGATTTTCTTCATAGGGGAACCGTTCCTGCAGTTAGTGCCAACATATCTAGCAAATACTTCACCATTCTGATTTTTGAACAGCTTATAGTTGGAGTCAAATGACTCATCAGAAGGATGAGGAGATTCACATGTAAAGCCAGATAAGTTAGATGGATCAACTGGAGGTCCTTTGCAGCAACCCATGAGGTTTTGGGGTCGCTTCAAAGCTTCCAATATGTTCCATCAGCATTGAGTTTCCTCTCAAAGGCAATACCCTCTTTCCTAGGGTTTTGTTGAGGATCTGCTTTTAAGTACATCACAGAGAGTCTGATGCCCTTTGACGCTTTTGTACATGCCTGTCATGTACAATTCCTTCAGCCCTGCATTGTCAGTGATACTAGCAATGTCCTCAGGTGAGGAATTAGTGATAGCAGAGGCAGATGAAGAATTTGTAACAGTTGAAGCATTTGAACATTCAGGTGAAGAATTAGCAGATTCACGTTCAATGCACTTTAAGCATGGAGGAACAAATTCTTCCTGAGAAGCGCTGATTTTTTGAGCTAGTAATGAATCGCGCTCCTTCAGAAGATCTTCATAACACACTCTTAACTTTTCAAGATCTTCCTTTCTTTGAAGAGATTCAAGGGAAAGCATCTCGTGATCTTTCTTTTCTTGAAGAAATTCATAAGAAAGTTTCTCATGATCAGATAAGAGAGTGTTATGATGACTTTGAAGGTTATCAAACCTAGACTGAAGTCTCTGAAGATTTTCAGTCAGGGCTTTAGTGCGATCCATTTCTTCACCCAACATATCATCACTTTTGTCTAGCATGTTTTGAACCTTTTCAAAAGCCCTTTGTTGTTTCACAGCAATCTTAGCAAGTTTAGAGTAGCTGGGCTTGAGATCCTCATCAGATTCATTTTCACTAGATTCAGAGGAGTTGTATTTGAGTACCTTAGCACCTTTTGCCATGAAGCAATAGGTGGGAGCGTAGCCATCATTATCTTCATCAGGCTTGTCGGTAGGGTCAGTTTCTTGATGTTGAAGATGGACTTCTCGACGAAAGCGAGAGCGATGGCCGACTCGCCACACCAGATTCAGATTCTTCACACGCCTCCTCTTCATCATTTTCCTCAGATTCAGCTTCGAGTCCATTTCCTTGCCAATGAATGCCCGAGCCTTCTTGGAGCTGCTCTTTTGTGAGATGAAGACTTGAGGATTTTGATGACGAAGATTTTGACGATTTCTTCTTCTTCTTTGCATCATCGTAATCTGTAATCCTTGTATTTCTTCTTCTTCATTTCTTTTCCCATCGAGGACAATCTTGGATATAGTGACCAGGTTTCTTGCATTTGTGGCACAACCTTCTCTTATAGTCTTTGGATGAGGAATCACCGCTTCTTGAGGATTTTCCAAAGCGACCACGCCTTGAGAACTTCGAATTTCTTCACGAGCGGTGCTAGCTCTTGGCTCAATTCTTCAGATCACCAAGGCTACTACCGTAATCCTCATATTCGAGTCGACACAGCCTTGGCCTTGAGGCACGTGGTTTGCCATAGTTTGAACCATAGAGATCTCTCTTTTTAGCAAGCTGGAACTCGTGAGTATTTAGCCTTTCGAGGATATCAGCAGGATCAAGAGACTTATAGTCAGCACGTTCTTGTATCATCAGTCCCAGAGTATCAAATGAGGAATCAAGCAATCTCAACAGTTTCTTCACCACTTCATGATCAGTGATGTCAGTGGCACCGAGGGCTTGAAGCTCATTTGAGATGTCAGTGAGGCGATCAAAGGTTTGTTGGACATTTTCATTGTCGAGTCTTTTGAAGCGATTGAAGAGATTCCGAAGAACATCGACTCGAGAGTCACGCTGAGTTGAAACTCCTTCATTTACTTTGGACAGCCTATCCCAGATAAGCTTAGCAGTTTCCAAAGCACTCACTCTTCCATACTGTCCTTTGCTCAGATGGCCACATATGATATTCTTCACTTGAGAATCGAGTTGCTTGAATCTCTTCACATCGGTAGCGTTCAGTGAGCGTGAGACAGAGGGAACACCATTTTCCACAACATACCAGAGATCGTTATCAATTGCCTCAAGATGCATACGCATCTTGTTCTTCCAGTAGGGGTAGTCCGTCCCATCAAAGGTAGGACACCCAGCCGAGATCTTGATCATACCTATGGTCGACATAACTAAAACTCCGGGCGGTTAAACCAAAATCACACAGAACAAGGGAGTACCTTGCTCTGATACCAATCAAAGTGCGTTATATCGACTAGAAGGGGGGTGAATAGGCAATTTTTATGAATTCTCTGCTGAGGAATTTGCTGGTGAGGAAATTCCTTAGCGAAGAACTACTTGCAGCGGAATAAGTACTCAGAAGTAAACATAACAGGATACTAGCATGGTCATCAAGATGAAATGAAGACAAGCACAGAGTACAGAAAGCGTAATCACAGGATAACACAAGACGAAGACAAACAGACTGAAGAACTTGAACTGAGGAATTTGTGAAAGTCTTCAGTCGAAGTCTTCAAGCACAGATATGAACAAACATTCAACACAACAGTGAGGAAATGAAAGGGTTGAGGAGATAGAACCAGTTAGTTGGTGAAGACAATGATTTGGTAAACCAGTTCCAACTGTTGTCTCAGTTGTACGTCTGGTTGGAGCGGCTGAGTATTTAAACTCGAGGACACGCAGATCCGGACACCCAGTCTACGAGCGCAACTCAGACACCCAGTCCTCACCGTATTCTCCTTGAACTAAGACCACGCAGGCCTCGCCCAATCACTCGTGGTAAGTCTTCAGTGACTTCCAAACCTTCACAGACTTGGTCACTCGGCGATCCACAATTCCTCTTGGATGCTCTAGACCTTGACGCCTAACCGTCTGGAAGAAGCACGATCTTCAAAGGTAACAAGCGTCGGATCCACGGGACCAATTTGTTGATGATGCTCAATCACTTTGGGTTTGTGGGGTTTGGTTTCGGATTTTCCTCACTTGATGATTTTCGCTCAAAGTCCTCGGAGGATGGGTTGCTCTCAAATGACAAGTGTCAAGTTCTCTCGAGCAGCCAACCAGCTAGTGGTTGTAGGGGCGGCTATTTATAGCCTAGGAGCAGCCCGACATGATAAGACATAAATGCCCTTCAATGATATGGCCGTTAGGTGAATAAGATATTTTGGGACAGCCGTGGCAAGAGCCCAAAGAACGGTCGAAATTTGACTCTCACATTCCTCAGGGCTATCATGTTCCTCACTGTGTAGGCAATTCGCACTAGCAAATTCCTAACTCCTCAGTCAGAGCAAAGTCATCGGTGACCAGAAGAACTGCATCTCTGTCACCGAAGAACTTGACTGAACTGTATGAGATTTCCAATGGCTTCACTCGAAGGGATTGGTAGGTGTAGGATTTTGTGTTGAGCATCACATGGAAATTTTTCCTTAGTATTTCCTCGACCCCCTTTAACAGTACGGTGTTTCCTATGACTCAAGAAAGAGAAAATGAAACTACGAAAACAAAAGTCTTCACACTCCATGTTCCTCGAATGAATACCAAGTCTTCAAGGTCACACCAATTTCTTCACTTTCAAAGTCTTCAGAAAGTCTTCAGAATATCAAAGTCTTCAGTCGAAGAACTTCATTTTTAGGGGTCAACTTTCTCTGTAAGTATCAAACTCCTCATAGATTTATAGACCTGTGTACACTCACAAACGCATCAGTCCCTTAACCTATAAGTCTTCAATACACCAAAATCACTAAGGGGCACTAGATGCACTTACATCAATGAACCTCCGGTAGTATCCTGCGAATCCAAGAAAACTCCGGATCTCTCCAACTGGCGTGGGTGCTTCCCAATTTGTCACAGTGACTACTTTGGTGGGATCTACTACTATTCCTTCTCCAGATATAACATGTCCGAGGAATCCAACTTCCTTCAGCCAAAACTCACACTTGCTGAACTTGGCATATAACTGATGTTCTCTGAGCTTCCCACGTACCAAACACAAATGCTCCTTATGCTCCTCTTCGTTCTTCGAGTAGACCAGAATATCATCAATGAACACCACGACGAACTTATCCAAAAACTCCATAAACACCTTGTTCATCATGTTCATGTAATACGCAGGTGCGTTAGTCAGACCAAATGACATAACGGTATACTCATATAGCTCGTACCTTGTGGTAAAAGCTGTCTTAGGTATATCCTGCTCTCGAATCTTCAACTGGTGGTATCCTGATCGCAGATCGATCTTGGAAAATACTTTTGCTCCTTGCAACTGGTCAAACAGATCATTGATCATCGGCAGTGGGTACTTGTTCTTGATTGTTACTTCATTCAATCCTCGATAATCAACAACCATCCTAAACGATCCATCCTTATTCTCCACTAGAAGCACTGGTGATCCCCAAGGTGACGAGCTTGGACGAATATATCCTTTATCCAGTAACTCCTTAATCTGCTTCTTTATTTCCTCCAAATCCTTTGCAGGCATCCTGTACGGTCTCTCAGATATTGGCCCTGTGCCTGGCAAAAGCTCAATAAGAAACTCAATGTCTCTATCTGGTGGCATGCCTGGCAACTCTTCTGGAAATACATCAGGGAAATCCTTCACTACAAGTACTTCCTCGTATACAACACCTGATAAGGAATTTAGTTGACTCCTCTTCGGCACATGCCGTGATACGTCTTAATCCTTCTTCCTTCCAGGGTGGTGAGCAAAATTGAATTACTGGCGCAATCGATGTTTCCTCCATACATCGATAGCCAATCCATACCCAATATCACATCCAACCCTTGCGACTCCAAAATTATCAGGTCTGAGGGGAAAACATGCCTACCTATGGTCAATGGTATCTGAAAACATCCTTGGCTTGCCATATATTCCGTTCCTGGCAAGCTTACTAACATAGGTGTTCTAAGGACTTTGGTGGGCAGTTTATACTTATCCACAAATCCCCTTGATATGTATGAATGCGATGCACCAGTATCAAAAAGAACGATTGCAGTAAATGACTTAACCAAAAACTTACCTATTACTGCATCCGGCTGGGCTTCAACCTCCTCCACGTTAACGTGGTTCACTTGTCCCCTGTTGAAAGGGTTAGGCTCTTCCCAGAGCTTCCATTGCCATTTCCATTCTTAGCTTCAAGACATTCATTGGCATAATGTCCAGTCTTCTGGCACTTGTAGCAAGTAATGTGACTTAGATCCTTCTTGGCGGGCGTTGCTGGGTTGGAACGGTTCTGGCCGTTGCTTCCTCCATTACCATTCCCATTCTTGGGGCCACTATGGTTGTGCAAACTTCCTCCATTGTGGTTGTGACCTCCATGGTTATGCTGAAAAGGTCCTCCCGCGTTCGGGATAAAACGAGGCCTCTGCTGGGCTCCAGAATTGTACTTCCCCTGTCCATACTTCCTCTTGTGGTTGTCAATTTGCTGCTGCCTCCCTTCAATCACGAGAGCTCTACCTACCAACTCCTGCTAGTTGTTGAAGGTTTCCACCATCAACTGCATGCTCGGCTCATCATTCAGTCCTTCCAGAAACTTCTCCTGCTTAGCTGCATCTATAGCAACGTCATCTGGGGCATAACGTGACAACTTACTAAAATCATCCACATACTGGCCAACTGTACAGCCTCCTTGGCGAAAGTTGCGAAACTCACGCTTCTTCATGGCCATTGCTCCTGCTGAAACATGGGCAGTACGGAAAGCCTACTGAAAATAGTCCCATGTGATAGTGTCGACAGGGTAAGTAGCTATGAAATTCTCCCACCATGATGCTGCGGGTCCATCAAGCTGATGTGCGGCAAAACGCACTCTCTCCGCATATGTCCATCAAGCTGCAGTGGTCAACTCCCTTCCAATCTTGCAGAGCCTATCATTTGCAACTATCGGCTCGGTGCTACTGGAGAACACTGGCGGATTAAGCCTCAAGAAACGGGCTAAGTGATCAACGGTGGTGGTGGTGGGGGGGGGTTGTTGTTGTTGTTGTTCCCCTGATTCTGATTTTGGACTAGTATCTGCATCAATGCATTCTGCTGGATCAACTGAGTGAGCTCTGGTGGGAAAGCAAATCTATTGTCGCGTCTCAGAGGCATCTGAGGGTTTAGAAAAGATGAGAAAATAGAATAGAATGAGGTCTAGAGGGAAAACACTACCCATATGCACATGAGACAACACAAACATATCACTTCAATCAATTCAAACAAGGGCATACAAGTGGTCTAACTATCAATACAAAAGTGCTCGGACTATACTATATACATGGGGGAATACTACTACTGATATGGGGGCCGACTAGAAAAATTGATCGGTGGATCTGCTCGAGCTTCATCAACATAGTCATCATCACTATCGTCAGGGTCCGAGTCGGTGTCATCGATAATGATGTAGTTCTTCAGGCAAGTGGAATCGTCGTCTTCTCCTCCTGGCGCGGGGTCTCCCATGAATATTCCAAGCTTCTTCTTCAGATTGTCATTCTTCTCCACGAGTATCGTCATTTCCTCCTCATATCCATCGCGTGTAGTCTTGAGTTCTTCTTCCAACTCCGTGATCTTGGTCATTGCCTTCTTCAGATCTATCATGCCTACGCACATCTGGTTCTCCTGGCGTCGAATGTGCTGGTTTAACTCCTGGATGAAAGCTGCAATAGATCTATCCTTCCTGGTGCTGGTCATCTCCCATTGCTCATCTCGGCACCCACAAATCTGGTAGATAATATCCTTGATATCCTTGTGGTAAACTTATCCAATGCATCCCATGGTGATGTGGGCTGCCATGCTTTTTCCTAAACTCCAGGTTGGTGCATCAAAGGAAAACTCTATGGGCTCAATGACTGGCATGAATGTCCTTCCTGGAACTTGAACTCGAATCATCCACTGCTACTCTTCTGGTAAAGTGGCGATGTAGGTCCCAGTGAAGCTTGGTAGTCCGATATTCAGGTATCTAGTGATTTCCTTCAAGTGGCGTCCAAAAGGTGTATCTTCATCCAGTTGCATGAACTTATTCCTTGCATCCGCCATACTAAAGAGTAGAAAAGGGAGAGGAGTCAGAAATGAGAAGAGAGTAGTGATCTAGGGCTTTAGCTTAGTGGTCATGTCCTACAGTCAGCGTGTGCTCTGATACCATCTTGTAGCGACCAGACCTCAAACAGTCTGATCTCTGTGCACCACTGTGATCCCTGGATCGGTAATGCTGACAAGCACAGTACTTGAAGGATTTATAACAAAGTAGCAATCACACACTTATTACATCGAATGTCTCAAAAGAGAACTTATTAAAATAAATATGGCTTAAGGCCATCTAAATACGATAACAGCGAAAGGCTTGGAAGATAAAGTGAGTCCATCAACTCCAACGGTATCACTGAGTGAAAGATCACGACCTAAGGCACCTTACTCGTCATCTGAAAAGTCTGCAACATGAACGTTGCAGGCCCAAAACGGGTCAGCACATGGAATATGCTGGCAATGTAACACATAGAGAGTAATGAACAGAATAATGCTATCACTACATGCATATATGGCGGGTGGAAAGCTTTATGGTTACAGTTTTGCATAAAGCCATTTTTTCCCTACAACAAAGGAATAAATTTTATTTAACTATCATGGTGGTTGTTAAACATTGAGAAGGTTCACACAACTCAATCCCAATTAACCATCATCATTAAACCCAATCAAATTATATTAAGAGTGATGAGATCCACATGATAATGCAGGAACTAGATACTCAAAACGTCCATAACCGGGGACACGGCTAACCATGATTAGTTTGTACACTCTGCAGAGGTTTGCGCACTTTTCCCACAAGACTCGAATACATCTATGGTTGGAGAAATGAGACACAGTCTTGCTGAAACAATACCTCTTTACTCTGGGTGGACAGTTACACCTACTTTCCCCTACATCTGCTAGCCCACCACTGAAAGAGGTCTTGCAACGTACTCAACTATGCTAGAGCCCATAATAGCTTGTGGCTGCACACGGAAGTTTCTAGCATGAAAAATCTTATGATCCCTTTGAGCTTGGTTGGCGGTCCATAGGAGAATCACACGGTACCCCGGGATTTCCAAAAAATACAGGCCACACTGGGTTCCCCAAGTGCCTCAGTCCACCCAGATATTTATTAAAGTAGCCACCTTAAGTTAACCATTAATTAACAATACTCACATCTGTCATGGATACACTCACCCAATCCACGTCTACAAGCATAGCATGGCAATATAAGCAACGTAGAAGTAACTCCCGAAGGTTTGATAATAAGTATGACAATATGTACTACCTCATCTACTTCCCAAAACCCACATATTAATCAGATCCTAACCATGCAATTGTTTGAGGATTGATCTAATGCAACAAAACTGGGTAGTAAAGAGGTATGATCAAAGTGTTACTTGCCTTGCTGATGATCCGTGAAACCTAGAGACTCGTAGTAGCACGCTTCGCACTTCGGGTACTCTATCGCAAACAATCAAGCATACAATGAGCACTCAACAAAAAGCACAGGTAAAAACTAAAATAAGAGATCTAACCAGAAAGTTCAACTTAAGAACTCCGGTTTGCAAAAAGAATCAAATCAAACGAAGAAACGAAACTCAAACTGCAAAAGAAACAAGCTCCATTTACTAATCTAGACTTAAGTCCAATTTTACAATAGCCAAAACTTGTTTAAGTTGGTTAAACAGAAAAAGGGCTTCTAGACGAAACTCTAGGCGCTTGAATCGCCTGATTCCGATAAACGAGCGAAAAGATAAACTAAAACGAAAATCAGGGTAGAAATCGCGATCGAAAATAATCGCGGAAAAGCCCTGGAAAAAGATAAACTGACGAACAGGCTAACGAACGAACGTTCGCTGTCTGCGGCTAAATGGTGAAAATCGTTCGTTAAAACGAATGAATGAACAGGCGTTCGCTAAATAACTAAACCGGAATAAAGAAATAAACCGATCTAAATTAAAAAATGACTGTGGTTTCTAAAAACCGACGGTTTTCTTAACAAAAACCGTGGCGGTGGGCGGCTACCTCGTCGACTGTGGCGAGGGCGACGGCGGGCTCCGGTGAGCGGCGGCGGCGGCGACGGTGGCGGGCTCCGGCGGTGGTGGCGGGACGGCGGCGGCGAGTGGCGTGGCGGCGTCGGGAGGTGGCGTCGGCGGCGCGTGTCGGCTATGGTTAGGGTTCGACACGGGTGGCAGCTGGTCTCGGGGTGGGCTGGGGTGGCAACTTATAAGAGGGGCCGACTGGGAGTCTGGCGATTACGCCCGAGTCGTTTCTAGTTTTTTCTTCTTCTTTTTTTAAATAATTCCGCACAGAAAAACAAATAAAAGAAATACTAAACGGACTTCCTGAAATGAAATTTCCCCGTCCTCTAAAAATATAGCGGATAAAGTGAACATTTATTTGGGCCTCTAATGCAATTTTGTAAAACGCACATTTTTCCTAATTCAAATAAAATAGTGATATAACTCCGAATAAAAATCTTATTTGATTTCAATATTAAATCTCCATTATTTCTTTATTTTGGGAAAGTCATTTTATTCCCTCTCTTTTATTTTTATAAAAGAAATATTCGAAGAGAAAATAGTTAAAATCAAACGATCCTCTTTTCAAAATTTGAGAAAACTCAAATATAAAAATAACGAAATCCCCAACTCTCTCCGTGGGTCCTTGAGTTGCGTAGAATTTCTAGGATCAAGCCAAAATGCAATAAAATATGATATGACATGATGAACTAATGTATAACATTCCAAATTGAAAATTTGGGATGTTACAATCTTACTCAATCCATTGGTAGGTATGGTGGACTCTCATGGCAAATCTGGTTTAAAGGATGTTTTGATGCACAAGTAGTATCTCAACCTGGTGCAAAAGATTTGGCTAGCTAGGGGTGTGAAGCAAACTCAACATGTTGGAGTATCCATGACAATATAACTTCTATTCGGATATAAGAAATCATAACCCATTATGTTATCTTCCTTTTCTAGCATCAACCTTTTAGTATATATGATACGTCTCCAACGTATCTATAATTTTTGATTGCTCCATGCTACTTTATCTATTGTTTTAGGCAATATTGGGCTTTATTATCCACTTTTATATTATTTTTGGGAATAACCTATTAACCGGAGGCCCAGCCCAGATTTGCTGTTTTATGCCTATTTCAGTGTTTCGAGGAAAAGGAATATCAGACGGAGTCAAAACGGAACGAAATCAACTGGAGAAGTTAATTTTGGAAGGAAACCAACCAAATGGGCTTGCAGTGCATGTCAGGGGATCCCCGGGCTGCCCACGAGGGTGGAGGGCGTGCCCCTCCCCCTGGGCGCGCCCCCCCTACCTCGTGAGCCCCCTGGAGGTCCACCGACGTAGCCCTTTAACCCATATATATACCTATGTACCCTAAAACTTCCAGAACAGAAGATAGATCGGGAGTTCCGCCGCCGCAAGCCTCTGTAGCCACCAAAAACCAATCGGGACCCTGTTCCAAGACCCTGCCGGAGGGGGATCCCATCACCGGAGGCCATCTTCATCATCCCGGTGCTATCCATGACGAGGAGGGAGTAGTTCACCCTCGGGGCTGAGGGTATGTACCAGTAGCTATGTGTTTGATCTCTCTCTCTCTCGTGTTCTCTCTCGTGTTTCCTCTATGGCACGATCTTGATGTATCCCGAGCTTTGCTATTGTAGTTGGATCTTATGATGTTTCTCCCCCTCTACTCTCTTGTGATGAATTGAGTTTCCCCTTTGAAGTTTTCTTATCGGATTGAGTGTTTATGAGAACACTTGATGTATGTCTTGTTCTGATTATATGTGGTGACAATGGGATATCATGCGCCACTTGATGTATGTTTTGGTGATCAACTTGCGGGTTTCGTGACACTTGGGAACCTATGCATAGGGGTTGGCACACGTTCTTGACTCTCCGGTAGAAACTTTGGGGCACTCTTTGAAGTACTTTTATGTTGGTTGGATGAATCTGAGATTGTGTGATACATATCGTATAATCATGCCCACGGATACTTGAGGTGACAATGGAGTATCTAGGTGACATTAGGGTTTTGGTTGATTTGTATCTTAAGGCGTTATTCTAGTACGAACTCTTTTGTAGATTGATCCGAAAGAATAGCTTTGTGGTGGTTTCGTACCCGACCATAATCTCTACGTTTGTTCTCCGCTATTAGTGTCTTTGGAGTGACTCTTTGTTGCATGTTGAGGGCTTGTCATATGTTCTATCTATGTTATTATTGTTGAGAGAACTTACACTAGTGAAAGTATGAACCCTAGGCCTTGTTTCCTATCATTGCAATACCGTTTACGTTCACTTTACTTGTTACCTTGCTGTTTTTATTATTTCAGATTACAAAAACCTATATCTACTATCTATTTTGCACTTGTATCTTCATCTCTTCGCCGAACTAGTGCACCTATACAATTTACCATTGTATTGGGTGTGTTGGGGACACAAGAGACTTTTTGTTATTTGGTTGCAGGGTTGTTTGAGAGAGACCATCTTCCTCCTACGCCTCCTATGGGTTGATAAACCTTAGGTCATCCACTTGAGGGAAATTTGCTACTGTGCTACAAACCTGTGCACTTGCAGGCCCAACAACATCTACAAGAAGAAGGTTGTGTAGTAGACATCAAGCTCTTTTCTGGCGCCGTTGCGGGGGAGGCTAGGTAAGTGAAGGTATATCTTTAGATCTTGCAATTGAATCTTTTTGTTTCTTGTTTTATCACTAGTCTAGTTTATAAAAGAAAACTACAAAAAAATGGAGTTGAGTTTGTCTCAAACGCTTCACCTTTTTAATATCTTTCGTGAGTATGATGGAAGGGAAAATTGTGCTCAAGTGCTAGAAGAAGAAATCTATAGAATGTTTTTATATGATGAGCATGATTGCAATGTTGTTAGTATGAATTCCTTGAATATCCATGATGCTAATGATATGAAAGCCACAATCTTGGGGAAGCTATGTTTGATGAAGATGATATTTTTTATCCCCCAAGCTTTGATGAGCAAATTTACTATGATGAAAGCATGCCTCCTATTTATGATGATTATTGTGATGATACGTATGCTATAAAGAAGAAGTTTGCTTATGTGGAGAGTATAAAATTTTCTATGCTTGTAGATCATGAAAAGAATGCTTTAGGTTCTGGTTATATTGTTGAATTCATTCATGATGCTACTGAAAATTATTATGAGAGAGGAACACATGCTTGTAGGTATTGCAATAATGTCAAGTTTCCTCTCTATGTGCTTAAATTCTTGAAGTCATGCTTGTTGTGCCATCCTATGCAAGATGATTATTGTTCCCATAAGTTGTTTGCTCACAAAATCCATATGCATAGGAAGTGGGTTAGACTTAAATGTGCTAGTCATATGCTTCATGATGCTCCCATTATGTTTCAATTCTTATCTTTTATGTGAGCATCATTGTCATCATCATGCCTAGCTAAAATGGCATTAAAGAAAAGCGCTTGTTGGGAGACAATCCAATATTTATCCTTACTGTTTTTGTGTTAACATGATTATGCTACTGTAGTAATCATGTTTTATAGCTTTTCTTTCAATAAAGTGCCAAGTAGAACCTTTGGGAAGACTTGGGTGAAGTTTATGTGATCTTGCTGTGAAAAACAGAAACTTTAATGCTCACGAGATTAGCTGCCATTTTTTACTGGAGAGTGGTTTTAGGTTGATTCTTTTTGAAGATTATTAATAGACAAATTACTTAGGTCCAGAAATTTATTTCATAATTTTTGGGTTCCAGAAGTATACGTTTTATACAGATTACTACAGACTCTTCTGTTTTTGACAGATTCTGTTTTCTATGTGATGTTTGCTTATTTTGATGAATCTATGAGTAGTATCGGAGGGTATGAACCATAGATAAGTTGGAGTACAGTAGATATTACTCCAATATAAATTTAGAATGAGTTCATTACAGTACCTAAGTGGTGGTTTTATTTTCTTATACTAACGGAGCTTACGAGTTTTGTTTTGAGTTTTGTGTGGTTGAAGTTTTCAAGTTTTGGGTAAGGATTCGATGGACAATGGAACAAGGAGTGGCAAGAGCCTAATCTTGGGGATTCCCAAGGCACCCCAAGGTAATATTCAAGGACAACCAAGCAACTAAGCTTGGGGATGCCCCGGAAGGCATCCCCTCTTTCGTGATCGTTCATCGGTAACTTTACTTGGAGCTATATTTTTATTCACCACATGATATGTGTTTTTCTTGGAGCATCATTTTATTTTGTTAGTTTTTGCTTGCTTTTAGTTAGATAATGTTTTGCCTCTTTAGTTTCAATAAGAAAGTCAAGGATAGCCTTTGCCATGCTTATTTTGCTAGTTTGCATGTTGCTGTTTGAAAACAGAAAGTTTACCGCTGTTGCAAAAATTCCCTAGAAAAGTCCGAGCATGGTCTAACGTTGAACTTTATGGCATATAGAGCTCTGATAAATTTATTACAGTGGGAATTTTAGTTCATAATTTTTGGAGTTAGGGAAGTATGATGAATCTTGCATTCTTTACAGACTGTCCTGTTTGGCAGATTGCTGTTATGTTTGCATTGTTTGCATATGTTTGCTTGTTTAACGATTCTATTTTAGGATAGGAGTATTAAATATACAGAGGCATTAAGTATTCAATGTTGAATAATAATTTAAGTGATTTTCTACAGTATAATATGATAAGGTTTTGCATTGGTTTATACTAACCTATGTCACGAGTTCTTGTTGAGTTGTTGTGAATGAAGATTTTGATAAAAAGAGAAACCATGATATGAGAGGAATTAAGGAGACACAAAAGCTCAAGCTTGGGGATGCCCAAGGCACCCCAAGATAATATTTCATGAAGTCTCAAGCATCTAAGCTTGGGGATGCCCCGGTAGGCATCCCACCTTTCTTCTTCAACAAATATCGGTTAGTATCGGTTGAGCCTAAGTTTTTGCTTATTCACATGAGTTGTGCTATCCTTGCATTGTAGTTTCCTTTAGCTTTGCTTGCTGTTTGAATAAGTATCAAGATCTGAAATTCTTTAATGAGAGAGATCCTTCACAAATTGGAATTTGCTAGAATACTCTATGTGCTTCACTTATATCTTTTGAGCTTGATAATTTTTGCTCTAGTACTTCACTTATATCTTTTAGAGCACGGTGGTGGATTTGTTTTAAAGAAACTATTGATCTCTCATGCTTCAGTTAGATTATTTTGAGAGTCGTTAATAGCATGGTAATTTGCTTAATATTAATATACTTGGTGTTCAAGATATGTGAAACTTTCTTTTGAGTGCATTGAATACTAAGATAAGTTTGATGCTTGATAATTGTTTTGAGATATGGAGGTGATAATATCAAAGTCGTGCTAGTTGGGTAATTATGAATTCAAAGAATGCTTGTGTTGAAGTTTGCAAGTCCCGTAGCATGCACGTATGGTTAAAGTTATGTAACAAATTTGAAACATGAAGTGTACCTGGCTTGTGCATCCTTATGAGTGGCGGTCGGGGACGAGCGATGGTCTTTTCCTACCAATCTATCCCCCTAGGAGCATGCGCGTAGTACTTGATTTTTGATGACTTCTAAATTTTTGCAATAAGTATATGAGTTCTTTTGACTAATGTTGAGTCCATGGATTATACGCACTCTCACCTTTCCGCCATTGCTAGCCTCTTCGGTACCGTGCATTGCCCTTTCTCACCTTGAGAGTTGGCGCAAACTTCGCCGGTGCATCCAAACCCCGTGATACGATACACTCTATCACACATAAACCTCCTTATATCTTCCTCAAAACAGCCACCATACCTACCTATCATGGCATTTCCATAGCCATTCCGAGATATATTGCCATGCAACTTCCATCATCATCATCATGACATACATTACTTTTGTCATATTGCCATTGCATGATCATGTAGTTGACATCGTATTTGTGGCAAAGCCACCATGCATTATTTTTCATACATGTCACTCTTGATTCATTGCACCATCCCGTACATCACGGAGGCATTCATATAGAGTCATATCTTGTTCTAAGTTTCGAGTTGTAATCCTTATGTTGTAATCAATGAAAGTGTGATGATCATCATTATTAGAGCATTGCCCCAAAAAAAGAGAAAGGCCAAAAAAAAGAAAGGCCCAAAAAAAGGGGAGAATGGCCAAAAAAAAGAAAGGCCCAAAAAAAATAAAAAAAAATAATTATATAAAAAAGGGCAATGCTACTATCTCTTTTTCCACACTTGTTCTTCAAAGTAGCACCTTGTTCTTCATGTAGTGAGTCTCATATATTGTGCTTCAAAGTAGCCCCATATTTTTCATATAGTGAGTCTCATAAGTTGTCTTGTTTATACTAGTGGGAATTTTTCATTATAGAACTTGGCTTGTATATTCCTACGATGGGCTTCCTCAAATGCCCTAGGTCTTCGTGAGCAAGCAAGTTGGATGCACACCCACTAGTTTTCTTTTCTTGAGCATTCATAGCTCTAGTGCATCCGTTGCATAGCAATCCCTACTCACTCATATTGATATCTATTGATGGGCATCTCCATAGCCCGTTGATACGCCTAGTTGATGTGAGACTATCTTCCCTCTTTTTGTCTTCTCCACAACCACCCTTCTATTCCACATATAGTGCTATGTCCATGGCTAAAGCTCATGTATTGCGTGAAGATTGAAAAGGTTTTGAAAATGTTAAAGTATGAAACAATTGCTTGGCTTGTCATCGGGGTTGTGCATGATTTAAATACTTTTTGTGGGGAAGATGGAGCATAGCCAGACTATATGATTTTGTAGGGATAACTCTCTTTGGCCATGTTATTTTAAGAAGACATAATTGCTTTGTTAGTATGCTTGAAGTATTATTATTTTTATGTCAATATGAACTTTTCTCTTGAATCTTTCGGATCTGAATATTCATACCATGATTAAGAAGATTTACATTGAAATTATGCCAAAGTATCACTCCGCATCAAAAATTCTTTTTTATCATTTACCTACTCGAGGACGAGCAGGAATTAAAAGCTTGGGGATGCTTGATATGTCTCCAACGTATCTATAATTTTTGATTGTTCCATGCTACTTTATCTACTGTTTTAGGCAATATTGGGCTTTATATCCACTTTTATATTATTTTTGGGACTAACCTATTAACCGGAGGCCCAGCCCAGATTTGTTGTTTTGTGCCTATTTCAGTGTTTCGAGGAAAAGGAATATCAGACGGAGTCAAAACGGAACGAAATCAACTAGAGAAGTTAATTTTGAAAGGAAACCAACCAGATGGGCTTGGAGTGCACGCCAGGGGATCCCCGGGCTGCCCACGAGGGTGGGGGGCATGCCCCTCCCCCTGGGCGCGCCCCCCTACCTCGTGAGCCCCCTGGAGGTCCACCGACGTAGCCCTTTCACCCATATATACCTACATACCCTAAAACTTCTAGAACAGAAGATAGATCAGGAGTTCCGCCGCCGCAAGCCTCTGTAGCCACCAAAAACCAATCGGGACCCTGTTCCAGGACCCTGCCGGAGGGGGATCCCATCACGGAGGCCATCTTCATCATCCCGGCGCTATCCATGACGAGGAGGGAGTAGTTCACCCTCGGGGCTGAGGGTATGTACCAGTAGCTATGTGTTTGATCTCTCTCTCTCGTGTTTCCTCTATGGCACGATCTTGATGTATCCCGAGCTTTGCTATTGTAGTTGGAACTTATGATGTTTCTCCCCCTCTACTCTCTTGTGATGAATTGAGTTTCCCCTTTGAAGTTTTCTTATCGGATTGAGTCTTTATGAGAACACTTGATGTATGTCTTGCCGTGATTATATGTGGTGACAATGGGATATCATGTGCCACTTGATGTATGTTTTGGTGATCAACTTGCGGGTTTCGTGACACTTGGGAACCTATGCATAGGGGTTGGCACACGTTCTTGACTCTCCGGTAGAAACTTTGGGGCACTCTTTGAAGTACTTTTATGTTGGTTGGATGAATCTGAGATTGTGTGATACATATCGTATAATCATGCCCACGGATACTTGAGGTGACAATGGAGTATCTAGGTGACATTAGGGTTTTGGTTGATTTGTATCTTAAGGTGTTATTTTTACACGAATTTTTTAGTTTGTAGGAAATCTAAAGGGTAGAAATATTGTATTAGAAAATTTTCTTTGAAGCCTTTGGTTTGCAGGAATGTATTCCTATTCCTATGCGCGATAGAAATAATTCCTTTACATTTTAAAGGAAAATATATTAGCTTAGACTCAATGAAAAATTCTTATCCTATGAATCAAATAACATTTGTTTACCTATAGAACATCATATACATGACATCTCACGTCCTATGATTTTTCTATTCTCACGATATTCTTATCATGTGAACCAAAGGAACAGTCATGTGACAAAGTAGTAGTTTAGCAGCATAATCTTGCAAGTTTTGTATCTGTGTGTGCATTCTCTTAGATCTTTTTTACTCACTGCTTGGGATCGATGACTAATAAATAAAAGGAGCGTGCTATACGTCCGCCGGCTGATCTTTTTTAAAAAATTGGCCGGGTCGGGAGCCATCCGTTTATATGCCACGAGCCATCCGATCTTTCCTCTTTATTTTCTGCAACGAGACACTTGTTGCAAAACTCTATTGCAACAAAATCTTTGTTGCAAAAGCATCTCCGGCTTCTTCTATGTATTCCTGCAACAAGTCATTTGTTGCAAAAATTGCAAAAACATCTCCGGACTCTTCTCCAGATTCATGTAGCAAGATCCTTGTTGCAAAAATTGTAACAACATCTCCGGCCTCATCTCTGCATTCCTGCAACAAGACCATTGTTGCAAAAAAAAACTTCTTTGTCTGCAATAAGACCCTTGTTGCAAAAACTACAACAATATCTATGACCTCTTTCTGTATTTCTACAACAAGGCCTTTGTTGCAAAAATTCCGCCTGAAGCACTTGTACTATCATGTGAATTTCATCCAAACCTTGATGGTAAGTGACACACACATGTACCATCCAGGGCCTAGCATACAACGTTGGAACCTTGAAGTAGGCACGCCATGGATCCGGTCGATGAGTCATGTCTCATGGATGAGGCATCCAACCACTGTTATTTTGAATCTTGCCAGACATGTCCCGTGGAGAGAGATTGGGGGAGATGAAAGAAGACAGGGTGGACAAAAGTGAAAATATTCCAACGATATGCTTCGGGAATGGGAAGCATGGTCGTTGGTGTGAGGATAAGAAGGAGTTGGTCCCACAGGGAGACGCGTCGTAAGAGAGCGGATGGGCGATTAAACATCAGTCAGTTGAACCAAATCATTTCCCTAAATAAAATCATCAATATTAGTTTGAGAAGTGCATGTTTGGTCTTTATAGTTTCTTCCCTAGGAATCATCACAATTGTGGTTTCCATAATACCACATGACAAGGTAACACCCACCTACGAGGCCCATGACGACATAAAGCCCAACTAAAGATCTAGGCCCATGAAGATTACAATACATGGATGGGCTACTAAGAGGTCATCTTCCAGTCAGTGTCAGGCATCTAGTCGGGCAAGGATTTTGAGTCGATTGCCGGCGGGCCAATGGTCAGTCAGCTAAAGGAGGCATCGCCGATGATCCCCACTACGCATTAAGCATAGCCGTTAAACAAGACCTAGTTAACCGCGACTGAACTACAAAAACATCTTACATTAGTTTACAGAGGGAGTAGTTATGGCAAGGAAACAGTGGGCCGTCCATGGACCTTGACTACCTTCATTAATATCGGCTTGTTGTCGTACTCCTCCTAACACACAAAAGCCGAGGGGGTACTCGGCTGAGGGTTGAACATCCTTGTATACTTTACATGCAAGAACACAACACATACGCAAGTAGGTTATTACCTCCACCGTTGAGGGCATGAACTTGTCAAACTCCTTGTGTGTAGTCCCATATAAACATTTCGATAGTCTCTACGCTCCTCAATACATGCCCCTATACATATTGTCAGAGAAATAACCAAGAAAGTTGACGCCCACCAGAGGGTAAGCGTCTATCAAAGCTATGGTGCAGATGGTGTTTTCGTCATCTTACTTATACATTATTCGTTGTAGCACCCTTGAGTTCATGCTGGACGAGTCGGCGTGGCATCCCAATACCCCGCTAAGTGATGTCTCGATGCCGGAGCGTAGGAGCCTTCACTTCCGCTTCAACAGTTTTGGCACTATATCCAGTAGGAAGCGGCTCAGCACCAGTCAGTCCTTTTGGCACATCAATGACATAGAAGCATTCCAGCAAGCCACACTTTTGTTGTCCTACTAACCAGTTGGTCGCTATGATCGATATCGGCTCGCTTTAACTTGTCCCAGAGTCATGCTCCTAGTAGGAGGAGAGATACATGACTCAATATTCTCTGGCAGAGATATTCATGGTAGGAACACCATCGCCGTAGGGGGTCACTCCCGATGGCTCAGTGGTTAACCCGGCTACTGCAGCCCACAACGCTGTAGCAGACAAAGGACAAGGAGGCGGGGCGCAACTCACCATGGAGCAACTTTGCAACGCGAAGGAGCTCCTCCACACACCCATTACGGGCAATGCCCAAGCTGATACTGCCCTGGAAGCCACACGACACGCAAATCTTGGTGGGATTTCCCGACTGGCGCGAGTTCATCATGATCTGGAGGCTCTGGAGAGGGAGCTCCGAGCGTCCAGTTAGTAGTGACGCTAGCCCTCTCTATCTCTGATTCAGCGAGAACAAAAAGTAAACAACACCCTCGCAGCTGGTGGTACATGTGATTTTCGTGTATTCTGCACTTCAATTAACAATGTGAGAGCTTCTACAAGATTGGAGATTCTATCTGGTGGCCATATGGCAAGATTGTGGCTGATGGCAGCTGGCACATGGCAACCCTGTTGAGAACTACAATTGTATAAAACTAGATGATATCCCAATCGCAAGACCGACTCGCATTTAAGAGTCGAGTGGTTGGCACAACCCAGACTCATGCACACGCAATCGCTCCATGTCATCCTCATCAGATTGTGGATCACCGAGCAAGCAATAAGGCTAGGGTTGTTCGTGACCATTCGTCGCATTGCCAAGGTTACTCACCTCAACAACGCGATGATTCACCGCATCGCTGAGAGTTCTCTCCTCGGTGACATGCTGATCTTTAGCCACACCAAGAGGATTGTCCTCGACGATATAATGATCTTTGTTGCAACATTAGGGCTTTACTCCTCGACTTCATGATCATTTGCCATGTCATTGAGATAGTAATCCTTGATGGCACGATGACTCACCTCGCAGTCGGGATAGATCTCCTCGACCGAGGTGCATCACCCAAAAGACACGATGACTCCCATTAGTGTCGGGATGCCTCTCTTTGACAGCGAGATGACTCATCTTGACGCCGGGACTTTTCTTCCTGACATCAAGATGGTCTTCATTATGATCCGTGGGGCATCTCAGCACAAAGCCAGCTGGCCCACACACAAGCAGCCTATCGTGATGTGATAAGGGGTGGCCCGATCTCCTCAGTGAGTGATACATCTCCAACGTATCTATAATTTTTTATTGTTCCATGCTATATATTATCAATCTTGGATGTTTCATATTCATTTACTAGAAATTTTATATCATTTTTTGGGACTAACCTATTGACATAGTGCCCAGTGCCAGTTCTGTTTTTTGCTTGTTTTTTACTTCGCGGAATATCAATATCAAACAGAGTCCAAATGCCATGAATCTTTTTGGAGAATTTTTTCTAAACAGAAGACACCTTGGGAGCCAAAGAAGTGCATGGGAGGAGGCCCGTGCGGCCCACTAGGACAGGATTCTTCACCGATCTCATCCCCATTTGTTCCGACACGATCCTTGGTCGATAAGGAAGGGTTTTGGAGAGTATTAGGCTCATCTTGATCCCTTGGATGCATCACATCAATGGAGGAGACCCGAAGAGGCCTCCTATATATTCACCTCCAACCCTAGCTGTCGCCACATCCATCTACGTCATCTCTAACACATCCATCCCATCTCCATTGCTGCTCCAAGACCACCTCCATAGAGAGAAGAAGGGATAAGACAAGAGGAGAAAGAGGAGGCACCACCACCACGCGCACCGACCTTCGAGCTGGTGCCATCTCCATCAGCGGGACCGCCACCATCATCATCGCCACCATGCTCCTCTCCTACATTAGCTATGTGTCGGCTTGTAACTTGCCTTCCCCCTCTAGGATATTTGAGTAGTTGTTCTTGAGGATTTGGATGAACCTTTGCATGATAAGCACTTAATGGTTAAATAAGCAATACAATTATTCCCTTTATTTGTACTACGTTAATTTCCTCATGGTGTTGTGAAGAGCGCTCACTCAACATTAGCCCCTTGTGGACTTGATTGACTTAATATTGCTATGAAAGTGGGATGCAAAGGTCGGTAGTGACATTACTTACCTCCCTACCTTCCTGGATCATTGCAATAGGGAGTAACGGAGAACCCTTAAATTTTATTTCGTCCACCCACGGGAAATAATATCGAGTGGATTAGTGATAGGAACATAGAGCTATGTTTTCGCATGTGTTGTCAGGATCATACTTGTGGTGATGACTTTAGATGCCTCGAGAACATTCACTACTCAAGCACCACTTCAATTAGTTTAGTTACCTTCTATTTTCATATATTTCATCTTTCCATTAGTAGTTTAGTGAACGCCCCATTTTTATTTGTCTTCCTAGCAAGCGACTATAGTAGACTATTTCCAAACTTTGGTTTGGGTGCGTACGGAATTGTGTAAGTGACAAAGTAGTTGCGAGGTTTGTGGTGCCTTCTTTTTTGCTCCCTATGGATTTGACTCTTTACTATCACAATTTGCTACAATAGCCCTATGCAATTTGTGGAAATCACCTCCGCAAAAGGAATTTGTGGATCTCACTTTGTATGCTCAGAGACTACACAATGTGGTACACCGAGCAATGCTCTCCGACACAGAGTTAAAGCACGACAACGCATTTCTCCGCCACATGGACATTGTCGGTGAACTCTGTGTCTAGACCAACTATCTTGATTGTTGATTGTTGTTTTCACTGTGTTGGTATTTTCCCGAAGAGGAGAGGATGATGCAGCACAACAACGCAAGTATTTCCCTCAGTTATGAAACCAAGGTACCAATCCAGTAGGAGGATCCACCAGACTATGTAAACAGTACCTTCACACAAATAACAAAAACTTGCAACCCAACGCGTAAGAGGGATTGTCAATCCGTCCTCAGTATTGAGATAGATTAAATTGTATGAAATTGGATAAATAGATCTAACAAAGACACAAAATAATATAAATAAAGAAAAAGTGTGGCAAGGTATTTTGGATTTTTGGATTGATAGATCTGAAAATAATATGATAGGAAATAGAGCTGAGGGCGTAGATTTCACTACAGGCTTCTCTCAAGAAAATAGCATACGGTGGGTAAAAAAATTACTGTTGGGCAATTGATAGAAGAGCAAATAATTATGACGATATACAAAGCAATGATCATGTATATAGGCATCACGTCCAAGATTAGTAGACATACTCCTGCCTGCATCTACTACTATTACTCCACACATCGACCGCTATCCAGCATGCATCTAGTGTATTAAGTTAATGGAAAACAGAGTAATGCAATAAGAACGATGACATGATGTAGACAAGATCTATTCATGTAGGAATATACCCCATATTTTTATCCTTAATAGCAACGATACATGTGAGCCTCGCTACCCCTTCTGTCACTAGGTGAGGACACCGCAAGATCGAACCCATCACAAAGCACCACTTCCCATGGCAAGACAAATCAATCTAGTTGGCCAAACCAAACCAAAGTTTCGAAGAAGAAATACGAAGTTAAATCGATCATGCATAAGGGAGTTCAACAAAGACTCAAATAGTATTCATAGACAGATCTGATCATAAACTCGCAATTCATCGGGTCCCAACAAACAAACTGCAAAAAAGAGTTACATCAAATAGATCTCCAAGAACATCGAGGAGAACATTTTATTGAAGATCAAAAAGAGAGAAGAAGCCATCTAGCTACTGCCTATAGACCTGTAGGTCTGTGGTAAACTACTCACGCATCATCAGAGGGGCAAGGGTGTTGATGAAGAACCCCTCCGTGATTGTTGACCCCTCCGGCAGAGTGCCGAAAAAGGCCTCTAGATTGGATCTCGTGGTTCTAGAACTTGCGGTGGTGGAAACTCTAATCTCTCTGGCCCCCTAGGGATTTTGGGATTTTAGAGTATTTATAGAGCTGATAGGTGGTGGAGAGGGGGCATGTGGGTCCTACTGCCCACCAGGGCGCGCCAGGGGACTCCGGTGCACCCTGGTGCCTTGTGGGCCCCACGAGCCTCTCCTCGGGCACTTCCTTGGCTCCCAAGTTGTCTTATGTCCAGAAAAAATCACCAAAAAGTTTCGTGGCATTTGGACTTTGTTTGGTACTGATATTCTGCGAAGTAAAAAAAGAAGCAAAAAACAGCAACTGGCACTAGGCACTATGTCAATAGGTTAGTCCCAAAAAATAATATAACGGTTCTATAAAATGAATATAAAACATCCAATATTGATAAATAACAGCAGGGAACAATAAAAAATTATAGATACGTTGGAGACGTATCAATTGCCTCCTTTCTAAGAGAGTTCGACAGAGTCTTGATCCATTCCTGAATGACACTTGGGTCGTGGGTGACAGTCGGATTTATCATCAAACCACAATCATGATCGAAGTGATGAACATGGAACTCCATTTTGGAAGCTACTGGGGGGAGCACAAACAGGGAGTGACATATTACTGGTGCAAAGAAAGCGAGTGAGGAAACGATGATGAGGGGAGGAGGAACTCCCATTGCTCCATATATAGCCACAGAATGTCCACATCGGCGTAATGTGAAAAGGTGCTCTAGTAGCGCAATGAGCTCCGTCTTCATGGGAATCCTCGACGGCTTGTTCAATGCATGCTATTAGGAACCCACAACCTGGTAGCCGAACTAGCGCCCACGTCATCACAACACCTAACCAGTGATCAAGGAAGCATTCATGCTCGTTACAAGTTTCCTCTACGCAGGAATTTTTCTTACAAATTAAAATACACCAATGAGTGACTAAAACAGAGGGATGTCAGTGATGACAAAACATCACACACTGATCACCTATAGGAACCAGTTTATGACGCCAAATCACCGTCTCGAGGTGGACGGTGCACTTCTCATTGACCGGTCACAATCGGACCAGTTAGTGTGAACAGACTAGGATAACTCTTAGCATGTCATCACCGACGCCACTGTCCAAGGTCGTTTGTGATGAACCTCATCTCTGACCGATGTCCACTGGCTCGTCAGTGATGATGGGTGAGTGCTATTCAAATTTGTAGTAGTGCAAGAGATGTTGCCGCCTTGCATGAGATGGCCATGGATCTCAAAGCTTGGGAGTTGGTTATAGAGCTTCAGGAGGGAGATAGTTCCACCTAGATGATTACTGCCAAAATGACAGCGTGATACGTCTCCAACGTATCTATGATTTATGAAGTATTCATGCCATGTTTGCAACAATTTTATATGGTTTTGGTATGATTTTTTTAGAACTAATCCGGACTGATGATGTTTTCAGCAAAACTACCGTGATGTCGTTTTTTGTGCAGAAATAAATGTTCTCGGAATGGGATTAAAATTTACAGTGATTTTTTATGGACCAGAAGAGACCCCTAAACCACTGGAGCTGGACTAGGAGGTGACCGAGGAGGCCACAAGCCAGGGGGCGCACCCTACCCCCCAGGGTGCTAGCTCCCGGCTTGTGGGCCCCTCGGGCACCCCCTTGACGTGAGACTGACGCCAAAAATTCTTATAAATACCCAAACCTCCCAAAAGAACCCTAGATGAGAAGTTCCGCCGCCGCAAGCCTCTTTAGCCACGAAAACCAATTGCTAGCCCGTTTCGGCACCATGCCAGAGGGGGAAATCATCACCGGAAGCCATCTTCATCATCCCGGCGGTCTCCATGATGAGGAGGGAGTAGTTAACCCTTGGGGCTGAGGGTATGTACTAGTAGCTATGTGTTCTCTCTCTCTCTCTCTCTCTCTCTCTCTCTCTCGTGTTCTTGATTTGGCACGATCTTGATGTACCGTGAGCTTTGTTACTATAGTTGGATCATATGTTGTTTGTCCCCCTCTATCTTCTTGTGATGAATTGAGTCTTGCTCTTTGAGGTTTAGTTATGTTGGCTTGAGTATTGGATTTGAGAACACTTGATGAATGTCTTGCGATGGGATATCTGTGGTGACAATGGTATGTTTTATTGATTCACTTGATGTATGTTTTGGCACTCAACTCGTGGATTCCCGAGGTGACATTGGGGTAATCTATGAATAGGGGTGGATGCACGTTCTCATCCTATATTCTCCGGTAGAAACTTTGGAGTGATTTTTTGTTGCATGTTGAGGGAACTCCATATGATTTAATTATGTTATCATTGTTGATAGAATTTGCACTAGTGAAAGTATGAACCCTAGGCCTTTTTTCAAGCGTTGCAATACCATTTTTGCTCACTTTCGTTACTAGTTACCTTGCTGTTTTTATATTTTCAGATTACAAAAACCTATATCTACTATCCATATTACACGTGTATCACCATCTCTGCGCCGAACTAGTGCACCTATACAATTTACAATTGTATTGGGTGTGTTGGGGACATAAGAGACTCTTTGTTATTTGGTTGCAAGGTTGTTTGAGAGAGACCATCTTCATCCTACGCCTCCCACAGATTGATAAACCTTAGGTCATCCACTTGAGCGAAATTTGCTACTGTCCTACAAAACTCTACGCTTGGAGGCCCAACACGAGTCTACAAGAAGAAAGGTTGCGTAGTAGACATCAAGCTCTTTCATGCCGCCGTTGCCGGGGAAGTGAGTGCTTGAAGGTATATATTTAGATCTTGCAATTGAATCTCTTAGTTTCTTGTTTTATCACTAGTTTAGTCTATAAAAGAAAACTACAAAAAATGGAGTTGAGGTTGCCTCATATGCTTCATCTTTTTAAAATCTTTCATGAAATTGATGAAAAGGAAAACTGTGCTCATGTGTTAGAAGAAGTCAATAAAATGTTAGGCACTAAATCTTTGAATGATAAACATGATTGCAATGTTGTTAGTGTGCTTGCTATGAATATTCATGATACCAATGATGATTTCACTAGTCATGATAAGATGTTTCTTATAAGCATGCCAATTTTTGTGGAGTGCATAGAGTTTGTGAAGACATGCCTTATAGGGATGATAGATTTTGTAAGAAGCATAAACATGATAAAACCAATTGGTGGCTTAAGGTGATAGATAAATTTGCTACAAAATTATGCTCTCTTCATCCCATTACTTGTGAACTTTGCGATTGGTCATCTTACTTTCCAATGCAAAAAAACTCATGATCGAATCGTGTCCAAATATAGCAATAACTTGATCACCCTTGAACTTTATAATGAACTTTTTTTATTTTTGGGGTGTGAACAATTTTCACATAAAAATAGTTGGTTTGAAGCATTCATATTCACGGACCGTGTTGAAACTAATTTGAAAGGTATATGTTTTGTATGGTAAATTGCAATGAAAATGCTTATATTGCCAACTATAAAAAGATGGGAAAACCAATAGAATATAAAAGGAGTACTAATGAAAGGTAAACACTTCCACTTTCCCTCCTATTGTTTCTCATGATGAAATAGGTGACGAGAAGTAGCTCCCTATTCAACCAATCTCATCAATAAGGAGCTCCAAAAAGTTGATTAAACCCACACATGATGTGGAAAAGGAAAAGAAAAGATGGAGGAGCAAAGGTAAAAAGGTATCCTCCCAAATGATGTCGCTCCTATTATTGTTATGCCTCATGAGAATGAAGCAAAATTAATTGTGGAAGATGATATACTTGATGATGATATTGATTCTTTGTCTTATGGCACAATGTCCGAAGAAACTATTGAGGATGGTTTTGTTATGCCTATTACTAATTGTGATTATTATGATTGGGAAAATAATGATACTTCCTATAATCTTGAAAACCTTTTTGGCACCAACTTAGAAAATTGGGATGATAATAATTGTTATACTATTGGTGCTATTCATACTATTAATGATGAGAGTGATTATGCTTACGATATGCAAAGCCACAAGCTTGGGGATGCTATGTTTGATGAGAGTGACATGTTTGAGAATTTATTTGCTGCAATTAATGTTTGAATTCATTCATGATGCTACTGAAAATTATTATGAGAGATGAACATATGCTTTTACATATTGCAGTAATATCAAGTTTCCTCTCTATGTGTTGAACGTTTTGAAGTCATGCTTGTTTTGCCTTCCTATGCTACTTGATATTGTTTTCTCACAAAATCCCTATGCATATTAAGTGGGTTAGACTTAAATGTGCTAGTCATATGCTTCATGATGCTCCCATTATGTTTTAGTTCTTATCTTTTATGTGAGCATCATTGAAATCCTCATGCCTAGCGAAAAAGGCATTAAAGAACAGCGCTTGTTGGGAGATAACCCAATATTTACCCTACTGTTTTTGTGTGTTCACATGATTAAGCTACTTTAGTAATCATGTTTTATAGATTTTGTTTAAATAAAGTGCCAAGTAAAGCCTTTGGGATAGTGAGGATGATAGTTGACTTAATTCTGTGCAAAAACAGAAACTTTTGCGTCCAGTAGCAGAATTTTGAAAATTCATAGAAGTGAAAAAACATTCTGAATTTTTTACACAAGATTGATATACAAATTTCATATGTTGTCCTAATTTTTAGGATTTTTGGAATTACACAAGTATGGATAGTTTCCATATTACTACGGACTATTCTGTTTTTGATAGATTATGTTTTCATTATGTTGATTGCTTATTTTAATGAATCTATGAGTAGTATCGGAGGGTATGAACCATGGAGAAGTTGGAATATAGTAGACATAACACAAATATAAAATTTTAATGAGTTTGAAACAGTACCTAAGTGGTGACTTGCTTTTATTATGCTAACGGATCTTACGAGTTTTCTGTTGAGTTTTGTGTTGTGAAGTTTTCAAGTCTCGGGTGAAGTTTCGATGGACTACGGAATAAGGAGCGGCAAGAGCCTAAGCTTTGGTATGCCCAAGGCACACCAAGGTAATATTCAAGAACAACCAAGCATCTAAGGTTGGGTATTTCCCGGATGGCATCCCCTCTTTTGTCTTCAATCCGTCGGTAAAATTACTTGCGGCTATATTTTTATTCACCACATGATATGTGTTTATCTTGGAGAGTCTTGTATTATATGAGTCTTTGCTTTTTAGTTTTCAAAAATAATACTTGCTATATACACCTTTTGAGAGGGACACACATTAATTTTGAATTTATTAGAATACTCTGTGTGCTTCACTTATATCTTTTGAGCTAGCTAGTTGCTCTAGTGCTTCACTTATATCTTTTTAGAGCACGGCGGTGATTTTACTTTGTAGAAATTGATGAACTCTGATTCTTCATTTATATTATTTTGAGAGTCGTAAAAATAGTATGGCAATTTTCTTAGGTTATGAATTTGGTCCTAATATGATGGGCATCCAAGAGGGATATAATAAAAGCTTTCATAAAGGTCATTGAATACATGAGAAGTTTGATTCCTTGCATTTGTTCTGAGATATAAAGATGGTGATACTAGATTCATGCTAGTGAGTAATTGTGGTTTGGTAGAAATACTTGTGTTAAAGTTTGTGATTCCCAAAGCATGCACGTATGGTGAACCTTCATGTGATGAAGTTATAGCATGATTTATTTTTGATTGTCTTCCTTATGTGTGGCGGTCGGGGACGAGCGATGGTCTTTTCCTACCAATCTATCCCCCTAGGAGCATGCGTATTAGTACTTTGTTTTGATGGCTAATAAATTTTTGCAATAAGTATGTGAGTTCTTTATGACTAATGTGTACTCCATGTATTATACGCACTCTCACCCTTCCACCATTTCTAGCCTCTCTAGTACCATGCAACTTTCGCGGGTGCATTAAACCCACCATATACCCTTCCTCAAAACAGCCACCATACCTACCTATTATGGCATTTCCATTGCCATTTCGAGATATATTGCCATGCAACTTCCATCGTTCCATTTATTATGACACATACCATCATTGTCATATTGCTTTGCATGATCACATAGTTGGCATAGTATTTGTGGCAAAGCCACCGATCATATTTTTTATACATGCCACGCTAGATCATTGCACATCCCAGTACACCGCAGGAGGCATTCATATAGATTCATATCCTTGTTCTAGAATCGAGTTGTAATTCTTGAGTTGTAAAGTAAATAAAAGTGTGATGATCATCATTATTAGAGCATTGTCCCATGTGAGTAAAGGATGATGGAGACTATGATTCCCTCACAAGTTTGGATGAGGATCCGGACGAAAAATAAAAAAAAGGAGGCAAAGAGCCCAAACAAAAAAAGAGAGGCCAAAGAGGCCAAAATAAAAAAAGAGCAAAAGGAGAGAAGGGGCAATGCTACTATCATTTTTCCACACTTGTGCTTCAAAGTAGCGCCATGTTCTTCATGAAAGAGAGTCTCCTATTGAGGGAGTCCTGGACTAAGGGGTCCTCGGACAGCCGGACTATATACTTTGGCTGGACTGTTGGACTATGAAGATACAAGATAGAAGACTTTGCCCTGTGTCCGCATGGGACTCACCTTTGCGTGGAAGGCAAGCTTGGCGATTCAGATACGTAGATTCCTTTCTCTGTAACCGACTTTGTATAACCCTAGCCCCTCCCGATGTCTATATAAACCGAAGGGTTTAGACTTCTAGGGTTCAGCCACAACAATCATAATCTCTTAGGCTAGACTTCTAGGGTTTAGCCATTACAATATCGTGGTAGATCAACTCTTGTAATACTCATATTCATCAAGATTAATCAAGCAGGAAGTAGGGTATTACGTCCATAGAGAGGGCCCGAACCTGGGTAAACATTGTGTCCCCCACCTCCTGTTACCATTAGCCTGAGACGCACAGTCTGGGACCCCCTACCCGCATGCCTGTCGATGAACCTCCTAAACGCCGGCGTCCCAAGCGCCGACCTCGATCCGGCAAAAGGAAAAACAACAATATAGCCATGGACGATGATGGTAATCTGAACAAAGCCGAGGACCCCGCAGGCCCAACGTTGGAGAAGGGCATGCGAGAGGACGGCGAACATAGTCTGGAGATGTTATCCGACCACAGCAATGCCGAAGATAGCAATTACCAACCTGTCTCTGAAGAGGAGATCAGCCTGGGCGATGATGAGTTCGTCATCCCAGAAGAACCATTAGAACAAGAACGCCTCCACCAAAGGCTTATCGCCACTGCAAGGAGCCTAAAGAAGCATAAACAGTGGCTTAAAGCTGCGCAGGATACGCTCAACAACAGATGTAATGAAGTGCTAGACGCTGAGGAAAAATACGACGGTAATCGCCAAACAAAGAGCTATCCTAAATGTAAGCTGCTGCCTGAATTCGACGATGAGGCTATTGCGCCTATCCCGCCGAAAAACAATACGGCTGACAAGCCGGACCGACCACCTCGTGGTTGCGATAGAGTGGCTAGCAATGTCGTACACAAGCCCGCACCCCCTCCCCGCAAAGGAAGGAAGGCTGCGGCCCAGGACAAGAAACACGATCTACGTGAGGACCTGGACAAAAAAGGTGGCAAAACCAGGTCCATCTATGGATCCAGGGAACGTGCTCCTACACGGGATCATGATTATCAAACAAAATACACCGGCCATTTACCAGCTTGGAACCAATACCGAACATTACAACCGTTGGACCCAATCCACGACACAGCCAGATACAGGGGCGCCGCCCCCTGTGCTTCAGCGATGAGGTGCTGGAACATGATTTTTCGAAAGGGTTCAAACCCGTAAACATCGAAGCATATGATGGAACAACAGACCCGGCTGTTTGGATAGAAGACTTTATTCTTCACATCCACATGGCTCACAGAGATGATCTCCACGCCATCAAATATTTACCCCTCAAGCTAAAAGGACCAGCTCGGCACTGGCTAAAAAGCCTCCCTGAAAATTCCATCGGAAGCTGGGAGGAACTTGAGGACGCTTTTCGGACCAATTTCCAAGGAACCTATGTCCGGTCCCCGGATGCAGACGATCTAAGTCACATAATCCAACAACCCGGAGAATCAGCCCGTAAGCTTTGGAACCGTTTTCTCACTAAGAAGAACCAAATTGTCGACTGTCCGGACGCCGAAGCCTTAGCGGCCTTCAAACACGGTGTCCAGGATGAATGGCTAGCCAGACACCTCGGCCAGGAAAAGAAAAGGACAATGGCCGCCTTAGCAACACTAATGACCCGCTTTTGCACGGGCGAACACAGCTGGTTAGCCCGTAGCAGCACCAGCGACCCCGGCACATCCGAAGTCAGGGATGGCAATGGAAAACCACAACGCAACAAAAACAAATGTCAAAACAGTGAAGAAAGCCCAGACAATACAATGGTAAATGCCGGATTCAGGGGCTCAAGACCCGGTCAACGGAAGAAGCCATTTAAAGGAAACAAAGACAATCCATACAATCTGGATAAAATCCTAGACAGGCCCTGCCAGATCCACGGCACTCCTGATAAACCAGCTAATCATACCAACAGAGAATGTTGGGTCTTCAAGCAGGCTGTCAAACTGAATGACGAACACAAAGGGAAGGGACCTCAGAGCGAAGACGAGGACGAACCTCGCGAGCCAAACACGGGGGGACAGAAGAAATTTCCACCGGAGATCAAAACAATGAACATGATCTATGCCACTCATATCCCAAAATGGGAGCGCAAACACGCACTCCGAGATGTCTATGCCTTTGAACCCGTCGCCCCCAAATTCAATCCATGGTCGGCCTATCCGATCACTTTTGATCTCAGGGACCATCCTACTAGTATCCGTCACGGGGGTTCGGCTTCCCTAGTGCTCGACCCCATAATCGACGGATACCACCTCACTCAAGTCATCATGGATGGTGGCAGCAGTCTCAACCTCATATATCAGGACACTATCCGCAAGATGGGGATAGACCCGTCAAGAATTAAGCCAAGCAGCACTATAAAAGAGTTATACCGGGCGTGGAAGCTTGCTGCACGGGCTCTCTAACATTGGACGTTATATTCGGCTCTCCAGACAACTTTCGAAGCGAAGAACTAATCTTCGACATAGCTCCATTCCGAAGTGGCTATCACGCACTACTCGAAAGAACGGCCTTCGCCCATTTTAAAGTAGTCCCGCATTATGCTTATCTAAAACTCAAAATGCCTGGACTACGGGGCGTAATTACGGTCAGTGGAAATACGGAGCGCTCTCTTCGTACAGAAGAGTACGCAGCGGCTCTAGCAGTCGAAGCACAAAATGGCCTATTCAAGACGAGCAGCTGATCGGTCGTTAAGACCACTAACATAGCTAAACGTGTCCGGCGCACACCTCAGTGCGGTAGCTCAGGTAAACCTGAGCTCGATTAGTAGCTACGCTCCATTGACCGTCCCATAAGGAGATACACTCAAAATCCCTTCGGCGGCTTCAGGGGCACTCTGCATGCAGAAGGTCCATAGTTCGGCTTGACCCTATTCGGACCCTAGAAGTTATCCTTCACGGTTCATTAAAACGAACCAACTTTGCTCACGGCCACACCAGATTGTTTTACCCGGTTTTTTCCTTTTTCTTTACAGATGGCCATCATACTATACCCTTCAAGGACACTTCACAACAGAGACAAAGGCGCAGACGTGCAGCAGGGCCCCGCATTAAGGTTTCTTTTTTAGATTAAGACCATGTGTAAACCTTTTTTTATCTCTCATTGTTTTATACTTTCCTGACATGTAAATGTCCAAGAAAGATGTCGGCATCATCTGTAAACATACGGCTCGCTGTACTAAAGTGGATGTTATAGAAGCAGCCCGGTTCATATTGTGTTTTGAGATTTATGCTCTCACCACCTGCACTCTTTCCCCACGTCGGATTGCCACACGTGCCTTGATACCATGGGTCTATCACCGGGGGTTGTATTCAGCCCGGTGTATATTGTAAAGTCCAAGCACCTATAGGGAGTGTTCGGCATCGCAAGTTTGGCCTCATATGCATTAGCTCCGAATCATGTCTTTGGTCAATAGTTCGGTTGCCCGACTCCTGTGCGTACTACCTTACGTTCCGCTATATTGGCTAGGGTAGTAAAGGGAGAACTACTGCGATTGTGTCCTGGCTAGCCCGGATGAGAACCTTAGTAGAGAAAGCCGAAAATTGATTGTCATGATGCGGCGAGAGCTGGTCAACCACTCGATGACTCATCGGAATCTTCGTGATTCCCTCCATATTACACGAAGGACCATTACTCTGGTCACGTATGTAAACGCACTGTATTCAGATAACCACGGACATACCAGGCTATATAGTAGCCCCACTGTCAAACTCCTCTGGCTAAGTGAAAGTGTTAAAGCTCTATAGTCCGATTGCCTAGTTCTCCGCACTAACACCTCCTTAACGGACCAAGACGTTGGGTCAAGTGTGATCAAGTGCTTTTCCGAACACCCCGACGTTATATGCAAGGGAGCTGAAGCCGACGACTACAAACTTTCAGATTGTATATATATTAAAAAAAAGACGGCCGCACAGGAGGCACTAAAACTTTTCGGGCAAAAAGTATAAAAACATAGCCTTAAATATATCATAATATTGTTATTACAATTTTGATACACCTCACTTGAACATTATATTCTTCGAGCACTGGCCCTCTATCAAGCGAGCACCCTCTAGGACATCTTCAAAGTAATGTTCTGGCATGTTAAGGTCCTTGCCTTCGGGCGGACTCTGCGCTGCAATATCGATGGCCGTCATCTTCGCCTAGTATATCTTGACACGGGCAAGGGCCATCCGTATACCTTCAATGCACGTTGACCGCTTCACAACGTCGATACGCGGCACCGCATTAACAAGTTGCTGCACCAAACATAAATAACTATTCGGAATTGGCTCATTTGGCCACAGCCGGGCTATGACTTCCTTCATGGCAGTACTGGACATCTGGTGGAGCTCGGCCCACTGGGCCATCTGTTCGTTCAACAGTGGATGCTTTGGCGTGTCAAATTGCGACCAAAACAGCTTTTTCGTTGCATGTCCCTCTTACGCGTGGAAAAACTAATTCGCATCGGCAACACTCTTCGGCAGGTCCATAAAGGGGTCCGGAGAACAACACCGTTGATTAAGCGGCGCATACTTCGGATTGCCAAACTTAGTTTGCAATAAAAAGGGCTTACTAGCCGCGATCTCCCCGGCTTGTCGGATCTCCTCCCAAGCCGATCTAGACTCAGACCGAGCTTCCTTCGCCTCTTGTAAGGCCTTGTCAAGATCGGACGCTTTGGCTTTGTTCTCTTTATCAAGAACTTGGCATCGGCTAGTGGCATTCTTCAGCTCGAGTGCATGGTAGATATCCTCTTCTCGCACTGATGCCGAGCAGTCTACTCGACTTTCAATTCGGCGGCTACCTTTTCGGCTGCCGCATTACTCATCATGGCTTGCTCCTTGGCCCGGGCAAGTTTGGCCCGAAGGGTTTCAACTGCGGTGGCACTATCTGCAATTATGCATATACAAATAATCAGTATCACACTCATGTTATAATACTAGCATGTATTGAATGCCCTAAAGACATACCCTGCGCCTCGTCGAGCCGCCTGTTAATAAGCGTGATATCATCATCCGCCACATCAACTTTCTACTTCAGATGTGCTACCTCGATAGCTTGGGCAGTCCCCACGGATGTAACAACCTGTGTTTCAATTAGTCAGATCATCTCCTGGGCATATATTTGATCCTCTGATCGCATCCCTTTGGATGTCAACCAGAGTCTCAGGGGCTACTATCTATACACAGGTGCAATTTGCACTTACAATACAATTGAAGTTACACTACGTACCTCGAAGCCTCTCAGTAGGCTCATAAAGGCTTCATTCAATCCGCTTTTCGCGGACTGAACTCTTTCAAACACTGTACCCATCAAGGTACGATGTTCCTCTAACACGGAAGCATGTCGCAATATGTCCATCAATGTATCTGGCACCTCCAGATCCGGAACAGATAGCGTCGTCCCTTGGACATTGGATAGTCCGGGACCTTTGTTGTTCCCTATAGGGGCCGCACACCCCGGACACTGGGCGGCCGAAGTGTTACCTTCGGCCCCGGTCTTTGCTGCCTCTTGCGCCACTCGTTGATGGGGAAACATCCTCCGGAACGACAGCTCGGTGTCATCTGCCTTATCAGGCAGGGAAATCTGTGGAGGCGTCTCGCTCTCCATCATCTCCGGAAGAAGATCCCCCGAAGAGGAGGACTGTTGAGGAAGGCTGCGTGCCGGAATGCAAATATATGTGTTTAAAATGTTACCCTTACGGCCAGGAAAGAACGGGATATGTTTAAAACTCCCTGGTTCACTTACTATCCGGCTAGGGGCTCATCTTTATGGGGTGACTGCGTGTCAGCGTCATCCCCTGACTGGGATGTCCTCCCTCGCTTAGAAGCTTCTCTCTCCAAATCTTCGGAGGCGGTCCGCTTGTTCCCATGAGGAGAAGGGATGTCAGCTTGCCCTTCCCTTCCACTTTTGGAAGTGGAAGTTCCGGTCTCTCCAGATAAATTGCCTGGTGTGTCTCCAGAATGAAGGCCGCCTTGGGCCTCTTCTCTCTCCTCCTTATATCCCCCCGCCGGCACTTGTGTGGCGTCAGAGCCAGCATCCTTGTTAGCACTGGATCGGCATAGTCTTCGGGAAGAGGAGCCGGACGCCTGATTCTCTCCGCCTTCTTCAGCCAACCCTGGCCGAGTGGAATTTTTCCAATACGTTGTTATGAGTAATCTAACTAAACCGTGTTCGGGAGTCGAGTACTTACTGGAGTATCTGGATGATTGCAGTCAAGACCAAGGTCTTCTATTGTATCCGGCCACTGTTTTCGTGTGCCGAAGAAAAAATTCCACATCTCTCTGAGCATTATGCCGGAGAAGTGCTGAAGGGTCCATCAGCCTTCCAGATTGAACTCCCACATGCGGAGAGGACGCCTCTGGCATGGAAGAATCCGGCGGACTAGCATTACTTGGACGATATTGGTGAGGTCGGTGTTGGTGTCAAAACCGGCGGATCTCGGGTAGGGGGTCCCGATCTGTGCGTCTTAGGCTGATGGTAATAGGAAGCAAGGGACACAATTGTTTACCCAGGTTCGGGCCCTCTCGATGGAGGTAAAACCCTACTTCCTGCTTGATTAATATTGAAGATATGAGTAGTACAAGAGTAGAGCTACCACGAGATCGTAGAGGCTAAACCCTAGAAGCTAACCTATGATGATTATGACTGTAATTGTGATCGGCCTTCTAAGGACCAACCTCTCCGGTTTATATAGACACTGGACAGGGCTAGGGTTTACATGGAGTCGGTTACAAGGAAGGAAATATAATATCCGGATCACCAAGCTTGTCTTCCATGCAAAGGAGAGTCCCATCTGGACACGGGACGGAATCTTGAGTCTTGTACCTTCATGCTTCAATAGTCCGGACGATGTATATAGTCCGGCTGTCCGGATACCCCCTAATCCAGGACTCCCTCAGTAGCCCCTGAACCAGGCTTCAATGACGATGAGTCCGGCGCGCAGTCTTGTCTTCGGCATTGCAAGGCGGGTTCCTTCTCCGAATACTCCAAGGTAATTATCAAACACTTCAACCGTGTCCGGATCCGCAAAATAATCTTCACATACCGCCGTAGAGAGAATGATATTTCACAAATGCAATCTGCTGACAACTTTTTTAGATAACATGACATGTCATTACGGTCGGGTCATTATTCGAACTGTTTTCCTACAACCAGCCACATCGCATATTGCGAGGCGGTTTCCATGACACGTCTTGTCAAAGCAGAGATCGTGTCCCCTTATCACGGGATTCGCATCAATACGGGTATGGGTAATCCCACCACACCATCAATCGTGGCGCTTGGGAAGTAAGCGATTCTCAACGGGCGAGTGGGGAGGCGCACCGCTTTCGTCGCCTCTATAAAAGGATAAGAGTTCCCCATTTTCACCCACGCCTTCTTCCTCCTTTGCCCACTCTTTCCCCCTCGACCTCCAGCGCCCTAGCCCAAGTCTTCTCCGCATAGCTAAACATATTCGGAGCAGGAGGCAAGTGGGTGGCTTCCACCATGAAGGAGAAGCACATCGCAAATCTTCGGGCGACCGGATACTTGGCCTCAGACATAGCGCACCGGCTACCAAACGACGGGCAGGTCATTCCAACCCCGGGACCCCATGACAGGGTCGTGTTTCTTGCCCACTTCGTCCGTGGACTGGGGTTTCCACTTCACCCCTTCGTCTGCGGGCTCATGTTCTACTATGGGCTAGATTTCCACGATCTAGCCCCGAATTTCGTCCTCAACATCTTGGCATTTATCGTCGTGTGCGAGGCCTTCCTCCGCATCAGGCCTCATTTTGTCCTGTGGCTGCAAATCTTCTGCGTGAAGCCGAAGATCGTGAGCGGCCAGCAAGCGGAGTGCAGAGGGGCCATGGTGGGCAAGATGCCCAACGTCACCTAGCTTGACGGCTCCTTTGTGGAAACCGTGAAGGGGTGGTAGTCGGGGTGGTTCTACATCACCGAGCCGCGCGGCGCCAACTGGGCGGCGGTCCCCAAGTGCCGATCCGGAACTCCCATGCGGCTCACCTCCTGGGAAAAGAAGGTCCTGGGGCGAATCTACAGAGCTGACCGGACTCCAGACCTGCATCAAGAGCATGCAGGACAAGAACATCAAGCTTGTCAACATGATCCAGTTCATGCTCGTTCGCCGGATTCTCCTGTGCCAAAGGCGGGCATTCAATCTGTGGGAGTTCGTCCCAGCCGAACACCAGACGCTTCAGAGGCTTTATGGCATGACGCATAAAGACGCATGGAGGCGCTGTTCAAGGCCTCCGAAGTACCTCAGACATCCGAGGACCGTGGGCTTCACCCCGCGCGGCCTCCTAGTCAGGTGAGTTTTCAGACAACCACCGAATTCGGTTCTTCCCAATGTATTCATGAGGGAGTCTTAAGTAATTGTGCATATTTGTTCAGGATTATGTGGAGACGGCGGAGCAGATTGACTGTCCGGCTCCGCTGCCGGAAGGCCCGGCTAATGCTCTCCTGACGGAGATGCTAGTCTCGGCGTCTTACAAGGTGCCGGAGAAGAAGGTCGAAAAGAAGGCCCCGGGGACCCGAAAGGGTCTCTGGCGTAAGGTTGTGCCGGAAGCCTCGTCCGAAGACGACGAGGCACACTCCTCCCCCGAAGGGGAGGAAGAAGAAGAAGAAGGGGCCACCCAACTCGGAGAGGGTGAAGGGCCCGAGAAGGCGGACCAGGGGGCCGGGAAAGGCCCTCGGCGCAAGGCCGTCATACCCACGTCGTCTGACAACGACGAGACAGATTCCTCCTGCGGATGCGGGGGGGGGAAGCAAGAAGAAACTCTACCTCCCCGCACTGGGGAGGAGAAAAAGAGAAAAGCCGCTCCGGAGGGTTAGGCTGGGACGTCCAAGAAGGGAAAGGTGTCCCTTCCGGACTACTCCGCCACGGCCGCCCATAGCAAGGAGGGGTGGCTGCCCAGGGGGAAGCCCCTAGCGCGATCGTAAGTACCCGCACTCTATCATGGGTTTACTTCATAGTCTTTTTATAACACCGAACACATACGCAGTCTGGCCAGGGTTCATCCCGAGGTATCTTCTTCGGATGGGTCCCTGAGCGATTCAGCGATGAACTCGCTCCCGACAGCCACTACTCCTTAGCCCGCGGATGGCATAGAGGTGTTGTCCTGAAGGCTCCCAGAGCGGGGGGAGATGACTCTGGAGACGCCCCAAGGCGGGATTCCAGATGTCGGACACGCGGGGTTCAAGATCCCCGCGGATCGTGCCGATGAGAGCCGCAGCAAGCTGGACTCTCATCCGGATACTGTGTCGGAGCCTTCGATGGCTCTGGATGCGGGCAGGCGGCCGCTCGCTAAGGAGGGCGAGCCGTCCATGCCGATGACTTCCGTCATGCCATAGGCATCGGATAGTCTGCTAGAAGCGCTTCGCGGCGCTTCCATGGATGACGGGCACCGTACTGTTATGGGTGCGGTGATTCAGAAGGTTCTGTCCGCCAAGAGCGGACTGACCGAAGCGTGTACCAGCCTCCTGACAGGCTTCGAGGTAAGTAATAGAATGTGTGAAATTACCACCCGATAGATAGTAGCCCCTGATACTCTGTTTGGTGTTCGGAAAGAAAAGCCAAATGGAGGGTCAATTATAATCCGCAGGAGTCTAATAATAAGTATTCATGTGAATAAGCAGGTTGTGCTGCTTGCCGCTGCTGCCCACACAGCCAAGGTTTCCGAACTAAAGCGGGACCTGGAGCAGGCATAGGGAGAGATCGACCTCACAAAGAGGTAGCTCGAAGAGAACAAAGGTGAGTGATTCTCTGCTCTTATGTATTTAAGGATAGATAAAATTGGTTAGTCTAACGATGAAGCGTCGTGACTATGTAACAGGGGCCACCGTCGAAGTGGCGTCCCTGAAGAAAGCGATGTTCGAGGCCGAAGACAAGGCGGCCTTTGAATGCAAGGAGCGCGAAAAGCAAATTGCTAGAGTGGGCGAGGTAAAGCAGGAGCTTCGGGACCTCGACAAGAAGTTCGAGTCCGTGGAGCATGATCTGAAGATGAAAGAGGCCGAGCTTGCGAAGTCCCTTGTGAGTATGAAAGACGCCAAGGCCGAAGCCGAGAAGGCACAGCAGCAAATCCAGGAGGCCAAAAAGATAGCGGTGGGTAAGAAATTCTTTATGCGAAGCAAACATGTGGAGGAGGCGTTTCTTTTACTTACCCGAATTTGGAGCTCTCCAGGGGCATTCGCAGATCTGCCACGCAGCGTATCAGATGCCATGGAGTTCTACCGTGCCCAGGAGGGGAGCTCAACGGAGAAGCTGTTCTGGTCCCAGTATGCTGGGGCCGAACACCCAATGCCTCTGAGTGACCAACTAAAGCAGTTGGTCAAACTCCAGAGGGCGGCCGAAGTGGCTATGAAAGATTTCATAGTCCGGATGTGGCCTAGTGAGCTCCTGCCCACTAGTACTTCGGCCTGATCAAGCGGATGGTGAATGCCTGTCCGCGGCTTGAAGTTATCAAGCGATCCGTTTGCATTGAGGGTGCCCGCCGGGCCTTTGCCCGCGCGAAGGTGCATTGGGGCAAGCTGGATGCGGAGAAGCTGGTGAAGGACGGGCCGCCGGAGGGCAAGGCGCATCACCATCCCGAGAAGTACTATGATGGCGTTATGAAGGGCGCTCGTCTCGTGGCCGATGAATGTACCAAGGACAAGATCTTTGACTAAATGTACCTGTGCCGCTGTTGTAATTCAAAGACAAAGTTACTTGTGCTATATAGCACTGTTTGATTTAAAATATTACCTTCTGTGCGGCTGTTTATAGAATACTGAAAGTAGGCCAGTCGTAGGCTTTCGCCCCCACGCAACTAGTATCGGGGTGTTCCTAGAAAAACCCGGATACTCTTTATCCAAATGTTTGGTCCATTAAGGAGGTATCCGACGCAGCGAACAAGGCAATCGGACTATGCGGCTTTATAACTTTCACTTAGCCATAGAAGTCTATATTTTAAATTTCGCCGAAGCCCCTAGAATTTGGAAGGCCGAATTGGGGCGCTATATACGCCTAAATCGGATGAAGCCGATTCCTCGCCTAAAGAGGAAAAAATCTTTAAGGATTTTAAGACCTCTCGAACAGCGACCAGCTCTCGCCGCATCATGTCGGTCAGTTTTCGGGTTTCTCTACTGAGGTGCTCGTCCGGAAGAACCGGGACACAATCGCAGTAGTTCTCCCTGCACTACCTTAGTCGATATAACGGAACGTAAGGTACCAAAACAAGGGAGCCGGGCTAATCCAACTGTGGACCCAAGACATGCTTCGGAGCTGATGCATATAGTGCTATAAGTTCAGGGTGCCACACTGTTGAAAGTGTTCGGACTTTACTTGTCGTATTACGGGGCGCCATGAGAAGCCCCTGGCAAACTGACCGTACCAAGGTATACGGATGCAATATCAAATAAACATTTGTAATAAAAAATGCTCAAATAAGGATAATAAGCTGACGCTATATATCATCTCCCATTGATGAATAATACGTTTAAGCGTATGTTTACAATTAGTGCATTAAGCGGAGATAAATAGGACTATTTGACATGTCCTATCTAGGGGCAGGCTGCGTACAGGTATGTAAAACAGTATAACGATCGTAAATAGATTCCACCAGGGTATTTCCTTCTGTGTGCAAAGCCTGTTGCCTCCTTGGTTTTCTCTCCTATATAAGTCCAACAATCCGGCTCTTCTGAGGAGGCTGCCCTAAAGCAATATCCTGAAAAATAAAAAGGGAGATTTATGAAGGTGTGTTGCGGTGATACCGCACTGTTGACTAAGTCATTGTTGCGCCTCCGCCTGTGCCCATGGTATTTTGAGTGCGTAATTGTGTGCCCGGCACGAATGCTGCTTTGATGGTGCTTGAGCGGAGGCCGGACTGCTAGTCGCGCTCTTGGCGTGCCTGATGATCCTGTTGCGGGGTGCTCCGGACTCGCTTGATGGTGCTCGAAGTTGTTGCCGCCGGATTGGTTTGTCGGAGGAGGCCGCATTGTACTTCCGCCGCGAGGGCTGCAGTATGCTCTTCTGTTCGGAGAGAGCGGTCCATGTTTCCGTTGACTGTTATGACCCCGCGCGGTCCTGGCATCTTGAGCTTGAGGTATGCGTAATGTGGTACCGCATTGAATCTAGCGAGTCGGTTCGTCGATGAGTGCGTGATAGCCCGCAGAAGGGGCGATATCGAAGATTAACTCTTAACCGGAAGTTATCCGGAGATCCGAAGACCACTTCCAATGTTATAGAGCCCGTACAACAGGCCTCTACTCCAGGAATTACACCTTTAAAGGTGGTTTTGGTGGGCTTGATCCTTGAAGGGTCATGCCCATTTTGCGCACTGTGTCATGATAAAGCAGGTTTAGGCTGCTGCCACCGTCCATAAGGACTCGTGTGAGGTGGAATCCGCTGATGATTGGGTCGAGGACCAATGCGGCTGAGCCGCCGTGACAGATGCTAGTAGGGTGGTCCCTACAATCAAAGGTGATCGGACAAGCTCACCATGGGTTGAATTTGGGGGCGACTGGCTCCATCGCATAGACGTCCCGTAGTGCTCACTTTCGTTCCCGCTTGGGAATGTGAGTGCGTAGATCATGTTGACCATTTTCACCTAGGGGGGTGGATTTCCTCTGTCCCCCCGTGTTCGGACGCCAGGGCTCTTTGTCATCGTCGCTGTGCAGCCCCTTGTCCTTGTTTTCAGCGTTTATTTTGCCGGCCTGTCTGAACACCCAGCAGTCTCTGTTGGTGTGGTTGGCTGGCTTGTCCGAGGTGCCATGAATTTGGCACGAAGGCGCTCGATATCTGGTCCGGTGGGCGGTCCACGATTGTTTCTTTTGAACGGCTTCCTCCACTGAGCGGACATGGATCCGCTGAATCTGGTGTTTCCTGCCGTGTCTTCAGTGTTGTCGCCATTGTTCCGTTGCTTATGTCTGTTGCCTCGTGGCTTGCCATTATTGTTGCGTACATCGGAAGTGCCGGAATGTGGCATGGTGCTGCTGCGAGCCAACCAGCTGTCCTCGCCCACACAAAAGCGGGTCATTAGTGTTGTGAGAGCTGCCATGTACTTGGGTTTTTCCTGGCCGAGGTGTCAAGCGAGCCACTCGTCACGGATATTATGCTTAAAAGCCGCTAGGGCTTCGGGGTCCGCACAGTCGACTATTTGGTTCTTTTTGGTTTGGAACCGAGTCCAGAATTTCCTGGCTGACTCTCTGGGCTGTTGAGTGATGTGGCTCAAGTCGTCGGCGTCCGGTGGTCGCACATATGTGCCCTGGAAGTTGTCGAGGAATGCGCCTTCCACGTTTTCCCAACTGCCAATGGAATTTGCTGGCAGGCTGTTTAGCCAGTGCCAGGCAGGTCCTTTGAGCTTAAGGGGGAGAAACTTGATGGCGTGTAGATCGTCTCCACGGGCCATGTGAATGTGGAGAAGGAAATCTTCAATCCATACAGCGGGGTATGTTGTGCCATCGTATGATTCGATGTTTATGGATTTAAACCCTTCTGGAATTCATGATCCATCACTTTGTTGGTGAAGCAGAGGGGGTGTGCGGCGCCTCTCTACCTGGCTATGTGGTTGTGCAGTTCGAATTGGTCTGGGTGGCTGTGTTCAGCCCGGCCGGACATGTTTATGGTATATCCATCGCGACGGTCATCGTCGCGTGCAGGGGCGCGCCGCCGCGATCCGTAGATCGATCTTGGCTATCCTGCTTCTTTTCCATTATATCTTGCAGGTCTTGCTTGTTGCCCCGGGTCGTAGTTTATTGGCGCGGGGGTGCGGGCTGGTATTCAGGCTGATATCCCGTTTTATCCTGGCCACGGGGTGGCCGGTCAGCCATTTGGCGCTCGAGTCCGTATTCCTCGGCTGCCAGGACTTCAGTCCATCTATCTGTCAGCAGGTCTTGGTCAGCATGGAGTTGTTGATGCTTCTTTTTCAGGCTCCTCACAATGGCCATAAGCTGATGCTTGAAGCGCTCTTGCTCCACGGGATCCTCAGGCATGCCGAACTCGTCGCCACTGAGGCTAATCTCGTCTTCGGAGGGGGGCATGTAGTTGTCCTCCTCCGGATATCCGTCAATCGCCTGTTCTTCTGGGCTGACCTGCTCATCATCCTGCGCGTCCTGCTCGAAGGTGGGCTGACCAGGGTTGTATTCCTCTTCGGCACCATCCGGATTGTTTTCGTCTCCTGGGCCGGTATTGCTGTGGCGGGGCTTGGAGCAGTGTCGGCGACGCCCATGCTTTGTTTTACTCCCTGAGAGGTTATCCTCCGTTGCCCCATCACCATTGGTTTCCCTCGGAGTGTCCACCATATATATATCGTATGAGGAGGTGGCTGTCCACATACGTGAGCGGCGGTTCTGTACTTCTCGGCATAAATCGTCCATCAGATTGATGTCTTCAGAGTCAAAGTCAAGCACGTCGGTTAGATCATTGATCGCGGCAATGAAGTGGGTGGTGGGTGGGCAACGAATTCCTTCGCCACCTGCTTCCCACTCATGCCGGACATAGTTTGGCAAAGAGCCTCCTGACAAAGAGAGGGACTTTAATGAATTCAGCATGTCGCCAAAGGGCGAGTGCTGGAAGATGTCCGCAGCGGTAAACTCCATTACCAGAGCCCAACCTGGCTCGGCTGGCTCGAGAGTGCACGGACTGGAACCAACAACCGGACACGAGTCCGGGGGTCCGGAGTTACAGGCTTCCTCAGAAGTGGGGTCTGTGTTCGGCTCCACCGCCGATGAGTGTGCAACCTGCGGGGCGGGGCCCATCCCTCCGTCCTTAGGCGACGCAGCCTGCTCCAGATTTAGGTATGTGGCTACTACAAGGGTGATATCCCGGACATTGTCCGACAGCAGGTCTAGGCCGTGCTCATCGCGACTGTCCGGTGCTTCTGGCATAGGCCCGAATCCGTCGAAGATCAAGTCTCTGCGAATATCCGCCGTGTAGTTCATGTTTGAACTGACACGGTGGCGGGGGCATAGTGTCGATCTGCTCGGTGGCAAGCGAATTGGCGCCTTTGTGAAGCCGCCGAACACGAAGATCTGTCTGGGGAGAAAAGTCTCACCCTGGACCGTGTTGTTGACGATTGAAGGCGCCATCAAACCTTGTAGCGACGACACAGAGGAACTCTCAATGAAAGCACCAATGTCGGTGTCAAAACCGGCGGATCTCGGGTAGGGGTTCCCGATCTGTGCGTCTTAGGCTGATGGTAACAGGAAGCAAGGGACACAATTGTTTACCCAGGTTCTGGCCCTCTTGATGGAGGTAAAACCCTACTTCCTGCTTGATTAATATTGAAGATATGAATAGTACAAGAGTAGATCTACCACGAGATCGTAGAGGCTAAACCCTAGAAGCTAGCCAATGATGATTATGACTGTAATTGTGATCGGCCTTCTAAGGACCAACCTCTCCGGTTTATATAGACACCGGAGAGGGCTAGGGTTTACATGGAGTCGGTTACAAGGAAGGAAATATAATATCGGGTCGCCAAGCTTGTCTTCCATGCAAACGAGAGTCCCATCCGGACACGGGACGGAGTCTTGAGTCTTGTACCTTCATGCTTCAATAGTTCGGACGATGTATATAGTCCGGCTGTCCGGATACCCCCTAAAAGGATCGATATAGTTGACTAGAGGGGGGGTGAATAGGCAACTAACAATTTTTAGCTTTTATTTACCAAATTAAACTTTGCATCAAAGTAGGTTGTCTAGATATGCAACTTGGTGAACAACCTTAATGACGCAACAACAATAAGCACACAAGCAAGCAAGGGATACAACACAAGTAAGCTTGCAAAAGTAAAGGCGCGAGATAACCAAGAGTGGAGCTGGTGGAGACGAGGATGTGTTACTGAAGTTCCTTCCTTTTGAGGGGAAGTACGTCTCCGTTAGAGCAGTGTCGAGGCACAATGCTCCCCAAGAAGCCACTAGGGCCACCATATTCTCCTCACGCCCTCACACAATGCGAGATGCCGTGATTCCACTATTGGTGCCCTTGAAGGAGGCGACCGAACCTTTACAAACAAGGTTGGGGCAATCTCCACAACTTAATTGGAGGCTCCCAACGACACCACGAAGCTTCACCACAATGGACTATGGCTCCAAGGTGACGTCAGCCGTCTAGGGTGCTCAAACACCTAAGAGTAACAAGATCCGCTAGGGATAAGTGGGGGGAATCAAATCTCTCTTGGTGGAAGTGTAGATCGAGGCCTTCTCAACTAATCCCGAGCAAATCAACAAGTTTGATTGGCTAGGGAGAGAGATCGGGCGAAAATGGAGCTTGGAGCGACAATGGAGCTTAAAGGTGGAAGAGGTGGTCAACTAGAGGTAGGAGACACCCCTTTTATAGCTAAGGAAAAGATCCAACCATTATCCACAAATCCAGCCTACGACATGCGGTACTACCGCTCCAGGAGCGCGGTACTAACGCAAGGCCACGCGGTACTACCGTGAGGGACCATGGTACTTCATGGCAGAAGCAGAGACTAGGACATGCTCGACTAAGAGCGATACTTCCATGGCGCGTACTACCGCTCCCCCTTGCGGTACTACTGCGAGGCAGGAAAGTCCTAGCCTACGAAGGGCGCGGATGAATCAAAATACATCCATGCCTACTTCCACGGAAAAAGAAACAGTGCAAATATCCGACGCGGTACTACCGTATGGCAGCTGAACCAGGTCGCGCGCGGTACTACCACGCACGAAGTGCGGTACTACCGTGGAGCCGCGGATGTAAAAAATTACATCCGCTCCTACTACCGCGAAGCAGCGGTACAAGGCATGAGGGCCACGGTACTACGACTCTAGGGGACCGGTACTACCGTTGGCACCCGCGGTACTACCGCGCGCGACGTGCGGTACTACCATGGGGGCGCGGATGTAAAAAATTACATCCACCCCTACTACGGCACCACAGCAGTACTAGGCCTGGGAGCCACGGTACTACGACTCCAGAGGAGTGGTACTACCGTGGGCTCCAGCGGTACTACCGCTCCAGGGAGCGGTACTACCGCAAGCTCAGCAATAGCAGCCAGGACAATCACAAAGAGGATAACCGGGGGAAGCTCCAAAGAGCATGGGAAAGGTGGAGACAAGGAGGGAAACATGTACATGATGATTCCACCCGAACCTTTGCGACGCGGACCCCCTCTTAATAGTATGGCTCTCCTACGAATCAAATCCACCAAAAAGAAACGTAGAACAACACCGTCTTCAATAGTCTTCGAGGGGCACTGAACCGTCTTGTGCCTAGCGATGAAGCGTCTGAGGAACTCAAGGCAAACGATTAGTCCGCAAAAGCATTGTCATCAATCACCAAAACACCTTAGGGATAAATATGCCCTTACAATCTCCCCCTTTTTGGTGGATTGATGACAATACGAGATTTGCACAAAAAGGAGATAATATTGAGCAGAGGCAAACCCCTCCTCTCTAGAATATAGACGCCCCCCCCCCTAGATGTGTGCAATATAGATGGATGCTTTGGACTACATAACACACAAACTAGGATCAACACTCCCCCTATATTTCAGAGACAAAGGCATGATTACTAACATCTAAGCAAGAGCATAACACAAAGGTAGTACAATATATCACAAGCTCGCTAAGATAGATAGAGTGCATATGTCTTACACCATATGAAGGAAAGCAACCCAAAGCAACCGAAACAAGGTTCAAATGAGAGAGCAAACACACCGAACACGAACACGACAAATCGACTCACAAATCCCTACACTCTCTCCCCCTTTGGCATCGAGACGCCAAAAAGGCAGAGAGGACACCTACACACAAGCGATGGCTCAAGCAAAGAAATCATCCCAACGCTCCTCGTCAGACTCGGCGGCAGGAATGGTCTCCTCGATGTCCTCATCAGAATCAGTCCACCTGTAGCCTTGTTTTCCATCCACTCAGCCTCTAGAATGATGCAATCCTCAGAACCGCCAGACACGTCCTCTCCATATAGCTTCAAGATCTTCTTGTCCCGGCGGCGACTCTCCTTGGATGCCAAGTGAGTCCTGTACTGCCCCTTAGCTTGCATGCAGAAAAGAGTCTTCATATTGTCCTTCAGCTTCTTGGCCCACGAGCACTCAGAGGAACTATGGGAAGACCTAGCAGCACGGCCCTCAGCAACATCCTCTTCTCCAGCCTCCTCCTCATCAACAGCCCTCCTAGCAGCAGACGCCTCAGCACGAGTAGTAGTGTTGGCCCAGTTGGGCTTGACACGGAGACAGATGGGATCATGTCGAATCCAGTCTGGAGCAAGGAACTCATCACCAGGGTACATCTTCTCCCAAGTCTTGGAGATCAACAGAAACATATATGGTCCATAGATAGGCACCTTGCGGTTGAACACCGCAAATCGAAGCTCACACCACATGATGTGTGAGACATCAAGTGGCTGAGTCTGAGACAGACGAGCCTCCTCACATAGGAGCATCATATCCACCATATAGGCATGAACCTTGTCCTTGTCACCAATGCGAGGGAATAGAGAGTTGCAGAAGGTGCGATACATGATATCCAGAAAAGAGTTGAGCACCCACGCCGACTTGCCATTGGGAAGCGCCTTCTCAACATAGAATGGCTGAAGCTTGTCCTTGTTAGCAGACTCAGAACTAGCATGGGGGCGAACACCCACGGGAGTGTCGAGCCCGTCATCAGGAACCTGGAGCAGACACATGAACTCCTTCCAGGTAGCAGTCAACTTACGGCCATTGGTCATCCAGGTCATCCTCCGCTCCTCATCAGGGTGAAAGTATACTAAGGCAAAGAACTGACAGATAAACTCAGGGTCTTAGTCAAGGTGAAAAGAGATCACATGTTCAATATCAAACTGCTCCACCAAATCCAGAGCTTCTCCAAAGTACTCACGAAACTTGTCCTTCCTCAGGTGATGCATTTCTATCAATTTGACATCCACGTAGGTATTTTGCTTGTTCTTGATGACATCCAGATAAGTGAGAGTCTGCTGCTTGGTCCAAAACAGTTCACATCCTCTGAGAGTAGCACGAGGATTCACATACGGGTTGAGCTGCCTAAGACGGATGAACTCAGATTGGGGAATCTCGTCCATGCCCTTAGTGGGTTCCTTGTGCTTACTAGCGGATGTCTTGACATGGCGCATGGGGGCAGTGGAGCCCTCTGGTGCTTCACCTGGATTGCGCAGATGCTTGGAGCCAGTGTCACGACTGGGATTGGAACAGCGAGAGCCACCACCTGAGACACAAAACGCAAAACACCCACGACAAGCAAAAAGTATCAATGCAAAGACCACGGCAAAGCACAAGAAACACATAGAAAGTATACGTGAAAGTTGCCATGAGATAGATTGGACCCACGATAGTACTGTCGGATGCTGCGGTACTAAAATTTTAGTCTTGCTCCAAGTCGTGATAGTACTGCAGTGTGAGGTCCTGTAGTACCGGGAGGAGCGGTAGTAAGATCCTAGTGCCGCAGCAGGCGGTAGTACCACGCCACAGCGGTAGTACAAGACATGTGGCACGATAGTATCAAGATCGCGTCGAGATCCAAACCAAAGTTTGAATCTGAGAGGAACCGCGAAACCGCGGAGGTACTACAGTTGATCAAATCTAGCACAGGACAATATGTCAAGTATAATCCCTACGCAATACTACTCTCCTACATCCTACTCTTGCATAGATTTAGCCTAAAAATCTCAAGAACACACATGTCTCCCCCAAAAACCTAGAGGCAAAGAAAACAACCAAAACGAGAGGGAGTTGGGGAAAGACCTTGGTCCATGGCAAGAGCACGTGGTGGGGAATTATCCCACCGGACGGAATCGCAGGAGAGCAGCCGGAGGCGGAGATCCAGCGAAGGACGCTGTCCCCGTTCTTGAGCGAGGGAGAGAGAGAGAGAGACGAAGTGGGGAACTGACGAATGGGTATGGGGGAGTTAGAACTCCCCCTGCCCATCCTTATCCCCATGCGTCTGCGACGGCGCGGTAGTACCGCACGTCATCGCGGTAGTACCGCTTGGGCTGAAGTACTGCACCAGAGCAGTAGTACCGCTCTCCTAGGCGGCAGTAAAAAATTACTGACGCGTCGGGCGGTAGTATCGTTCTGTCCTCAAGCGGTAGTACCGTGGCGGGCCGCGGTAGTACCGTGAGCTCAAGAAAAACACACGAAAAAGAGGTCTTTGAAAGGAAACTTTGAGCACAAGCGACACCACAAGGACACACACACCCCAAAAGCAGAAAGTCAACAAGAGGCAACCACACGACACTACCTCTCAAAAGAGGGCGATGGCCGGAGCCACCTATGTTTGAGTCAGATGGTATGGCACCGCAAAGAATTATCCTTGGGCCCATGACCAAAACTCATCTTTGAAGCACAAGTACCATAAAAAATGGCTAATGTGAAAGAGTTGATCGATTTGTGCATAATGGGGGAGGGAGAGTTCATTGAGAGAACAACACTCCTCCTATGTCCATCCCTACACCTAAACTAGACAACAAGTTGAGTGTGGTGGGATGTGCAAGGGTTCAAGTCACATTGCTCGAATCAATGATATTTAGCTCATGCCTTAACTCGCGAAATCTTGCTTCATCCAAGGGCTTCGTGAAAATATCTGCAAGGTTATCATGAGTGTTGACATACTTGAGCTCGATCTCCCCTCGCCTAATGTGATCCCGAATGAAGTGATACCGAATGTCAATATGCTTCGCCTTGAAGTGTTACACCGGGTTGAGAGAAATCTTGATGGCACTTTCATTATCACACCAAAGAGGCACTTTGTCACAAATGACACCGTAGTCCTTTAAAGTTTGCCTCATCCATAAGAGTTGTGCACAACTACTACCGGCCGCCACATATTCCGCCTCGGTGGACGAGAGAGACACACAACTTTAATTCTTGGAAGACCAACTCACCAAGGAGCAACCAAGAAATTGGCACCCTCCGGAAGTGAACTTCCTATCCACTTTGTCTCCTGCCCAATCGGAATCCGTATATCCTTCAAGCTTGAAGTTTGCCCCTCTTGAGTACCATAAGCTAAAGTTTGGGGTATGAGCCAAATATTGAAAGATTCGCTTGACCGCCACATAGTGGCTTTCTTTTGGTGCGGCTTGAAACCGTGCACATATTCCCACACTCAACATGATATCCGGTCTAGATGCACAAAGGTAAAGCAAAGAGCCAATCATGGAGCGATATACCTTTTGATCCACTGCTTTACCATTGGGATCAATGTCAAGTTGGCACTTGGTAGGCATTGGAGTAGAAGCCGGCTTGACATCACTTAGCTTGAATCTTATTAGCATGTCTTGAGTGTATTTGGCTTGGTTGATGAAGGTACCTTCTCTTCTTTGTTTGACGTCAAAACCAAGGAAGAACTTCAACTCTCCCATCAAAGACATCTTGAACTTGGAGGTCATGAGAGCGGCAAATTCCTCATTGAAAGCTTTGTTAGGGGAACTAAAGATAATATCATCAACATATAGTTGGCATACAAACAACTCCCATTTGACCTTCTTAGTAAAAAGAGTGGGAGCGATTTGCCCCAACTCAAATCCATGATCTTGTAACAACTTGGTAAGGTGGTCATACCACGCACGTGGGGCTTGTTTAAGGCCATAGAGTGCCTTATCGAGTTGATACACATGATCCGGGAAGTAGGGATCCTCGAACCCGGGGAGTTGCTTGACATAGACCAACTCATTAATAGGACCATTAAGAAAAGCACTTTTCACATCCATTTGTTGCAACTTAAAGTTGTGATGGGAAGCATAAGAAATCAAGAAACGTATGGATTCAAGGCGAGCAACGGGAGCAAAGGTTTCACCGTAGTCGATACCCTCGACTTGGGAGTAACCTTGTGCTACCAATCTTGCCTTGTTGCGAATGATGTTCCCATGAGCATCTTGCTTGTTCTTGAATATCCACTTGCTCCCAGTGACGTTGTGGTTCCCCGACGGCCTTGGCACCAATCTCCACACCTTGTTGTACTCGAAGTTGTTGAGTTCTTCATGCATGGCATTGAGCCAATCCTGATCTTCGAGCGCCTCATAGACCTTTTGGGGTTCAACACAAGAGACAAACGTGTGATGTTCACAATAGTTTGCTAATTTTCTACGAGTGCTTACCCCCTTTCTTAGGCTTCCAACCACATTCTCCATGAGATAACCTTTGGTGGTGATCTTGGAAGCAATCTTCACAGCATGACACTCTAATTCCTCCTCGGATGTGGAAGGAGGAGGATTAACTTGATTATCTTGAGCGCCGTCTTGAGCTTGTTCGAAATCTTGAGTTTTCTCTTGATCTTCAACTTGCTCGAGGGGGAGAACTTGACCTTGGACGTCATTTGGTGGTTCACCACCATCTTGAGGTTGATCTTGTCCTTGGTCTTGTTCACGAGGTTGAGGGCCTTCACTTTGTTCTTCGGAAGCGTGTGGGTCTTGGGGAGGTGATGGATCCACTTGAGTGGAGCATTGTCCTTCTCCTTTGGCCACAAGGGGGTCCTCAATGGGTAGAATATGACCAATACCCATTCTTCTTATGGCTTGGGGAGGAATTTCATCACCTACATCACAAGTAACACTTTGCTCCACTTGGGAGCCGTTATTTTCGTCAAACTCCATGTTACACGTCTCCTCAATGAGTCTGGTGGACTTGTTGAGAACACGGTAAGCATGAGAGTTTGTAGCATAACCAACAAATATGCCCTCATAAGCTCTAGCCTCAAATTTAGACAAATGAACACCTTTCTTGAGAATGAAACACTTACACCCAAACACCCAAAAGTACTTGATATTGGGCTTGTTACCGGTGAGTATCTCATAAGGAGTATTGTTCAAGCCTTTGCGGAGATAGAGCCGATTGGATGCATGACACGCTGTGTTGATGGCTTCGGCCCAAAAGTTGTATGGAGACTTGAACTCCGCCATCATTGTCCTTGCCGCATCCATCAACGTCCGGTTCTTCCTATCCGCGACACCATTTTGTTGAGGGGTATATGGTGCAGCATATTGATGCTTGATCCCCTCATCGCTAAGAAACTCATCCAAGGTGTAGTTCTTGAACTCAGTGCCATTGTCACTTCTTATTGTCAAGATCTTTGCATTATGTTGATGTTGAGCTTCGTTTGCAAAGTCGATGATGATTTCTTGAGTCTCACTCTTCCTCTTGAAGAAGTATACCCAAGTGTATCTTGAATAATCATCCACAATCACCAAGCAATACTTTCTACCTCCAAGACTATCAAAAGATGGGGGCCCAAAGAGATCCATGTGAAGGAGCTCCAAGGGTCTCTTCAAGTAGATAACGGTCATGGGAGGGTGAGCCTTCTCGTGAAGCTTTCCTGCAATACAAGCATTGCAAGCATGATCTTTGGCAAAACTAACATTTGTTAGTCCACGGACATGATCCCCCTTGAGAAGACTTTGCAAAGATCTCATATTGACATGGGCTAAACGGCGATGCCAAAGCCATCCCACGTCAACTTTAGCCATTAGGCATGTCGCGGTCTTAGTGGGTCGCTCTGAAAAGTTTATCACATAGAGACCGTTCTTGACATGCCCAACAAAGGCTACTTTAAGAGTCTTGCTCCACAAGAGGGCCACGGTATCAATGTCAAAGAAAGTGGCAAAACCCATGAGTGCAAGTTGACGAACGGAAAGTAAATTGTATACAAGGGACTCGACAAGCATGACTTTCTCGATCGTTAGATCATGAGAAATGACAACCTTGCCAAGACCCAATACCTTAGAATGTGAGGCATCACCCCACTCGACATTGGTGGGCATAGATGGAATTTTTTGCACGTCCACCACCAAGTCCTTGCTCCCGGTCATATGATTTGTTTCTCCACTATCGAGCAACCATGATCCCCCACCGGAAGCAAACACCTACAAGAGATCAATGCTTGGTTTTAGGTACCCATTTAGTAATGAGTCCTTTGATGTTAGTAACAAGGGTCTTAGGAACCCAAATAGACCATTCAATGTACTCATAAGGAGAACCAACAAATTTAGCATAAACATGCCCATCACTAGCACGGCACAACACATATGACGGGTTAAAGTCGCCAGCTTTTTTGGAGGAGATGGTTTTGCCCTTTTTGACATCAACACCCTTCACATTTTCCTTTTTCTCCTTAGGAGCACCCTCTCGCTCTTTCACAAAAGTTTGCTTGAGAGGAGGAGGTCGTTTGGTCTTGTCGTTCTTCTTCTTATTCTTGGATTTGGGAGCAAACCCAATTCCCTTCTTGGCCACAACTTCCTTTCGATTGCTCAAAATATCGTTGAGGTTCTTCTCACCTTGAATGCATGTCACAAGGCCTTTCTCAAGTTGATCCTTCAACTTGGCATTCTCCTCCACAAGATGCACATGCTCACAACACGGGTTAGTAGCATATGCATTATCAATTAATACCATATGAGGAAAGGTGGCCTTTTCCTTGGTTAGATTAACTTGGAGTTGAGCATGAGACTCCTTGAGGTTAGCGTGAGCACCCTTCAAGACCTTGTGGGCCTTGTCAAGTACATCAAACTCCTCCTTGAGTCTAGCATGATCAACTCCAAGTTTAGCCTTCTCGGAAGTTAGCACACAAGACACGACAAGAGCATGATCAAGATCTTTCTTTAACTTAGCATGGTCATTGTTGTATGACTCCTCAAGAGTCAAATGATGCCCACGCTCTTCCTCAAGAGCATTAGAGAGATCCGATATCTCATCGGCATAGTCACGACTATGACCTTCCATCTTAGAGATGGTTTCTTCGTGAGCCTCGATCATGTCATTGGCTTCACCAAGTTGTTCCAAGAGAGCAACAAAGTGCTTCTTGGATTTGCCCTTGAGCTTACTCATAAATAACTCAAATTCATTCACATCCTCATTAGACCCCTCATGTTCATCAATGCAACCCTCCAAAGTGGTATTAGTTATGATGGTGGTTTTGATGTTGGGGGTTACCTTGTTAGAGGCTTTAGCCATGAGGCACTTGGCGGTGATGTTCCCGTTGGGTGACTCAAAGAGAGACACTAGGGGAGTGGTAGCAATGGCAACGGAGGCCATGGCCATTGCTTCTCCATTTTCATCATCATCGTCATCCTCATGGTATTATTCTTGAACCACCAACCCACGAGTAGGAGTCTTCTTGGTGAAGTTGTTCGTGTTGGGGAAGGACTTGGCTTTGTCTTTTCGGATGAACTTGCCACCATTGTCTTCCCACAACAGGCCTCTACTCCAGGAATTACACCTTTAAAGGTGGTTTTGGTGGGCTTGATCCTTGAAGGGTCGATGCCCATTTTGCCCACTATGTCATGATAAAGCAGGTTCAGGCTGCTGCCGCCATCCATAAGGACTCGTGTGAGGTTGAATCCGTCGATGATATGGTCGAGGACCAATGCGTCTGAGCCGCCGTGAGGGATGCTAGTACGGTGGTCCCTACGATCAAAGGTGATCGGACAAGCTGACCATGGGTTGAATTTGGGGGCGACTCGCTCCATCGCATAGACGTCCCGTAGTGCTCGCTTCCGTTCCCTCTTAGGAATGTGAGTGCGTAGATCATGTTGACCGTTTTCACCTAGGGGGTGGATTTCCTCTGTCCCCCCGTGCTCGGACGCCGGGGCTCTTCGTCATCGTCGCTGTGCAGCCCCTTGTCCTTGTTTTCGGCGTTTTTTTTGCCGGCCTGTTTGAACACCCAGCAGTCTCTGTTGGTGTGGTTGGCTGGCTTGTCCGGGATGCCATGAATTTGGCACGAGCGCTCCAGTATACGGTCCAGACTGGACGGTCCCTGATTGTTTCTTTTGAACGGCTTCTTCCTCTGACCGGACATGGATCCGCTGAATCCGGTGTTTACTGCCGTGTCTTCAGTGTTGTCGCCGTTGTTCTGTTGCTTATGTCTGTTGCGTCATGGCTTGCCGTTATTGTCGCGGACATCCGAAGTGCCGGAGTGTGGCGTGGTGCTGCTGCGAGCCAACCAGCTGTCCTCGCCCGCGCAAAAGCGGGTCATTAGTGTTGTGAGAGATGCCATGGACTTGGGTTTTTCCTGGCCGAGGTGTCGGGCGAGCCACTCGCCACGGATATTATGCTTAAAAGCCGTCAGGGCTTTGGCGTCCGCACAGTCGACTATTTGGTTCTTTTTGGTTAGGAACCGAGTCCAGAATTTCCTGGGTGACTCCCCGGGCTGTTGAGTGATGTGTCTCAAGTCGTCAGCGTCCGGTGGTCGCACATATGTGCCCTGGAAGTTGTCGAGGAATGCGTCTTCCAGGTTTTCCCAACTGCCAATGGAATTTGCTGGCAGGCTGTTTAGCCAGTGCCAGGCAGGTCCTTTGAGCTTAAGGGGGAGATACTTGATGGCGTGTAGATCGTCTCCGCGGGCCATGTGAATGTGGAGAAGGAAATCTTCAATCCATACAGCGGGGTCTGTTGTGCCATCGTATGACTCAATGTTTATGGATTTAAACCCTTCTGGAATTCATGACCCATCTCTTTGTCGGTGAAGCAGAGGGGGTGTGCGGCGCCTCTGTGCCGGGCTATATGGTTGCGCAGTTTGAATTGGTCTGGGTGGCTGAGTTCGGCCCGGCCGAACTTGTTTATGGTATATCCATCGCGACGGTCATCGTCGCGTGCTGGGCCGCGCCCCCGTGATTCATAGATCGATCTTGGCTGTCCTGCTTTGTTTTCCATTATATCTTGCAGGTGTTGCCTGTTGCCCCGAGCCATAGTGTATTGGCGTGGGGGTGTGGGCTGGTATTCAGGTTGATATCCTGTTTTATCCCGGCCACGGGGTGGACGGTCAGCCGTTCGGCGCTCGAGTCCGTATTCCTCGGCTGCCAGGACTTCAGTCCATCTATCTGTGAGCAGGTCTTGGTCACCCAGGAGTTGTTGATGCTTCTTTTTCAGGCTCCTCACAGTGGCCATAAGCCGACGCTTGAAGCGCTCCTGCTCCACGGGATCCTCAGGCACGCTGAACTCGTCGCCGCCGAGGCTAATCTCGTCTTTGGAGGGGGCATGTAGTTGTCCTCCTCCGGATATCCGTCAGTCGCTTATTCTTCTGGGCTGACCATCTCATCATCATGCGCGTCCTGCTCGAAGGTGGGCTGATCAGGGTTGTATTCCTCTTCGGCACCATCCGGATTGTTTTCATCTCCTGCGCCGGTATTGCTGTTTTGGGGCTTGGAGTAGCGTCGGCGACGCCCATGCTTTGTTTTTCTCCCTGAGGGGTTATCCTCCGTTGCCCCATCACCATTGGTTTCCTTCGGAGTGTCCACCATATATATATCGTATGAGGAGGTGGTTGTCCACCGCCCTGTGAGCGGTGGTTCCTGTACTTCTCCTGCATCGTCGTCCATACCGTCGATGTCTTCGGAGTCGAAGGCAAGCACGTCGGTTAGATCATCGATCGTGGCAATGAAGTGGACGGTGGGCGGGCAACGAATTCCTTCGTCGCCTGCTTCCCACTCAAGCCAGACATAGTTCGGCAAAGAGCCTCCTGACAAAGAGAGGGACTTTAATGAATTCAGCATGTCGCCAAAGGGCGAGTGCTGGAAGATGTCCCCAGCGGTAAACTCCATTACCGGAGCCCAACCTGGCTCGGCTGGCTCGAGAGTGCACGGACTGGAACCAACAACCGGACACGAGTCCAGGAGTCTGGAGTTACAGGCTTCCTCAGAAGTGGGGCCTGTGTTCGGCTCCATCGCCGATGAGTGTGCAGCCTGCGGGGCGGGGCCCATCCCACCGTCCTTAGGCGACGCAGCCTGCTCCGAATTTAGGTCCGGGGCTACTGCAGGGGTGATATCCCGGACATTGTCCAACAGCAGGTCTAGGCCGTGCTCATCACGACTGTCCGGTGCTTCTGGCACATGCCCGAATCCGTCGAAGATCAAGTCTCCGCGAATATCCGTTGTGTAGTTCAAGTTTCTGAACCTGACCTGGTGGCCAGGGGCATAGCTGTCGATCTGCTCCAGGTGGCCAAGCGAATTGGCCCGCACTGCGAAGCCGCCGAACACGAAGATCTGTCCGGGGAGAAAAGTCTCACCCTGGACCGTGTTGTTGACGATTGAAGGCGCCATCAAGCCTTGCAGCGATGACACAGAGGAACTCTCAATGAAAGCACCAATGTCGGTGTCAAAACCGGTGGATCTCGGGAAGGGGGTCCCGATCTGTGCGTCTTAGGCTGATGGTAACAGGAAGCAAGGGACACAATTGTTTACCCAGGTTCGGGTCCTCTTGATGGAGGTAAAACCCTACTTCCTGCTTGATTAATATTGAAGATATGAATAGTACAAGAGTAGATCTACCACGAGATCATAGAGGCTAAACCCTAGAAGCTAGCCTATGATGATTATGACTGTAATTGTGATCGGCCTTCTAAGGACCAACCTCTCTGGTTTATATAGACATTGGAGAGGGCTAGGGTTTACATGGAGTCGGTTACAAGGAAGGAAATATAATATCCGGATCGCCAAGCTTGTCTTCCATGCAAAGGAGAGTCCCATCTGGACACGGGACGGAGTCTTGAGTCTTGTACCTTCCAATAGTCCGGATGATGTATACAGTCCGGCTGTCCGGATACCCCCTGAAAGGATCGATATAGTTGACTAGAGGGGGGTGAATAGGCAACTAACAATTTTTGGCTTTTCTTTACCAAATTAAACTTTGCATCAAAGTAGGTTGTCCAGATATGCAACTAGGTGAACAACCTATATGATGCAACAACAACAAGCACACGAGCAAGCAAGGGATACAACACAAGTAAGCTTGCAAAAGTAAAGGCGCGAGATAACCAAGAGTGGAGCCGGTGGAGACGAGGATGTGTTACCGAAGTTCCTTCCTTTTGAGGGGAAGTATGTCTCCGTTAGAGCGGTGTGGAGGCACAATGCTCCCCAAGAAGCCACTAGGGCCACTGTATTCTCCTCACGCCCTCACACAATGCGAGATGCCGTGATTCCACTATTGGTGCCCTTGAAGGCGGCGACCGAACCTTTACAAACAAGGTTGGGGCAATCTCCACAACTTAATTGGAGGCTCCCAACGACACCACGAAGCTTCACCACAATGGACTATGGCTCCGAGGTGACCTCAACCGTCTACGGTGCTCAAACACCCAAGAGTAACAAGATCCGCTAGGGATAAGTGGGGGGAATCAAATCTCTCTTGGTGGAAGTGTAGATCGAGGCCTTCTCAACTAATCCCGAGCAAATCAACAAGTTTGAATGGCTAGGGAGAGAGATCGGGCAAAAATGGAGCTTGGAGCAACAACGGAGCTTAGAGGTGGTCAACTAGAGGTAGGAGACACCCCTTTTATAGCTAAGGAAAAGATCCAACCGTTATCCACAAATCCAGCCTGCGACATGCGGTACTACCGCTCCAGGAGCGCGGTACTACCGCAAGGCCATGCAGTACTACCGTGAGGGACCACGATACTTCCGCGGCAGCAGCAGAGACTAGGACATGCCTGACTAAGAGCAGTACTTCCGCGAGCGCGGTACTTCCGCTCCCCCTTGCGGTACTACCGCAAGGCAGGAAAGTCCTAGCCTACAAAGGGCGCGGATGAATAAAAATACATCCGTGCCTACTTCTGCTGAAAAAGAAACATTGCAAATATCCGACGCGGTACTACCGCTAGGGAGCGGTACTACCGTATGGCAGCTGAACCAGGCCACGCGTGGTACTACCGTGGAGGCGCGGATGTAAAAAATTACATCCGCTCCTACTACCGCGAAGCAGCGGTACAAGGCATGAGGGCCACGGTACTACGACTCCAGGGGAGCGGTACTACCGTTGGCACCCGCGGTACTACCGCGCGTGACGTGCAGTACTACCGTGGGGGTGTGGATGTAAAAAATTACATCCGCCCCTACTACCGCACCGCAGCGGCACTAGGCCTGGGAGCCACGGTACTACGACTCCAGAGGAGCGGTACTATCGTGGGCTCCAGCGGTACTACCGCAGGTGCTTGCGGTACTACCGCTCCAGGGAGCAGTACTACCGCAAGCTCAGTAATAGCAGCCAGGACAATCACAAAGAGGATAACCGGGGGAAGCTCCAAAGATCATGGGAAAGGTGGAGACAAGGAGGGAAACGTGTACGTGATGATTCCACCCGAACCTTTCCGACGCGGACCCCCTCTTAATAGTACGACTCTCCTACGAATCAAATCCACCAAAAAGAAACGTAGAACAACGCCGTCTTCAATAGTCTTCGAGGGGCACCGAACCGTCTTGTGCCTAGCGATGAAGCATCAGAGGAACTCAAGGCACACGATTAGTCAGCAAAAGCATTGTCATCAATCATCAAAACACCTTAGGGATAAATATGCCCTTACACCCCTAATCCAGGACTCCCTCAGTCAGTGCCCTACTTAATGAGGCTCCGAATACGACTTTGCAATGTCTACACTTCATTAGTGGAACCCTAGTCCAACCCCTTGTTGACCCATGATGCCAGGTGAACCGGAGGGCCAGATCAAAATGCAGGTGCAGCCACCCGCTTTGTACCACGAGGTTCGGTAATTAAAACCACTCCCGTTGCCCTAGATCAGAAGATTCTGCGAAGGAGCCCTTCGGCCAGGGGGAAGTGGTGAGTTTGCTTATCGAGGCACCTCCGCACTTCGTTTGTTTCCAGCCGATTACCTTCGGTTTTATGCTAAAGGTCTTGAGCCATAAGCCGAAGTGTGGGGAGATACGGAGGAAGGCCTCACACGTGGTGATAAATGCCGAGATGTGGAGGGAGGAGTCCGGAGCTAGATCATGGAAATCTAGCCCATAATAAAACATAAGCCCTCGAACAAAGGGATGGAGAGAAAACCCAAGCCCTCGAAGGAAGTGGGAGATGAACACGACCCTCTCATTGGATCTGGGAGTAGGAATAACCTGCCCTTGAGCAGGAAGCCTGTGGTAAATTTCCGCGGTCAAGTATCTTGCCTTCCTGAGCTTCGAGATATCTTCCTCTGTGCCAGAAGAGGCCATCCACCGGCCTTGAAGGCTGGGTCCGGACATGGCTGGAGGCTCAAAGTGGTTGGATTGACCCTTGAGTGTTGGAACTTGAGGTGGGAGGTATAAGGAAGAACTAGCGTGGAAGAAATAGGACAGGCCTTAACCCCTTTATAAAGGCGACGAATATCAAACGTCCCTTCCGTGGTCTTAAAACATGCCTATTCCCAAGGAAACATACCAACAGAACGGTTGGGTTACCCACGCCGGTGTTGATGAAAATCCCGCAATAAGAGGACACGATCTTTGCCTTGATAAGACGTGCCAATAAAAACCGCCTCCCGGAACGTGGAGGGGGCAGGCTGGAAAACGATTCAAAATAATGGCCGGGTGATGACGTAATATCATGCCACCAAAATTGTCAGCGGATTGGACTCGTGAAATATTATATTCTCTACGGGTGCGTGTGGAATTTGTTTTGCAGAGACGCACATGATTCTTGTGTTCGAAATTACTTTGAAGTATTCGAAGAAGGAACCCGCCTTGCAATGCTGAAGACAATCTGCGCGCCGGACTCATCATCATTGAAGCCTGGTTCAGGGGCTACTGAGGGAGTCTTGGACTAAGGGGTCCTCGGACAGCCGGACTATAAACTTTGGCCGGACTATTGGACTATGAAGATACAAGATAGAAGACTTTGTCCCGTGTCCGGATGGGACTCTCCTTTGCATGGAAGGCAAGCTTGGCGATTCAGATATGTAGATTCCTTTCTCTGTAACCGACTTTGTATAACCCTAGCCCCTCCCACTGTCTATATAAACCGGAGGGTTTAGACTTCTAGGGTTCAACCACAACAATCATAACCTCGTAGGCTAGACTTCTAGGGTTTAGCCATTACAATCTCCTGGTACATCGACTCTTGTAATACTCATATTCATCAAGATCAATCAAGCAGGAAGTAGGGTATTACCTCCATAGAGAGGGCCCAAACCTGGGTAAACATTGTGTCCCCCGCCTCCTGCTACCATTAGCCATAGACGCACAGTCCGGGACCCCCTACCCGAGATCCGCCAGTTTTGAAACCGACGCCTATGTTTTCACTTTCATATATTACTAGTCGGAATTTTTCATTATAGAACTTGGCTTGTATATTCCAATGATGGGATTCCTTAAATTTGCCCTAGGTCTTCGTGAGCAAGCAAGTTGGATGCACACCCACTTAGTTTTCTTTTGAGATTTCATACACTTATAGCTCTAGTGCATCCTTGCATGGCAATCCCTACTCACTTGCATCGATATCAATTGATGGGCATCTCAATAGCCCATTGATTCGCCTAGTTGATGTGAGACTATCTTCCTTTTGTCTTCTCCGCAACTCCACCATACTCTATTCCACCTATAGTGCTATATCCATGGCTCACGCTCATGTATTGCGTGAAAGTTGTAAAAGCTTGAGAAGATTAAAAGTATGAAAACAATTGCTTGGCTTGTCATCGGGGTTGTGCATGATAAAATACTTTGTGTGTTTAAGATAGAGCATGATCAGACTATATGATTTTGTAGGGATAACTTTCTTTGGCCATGATATTTTCAGAAGACATGATTGCTTTATCTGTATGCTTGAAGTATTATTATTTTTATGTCAATATTAAACTTTTATATTGAATATTATGGATCTGAATATTCATGCTACAATGAGAAGAAATATTACATTGATCAATATGCTAGGTACCAATCACACTTCATAAATTATTTCTTTTATCATTTACCTACACGAGGATGAGCGGGAACTAAGCTCGGGGATGCTGATACATCTCCAACATATCTATAATTTATGAAGTACTCATGCCATGTTTGCAACAATTTTATATGGTTTTGGTATGATTTTATTAGAACTAACCCAGACTTACGCCGTTTTCAGCAGAATTGCCGTGGTGTCATTTTTTGTGCAGAAATAAAAGTTCTCGGAATGGGCTGAAAATTAACGATGATTTTTTTATGGATCAAAAGAGACCCCTGAAGCACCGGAGCTAGACCAGGAAGTGAACGAGGTGGCCACAAGCTAGGGGGCACGCTCTACCCCCTAGGACGCTAGCTCTCGACTTGTGGGGCCCTCAAGCACCCCCTTAACGTGAGACCGATGCCAAAAATTCTTATAAATACCCAAACATCTGACAAGAACCCTAGATGGGAAGTTCCGCTGCCGCAAGCCTCCTTACCCATGAAAAAACAATCGTGAGCCCGTTCCGGCACCCTGCCAGCGGGGCAAATCATCACCGGAGGCCATCTTCATCATCCCGGCGGCCTCCATGATGAGGAGGGAGTAGTTCACCCTCGGGGCTGAGGGTATGTACTAGTACCTATGTGTTTGATCTCTCTCTCTCCCTCTCTCTCTCTCTCTCGTGTTCTTGATTTGGCACGATATTGATGTACCGCGAGCTTTGTTACTATAGTTGGATCATATGGTGTTTCTCCCCCTCTATCTTCTAGTGATGAATTGAGTCTTGCTCTTTGAGGTTTCGTTATGTTGGATCAAGTATTAGATTTGAGAACACTTGATGTATGTCTTGCGATGGGATATTTGTGGTGACAATGGGATGTTCTATTGATTCACTTGATGTATGTTTTGGCACTCAACTCGCGAATTCCCGAGGTGACATTGGGGTAATCTATGCATAAGGGTGGATGCATGTCTTCGTCCTACATTCTCCGATTGAAAGTTTGGAGTGATTCTTTGTTGCATGTTGAGGGTTGCCATATGATTTAATTATGTTATCATTGTTGAGAGAATTTGCACTAGTGAAAGTATGAACCCTAGGTCTTGTTTCCAAGCATTGCAATACCGTTTTTGTACACTTTGTTACTAATTACCTTGCTGTGTTTATATTTTCAGATTACAAAAACCTATATCTACTAACCATATTACACTTGTATCACCATCTCTTCGCCGAACTAGTGCACTTATACAATTTACCATTGTATTGGGTGTGTTGGGGACACAAGAGACTCTTTGTTATTTGGTTGCAGGGTTGTTTGAGAGAGACCATCTTCATCCTATGCCTCCCACGGATTGATAAACCTTAGGTCATCCACTTGAGCGAAATTTGCTACTGTCCTACAAAACTCTACGCTTGGAGGCCCAACAAGAGTCTACAAGAAGAAAGGTTGCATAGTAGACATCCCATGGCTGCAATCAAGGTGCAAACCTGCGAGAATATAGGATACAATCTAATCAACGACAGGAGAATGTCAACACTGGACATTTCATCGGTAAGTGCCTTGACCTTGTTGAGATATTCTGCCACACCAAAGTTGTCCCTGCAAGCACTGGTTAGGGAAATTCCGGTGTTTGGCACCTCAGCCTTCTTCTCGAAAGTGAACATTGCCCCTGGATTGTGTTCCACACCTCAGTGGGGTTCTAGATGGTGGCGATGGTTGTGAGGATGATGAGAACATCACTAATATTGCTACACCCACAACCCCTGCTGCTAGACATACTGGAACAATTACTAGTGCGCGCCAATTAAATTACCTGGTACTTTTGTTTCTTGGTAATGATTCTAATGTTCGTGAGAATATGGTGCTGCCTAAATTCGATACATTTGTTTTGCTTACAAATAAAGGAGACATCATGGAGAAGAAGGATGAACGTTGGAGCTTGAGCACGCATGTATATGATGGTGCGCGAAAGGGGAACAAGAACAGAGTTTCAGGGGGAGTTTTTAGCACTTTGGAGCCACCATGATGACATACAAAGGACATGGACGAAATATACAAGATGACCTTCCATAAATTTCGTTCATAGCTTAATATAGGTGTCGCGCCACCTTATTTTTGGGTCAGGCCCATGTAATTTCGACATACACTCAATAAGTTGTTTTTACAGTTCGTATTAATAGGGAAAACGAGTTAGGACAAAATTTAGTCCCACCTTGCCAAGGGTGGACAAAATTCCCCTTTGTCTCCCTATAGAAACAACCCTTAGGGCATCATTTTAGACTTGGGTTTTGTTTAGATTGAAGTCCGTCATAGGTAGAACTCACATCCTTCGTTTGTGTTCATTGACTAGACCAAGACATCACGAAACCCCCACCATGATCAATAAAGCTTTCCTCTTAAATCCGAAATATCCAGATTGCAATCTCAGTTTCTTTCTTGTTCTTCATTTGCTTGCAGGAGATAGACCCTCGTGGTCAATTTGATCGTGCTCCAGTGTGGTCAATAACCTCTCGGAGTTGGTTTAGCAATTGCAAAGGCGCGATGTCTTCACACATTCATAGTCGGATCGTCAAAGTTGACTTCCACCAAAAATGATAGCTACCTCTCATAGAAACATCAAGACACCTTTGTCTCTATCAAGTGGTATCATATTTCCAGGTTGCTGGTCTTAGCGTCTAGTCCTTTAGAGTTTCGAGTTCTGTTCACAGTTTGTCACGCCGCCGGCACACCATCTTCATCGTTGCTGCCATATACCACCACAACATATCTGCCGCCAATCTGAGTCCATATACGCCACCACATATTCGCCGCCAATTCTAGTCCATACCACCAGCACATATCTGTCGCCAATCCGAGTCCATATATGACACCACAGATCCGCCGCCATCACACCTATCCGAGTCCACCTCCAACATATATCCGCTACTTGTCCGAGTTCCACCAGATACATATCCACCACTAGTCTGAGTTCCACCAGATTCATCTCCGCCACCATTTCTAGTCTGAGTCCGGTATTCGTTACTTTGTTATTCATATCTAGATCACATCCTAGTACGTGTCGTGACCAAGTCGGACTCCTCAACTTCTGTGCCACCCATAGAAGAGAAATAGTTCTAGTTTAAAAAAAATTAAGTCTGGAAAATTTTGGCTAGGCAGTTTTTAGACCATTTGTAGACTTCAAAAAATGTTGCGGAGCAAAAAAACGAGGGAAAAAATTGAAAAAAGAGCATAAAAAAAAGAGATACGCAGTGTGCTTCTTGCTTGTTTACGTGCACCCCCATGATTTTGTTAGTGTTCTAGCTTCTCGTCTCTAGCACATTCTAGCCTAGGACCAACACATTACCAGCTTAAGCGTTTATTCAACCTTTCATATATGAATTGATTATTGTTGACCCTTTTGCTACAATATATTAAGCCCTCCCAGTTCCACATATCATCTACATCATGCGTTTGACACCACCTGGCAATCGCTCTTTCCAAGCTTTGAGGTGTTTTGACTACAATGGTTGCTGATCAACACCTGTTCCTTGGTAAGAACGGGTGACAATTTGTGATTAGCTTCACGAATTTCTGACTTTCCACCACACAAAATCCTATTAGTGGTCTGTAGGACATATTCTTGTGTGTTTCTATTGCTGCTAACCATGATAGGATCACAAGCGAACGAGTTGGACTGGGAGAACATGACAAAGAAGGAACTACATGATAAAGTTCAATAAATGTTGGGTGAACAGGCGTAAGACGTGATGAGCAGCTTTGGACAGGTGATGGAGCAGATAGATGGCATTGAGAAGACAATCGACACCAAGTTGTTCATGTGTAGCTGTTGCTGTTTGTGAATTCACTAGTATTGCTTCTATTTGGTGGTCTGAACATTGCAGATTATATCATGATAATATCCCAACTACTTGGGCTGCTTTGAAAACTGTTATGTTTACTCGTTAGGTTCCACCATATTATCAATGTGAACTCCATCAAAATTTGCAGTGTTTAAGACAAGGAAAAAATTATGTGGAGGAATATTATCAGGAATTACAAACTGGCATGATTAGATGTTGTAGCGACCAGACCTCAAACAGTTTGATCTCTGTGCATCAATGTCATCCCTGGATCGGTAATGCTGACACACACAGTACTTGAAGGATTTATAACAGAGTTGTAATCACACACTTATTACATCGAATGTCTCAAAAGAGAACTTATTACAATAAATATGGCTTAAGGCCATCTAATAACAATAACAGCGGAAGGCTTGGAAGACAAAGCGAGTCCATCAACTCCAACAGCATCACTGAGTGAAAGATCACAACCTAAGGCACCTTACTCGTCGTCTGAAAAGTCTACAACATGAACGTTGCAGCCCGAAAATGGGTCAGCACATGGAATATGCTGGCAATGTAACACATAGAGAGTAATAAATAGAATAATGATATCACTACATGCATATATGGCTGGTGGAAAGCTCTATGGTTACAGTTTTGCATAAAGCCAATTTTCCCCTACAACAAAGGAATAAATTTTATTTAACTATCATGGTGGTTGTTAAACATTGAGAAGGTTCCTCCAACTCAATCCCAATTAAGCATCATCATTAACGAAACAAAATTAAATTAAGTAACATGATGAGATTCACATGATAATCCAGGTACTAGATACTCAAAACGTCCATAACCGGGGACACTGCTAACCATGATTAGTTTATACACTCTGCAGAGGTTTGTGCACTTTTCCCCGCAAGACTCGATCTCCTCCGTTGGATTGCTCGCACTACATGGCATTTGAGAAACGGATGACCAAGACACAGTCTTTCAGAAGCATTAACACTTTACTCTGGGTAGACAGTACCAACCTACATCCCCTACATCTGCTAGTCTACCACTGAAAGAGGTCACACATCATACTCAACTATGCTAGAGCACATAGTAGCTTGTGGCTACACACGGAAGTTTCTAGCATGAATAATCTCATGATCCCTTTGAGCCTGGGTGGCAGTACATAGGAGAATCACACGGTACCCTGGGATTTCCAAAAATACAAGCAACACTGGGTTCCCCAGGTGCCTCAATCCACCCAGATGTGTATTAAAGTTGCCACCTTAGGTAAACCGTTAATTAATAATCTCACATCTGTCATGGATACACTCACCCAATCCACGTCTACTAGCATAGCATAGCAATATAAGCAAACGTAGAAGTAACTCCCAAAGGTTTGATAATAAAACAGGTAATAGGTACTACCTCATCTACTTCCCAAAACCCACATATTAAATCAGATCCTAATCATGCAATTGTTTGAGAATTTATCTAATGCAATAAAACTAGGTAGTAAAGAGGTATGATCAAAGTGTTACTTGCCTTGCTGATGATCCGTGAAACCTAGAGACTCGTAGTAGCATGCTGCGCACTCCGGGTACTCTATCGGAAACAAACAAGCATACAATAAGCACTCATCCAATGCACAGGTAAAACTCAGATAAGAGATCTAACCAGAAATTTCAACTTAAGAACTCCGGTTTGCAAAAAGAATCAATCAAACGAAGCAACGAAACTCAAACGGCGAAAGAAACAAGCTTTGTTTACTAATCTGGACCTAAGTCAAATTTTACAGTAGCAAAAACTTGTTTGAGTGGGTTAAACGGAAAGAGGGTTTTGAGATGACACTCTAGGCGCTTGAATCGCCTGATTCCGATAAACGAGCAAAAAGTTATACTAGAACGAAAATCGGATCAGAAATCGCGATCGAAAATAATCACGAAAAATCCGAGAAAAAGAAAAATGGACGAACAGGCTAACGAAGCTAACGTCATGCTCTGGCTAAATGATTTAAAACCGTTCGTTAAAACGAACGTACGGACGAACGTCCACAAAATAAATAAACCGGAAAAAAAACTAAACCGATCTATATAAAAAACAACCGCGGTTTTTTTAAGAAAAACGGGCGGTTTTCCAAAGAAAACCGCCGCCGGCAGCGTCGAGTCCGGCGACTACCTCGGCAGGTCCCGCGAGGCGGGCGGCTCCGGCGGTGGCGGCGATGGGTGGCGGCGGTGGTGGTGGTGGTGGCGGCGGGGCGGCGACGGCTGGCGAGGATGGCGGCGGCGAGGCGGCGTCGGCGACGGAACCGGCGAGGCGGTAAGGTTCGGCGTCACGACGGGTCCGGCGGCGGCGCGGGTCTCGGGGCGGGACGGGGCTGGCGGCTAGGGTTGCGGCCCGTGGCGGGACGTTGGCCTTTAAATGTCGTCCGGGCACAGTGTCCAGGTCGGACACGGCCCGGTAAGGCGGTAACCTTTTTTTTAATAAATATTCCGCGCAGAAAAACAAATAAAAGAAATACTAAACGAACTCCAAAAATCCAGAAATAAATTTTCCCCGTCCTCTAAAAATAAGCCGGACAAGATGAACATTTATTTGGGCCTAAAATGCAAATTTTAAAAACGCGCATTTTTCCTAATTCAAATAAAATAGCGATAAAACTTCGAATAAAAACTTATTTGATTTTATTATTAAATCCATAATATTTCTTTATTTTGGGAAAGTCATTTTATTCCCTCTCTCTAATTTTTATAATAAAAATATTGGAAGAAAAATAATTAAATTCAAATGATCCTTTTTTTCAAAATTTGAGAAAAACTCAAATATGAAAATAACAAAATCCCCAACTCTCTCCGTGGGTCCTTAAGTTGCGTAGAATTTCTAGGATCAAGCCAAAATGCAATAAAATATGATATGCAATGATGATCTAATGCATAACATTCCAAATTGAAAATTTGGGATGTTACAAACCTACCCCCCTTAAGATGAATCTCGCCCTCGAGATTCGGGTTGGCTAGAAAATAGGTGAGGGTGGTCCTTCAGTAGATCTTCCTCTCGCTCCCATGTGGCTTCATCTTCGGTATGGTGGCTACACTGAACTTTGCAAAACTTGATAACCTTGCTGCGTGTGACTCGGCTGGCAAACTCTAGAATCTTGACTGGCTTCTCCTCATAGGTCAAATCGCTATCCAACTGAATCGCTTGCAGTTGCACTGTATCTCTTAGCGGTATATCAGCCATCTTTGCGTGGCACTTCTTCAACTGGGAAACGTGGAACACATCATGAACTCCTGACAATCCTTCATGCAATTCCAACTTGTAAGCAACTTCTCCCATACACTCCAACACTTTGTATGGTCCCACAAAACATGGTGCTAACTTTCCCTTAACTCCAAAACGCTTAACTCCTCAAAGTGGGGACACACAAAGATAAACTCTGTCTCTGACTTTGTAAACTGTCTCCTTGCATTTTGAATCTGCATAGCTCTTCTGCCTGGACTGGGCTACCTTGAGCCTATCTCGAATTAGCTTAACCTTCTTTTCAGACTCTTTAATCAAATCTGGTCCAAACAACTGATGGTCTCCAACTTCATCCCACAACAACAGTGTCCTACACCACCTTCCATACAAAGCTTCAAAAGGGGCCATCTTCAAACTGGATTGATAACTGTTGTTGTAAAAGAACTCCGCATAAGGCAAATTGTTGTCCCAACTAGATCCATAATCTAGCGCACAAGCTCTCAACATGTCCTCCACAATCTGATTTACTCTCTCGGTCTGTCCATCTGTCTGTGGATGAAAGGCTGTATTGAACTCTAGCCTGGTACCCAAGGTTTTGTGCAACTGATTCTAGAACTTTGAGGTAAACTAGGTTCCTCTATCTGATACAATGGTCCTCGGAACTCCATGCAGACATACGATCCTGGTCATGTATATCTTCGCCAACTTAGCACTGGTATAAGTGGTCTTCACTGGGATGAAATGAGCTACCTTCGTCAATCGATCGACTACAACCCATCTTGAGTCATAGCCTGAACGTTTCCTGGTCAATCCCATGATAAAGTCCATGCCTAGCTTATCCCACTTCCATTTGGGTATCGGCAATGGCTGTAGCAATCCTGCTGGCTTCTGATGTTCTGCCTTTACTCTCTGACATACATCACAAACCGCTACATACTCTGCAATATCTTTCTTCATTCCGGTCCACCAGAAAGTGTCCTTCAAATCCAGATACATCTTGGTATTTCCTGGATGAATCGAATAAGGTGAATCATGGGCCTCTTGCAAAATCAACTTCCTGATCTCCGGGTCATTAGGGACATAAACGCGGTCCTCAAACCATAAGGTATCGTGCTCATCCTCACTAAATCCCTTAGCTATTCCTTTGCTCATCTTCTCCTTTATCTCGGCAATCTCCTTGTCTGTCTTCTTGTAACATTCCAAATTTTCAATTTGGAATGTTATACATTAGATCATCATTGCGTATCATATTTTATTGCATTTTGGCTTGATCCTAGAAATTTCAGGCAACTCAAGGACCCACGGAGAGAGTTGGAGATTTCGTTACTTTCATATTTGAGTTTTCTCAAATTTTGAAAATAAGATCATTTGATTTTAATTATTTTATCTTTGAATATTTCTTATACAAAAATAAAAGAAAGGGAATAAAATGACTTTCCCAAAATAAAGAAATATTGAGGATTTAATAATAAAATCAAATAAGATTTTATTTCGGAGTTTATCGCTATTTTATTTGAATTTAGGAAAAATGTGCATTTTTCAAAATTGCAATTATGCCCCAAATAAATGTTCATTTTGTCCGGCTTATTTTTAGAGGACGGGGAAAATTTATTTCGGGATTTTTGGAGTCCGTTTAGTATTTCTTTTCTTTCTTTTTCTGCACGTCCGAATTGTTTAAAAAAACGAACAGACTCCGGGCCGTACCCGAGCGGGACCCCGCCCGGGGGGCCTTTATAAACCGCGCCTCCGCCGTCCGAAGCCCATCGCCAGCCCAGCCCACCGCCGCCGCCCGAAACCTTAGCCGTCGTCTCGCCGCCGCCGCCGTCGCCTCATTGACACGACGCCGCCGCCCTTGCCGCCGCCGAGCTGGACCCGCCGCCCTCGTCGCCGAGAGCCGCCAGACCCAAGGTAGCCGTCGCCGATTTTTTATAAAAACCGATCGTTTTTAACCCTAGATCTCTTTTTTTAGATCGGTTCATCGAATTTCCCGGTTTAGTTATTTAACAGACGCTCGTCCGTACGTTCATTTTAACGAACGGTTTTCATCGTTTAGCCGCAGACAGCAAACTTTCGTTCGTTAGCCTGTTCGTCTGATTTTCTTTTTCTCGGATTTTCCACGATTATTTCCGATCGCGATTTCTGATCCGATTTTCGTTCTAGTATAACTTTTCGCTCGTTTATCGGAATCAGGCGATTCAAGCGCTTGGAGTTTCGCCTCGAAACCCTCTTTCCGTTTAACCAACTCAAACAAGTTTTTGCTACTGTAAAATTTGACTTAGGTCCAGATTAGTAAATGAAGCTTGTTTCTTTCGCCGTTTGACTTTCGTTGCTTCGTTTGATTTGATTCTTTTTGCAAACCGGAGTTCTTAAGTTGAACTTTCTGATTAGATCTCTTATTTGAGTTTTACCTATGCTTTAGATGAGTGCTTATTATATGCTTGTTTGTTTGCGATAGAGTACCCGGAGTGCGCCGCTTGCTACTACGAGTCTCTAGGTTTCACGGATCATCAGCAAGGCAAGTAACACTTTGATCATACCTCTTTAGTACCCAGGTTTATTGCATTAGATCAATCCTCAAACAATTGCATGATTAGTATCTGATTAATATGTGGGTTTTCGGAAGTAGATGAGGTAGAACCTATACCCTATTTTATTATCAAACCTTTGGGAGTTACTTCTACGTTTGCTTATATTGCTATGCTATGCTAGTAGACGTGGATTGGGTGAGTGTATCCATGACAGATGTGAGATTGTTAATTAATGGTTTACATAAGGTGGCAACTTAAATTCACATCTGGGTGGATTGAGGCACCTGGGGAACCAAGTGTTGCCTGTATTTTTGGAAATCTTGGGGTACCGTGTGATTCTCCTATGGACCGCCACTCAGGTTCAAAGGGATCATGAGATAATTCATGCTAGAAACTTTCGTGTGCAACCACAAGCTAATATGGGCTCTAGCATAGTTCATTAAGTCGTGTGAACTCTTAAAGTGGTAGACTAGCAGATGTAGGGGAAAGTAGGTGTAACTGTCTACCCATCGTAAGGTGCAAACACTTCTAAAAAACTATGTCTCGGTCATCCGTTTCTCAAACACCATGTAGTGCGAGAATTCCAACGAAGGACATCGAGTCTTGTGGGGAAAAGTGTGCAAACCTCTGCAGAGTGTATAAACTAATCATGGTTAGCCGGGTCCCCGGTTATGGATGTTTTGAGTATCTAGTACCTGGATTATCATGTGAATCTCATCATGTTACTCTAATTAAATTTTGTTGGGTTTAATGTTGATGCTTAATTGGGATTGAGTTGGGTGAACATTCTCAATGTTTAACAACCACCATGATAGTTAAATAAAATTTATTCCTTTGTTGTAGGGGAAAATTGGCTTTATGCAAAACTGTAACCATAGAGCTTTCCACCAGCCATATATGCATGTAGTATAGCATTATTCTGTTCATTACTATGTGTTACATTGCCAGCATATTCCATGTGCTGACCCGTTTTCGGGCTGCAACGTTCATGTTGTAGACTTTTCAGACGACGAGTAAGGTGCCTTAGGTCATGATCTTATACTCAGTGATGTCGTTGGAGTTGATGGACTCGCTTTATCTTCCAAGCCTTCTGCTGTTATCGTTATTAGATGGCCTTAAGCCATATTTATTGTAATAAGTTCTCTTTTGAGACATTCAATGTAATAAGTGTGTGATTGCTACTCTGTTATAAATCCTTCAAGTACTCTGTGTGTCAGCATTACCGATCCAGGGATGACACTGATGCACAGAGATCAGACTGTTTGAGGTCTGGTCGCTACAAGACGTTATTAGAGCACACGCTGACTATAGGACGTGACCACTAAGCTAAAGCCCTAGATCACTACTCTCTTCCCATTTCTGACTCCTCCCCTTTTCTACTCTTTTAGGATGGCGGATGCAAGGAACAAGTTCACGCAAGATGAAGATACACCCTTCGGACGCCACTTGAAGGAAGTTATTAAATACCTGAACATCGGAGTACCAAGCTTCACCAGGACCTACATCGCCACTTTACCAGAAGAGGAGCGTTGGATGATTCAAGTTCAAGTTCCAGGAAGGACGTTCATGCTAGTCACTGAGCCCATAGAGTTTTCTTTTGATACACCAACCTGGAGTCTAGGAAAGAGCATGGCAGCCCACATTACCTTGGGACGTATTGGAGAAGTTTACCACAAGGATCTCAAGGATACTATTTACCAGATTTGTGGGTGTCGAGATGAGAAATGGGAGATAATCAGTACCAGGAAGGATATATCAATTGCAGCTTTCATCCAGGAGCTAAACCAGCACATTTGTCGCCAGGAGAACCAGATGTGCGCATGTATGATGGATCTTAAGAAGGCATTGACCAAGATCTCGAAGCTGGAAGAAGAACTCAAGTCTACACGCGAAGGATATGAGGAGGAAATGATGACACCCGTGGAGAAGAATGATGATCTGAAGAAAAAGCTAAAAGTATTCATGGGATTACCCGCGACTGGAGGAGAAGACGAGGATTGCACTTGCCCGGAGAACTACATCATCATCAACGACACCGATTCGGACCCAGACGATAGCGATGATGATTTTGTTGATGAAGCTGGAGCAAATATCATGGAGTCTTCGACCGATAAATTTTTCTAGTCGACCACTATAACAGTAGTAGTATTCTCCCATGTATATAGTATAGTCCGAGCACTTTTGTAACGATAGTTAGACCGTTGTATACCCTTGTTTGAGTTGATTGAAGTGGTATTGTTTGCTTTTGTCTCATGTGCATATGGGTAGTGTTATTCTCTCTAGACCTCATTCTATTCTATATTCTCATCTTTTCTAAACCCTCAGATGCCTCCGAGACGTGACAATGGATTTGCTTTCCCACTGGAGCTCACTCAGTTGATCCAGCAGCAGAATGCATTGATGCAGATGCTAGTCCAGAATTAGAACCAGGGGAACAACAACAACAACAACAACAACAACCCACTGTTGGAAATATGCCATAGAGGCAATAATAAAATGGTTATTAGTATATTTCCTTGTTCATGATAATTGTCTATTGTTCATGCTATAATTGTGTTATCCGGAAATCGTAATACATGTGTGAATACATAGACCACAACATGTCCCTAGTGAGCCTCTAGTTGACTAGCTCGTTTATCAATGGATGATTACGGTTTCCTGACCATGGACATTGGATGTCATTGATAACGGGATCTCATAATTGGGAGAATGATGTGATGGACAAGACCCAATCCTAAGCATAGCACAAGATCGTGTAGTTTGTTTGCTAGAGCTTTTCTAATGTCAAGTATCATTTCCTTAGACCATGAGATCGTGTAACTCTTGGATACTGTAAGAGTGCTTTGGGTGTACCAAACGTCACAACATAACTGGGTGACTATAAAGGTATACTACAGGTATCTTCGAAAGTGTCTGTTGGGTTAACTCGAATCGAGACTGGGATTTGTCACTCCGTATGACGGAGAGGTATCTCTGGGCCCACTCGGTAATGTATCATCATAATGAGCTCAATGTGACCAAGTGGTTGGTCATGGGATCATGCATTACGGTATGAGTAAAGTGACTTGCCGGTAACGAGATTGAACGATGTATTGGGATACCGATGATCGGATCTCGGACAAGTAACGTACCGATTGACAAAGGGAATTGTATACGGGATTACTTGAATCCTCGACGTCGTGGTTCATTTGATGAGATCATCATGGAACATGTGGGTGCCAACATGGGTATCCAGATCCCGCTATTGGTTATTGGTCGGAGAGCTGTCTCGGTCATGTCTGCATGATTCCCAAACCCGTAGGGTCTACACATTTAAGGTTCGGTGACGCTAGGGTTCTAGAGATATTAGTATGCGGTAACCCGAAAGTTGTTCGGAATCCCGGATGAGATCCCGGACGTCACGAGGAGTTCCGGAATGGTTCGGAGGTGAAGATTTGTATATAGGAAGTCCAGTTTCGGCCACCGGGAAAGTTTCGGGGGTCACCGGTATTGTACCGGGACCATCAGAAGGGTCCCGGGGGTCCACCGGGTGGGGCCACCTATCCCGGAGGGCCCCATGGGCTGAAGTCAAAGGGAACCAGCCCTTGGTGGGCTGGTGCGCCACCCTTGGGCCTCCCCTGTGCCTAGGGTTGGAAACCCTATGGGTGGGGGCGCCCCACCTGACTTGGGGGGCAAGTCCCCCCCTTGGCCGCCCCCCCCCCCCTTGAGATTGGATCTCTAGGGGGCCGGCGCCCCCACAGGTCCCCTATATAAAGAGGGGGGAGGGAGGGCTGCGCACCCAAGCCCCTGGCGCCTCCCTCTCCCCCCGTAACACCTCTCCCTCTCGCTGAGCTTGGCAAAGCCCTGCCGAGATCGCCGCTGCTTCCACCACCACGCGTCGTGCTGCTGGATCTCCATCAACCTCTCCTTCCCCCTTGCTGGATCAAGAAGGAGGAGACGTATTCCCCAACCGTACGTGTGTTGAACGCGGAGGTGCCGTCCATTCGGTGCTAGGATCATCGGTGATTCGAGTACGACTCCATCAACCCCATTCTCTTAAACGCTTCCGCTCGCGATCTACAAGGGTATGTAGATGCACTCCTCTCTCTCGTTGCTAGATGACTCCATAGATTGATCTTGGTGATGCGTAGAAAAAAATTATTTTCTACTACGTTCCCCAACAGTGGCATCATGAGCTAGGTCTATGCGTAGTTTCTATGCACGAGTAGAACACAAGATTGTTGTGGGCGTCGATTTTGTCAATTTACTTGCCACTACTAGTATTATCTTGTTTCGGCGGCATCATGGGATGAAGCGGCCCGGACCGACCTTACACGTACGCTTACGTGAGACAGGTTCCACCGATTAACATGCACTAGTTGCATAAGGTGGCTAGCGGGTGTCTGTCTCTCCCACTTTAGTCAAATCGGATTCGATGAAAAGGGTCCTTATGAAGGGTAAATAGAAATTGGCATATCACGTTGTGGTTTTGGCGTAGGTAAGAAACGTTCTTGCTAGAAACCTATAGCAGCCACGTAAAAACATGCAACAACAATTAAAGGACGTCTAACTTGTTTTTGCAGCATATGCCTTGTGATGTGATATGGCCAAAAGGATGTGATGAATGAAATATATGTGATGTATGAGATTGATCATGTTCTTGTAATAGGAATCACGACTTGCATGTCGATGAGTATGACAACTGGCAGGAGCCATAGGAGTTGTCTTTATTTTTTGTATGACCTGCGTGTCATTGAATAACGCCATGTAATTACTTTACTTTATTGCTAAACCGTTAGCCATAGAAGTAGAAGTAATCATTGGCGTGACAACTTCATGAAGACACGATGATGGAGATCATGGTGTCATGCCGGTGACGATGATGATCATAGCGCCCCGAAGATGGAGATCAAAAGGAGCAAAATGATATTGGCCATATCATGTCACTATTTGATTGCATGTGATGTTTATCATGTTTTTGCATCTTATTTGCTTAGAACGACGGTAGTAAATAAGATGATCCCTCATAATAATTTCAAGAAAGTGTTCCCCCTAACTGTGCGCCGTTGCGAAAGTTCGTTGTCTCGAAGCACCACGTGATGATCGGGTGTGATAGATTCTAACGTTCACATACGACGGGTGTAAGCCAGATTTACACATGCAAAACACTTAGGTTGACTTGATGAGCCTAGCATGTACATACACGGCCTCGGAACACAAGAGACCGAAAGGTCAAACATGAGTCATATAGAAGATACGATCAACATGAAGATGTTCACCGATGATGACTAGTCCGTCTCACGTGATGATCGGACATGACCTAGTTGACTCGGATCATGGATCACTTAGATGACTAGAGGGATGTCCATCTGAGTGCGAGTTCATTATATAATTTGATTAGATGAACTTAATCATCATGAACTTAGTCTAAAATCTTTGCAATATGTCTTGTAGTTCAAATGGCCCACGCTAATGTTGCCCTCAACTTCAACGCGTTCCTAGAGAAAACCAAGCTGAAAGACGATGGCAGCAACTATACGGACTGGGTCCGAAACTTGAGGATCATCCTCATAGCTGCCAAGAAAGCATATGTCCTAGATGCACCGCTAGATGAAGCACTCATTTTCCCAGCAACTCAAGACGTTATGAACGCCTGGCAGTCGCGTAGTGATGATTACTCGCTGGTTCAGTGCGGCGTTCTTTAAAGCTTAGAACCGGGGCTCCAAAAGCGTTTTGAGCAGCACGGAGCATATGAGATGTTCCAAGAGCTGAAAATGGTTTTCCAAGCTCACGCCCGGGTCGAGAGATATGAAGTCTCCGACAAGTTCTACAGTTGTAAGATGGAGGAGAATGGTTACACGTGAGCACATACTCACAATGTCTGGGTTGCACAACCGCTTATCTCAACTGGGAGTTAATCTCCCAGATGACGCGGTGGTCGACAGAATCCTCCAGTCGCTCCCACCTAGCTACAAGAGCTTTGTGATGAACTTCAATATGCAGGGGATGGTGAAAACCATTCCTGAGGTATATTCAATGTTGAAATCAGCGGAGGTGGAGATCAAAAAGGAACATCAAGTGTTGATGGTCAATAAAACTACTAGTTTCAATAAAGGCAAGGGTAAGAAGAACTTCAAGAAGGACGGCAAGGGAGTTGCCGCGCCCGGTAAGCCAGTTGCCAGGAAGAAGCCAAAGCATGGACCCAAACCTGAGACTGAGTGCTTTTATTGCAAGGCAAGCGGACACTGGAAGAGGAACTGCCCCAAGTACTTAGCGGACAAGAAGGCCGGCAACACCAAAGGTATATGTGATATACATGTAATTGATGTGTACCTTACCAGTACTTGTAGTAGCTCCTGGGTATTTGATACCGATGTGGTTGCTCATATTTGTAACTCAAAACAGGAGCTGCGGAATAAGCGGAGACTAGCGAAGGACGAGGTGATGATGCGCGTAAGGAATGCTTCCAAGGTCGATGTGATCACCGTGGGCACGCTACCTCTACATTTACCTACGGGATTAGTATTAAACCTCAATAATTGTTATTTAATGCCAGCTTTTAGCATGAACATTGTATCTGGATCTCGTTTAATACGAGATGGCTACTCATTTAAATCCGAGAATAATGGTTGTTCTATTTATATGAGAGATATGTTTTATGGTCATGCCCCGCTGGTCAATGGTTTATTCTTAATGAATCTCGAATGTGATGTTACATATATTCATAGTGTGAATACCAAAAGATGTAAGGTTGATAATGATAGTCCCACATACTTGTGGCACTGCCGCCTTGGTCACATTGGTGTCAAACGCATGAAGAAGCTCCATGCTAATGGACTTTTGGAGTCTCTTGATTACGAATCATTTGACACATGCGAACCATGCCTCATGGGCAAAATGACCAAGACTCCGTTCTCCGGAACAATGGAGTGAGCAACCAACTTATTGGAAATCATACATACTGATGTGTGCGGTCCAATGAGCATTAAGGCTCGCGGAGGCTATCATTATGTTCTCACTCTCACTGACGACTTGACTAGATATGGGTATGTCTACTTGATGAAACACAAGTCTGAGAGCTTTGAAAAGTTCAAGGAATTTCAGAGTGAGGTAGAGAATCAACGTGACCAAAAGATAAAGTTCTTACGATCAGATCGTGGGGGAGAATATTTAAGTCACGAATTTGGTACGCACTTAAGGAAATATGGAATCGTTTCACAACTCATGCCGCCTGGAACACCTCAGCTTAACGATGTGTCCGAACGTCGTAATCGCACTCTATTGGATATGGTGCGATCTATGATGTCACTCACCGATTTACCGCTATCATTTTGGGGATACACTCTAGAGACAGATACATTCACTGTAAATAGGGCACCGTCTAAATCCGTTGAGACGACACCGTATGAATTATGGTTTGGGAAGAAACCTAAGCTGTCGTTTCTAAAAGTTTGGGGATGCGATGCTTATGTCAAGAAACTTCAACCTGAAAAGCTCGAACCCAAGTCGGAAAAATGTGTCTTCATAGGATACCCTAAGGAAACTATTGGGTATACCTTCTACCTCAGATCTGAAGGCAAGATCTTTGTTGCCAAGAATGGGTCCTTTCTGAAGAAAGAGTTTCTCTCAAGAGAAGTAAGTGGGAGGAAAGTAGAACTCGAAGAAGTACTGCCTCTTGAACCGGAAAGTAGCGCAGCTCAGGAAAATGTTCATGTGGTGCCTGCACCGACTGGAGAGGAAGTTAATGATGATGATCAAGGTACTTCGGATCAAGTTGCTACTGAACTTCGAAGGTCCACAAGGACACGTTCCACACCAGAATGGTATGGCAACACTGTCCTGGAAATCATGTTGTTAGACAACGGTGAACCTTCGAACTATGAAGAAGTGATGGCGCGACCAGATTCCAACAAATGGCTTGAAGCCATGCATTCCGAGATAGGATCCATGTATGAAAACAAAGTATGGACTTTGGCAGACTTGCCCGATGATCGGCGAGCAATAGAAAATAAATGGATCTTTAAGAAGAAGACGGACGCGGATGGTAATGTTACCATCTATAAGGCTCGACTTGTCGCTAAGAGTTATCGACAAGTTCAAGGGGTTGACTACGATGAGACCTTCTCACCCGTAGCGAAGCTGAAGTCCGTCTGAATCATGTTAGCAATTGCCGCATACTATGATTATGAGATATAGCAAATGGACATCAAAACGGCATTCCTTAACGGCTTTCTTAAGGAAGAATTGTATATGATGCAGCCAGAAGGTTTTGTCGATCCTAAGAATGCTAACAAGGTATGCAAGCTCGAGCGCTCCATCTATGGGCTGGTGCGCATCTCGGAGTTGGGACATTCGCTTTAATGAAATGATCAAAGCATTTGGGTTTATGCAGACTTATGGAGAAGCCTACGTTTACAAGAAAGTGAGTGGGAGCTCTATAGCATTTCTCATACTATATGTGGATGACATACTTTTGATGGGAAATGATATAGAACTTTTGGACAGCATTAAGGCCTACTTGAATAAGTGTTTTCAATGAAGGACCTTGGAGAAGCTGCTTACATATTAGGCATCAAGATCTACAGAGATAGATCGAGACGCCTCATAGGTCTTTCACAAAGCACATACCTTGATAATATATTGAAGAAGTTCAATATGGATAAGTCCAAGAAGGGATTCTTGCCTGTGTTGCAAGGTGTGAAATTGAGCTCGGCTCAATGTCCGACCACGGCAGAAGATAGAGAAAAGATGAGTGTCTTCCCCTATGCCTCGGCCATAGGGTCTATCATGTATGCCATGCTGTGTACCAAACCTGATGTAAACCTTGCCGTAAGTTTGGTAGGAAGGTACCAAAGTAATCCCGGCATGGAACACTGGACAGCGGTCAAGAATATCCTGAAGTACCTGAAAAGGACTAAGGATATGTTTCTCATATATGGAGGTGACGAAGAGCTCGTCGTAAAGGGTTACGTCGACGCTAGCTTCGACACAGATCTGGATGACTCTAAGTCACAAACCGGATACGTGTATATTTTGAATGGTGGGGGAGTAAGCTGGTGCAGTTGCAAGCAAAGCGTCGTAGCGGGATCTACATGTGAAGCGGAGTACATGGCAGCCTCGGAGGCAGCACATGAAGCAATCTGGATAAAGGAGTTCATTACCTACCTAGGAGTTATTCCCAATGCGTCGGGGCCGATGACTCTCTTCTATGACAACACTGGAGCCATTGCCCTTGCCAAGGAGCCTAGGTTTCACAAGAAGACCAGACACATCAAGCGTCGCTTCAACTCCATTCGTGGAAATGTTCAAGATGGAGACATAGATACTTGTAAAGTGCACATAGATCTGAATGTTGCAGATCCGTTGACTAAACCTCTTCCGCGAGCAAAACATGATCAACACCAGAACTCTATGGGTGTTCGATTCATCACAATGTAACTAGATTATTGACCCTAGTGCAAGTGGGAGACTCTTGGAAATATGCCCTAGAGGCAATAAGAAAATGGTTATTATTATATTTCCTTGTTCATGATAATTGTCTATTGTTCATGCTATAATTGTGTTATCCGGAAATCGTAATACATGTGTGAATACATAGACCACAACATGTCCCTAGTGAACCTCTAGTTGACTAGCTCGTTTATCAATGGATGGTTACAGTTTCCTGACCATGGACATTGGATGTCATTGATAACGGGATCTCATCATTGGGAGAATGATGTGATGGACAAGACCCAATCCTAAGCATAGCACAAGATCATGTAGTTCGTTTGCTAGAGCTTTTCTAATGTCAAGTATCATTTCCTTAGACCATGAGATCGTGTGAAAGGGCATGTGGTGCCCCCATGTGTGGTTTTGGTAATTGATGACATTCTCTATGGACTAATGGTTGCATTGAGTTATATTTGAAGTATTTTTCCATAGGCATTTCTTGAAGTCCATGTGTTGGTTTCAAGGAGTTTATGGGTTGACCAAGGTGCTATTAAGGAATTATCCAAAGATTGGTCATGTGAGTGTTGAGCTTATTGCAAGCATGTCTTGAAGAAGAAGATTGTGTGATCATTCATGTTTACCTTCAAGACATCATCCAAACGAAGAGAGTTGGAAAGATTCAAGGTTGATCAAGACTAAGTCAAGAGTGTATCAAGTTGATCAACTCACAAAGCGTAAAGGATGTACCGAGAGGGATCAAGTGATCCCATGGTATGGTAAGCATTGTCCATTGCACTTTGTGTACTAACCCATGTTCTATGTGAGAGTCTATGTGGGGTTAGGTACGTGTCCATGGGCTTGCGTCAAGAGGAAGATATCATACAACCCATGGAAAGGATGACATCAAGTGGTGAGCGTCATCAAGATTGTTGTGTGCAAGTTCAAGTGGAGCATCACGAAGAGATCAAGTGCATGAAACTTGCCATCCATTGTGGTGTCAATGGACTTGTGAAGATGTGCCAAAGAGTGGCTCACCCATAGTGGAGTATGGGGGAGCAATCATCTAGTCTCCAACGACCCAACGCAATCAAGAAAGGTGGTCCATCTTGAGGAGGACAAGATCGTCATCATCTAGCTCAAGTGGATCATGTGCAAGGCAAAGGTTTTCCCTAGATAGGTTTTCTATTTTACCGGTCTCATGGTGGTAGTTGGGAGACCGGGTTATAGGATCGATAGTTGTACTATCAAGGGGGGCTCTCAAGTGAGTAGCTTGATCGTATCGTTTCTAGAGCTCAAACCATTGCATCCTTGCATCATGTTTCTTGATTCTTGTTTGGTTCTCTTTCTGAGTCTTATAGCTTATGGTCATCTTGATGACAAGCTTGAGTTCATCGAAAATGGAGTTTGCATGCGTCTTCTATGATGTTTTCGGTGTTGGAGGTTTTACCGGTCTTATCCGAGGAAGGGTTCTCACCATTTTATTTTGGGCCTTTTCTCATTTGCTTCTTATTGATTTTTCTATTAATATTGTGTTAGCCCTTGTCGCTAGCTTTCCAACAAATTTGGTTTCGTTGAATTCGGAGTCCGTTTGCAGAAGTTGTGTCAGTTTTGGTGTTCTGAAAAGGCTGTAGCGGTACTACCGCGGACAGGAGCGGAAGTAATTTTTTACTACCGCTCTTGGGAGCGGTACTACCGCTTGGAGCAGTACTACCGCGGCTACTTCCGCGGCTACTTCCGCTCGGGACCAAAAACTCGTGTTTCCTCTCTCGTTGGGTTGTTTTGACCGTGCTAAGCGGTAGTACCGCTCCTCCAAGCGGTAGTACCGCTTGTGCACGACCTAAGCACATAACGGTTGGATTCGGGAGGTCCTATAAAAGGGGGTCTTCTTCCCCAATGAACCTTATCCTTTGAGCTCGTGTTCTTCCCCCATTGTTGACCTTCTTCGAGCTTGCTAACTCTCAATCCCTCCATGGATTCTTGCTAGTTTTTGAGGGAAAAGAGAGAGGAGATTTAGATCCACATTTCCACCAATCACTTTCTCCTCTATGTGAGGGGAACCCCTTGGATCTTGATCTTGGAGTTCTTGGTGTTCTCCTTCTTGTTCTTCCTCTCATTTTCCTCCCTAGCATTAGTTGCTTCGGTGGGATTTGAGAGAGAAGGACTTGGGCACTCCGTGTGCCCTTGCCATTGCATTTGGTGCATCGGTTTGAGTTCTTCACGTAATACGAGGAAGTTACAAGTTGAGAAGCTTATTACTCTTGGGTGCTTGGTACCCTTGAGCTTGTTCCTCTTGGGTTCTTGGGTGCCCTAGACGGTTGGTGGTGTTCGGAGCTCAATCATTGTGGTGTAAAGCTCCGGGCAAGCGTCGGGTCTCCAATTAGGTTGTGGAGATAGCCCCGAGCAATTTGACGGGTTCCGGTGACCGCCCCCAAGGGTTGCCAAAGTGTACGGGTTCGGTGACCGCCCCCAAGGGTTGCCATTTGTACGGGTTCGGTAACCGCCCTCAAGGGTCCCTTAGTGGAATCATGGCATCTTGCATTGTGCGAGGGCGTGAGGAGATTACGGTGGCCCTAGTGGCTTCTTGGGGAGCACTGTGCCTCCACACCACTCCAAACGGAGATTAGCATCCGCAAGGGTGTGAACTTTGGGATACATCATCGTCTCCGCATGCCTCGGTTATCTCTTACCCGGGCCCTTTACTTATGCACTTTACTTTGTGATAGCCATATTGTTTCTTGTCATATATCTTGCTATCACCTAAGTAGTTTTTCTTGCTTAGCATAAGTTGGTGGTGCACATAGGTGAGCCTAGTTGTTGTAGGTTTTGTGCTTGACAAATTAACCACTAGGTTTATTCCGCATTTGTTCAAGCCTCAATCGTAATTATCTTAAAGCGCCTATCCCCCCCCTCTAGCCGACATCCACGATCTTTCATCGTGTAACTCCTGGATACCGTCAGAGTGCTTTGTGTGTACCAAATGTCACAATGTAACTGGGTGGCTATAAAGGTATACTATAGGTATCTCCGAAAGTGTCTGTTGGGTTGACTCGAATCGAGACTGGGATTTGTCACTCCATATGACGGAGAGGTATCTCTGGGCCCACTCGGTAATGCATCATCATAATGAGCTCAATGTGACCAAGTGGTTGGTCACGGGATCATGCATTACGGTACGAGTAAAGTGACTTGCCGGTAACGAGATTGAACGAGGTATTGGGATACCGACGATCGAATATAGGGCAAGTAATGTACCGATTGACAAAGATAATTGAATACGGGGTCACTTGAATCCTCGACATCGTGGTTCATTCAATGAGATCATCGTGGAACATGTGGGAGCCAACATGGGTATCCAGATCCCGCTGTTGGTTATTGGCCGGAGAGTTGTCTCGGTCATGTCTGCGTGATTCCCGAACCCGTAGGGTCTACACACTTAAGGTTCGGTGACGCTAGGGTTGTAGAGATATTAGTATGCGGTAACCCGAAAGTTGTTCGGAGTCCTTGATGAGATCCTGGATGTCACGAGGAGTTTCGGAATGGTCCGGAGTTGAAGATTTGTATATAGGAAGTCCAGTTTCGGCCAGGGAAAGTTTCGGGGTCACCTGTATTGTATCGGGACCATCGGAAGGGTCCCGGGGGTCCATCGGGTGGGGCCACCTATCCCGGAGGGCCCCATGGGCTGAAGTGGGAAGGGAACCAACCCCTGGTGGGTTGGTGCGCCCCCATTGGGCCTCCCCTACGCCTAGGGTTGGAAACCCTAAGGGTGGGGGCGCCCCACCTGACTTGGGGGGCAAGTCTCCACCCCCCTTGGCCGCCCCCCCCCCCCCTTGAGATTGGATCTCTAGGGGGACGGCGCCCCCCCAGGTCCCCTATATAAAGAGGGGGGAGGGAGGGCTGCGCACCCAAGCCCCTGGCGCCTCCCTCTCCCCCCGTAACACCTCTCCCTCTCGCTGAGCTTGGCGAAGCCCTGCCGAGATCGTCGCTGGTTCCACCACCACGCCGTCGTGCTGCTGGATATCCATCAACCTCTCCTTTCCATTTGCTGGATCAAGAAGGAGGAGACGTCTTCCCCAACCGTACGTGTGTTGAACACGGAGGTGCCATCCGTTTGGCGCTAGGATCATCGGTGATTTGGATCACGACGAGTACAACTCCATCAATCCCGTTCTCTTGAACGCTTCCGCTCACGATCTACAAGGGTATGTAGATGCACTCCTCTCTCTCGTTGCTAGATGACTCCATAGATTGATCTTGGTGAGGCGTAGAAAAATTTTATTTTCTGCTACGATCCCCAACACCCACCACCACCACCACTTGTTGATCATTTAGCTCGTTTCTTAAGGCTGAATCCGTCGGTGTTCTCCAGTAGCACCGAGCCGATAGTTGCAGATGATTGGCTCCGTAAGATGGGTAGGGAGTTGACCACTGTAGGATGCACAGATGCGGAGAAGGTGCGTTTTGCCGCACATCAGCTTGATGGACCCGCAACATCATGGTGGGAGAATTTCACAGCCACTTATCCCATCGACACTGTCACATGGGACCAGTTTCAGCAGGCTTTCCGTACTGCTCATGTTTCAGCAGGAGCTATGGCCATGAAGAAGCGTGAGTTTTGCAACTTGCGCCAAGGAGGACGTACAGTGGGCCAGTATGTGGATGACTTTAGTAAGCTAGCACGTTATGCCACAGATGACGTTGCTACGGATGCAGCTAAGCAGGAGAAGTTTCTGAAAGGACTGAATGATGAACTGAGCATGCAGTTGATGGTGGCAACCTTCAACAATTACCAGGAGCTCGTACACCGAGCTCTCATGATTGAAGGGAAGCAGCAACAGATTGACAACCGCAAGAGGAAGTAGGGACAAGGGAAGTACAATTCTGGAGCTCAGTAGAAGCCTCGTTTTACCCCTAACACGGGAGGACCTTTTCAACATACCCATGGATGAGGGAGCTTACACAACCATAATGGCCCCAAGAATGGTAATGGGAATGGAGGAAGCAACGGCCATAATCATACCAACCCATTGACCCCAGCCAAGAAGGATCTGAGCCACGTCACTTGCTACAAGTGTCTGAAGACTGGACATTATGCCAATGAATGTCCTGAAGCTAAGAATGGAAATGGCAATGGAAGCTCTGGAAAGAAGCCGAACCCTTTCAACAGGGGATAGGTGAACCACGTTAACATGGAAGAGGTTGAAGCCCAGCCAGATGCAGTAATAGGTAAGTTCTTGGTTAAGTCATTTACTGCAATCATTCTTTTTGATACTGGTGCTTCGCATTCATATATATCAATGGGATTTGTGGATAAGTATAAACTGCCCACCAAAGTTCTTAGAACACCTATGTTAGTAAGCTCACACGAGCGGAGTATATGGCCAGTCAAGGATGTTTTCAAGTGCCATTAACCATAGGTAGGCACGTTTTCCCCTCGGATTTAATCATTTGGGAGCCACAAGGTTTGGAAGTGATTCTGGGTATGGATTGGTTATCGATGTATGGAGGAAACATCGATTGCGCCAGTAAGTCGATTTTTCTTACCACCCCAGAAGGAAGAAGGATCAAGTATGTATCTGAGCACGAGTCGAAGAGGACTCAAGTGAATTCCTTATCAGGAGTTGTACAAGAGGAAGTACCAGTGGTGAAGGATTTCCCTAACGTATTTCCGAAAGAGTTGCCAGGCATGCCACCGGATAGAGACATTGAGTTTTTGATTGAGCTTTTGCCAAGCACAGGGCCGATATCTAAGAGACCGTATAGGATGCCCGCAAAAGATTTGGAGGAAATTAAGAAGCAGATTAAGGAGCTACTGGATAAAGGCTATATTCACCCAAGTTCTTCACCTTGGGGATCGCCAGTGCTTCTAGTGGAGAAGAAGGATGGATCATTGAGGATGGTTGTTGATTATCGAAGACTGAATGAAGTGACAATCAAGAACAGGTATCCACTGCCGATGATCAATGATCTGTTTGACCAGTTGCAAGGAGCTAAGGTATTTTCCAAGATCGATCTACGATCAGGATACCACCAGCTGAAGATTCGAGAGCAGGATATACCTAAGACGGCTTTTACCACCAGGTACGGGCTGTATGAGCATATTGTTATGTCATTTGGTCTGACTAACGCACCTTTCTATTTCATGAACATGATGAGCAAGGTGTTTATGGAGTTTCTGGATAAGTTCGTCGTGGTGTTCATTGATGATATTTTGGTCTACCCGAAGAATGAAGAGGAGCATAAGGAGCATTTGCGTTTGGTACTTGGGAAGCTCAAAGAACATCAGTTATATGCCAAGTTCAGCAAGTGTGAATTCTGGTTGAAGGAAGTTGGATTTCTGGGACATGTTATATCCGGAGAAGGTTAGCAGTAGATCCCACCAAGGTTGTCACTGTGACAAACTGGGAAGCCCCAACGACAGTTGGAGAGATCCAGAGTTTTCTTGGACTCGCAGGATACTATCGGAGGTTCATTGAGAATTTCTCGAATTGCGAAGCCCATGATGGAGTTGTTAAAGAAGGACACCTAGTTCAACTCAACTGAGGAATGTGAGGCTAGTTTCTAGGAGTTGAAGAAACATATGGTTACATCACCAGTGTTGATTCTGCCAGATCAGCACAAGGATTATGAGGTGTATTGCGACGCTTCATGTAGAGGACTTGGAGCAGTGCTTATGCAGGAGGGAAGGGTTGTTTCGTATGCCTCACGACATCTTAAGCGCCATGAGTTGAATTATGCTACCCATGATTTGGAGTTAGCAGCCGTAGTGCATGCATTGAAGACATGGAGACATTTTCTCATCGGAAACCATTGTGAGGTGTACACGAATCACAAGTGTTTGAAGTACATCTTCACACAGAAGGAGTTGAATCTCAGGCAAAGGAGATGGTTAGAACTCATTAAGGATTATGATATGAGATTGCATTATCACCCCGGAAAGGCTAACGTAGTAGCCGATGCGTTGAGCCGCAAGAGCCATGTCAACACACTCATGACCGGAGAGTTACCAAAGGAGTTAGCCGAGGATCTTCGCAAGCTATGTTTGGGGATAGTTCCAAGAGACTATGTAGCAGCATTGGAGATTCAGCCTACTTTGATGGACAAGATCAGATAAGCTCAGAAGACTGACAAGGAGATTGCCGAGATAAAGGAGAAAATGAGCAAAGGAAAGGCTAAGGGATTTCGTGAGGATGAGCACGATATCCTTTGGTTTGAGGACCGCGTTTATGTGCCAAATGATCCCGAGATCAGGAAGTTGAATCTACAAGAGGCCCATGATTCGTCGTATTCGATTCACCCAGGAAATACCAAGATGTATCTGTATTTGAAGGACACTTTCTGGGGGACCGGAATGAAGAAAGATATTGCGGAGTATGTAGGAGTTTGTGATGTATGTCAGAGAGTGAATGCAGAGCATCAGAAGCCAGCAGGATTGCTACAGCCATTGCCGATACCCGAATGGAAGTCGGATAAGCTAGGCATGGATTTTATCACAGGATTGCCCAGGACTCGTTCAGGATATGACTCAATATGGGTTGTAGTCGATCGTTTGACGAAGGTAGCTCATTTCATCCCAGTGAAAACAACTTACACCAGTGCTAAGTTGGTGAAGATATACATGACCAGGATCGTATGTCTGCATGGAGTTCCGAGGACCATTGTATCAGATAGAGGAACCCAGTTTACCTCAAAGTTCTGGAATCAGTTGCACGAAACTTTGGGTACCAAGCTAGAGTTCAGTACAGCCTTTCATCCACAGACAGATGGACAGACCGAGAGAGTCAATCAGATTCTGGAGGACATGTTGAGAGCTTGTGTGCTAGATTATGGATCTAGTTGGGACGACAATTTGCCATATGCAGAGTTCTCTTACAACAACAGTTATCAATCCAGTTTGAAGATGGCCCCTTTCAAAGCCTTGTACGGAAGGTGGTGCAGAACACCATTGTTGTGGGATGAAGTTGGAGACCGTCAGTTGTTTGGGCCAGATTTGATTAAAGAGTCTGAACAGAAGGTGAAGTTGATTCGCGATAGGCTCAAGGTAGCCCAATCCAGGCAGAAGAGCTATGCGGATTCTAAACGTAAGGAGACAGATTACGAAGTCGGAGAAAGAGTTTATCTTCGTGTATCTCCACTTCGAGGAGTTAAGCGTTTTGGAGTTAAGGGAAAGTTAGCGCCACATTTTGTGGGACCATACAAAGTTTTGGAGCGTATGGGAGAAGTTGCTTACAAGTTGGAGTTGCCCGAAGGATTGTCAGGAGTTCATGATGTGTTCCACGTTTCCCAGTTAAAGAAGTGCCACGCGGAGATGGTTGAGATACCGCTGAGAGATACAGTGCCACTGGAAGCGATTCAGCTGGATAGTGATTTGACCTATGAGGAGAAACCAGTTAAGATTCTCGAATTTGCCAGCCGAGTCATGCGCAGCAAGGTTATCAAGTTTTGCAAAGTCCAATGGAGCCACCATACTGAAGATGAAGCCACCTGGGAGCGAGAGGAAGATCTACTGAAGGACCACCCTCACCTATTTTCTAGCCAACCCGAATCACGAGGGCAAGATTCATCTTAAGGGGGGTAGGTTTGTAACATCCCCAAATTTTCAATTTGGAATGTTATACATTAGATCATCATCGCATATCATATTTTATTGCATTTTGGCTTGATCCTAGAAATTTCACGCAACTCAAGGACCCACAGAGAGACTTGGAGATTTCGTTATTTTCATATTTGAGTTTCTCAAACTTTGAAAATAGCATCATTTGATTTTAATTATTTTATCTTCGAACATTTCTTATACAAAAATAAAAGAGAGGGAATAAAATGAGTTTCCCAAAATAAAGAAATATTGAGGATTTAATAATAAAATCAAATAAGATTTTATTTCGGAGTTTATCGCTATTTTATTTGAATTTAGGAAAAATGCGTGTTTTTCAAAATTTCATTTAGGCCCCAAAAAAATGTTCTTGTCCGGCTTATTTTTAGAGGACGGGGAAAATTTATTTCTGGATTTTTGGAGTCCGTTTAGTATTTCTTTTCTTTCTTTTTCTGCACGTCCGAATTGTTTAAAAAAACGAACTGACTCCGGGCTGTACCCGAGAGGGACTCCGCCAGGGGGGCCTTTATAAGCCACGCCGCCGCCGCCCGAAGCCCATCGCCAGCCCAGCCCGCCGCCGCCGCCCGAAACCCTAGCCGCCGCCCGCCGCGGTTGCCATCGTCGTCGCCTCGCCGCCGCCACCCAGCGCTGCCGCCGCGGACCCGCCGCCCTCGCCGCCTCGCCGGAGCCGTCGGACCCGAGGTAGCCGCCGCTATTTTTTTTTATCAAAACCGATCGGTTTTTTTAGAACCCTAGATCTGTTTTTTTAGATCGGTTCATCGGTTTTCCCGGTTTAGTTATTCAACGGACGTTCGTCCGTACGTTCATTTTAACGAACGGTTTTTCATCGTTTAGCCGCACACAGCGAACGTTCGTTCGTTAGCCTGTTCGTTCATTTTTCTTTTTCTCGGATTTTCCATGATTATTTCCGATCGCGATTTCTGATCCGATTTTCGTTCTAGTATAAATTTTCACTCGTTTATCGGAATCAGGCGATTCAAGCGCCTGGAGTTTCGTCTCGAAACCCTCTTTCCGTTTAACCAACTCAAACAAGTTTTTGCTACTGTAAAATTTGACTTAGGCCCAGATTAGTAAATGAAGCTTGTTTCTTTTGCCGTTTGACTTTCGTTGCTTCGTTTGATTTGATTCTTTTTGCAAACCGGAGTGCTTAAGTTGAACTTTTTGGTTAGATCTCTTATTTGAGTTTTACCCGTGCTTTATATGAGTGCTTATTGTATGCTTGTTTGTTTGCGATAGAGTACCCGGAGTGCGTCGCTTGCTACTACGAGTCTCTAGGTTTCACGGATCATCAGCAAGGCAAGTAACACTTTGATCATACCTCTTTACTACCCAGTTTTATTGCATTAGATCAATCCTCAAACAATTTCATGATTAGAATCTGATTAATATGTGGGTTTTCGGAAGTAGATGAGGTAGAACCTATACCCTATTTTATTATCAAACCTTTGGGAGTTACTTCTACGTTTTCTTATATTGCTATGCTATGCTAGTAGACGTGGATTGGGTGAGTGTATCCATGACAGATGTGAGATTGTTAATTAATGGTTTACATAAGGTGGCAACTTAAATTCACATCTGGGTGGATTGAGGCACCTGGGGAACCCAGTGTTGCATGTATTTATGGAAATCCCAGCGTACCGTGTGATTCTCCTATGGACCGCCACCCAGGCTCAAAGGGATCATGAGATTATTCATGCTAGAAACTTCCGTGTGTAGCCGCAAGCTACTATGGGCTCTAGCATAGTTGATTAAGTCGTGTGAACTCTTACAGTGGTAGACTAGCAGATGTAGGGGAAAGTAGGTGTAACTGTCTACCCATCGTAAGGTGCAAACACTTCTGAAAAACTATGTCTCGGTCATCCGTTTCTCAAACACCATGTAGTGCAAGAATTCCAACAGAGGAGATCGAGTCTTGTGGCGAAAAGTGCGCAAACCTCTGCAGAGTGTATAAACTAATCATGGTTAGCCGTGTCCCCGGTTATGGACGTTTTGAGTATCTAGTACCTGGATTATCATGTGAATCTCATCATGTTACTCTAATTAAATTTTGTTGGGTTTAATGTTGATGCTTAATTGGGATTGAGTTGGGTGAACCTTCTCAATGTTTAACAACCACCATAATAGTTAAATAAAAGTTATTCCTTTGTTGTTGGAAAAAATTGGCTTTATGCAAAACTGTAACCATAGAGCTTTCCACCAGCCATATATGCATGTAGTATAGCATTATTCTGTTCATTGCTCTCTATGTGTTACATTGCCAACATATTCCATGTGCTGGCCCATTTTCGGGCTGCAACGTTCATGTTGCAGAATTTTCAGACGATGAGTAAGGTGCCTTAGGTCGTGATCTTATACTCAGTGATGTCGTTGGAGTTGATGGACTCACTTCATCTTCCAAGCCTTCCGCTGTTATCGTTATTAGATGGCCTTAAGCCATATTTATTGTAATAAGTTCTCTTTTGAGACATTCAGTGTAATAAGTGTGTGATTGCTACTCTGTTATAAATCCTTCAAGTATTGTGCATGTCAGCATTACCGATCCAGGGATGACACTGATGCACAGAGATCAGACTGTTTGAGGTCTGGTCGCTACACTTCTGAGCTTCTCTGATCTTATCCATCAAAGTAGACTGAATCTCCAATGCTGCTACATAGCCTCTCGAAACTATCTCCAAACATAGCTTGCGAAGATCCTCGTCTAGTTCCTTTGGTAACTCTCCAGTCAAGAGAGTGTTGACATGGCTCTTGCGGCTCAACTCATCGGCTACTACGTTAGCCTTTCCGGGGTGATAATGCAATCTCATATCAAAATCCTTAATGAGCTCCAACCATCTCCTTTGCCTAAGATTCAACTCCTTCTGCGTGAAGATGTACTTCAAACTCTTGTGATCCGTATACACCTCGCAATGGTTTCCGATAAGAAAATGTCTCCACGTCTTCAATGCATGCACTACGGCTGCTAACTCCAAATCATGTGTATCATAGTTCAACTCATGGGGTTTAAGTTGTCGTGAGGCATACGAAACAACTCTACCCTCTTGCATAAGCACTGCTCCAAGTCCTCGACGAGAAGTGTCGCAATAAACTTCATAATCCTTGCACTGATCTGGCAGGATCAATACTGGTGATGTAACCAGATGTTTCTTCAACTCCTGGAAACTGGCCTCACATTCCTTAGTCCATTTGAACTTGGTGTCCTTCTTCAACAACTCCATCATGGGTTTTGCAATCTTCGAGAAATTCTCAATGGACCTCTGGTAGTATCCTGCGAGTCCAAGAAAACTCCAGACCTCTCCAACTGACGTGGGTGCTTCCCAATTTGTCACGGTGACAACTTTGGTGGGGTCTACTGCTATTCCTTCTCCGGATATAACATGTCCGAGGAATCCAACTTCCTTCAACCAAAACTCAGACTTGCTGAACTTGGCATATAATTGATGTTCTCTGAGCTTCCCAAGTTCCAAACGCAAATGCTCCTTATGCTCCTCTTCATTATTTGAGTAGACCAAAATATCATCAATGAACACCACAACGAACTTATCCAGAAACTCCATAAACACCTTGTTCACCATGTTCATGAAATAGGCAGGTGCATTAGTCAGACCAAACGACATAACCTTATACTCATACAGCCCGTACCTGGTGGTAAAAGCTGTCTTAGGTATATCCTGCTCTCGAATCTTCAACTGGTAGTATCCTGATCGCAGATCGGTCTTGGAGAATACCTTAACTCCTTGCAATTGGTCAAACAGATCATTGATCATCAACAGTGGGTACTTGTTCTTGATTGTTACTTCATTCAATCCTCGATAATCAACAACCATCCTCAATGATCCGTCCTTCTTCTCCACTAGAAGCACTGGTGATCCCCAAGGTGACGAACTTGGGTGAATATAACCTTTATCCAGTAACTCCTTAATCTGCTTCTTAATTTCCTCCAAATCCTTTGCTGGCATCCTGTATCGTCTCTTAGATATTGGCCCTGTGCCTGGCAAAAGCTCAATCAAAAACTCAATGTCTCTATCCGTGGCATGCCCGCAACTCTTCCGAAATACATCAGGGAAATCCTTCACCACTGGTACTTCCTCCTGTACAACTCCTGATAAGGAATTTACTTGAGTCCTCCTGGGCACATGCCGGGATACATACTTGATCCTTCTTCCTTTTGGGGTGGTAAGCAAAATCGACTTACTGGCGCATTCAATGTTCCCTCCATACTTTGATAACCAGTCCATGCCTAATATCACATCCAGTCCTTGCGACTCCAATACTATTAGGTCTGAGGGGAACACATAGTTACCAATCCTTAATGGTAACCGATCACACCCTAGACTAGCCATATACTCTGCTCCTGGCGAGGTTACTAACATGGGGGGCCTAAGGGCTTGGGTTGGCAGTTTATACTTATCCACAAATCCCCTTGATATGTATGAGTGCGATGCACTAGTATCAAAAAGAACGATTGCAGTAAATGACTTAACCAAAAACTTACCTATTATTGCATCTGGCTGGGCTTCAACCTCCTCCACGTTAACGTGGTTCACCTGTCCCCTGTTGAAAGGGTTGGGCTTCTTCCCAGAGATTCCATTGCCATTTCCATTCTTTGCTTTTAGGACATTCAGTGGCATAATGTCCAGTCTTCTGGCACTTGAAACAGGTAATGTGGCTTAGATCCCTCTTGGCTGGTGTTGATGGGTTGGCACGATTCTGTTTGTTGCTTCCTCCATTACCATTGCCATTATTGGGGCCACTGTGGTTGTGCGGACTCCCTCCATTGTGGTTGTGACCTCCATGGTTATGCTGAAAAGGTCCTCCCGAGTTTGGGGTAAAATGAGGCTTCTACAGAGCTCCAGAATTGTACTTCCCTTGTCCATACTTCCTCTTGCGGCTGTCAATCTGCTGCTGCTTCCCTTCAATCATGAGAGCTCGGTCTACCAACTCCTGGTAGTTGTTGAAGGTCGCCACCATCAACTGCATGCTCAGCTCATCATTCAGTCCTTCCAGAAACTTCTCTTGCTTAGCTGCATACGTAGCAACGTCATCTGGGGCATAACGTGCTAACTTACTAAAATCATCCACATAGTGGCCAAACGTACGTCCTCCTAGGCGCAAGTTGCGAAACTCACGCTTCTTCATGGCCATAGCTCCTGCTGAAACACGGGTAGTACGGAAAGCCTACTGAAACTGGTCCCATGTGATAGTGTCGATGGGATAAGTGGCTGTGAAATTCTCCCACCATGATGCTGCGGGTCCATCAAGCTGATGTGCGGCAAAACACACCTTCTTCGCATCTGTGCATCCTGCAATGGTCAACTCCCTTCCCATCTTGCGGAGCCAATCATCTGCAACTATTGGCTCAGTGCTACTAGAGAACACCAGCGGATTCAGCCTCAAGAAACGGACTAAGTGATCAACAGGTGGTGGTGGTGGTGGGTTGTTGTTGTTGTTGTTGTTGTTTTTGTTGTTGTTGTTGTTGTTGTTCCCCTGATTCTGATTCTGGACTAGCATCTACATCAATGCATTCTGCTGCTGGATCAACTGAGTGAGCTCCGGTGGTAAAGCAAATCCATTGTCACGTCTCGGAGGCATCTGGGGGTTTAGAAAAGATGAGAAAATAGGATAGAATGAGGTCTTGAGAGAAAAACACTACCCATATGCACATGAGACAAACACAATCATATCACTACAATCAATTCAAACAAGGGCATAAAACGGTCTAGCTATCGTTACAAAAGTGCTCAGACCATACTATATACTTGGGGGAATACTACTACTGTTATGGTGGTCGACTAGAAAAATTGATCAGTCGAAGACTCCATGATATCTGCTCCAGCTTCATTAACAAAGTCATCATCTCTATCGTCTGGGTCCGAGTTGGTGTCGTCGATGATGATGTAGTTCTCCGGGCAAGTGCAACCGTGATCATCTCCTCTAGTCGCGGGGAATCCCATGAATACTTTTAGCTTCTTCTTCAGATCATCATTCTTCTCCACGAGTGTCATCATTTCCTCCTCATATCCATCGCGTGTAGACTTGAGTTCTTCTTCCAGTTCCGTGATCTTGGTCATAGCCTTCTTAAGATCTATCATGCCTGCGCACATCTGGTTCTCCTGGCAACGAATGTGCTGGTTTAACTCCTGGATGAAAGCTGCAATTGATCTATCCTTCCTGGTGCTGATCATCTCCCATTGCTCATCTCGGCACCCACAAATCTGGTAAATAGTATCCTTGAGATCCTTGTGGTAAACTTCTCCAATGCGTCCCATGGTGATGTGGGCTGCCATGCTCTTTCCTAGACTCCAGGTTGGTGCATCAAAGGAAAACTCTATGGGCTCAGTGACGGGCATGAACGTCCTTCCTGGAACTTGAACTTGAATCATCCAACGCTCCTCTTCTAGTAAAGTGACGATGTAGGTCCCGGTGAAGCTTGGTACTCCAATGTTCAGGTGTCTAGTGACTTCCTTCAAGTGGCGTCCAAAAGGTGTATCTTCATCTGGTTGCGTGAACTTGTTCCTTGCATCCGCCATCCTAAAGAGTAGAAAAGGTGAGGAGTCAGAAATGAGAAGAGAGTAGTGATCTAGGGCTTTAGCTTAGTGGTCGTGTCCTATAGTCAGCGTGCGCTCTGATACAATCTTGTAGCGACCAGACCTCAAACAGTCTGATCTCTGTGCATCAGTGTCATCCCTGGATCGGTAATGTTGACACGCACAGTACTTGAAGGATTTATAACAGAGTAGCAATCACATACTTATTAAATCGAATGTCTCAAAAGAGAACTTATTACAATAAATATGGCTTAAGGCCATCTAATAACGATAACAGCGGAAGGCTTGGAAGATAAAGCGAGTCCATCAACTCCAACGACATCACTAAGTGAAAGATCACGACCTAAGGCACCTTACTCGTCGTCTGAAAAGTCTACAACATGAATGTTGCAGCCCGAAAACGGGTCAGCACATGGAATATGCTGGCAATGTAACACATATAGAGTAATGAACAGAATAATGCTATCACTACATGCATATATGGCTGGTGGAAAGCTCTATGGTTACAGTTTTGCATAAAGCCAATTTTCCCTACAACAAAGGAATAAATTTTATTTAACTATCATGGTGGTTGTTAAACATTGAGAAGGTTCCTCCAACTCAATCCCAATTAAGCATCATCATTAACCCAACAAAATTAAATTAAGTAACATGATGAGATTCACATGATAATCCAGGTACTAGATACTCAAAACGTCCATAACCGGGGACACGGCTAACCATGATTAGTTTATACACTCTACAGAGGTTTGCGCACTTTTCCCCGCAAGAATCGATCTCCTCCGTTGGATTTCTCGCACTACATGGCGTTTGAGAAACGGATGACCGAGACACAGTCTTTCAGAAGCATTAACACTTTACTCTGGGTAGACAGTACCAACCTACATCCCCTACATCTGTTAGTCTACCACTGAAAGAGGTCACACATCATACTCAACTATGCTAGAGCACATAGTAGCTTGCGGCTACACACGGAAGTTTCTAGCATGAATAATCTCATGATCCCTTTGAGCCTGGTGGCGGTCCATAGTAGAATCACACAGTACCCTGGGATTTCCAAAAATACAGGCAACACTGGGTTCCCCAGGTGCCTCAATCCACCCAGATGTGTATTAAATTTGCCACCTTATGTAAACCATTAATTAACAATCTCACATCTATCATGGATACACTCACCCAATCCACGTCTACTAGCATAGCATAGCAATATAAGCAAACATAGAAGTAACTCCCAAAGGTTTGATAATAAAACAGGTAATAGGTACTACCTGATCCACTTCCCAAAACCTACATATTAAATCAGATCCTAATCATGCAATTGTTTGAGGATTGATCTAATGCAATAAAATTGGGTAGTAAAGAGGTATGATCAAAGTGTTACTTGCCTTGCTGATGATCCGTGAAACCTAGAGACTCGTAGTAGCACGCTGCGCACTCCGGGTACTCTATCACAAACAAACAAGCATACAATTAGCACTCATCTAATGCACAGGTAAAACTCAGATAAGAGATCTAACTAGAAAATTGAATTTAAGAACTCCGGTTTGCAAAAAGAATCAAATCAAACGAAGCAACGAAACTCAAACGGCGAAAGAAACAATCTTCATTTACTAATCTGGACCTAAGTCAAATTTTACAGTAGCAAAAACTTGTTTGAGTGGGTCAAACGGAAAGAGGGTTTCGAGACGAAACTCTAGGTGCTTGAACCGCCTGATTCCGATAAATGAGCGAAAAGATATACTAGAACGAAAATCGGATCAGAAATCACGATCAAAAATAATCGCGGAAAATCCGAGACAAAGAAAAACGGACGAACAGGCTAACGAACAAACGTTCACTGTCTGCGGCTAAACGACGTAAACCGTTAGTTAAAACGAACGTACGGACGAACGTCCGCAAAATAAATGAACCGGAAAAAAAAACTATACCTATCTATATAAAAAAACAACCGCAGTTTTAAAAAAAAGGAGTCCGGCGACTACCTCGCGGGTCCATGAGGCGGGCGGCGGCTCCGGCGGGTGGTGGTGGCGACATGGCGGCACGGCGAGGCGGCGGCGACGAGGTGCGGCGGCGGCTGGTCTCGAGGCGAGGCGGGCTGGCGGTTAGGTTTTCGGCAGGCAGTAGGTTTTAAAGGCCGCCGGGCAAAGTGTCGTGTCGACACGACCCGGTAAGGCGGTAACCTTTTTTTAAAAATAAATATTCCGTGCAGAAAAACAAATAAAAGAAATACTAAACGGACTCCAAAAATCCTAAAATAAATTTTCCCCGTCCTATAATAATAAGCCGGACAAGATGAACATTTATTTGGGCCTAATATGCAATTTTGAAAAACACGCATTTTTCCTAATTCAAATAAAATAGCAATAAAACTCCGAATAAAATCTTATTTGATTTTATTATTAAGTCCCAAATATTTCTTTATTTTAGGAAAGTCATTTTATTCCCTCTCTCTTATTTTTGTAATAGAAATATTCGAAGATAAAATAATTAAAATCAAATGATCCTTTTTTCAAAATTCAAGAAAAACTCAAATATGAAAATAACGAAATCCCCAACTCTCTCCGTGGGTCCTTGAGTTGCGTAGAATTTCTAGGATCAAGCCAAAATGCAATAAAATATGATATGCAATGATGATCTAATGCATAATATTCTAAATTGAAAATTTGGGATGTTACAGATATGGTATTGTTGATGATAATGAAGCTATGCTTGCACATTTTATGGGTGGATGATGGTGTCCTGGACTAGGGGTTGCCGGCCTGGCCGGTCTAGTCCATGGCAGGACTGGCAGCCCGTTGATGAGCAAGGACTCCGGAGGCCTCTAACATTTGGGGTGAGCATATCGGGCTTCACCCAGGACTTGGCCTGTACTCCAAGTATATCTATTAGGTTCGACATGTAACCCCTAGACCTAAACCGACCATGTGTAACCCTAGATTCCCCTGGTGCCCATATAAACCGGAGGGTTTAGCCTATAGAGGAACATTGATCATCATCATTAGCCTTAGGGTTTAGCCCACAACTTACAATCTCGAGCTAGATCAACTCTGTACTTTGATACATCCACAATATAAACAAGAGCAGGGAGTAGGGTTTTACCTCCTCAGGAGGGCCTGAACCTATGTGAAAACTATGTCCTTTGTCTCCTGTTACCCATCGATCCGATCTCACAACTCGGGCCCCCTACCTGAGGTATGCCGGTTTGGACACCGACATTGGTGCTTTCATTGAGAGCTTGTTGCGTGATCACCTTGGAGCAATGGCTTCAGCAATTGGCAATCTGAGTCCCCTCGGCACCACCAGTGTATCGACGATTCTCACCAATGGTCCATCTGATGGCTTGACAGATATCAAATTGCACTCTCCTTCGAAGGCGGCAAAGCGTGTTCGGGAGGTCTATCCGGAGCTTTACGCTCCCTTGATGAGCTCGGCCGATGGAGTCCGATTTGAGGAAACCTCGGATCCGAGCTGCCGTTGAAGGGACAAGCAAGAGATTCATTAGCTAGAAGAGGCGGGCATTTCGGATGTGAGTCCCTCCCTTTGGAGCATTTTGTTATACATCGATGCCGTTTGGGTTGAAAAGTCTTGGTGCAATTTACGAATTTTGTGTCCAAAATTGCTTTCACAAGCAGATTGGTCATAACGTTCATGCTTATGTGGATGACATTGTGGTTAAATCTTGGGAGAAGGAAACCCTGCTGGCCGACCTCAAAGAGACATTTGATAACCTTCAAGTCTACCAAATGAAAGTCAACCCAACAAAATGCGTGTTTGGTGTTCTTGCTGGGAAACTACTAGGCCAAGCCAGTCAACAATAACGTCGTCCATAGATTACCAGGACACATGGCTTCCAAGAGCTGGTTTATTAGTAGGCTTGATGAGAAAGCAACTCCTCTATATCAGCTTTTGAAAAAAGGCTGATGATTTCACCTAGGGCGATGCTGCAGGTAAAGCCTTTCAGTCCCTCAAGAAGTAGTTGCCTGAGCCGCCTATCCTTGCTCCTCCTCAGGAGAAGGAGCCGATGCTTTTGTACACTGATTCTAATAATAAAGCAGTAAGCATCTCAATCATTGAATATCCAGTCCAAAGGCCAGTCTATTATGTCACTGAGGTCCTGACCGAGTCCAAACAACGATACCCACATTGGCATAAACTAGTTTCGATGTCTTTATGGCTAGTCTCAAGTTGAAGAACTATATTTTTAGGAGCGCCCTATTACTATGGTCAGTTCAGCACCCCTGGGAGACATCATATAGAACAGGGAGGCCATAGGCCAGGTTGCTAAGTGGGCGACTGAGCTTGGTCCGCATCACCTGAAGTATGTGCCACGCACTGCTATCAAGTTCCTAGTTTTGGTGGATTTCATCAATGACTGGACTGAGTTATAGGCTCCCAAGGAGAAGCCAGATAACACATACTGGACAATTCACTCTGATGGGTCCAGACAATTGGAAGGCTCAGGGGCTGGAGTTGTCTTAACTTCTCCGTGAGGTGATAAATTTTGCTATGTTTTGAGAACGATGTTTCCTTGTACTAATAATGCATCTGAATATGAGGCTTTGCTTCATGGGATCCATATGGCTAAGGAGATGAATCTTAGTCGGGTCAGATGTTTGGGGACTTAGATTTAGTGGCTCAACATGTTTTAGGGACTTGGGATTCCAAAAAAAACCCTTATGGCGGCTTACATGCATGTTGTTACTATTATCGTTGGTCAAGATGACATGATGTAGGCAAGATCTATTTTATGTAGAAATAGACCCCATCTTGTTGTCCTTAATAGCAACGATACATACGCGTCGTTCCCCTTTCTGTCACTGGGATCGAGCACCGTAAGATCGAACCCATCACAAACCACCTCTTCCCATTACAAGATAAATAGATCAAGTTGGCTAAACAAAACCTAAATATCGGAGAAGAAATATGAGGCTATAATCAATCATGCATATAAGAGATCACAGAAGACTCAAATAACTTTCATGGATAAAAACATAGATCTGATCATAAACTCAAAGTTCATTGGATCCCAACACACACAAAAAGACTTACATCATATGGATCTCCAAGAGACCATTGTATTAATAATCAAGAGAGAGAGAGAGGAAGTCATCTAGCTACTAACTACGGACCTGTAGGTCTACAAAGAACTACTCACGCATCATCGGAGAGGCACCAATGGAAGTGGTGAACCCCTCCGTGAGGGTGTCTAGATTGGATCTGGTGGTTCTGGACTCTGTGGCGGCTGGAATTGATTTTCGTCGACTCCCCTAGGGTTTCTGGAATATTCGGGTATTTATAGAGCAAAGAGGCGGTCCAGGGGGCACCTAAGGTGGGCACAACCCACTTGGGCGCGCCTGGGCCTCCAGGCGCCCCTGGTGGGTTGTGCTCCCCTCGAAGCACCCTCCAGGTGCTTTCCTGGCCCACTGGATGTCTTCTAGTCCAAAAATTCCTCAAGAAGTTATGCTGCGTTTGGACTCCATTTGATATTGATTTCCTGCGATGTAAAAAACATGCAGAAAACAACAACTGGCACTGGGCACTATGTCAATGGGTTAGTACCAAAAAATGATATAAAATGACTATAAAATGATTGTAAAACATCCACGAATGATAATATAATAGCATGGAACAATACAAAGTTATGGATACGTTGGAGACATATCAGCATCCCCAAGCTAAATTCCTGCTCATCCTCGAGTAGGTAAATGATAAAAATAGAATTTTTGATGCGGAATGCTGCCTAACATGTTCATCACATTTCTTTTCTTTATATCATGGACATTTTGTCTTTTATATGATTCAAAGCAATAGTCTAGTTCTGACATGAAGACTTTAATACTCAAGCATACCAACAAGCAACCATGTCTTTCAAAATATTAACACTAAAGCAAGTTATCCCTAGCCCCTTATGCTCAATCATTGATCCATTCATGAAACACACTCGAATATTAGCTACACCCAATGCTCAAATACGATCATAGTGCCCCTTAGTTGGTGAAGATGGAGACCCAAATTAAAAATAAAAATTGCATAAGTAAAAGAAAGGCCCTTCACGGAGGGAAGTAGGGATTCGTAGAGGTGCCAAAGCTCAAAGCTTAAATTGAGAGATAAAAACATTTTGAGAGGCATACTTTTCGCACCAACGAAAACGACTTAGAGCTCCCAACACTTTCCATGCTAGATACATCATAGGCGGTTCCCAAACAGAAAATAAAGTTTATTTCTTTTTCCACCATTACTTTCACTTTCCATGGCTAACCGTATCCACGGGTGCCCTCCATACCAGCACTTTCCAAGGAATTTATTATTTGAAAACATAAAGTAAATTCATTTTTCATTTCGGGACTGGGCATCCCCAATACCTTTGTCGTACTCTCGTGCAATGACAAGTGAATAAACACTCATCATGAGAATAACACATCTAGCATGGAAAATATTAGCCACCCTTCACCGCCTCACAAGTGGTAGAGCACACAAAAGAGAAATTTATTTTGAAAATTAGAGATGGCACATGCAAATTTGCTTAGAACAACATGGAAATACCGCATATAGGTAGGTATAGTGGACTCATATGGCAAAACTGGTTTAAAGGGTTTTGGATGCATGATACGTCTCCAACGTATCTATAATTTTTGATTGTTCCATGCTATTATATTACCCCTTTTGGATGTTTATGGGCTTTATTTTACACATTTATATCATTTTTGGGACTAACCTACTAACCGGAGGCCCAGCCCATATTGTTGTTTTTTGCCTATTTCAAGATTTCAAGAAAAGGATTATCAAACCGAGTCCAAACGGAATGAAACCTTCGGGGGCGTTATTTTTGGAACAAATCTGATCCGGAGAGCCTGTAGTGCAAGTCAAGAAAGCTTCGAGGGCCCCACGAGATAGGAGGGCGCGTCGCCCTGTAGGGCGCGCCCCCCTGTCTCGTGGGCCCCTCGGGCGGCCACCGACGTACTCCTTCCTCCTATATATACCTATGTACCCCAAAAACATCTAGGAGCACCACGAAGCACAATTTCCACCATCGCAACCTTCTGTATCCGCGAGATCCCATCTTGGAGCCCTTGCCGGCACTCTGCCGGAGGGGGAAGCAACCACGGAGGGCCTCTACATCAACATCCTTGCCCCTCCGATGAGTTGTGAGTAGTTTACCACAGACCTACGGGTCCATAGTTATTAGCTAGATGGCTCCTTCTCTCTTTTTGGATCTCAATACAATGTTCTCCCCCTCTCTTGTGGAGATCTATTCGATGTAAACTCTTTTTGCGGTGTGTTTGTCGAGATCCGATGAATTGTGGGTTTATGATCAAGTATATCTATGAATAATATTTGAATCTTCTCTGAATTCTTTTATGTATGATTGAGTTATCTTTGCAAGTCTCTTTGAATTATCAGTTTGGTTTGGCCTACTAGATTGGTCTTTCTTGCCATGGGAGAAGTGCTTAGCTTTGGGTTCAATCTTGCGGTGTTCTTACCCAAAGGATGTAAAGGGTTGCAAGACACGATTGTATTGTTGCCATCTAGGATAACAAGATGGGGTTTATATCATATTGCATGTGTTTATCCTCTACATCATGTCATCTTGCTTAATGTGTTGCTCTGTTCTTATGAACTTAATACTCTAGATGCATGCTGGATAGCGGTCGATGTGTGGAGTAATAGTAGTAGATGCAGGCAGGAGTCGGTCTACTTGTTATGGACGTGATTCCTATATACATGATCATGCCTAGATAATCTCATAACTATGCGCTTTTCTATCAATTGCTCGACAGTAATTTGTTCACCCATCGTAATACTTATGCTATCTTGAGAGAAGCCTCTAGTGAAACCTATGGCCCCCGGGTCTATCTCTTATCATATTTGCTTTCCATCTACTTTATTTGCATCTTTACTTTTCGCATCTATATTACAAATACCAAAAATATATGGGTTATTTAAATCTATGCCCCTCGTCTCTTAGTTGTGCTCACTTTTCCCCATTCGTTAACTTTTTACTCACTTTTCCCCATGACTCAAAATTTTTGCCTTCACATTTTCCTCACTTTTGCCCCTGAAAAAGTGCTCAAAACCAAGGCAAAATGAGTGAGTGGGGAAAACTGAGCATAACTAAGGAATTGGGGGCACATATGAAATAAGCCCATATAAAATATATTTATCTTATCATACTATCTTTATTAGATCTCACTTTCGCAAGTGGCCGTGAAGGGATTGACAACCCCTTTATTGCATTGGTTGCGAGTTCTCAGTTTGTTTGTGTAGGTGTGTGGGACTTTTGAGGAGCCTCCTACTGGATTGATACCTTGGTTCTCAAAACTGAGGGAAATACTTATGCTGCACTTTGCTGCATGACCCTCTCCTCTTAGAGGAAAACCAACGCAAGCTCAAGACATAGCAAGAAGGATTTCTGGCGCCGTTGCCGGGGAGGTCTTCGCTCAAGTCAAGACATACCAAGTACCCATCACAAACCCATCTCCCTCGCATTAACATTATTTGCCATTTACCTCTCGTTTTCCTCTCCCCCACTTCACCCTTGCCGTTTTATTCGCCCTCTCTTTCCCAATCTCCTCTCTTTTCGCTTGCCTTCTTTTGGGTGCTTGTTTGCTTGTTTGACCTCATGGCTGCGCCCAAGGGTCCTGACCACCTTCTCAGAAGGATGGATGAGATTGAATCAAATATTAGAAGCTTTATGAACTTGCAATTTGAGCATAATAATTTCTTTTGAAATGAGCTTAAGGAACAAAAGTGTTTTGGGGGTTTTATGAATAAATAGCTTGTTGATATGAACAAAGAATTCTATGGAGTTAACACTCAAATTACCCGGCTTGAAAATGCTATAGCAAATATTTCTGACAAGCAGGCCACCTTAGTCAATAAGATGGCCGCTAAACCAGAAAAATTACGTGACAATAATGATGAGGATCTTAAAGTTATTGATGCGTCTCCGATTAGATCTATGTTTTGCAATATGAATTTTGATGATTATGGGAGTGATGATGAATCAACTTTGCCTAGAAGGCGTCCCAAAAATTCGGAGTCTTTAGATCTTGATGCTAAAATTGGTAAAAGTGAGATTGGAGAATCCTCTACTTCTAATAATATTGAACTTACTATCTCGGATTTCAAGGAATTTGATTATGATAATTGCTCTTTAAAAGGTTGTATTTCCTTGTTGCAATCCGTTGTTAATTCTCCTCATGCTTATAGTCAAAATAAAGCTTTTACCAAACATATTGTTGATGCCTTGATGCAATCTTATGATGAAAAACTTAATTTGGAAGTTTCTATACCTAGAAAACTTAATGATGAGTGGGAACCTACTATAAAGATTAGAATTAAAGATTATGAGTGTTTTGCTTTGTGTGATTTGGGTGCTAGTGTTTCCACGATTCCAAAAACTTTATGTGATATTCTAGGTTTCCATGATCTTGATGATTGCACTTTAAATTTGCACCTTACGGATTCCACCATTAAAAAGCCTATGGGAAGGATCAATAATGTTCTTATCATTGCAAATAGAAATTTGGTGCCCTTAGATTTTATCATTCTTGATATAGATTGCAATCTTTCTTGCCCTATTATTCTTGGTAGACCTTTCCTTAGAATGATTGGTGCGATTATTGATATGAAGGAAGGGAACATTAGATTCCAATTTCCATTAAAGAAAGGCATGGAGCACTTTCCAAGAAAGAAAGTCAAATTACCTTATGAATCTATCATGCGTGCTACTTATGAATTTAGTGAAGGAAATATGCCCTAGAGGCATAAATAAAGTCATTATTTATTTCCTCATATCATGATAAATGATTATTATTCATGCTAGAATTGTATTAACCAGAAACATAATACATGTGTGAATATATAGACAAACAGAGTGTCACTAGTATGCCTCTACTTGACTAGCTTGTTAATCAAAGATGGTTATGTTTCCTAACCATGAACAAGGAGTTGTTATTTGATTAACAAGGTCACATCATTAGTTGAATGATCTGATTGACATGACCCATTCCGTTAGCTTAGCACACGATCGTTTAGTATGTTGCTATTGCTTCCTTCATGACTTATACATGTTCCTATGACTATGAGATTATGCAACTCCGTTTACGGAGGAACACTTTGTGTGCTACCAAACGTCACAATGTAACTGGGTGATTATAAAGGTGCTCTCTGGTGTCTCGAAGGTACTTGTTGAGTTGGCGATTTGAGATTAGGATTTGTCACTCCAATGTCGGAGAGGTATCTCTGGGCCCTCTCGGTAATACACATCACTTAAGCCTTGCAAGCATTTCAACTAATGAGTTAGTTGTGAGATGATGTATTACGGAACGAGTAAAGAGACTTGCCGTAACGAGATTGAACTAGGTATTGGATACCGACGATCGAATCTCGGGCAAGTAACATACCGATGACAAAGGAACAACGATGTTGTTGTGCGGTTTGACCGATAAATATCTTCAGAGAATATGTAGGAACCAATATGGGCATCCAGGTCCCGCTATTGATTATTGACCGGAGACATGTCTCGGTCATGTCTACATTGTTCTCGAACCGTAGGGTCCGTGACGCTTAAGGTTTCGATGATGCTTATATTATGAGTTTATGTATTTTGATGTACGAAGGTTGTTGAGTCCGGATATGATCACGGACATGACGAGGAGTCTCAAATGGTCGAGACATAAAGATTGATATATTGGACGGATATATTTGGACACCGTAAAGGTTCAGAAGTTTGGAGCTCCGGAGGTTACCGGAACCCCGGAGGTATATGGGCCTTATTGGGCCCATAGAAACCCCGGAGGTTACCGGAACCCCCCGGGAGGTATATGGGCCTTCCCCCCTCCAAATGAGATAAGGAAAAGAGAGGGAAACCTACTTGGAGTAGGTTTCCCCCTCCCCATGGCGCGCCCCCCCTTGGGCCGGCCACCTCCTCCCTCCCTCCTTTATATACGGGGGTAGGGGGGCACCCTAGGACACACAAGTTGATCATTGATCGTTCCTTAGCCGTGTGCGGTGCCCCTCTCCACGATATTACACCTCGATCATATTGTAGCGGTGCTTAGGCAAAGCCCTGCGACAGGAGAACATCAAGATCGTCACCACGCCGTCGTGCTAACGGAACTCCCCCTCGGAGCCTCTACTAGATTGGAGATCGAGGGTGCGTCATCGAGCTGTACGCGTGTCAAGAACTCGGAGGTGCCGGAGTAATGGTGCTTGGATCGGTCGGACCGGGAAGACGTACGAAAACTTGCTCTACGTTGCGTCAACGCTTCCGCTTCGGTCTACGAGGGTACGTAGACAACACTCTCCCTCGTTGCTATATCATCACCATGATCTTGCGTGTGCGTAGGAAATTTTTTGAAATTACTACGTTCCCCAACAGTGGCATCCGAGCCTAGGTTTTTATGGTTTGATGTTATATGCACGAGTAGAACACAAGTGAGTTGTGGGCGATATAAGTCATCCGCTTACCAAAGATGTCATACTTTGGTTTGACGGTATTGTTGGATGAAGCGGCCGGACCGACATTACGCCAGACGCTTACGCGAGACTGGTTTTACCGCCGTGCTTTGCACAGGTGACTTGCGGGTGTCGGTTTCTCCAACTTTAGTTGAACCAAGTGTGGCTACGCCCGTCCTTGCGAAGGTTAAAACAGCATCAACTTGACAAACTATCGCTGTGGTTTTGATGCGAGGTGAGATTGGTTCTTGCTTAAGCCCGTAGCAGCCACGTAAAACTTGCAACAACAAAGTAGAGGACGCCTAACTTGTTTTTGCGGGGCATGTTGTGATGTGATATGGCCAAGACATGATGCTATATTTTATTGTATGAGATGATCATGTTTTGTAACCGTAGTTATCGGCAATCGGCAGGAGCCATATGGTTGTCGCTTATTGTATGAAATGCAACGCATCAGTAATTGCTTTACTTTATCACTAAGCGGTAGCGATAGTCGTAGAAGCAATAGATGGCGTAAACGACAACGATGCTACGATGGAGATCAAGGTGTCGCGCCGGTGACGATGGTGATCATGATGGTGCTTCGGAGATGGAGATCACAAGCACAAGAAGATGATGGCCATATCGTATCACTTATATTGATTGCATGTGATGTTTATCCTTTATGCATCTTATCTTGCTTTGATTGACGGTAGCATTTTAAGATGATCTCTCACTAAAATTATCAAGAAGTGTTCTCCCTAAGTATGCACCATTGCCAAAGTTCGTCGTGCCGAGACACCACGTGATGATCGGGTGTGATAAGCTCTACGTCCATCTACAACGGGTGCAAGCCAGTTTTGCACACGCGGAATACTCGGGTTATACTTGACGAGCCTAGCATATGCAGATATGGCCTCGGAACACGGAGACCGAAAGGTCGAGCGTGAATCATATAGTAGATATGATCAACATAAGATGTTCACCATTGAAAACTACTCCATCTCACGTGATGATCGGTTATGGTTTAGTTGATTTGGATCACGTGATCACTTAGATGACTAGAGAGATGTCTGTCTAAGTGGGAGTTCTTAAGTAATATGATTAATTGAACTAAAATTTATCATGAACTTAGTACCGATAGTATCTTGCTTGTCTATGTTGTTTGTAGATAGATGGCCCGTCTTTGTTGTTCCGTTGAATTTTAATGCGTTCCTTGAGAAAGCTAAGTTGAAAGATGATGGTAGCAACTATGCGGACTGGGTCCGTAATTTGAGGATTATCCTCATTGCTGCACGAAAAATTACGCCTGGAAGCACCGCTTGGTGCGAGCTGCTGCTGATGTAACCGACGACGTTAAGAACGTCCGCGAGCAAAGTGATGACTACTCGATAGTTCAATGTGCCATGCTTTACGGCTTAGAACCGGGACTTCAACGACGTTTTGAACGTCATGGAGCATATGAGATGTTCCAGGAGTTGAAGTTGATATTCCAGAAGAATGCACGGATTGAGAGATATGAAGTCTCCATTAAGTTCTATAGTTGCAAGATGGAGGAGAATAGTTCTGTCAGTGAGCACATACTCAAGATGTCTGGGTATTGTAATCACTTGATTCAACTGGGAGTTACTCTTCCGGATGATAGCGTCATTGACAAAATTCTCCAATCACTTCCACCAAGCTACAAGAGCTTCGTGATGAACTATAATATGCAAGGGATGGATAAGACGATTCCCGAGCTCTTCGCAATGCTAAAGGCTGCGGAGGTAGAAATCAAGAAAGAGCATCAAGTGTTGATGGTTAACAAGACCACTAGTTTCAAGAAAAAGGGAAAAGGGAAGAAGACGGGGAACTTCAAGAAGAACAGCAAACAAGTTGCTGCTCAAGAGAAGAAACCCAAGTCCGGACCTAAGGCTGAAATCGAGTGCTTCTACCGCAAGCGATCGGTCACCGAAGCGGAACTGCCCCAAGTATTTGGCGGATAAGAAGGATGGCAAGGTGAACAAAGGTATATGTGATATACATGTTATTGATGTGTACCTTACTAGAGCTCGCAGAGCACTGGTATTTGATCTTGGTTACATTGCTAATATTTGCAACTCGAAACAGGGACTACGGATTAAACGAACACTGGCAAAGGACGAGGTGACGATGCGCGTGGGAAACGGTTCCAAAGTCGATGTGATCGCGGTCGGCACGCTACCTCTACATCTACCTTCGAGATTAGTATTAGACCTAAATAATTGTTATTTTGTGCCAGCGTTGAGCATGAACATTATATCTGGATCTTGTTTGATGCGAGACGGTTATTCATTTAAATCAGAGAATAATGGTTGTTCTATTTATATGAGTAATATCTTTTATGGTCATGCACCCTTGAAAAGTGGTCTATTTTTGATGAATCTCGATAGTAGTGATACACATATTCATAGTGTTGAAACCAAAAGATGCAGAGTTGATAATGATAGTGCAACTTATTTGTGGCACTGCCGTTTGGGTCATATCGGTATAAAGCGCATGAAGAAACTCCATCTCGATGGACTTTTGGAGCCACTTGATTATGAATCACTTGGTACTTATGAACCATGCCTCATGGGCAAGATGACTAAAACACCGTTCTCGGTACTATGGAAAGAGCAACAGATTTGTTGGAAATCATACATCTGAGATGTATGTGGTCCAATGAATGTTGAGGCTCATGGCGGATATCGTTATTTTCTCACCTTCACAGATGATTTAAGCAGATATGGGTATATCTACTTAATGAAGCATAAGTCTGAAACATTTGAAAAGTTCAAAGAATTTCAGAGTGAAGTTGAAAATCATCGTAACAAGAAAATAAAGTTTCTACGATCTGATCGTGGAGGAGAATATTTGAGTTACGAGTTTGGTCTACACTTAAAACAATGTGGAATAGTTTCGCAACTCATGCCACCCGGAACACCACAGCGTAATGGTGTGTCCGAACGTCGTAATCGTACTTTACTTGATATGGTGCGGTCTATGATGTCTCTTACAGATTTGCCACTATCGTTTTGGGGTTATGCTTTAGAGACGGCCACATTCACGTTAAATAGGGCACCATCGAAATCCGTTGAGACGACACCTTATGAACTATGGTTTGGCAAGAAACCAAAGTTGTCGTTTCTTAAAGTTTGGGGTTGCGATGCTTATGTGAAAAAGCTTCAACCAGATAAGCTCGAACCCAAATCGGAGAAATGTGTCTTCATAGGATACCCAAAGGAGACAGTTGGGTACACCTTCTATCACAGATCCGAAGGCAAGACATTCGTTGCTAAGAATGGATCCTTTCTAGAGAAGGAGTTTCTCTCGAAAGAAGTGAGTGGGAGGAAAGTAGAACTTGATGAGGTAATCTGTACCTACTCCCTTGTTGGAAAATAATACATCACAGAACCGGTTTCGTGGACGTCAAAACCAACTAGTGAGGAAGTTGATGATAATGATCATAGAACTTGAGATCAAGTTAATACGTAACCACGAGGTCGAACAGAGTAAGATCCACACCGAGTGGTACGGTAATCCTATTCGAAGTCATGCTACTAGATCATGATGAACCTACGAACTATGAAGAAGCGATGGTGAGCCCAGATTCGCAAAATGGCTTGAAGCCATGAAATCTGAGATGGGATCCATGTATGAGAACAAAGTATGGACTTTGGTTGACTTGCCCGATGGTCGGCAAGCAATTGAGAATAAATGGATCTTCAAGAAGAAGACCGACATCGACGGTAATGTTATCGTCTACAAAGCTCGACTTGTTGCAAAAGGTTTTCGACAAGTTCAAGGGGTTGACTACGATGAGACCTTCTCACCCGAAGCGATGCTTAAGTCTGTCCGAATCATGTTAGCAATTGCCGCATTTATGATTATGAAATTTGGCAAATGGATGTAAAAACTGCATTCTGAATGGATTTTCGAAGAAGAGTTGTATATGATGCAACCGAAGGTTTTATCGATCCAAAGGAGCTAACAAAGTGTGCAAGCTCCAACGCTCCATTTATGGACTGGTGCAAGCCTCTCGGAGTTGGAATAAACGTTTTGATAGTGTGATCAAAGCATTAGGTTTTATCTGAGACTTTTGGAGAAGCTTTGTATTTAGAAGAAAGTGAGTGGGAGCTCAGAGCATTTCTAATATTATATGTGGATGACATATTATTGATTGGAAATGATATAGAATTTCTGGATAGCATAAAGGGATACTTGAATAAAAGTTTTCAATGAAAGACCTCGGTGAAGCTGCTTACATATTGGGCATTAAGATCTATAGAGATAGATCAAGACGCTTAATTGGACTTTCACAAAGCACATACCTTGACAAAGTTTTGAAGAAGTTCAAAATGGATCAAGCAAAGAAAGGGTTCTTGCTCAGATTGCAAGGTGTGAAGTTGAGTAAGACTCAAAGCCCGACCAACGCAGAAGATAGAGAGAAAATCAAAAGTGTTCCTATGCTTCAGCCATAGGCTCTATCATGTATGCAATGCTGTGTACTGACTGATGTGTGCCTTGCTATAAGTCTAGCAGGAGGTACCAAAGTAATCCAGGAGTGGATCACTGGACAGCGGTCAAGAACATCCTGAAATACCTGAAAAGGACTAAGGATATGTTTCTCGTATATGGAGGTGACAAAGAGCTCATCGTAAATGGTTACGTTGATGCAAGCTTTGACACTGATCCGGACGATTCTAAATCGCAAACCGGATACATGTTTACATTAAACGGTGGAGCTGTCAGTTGGTGCTGTTCAAAGCAAAGCGTCGTGGCGGGATCTACATGTGAAGCGGAATACATAGCTGCTTCGAAGCAGCCAATGAAGGAGTGCGGATGAAGGAGTTCATATCCGATCTAGGTGTCATACCTAGTGCATCGGGTCCAATGAAAATCTTTTGTGACAATACTGGAGCGATTGCATTAGCAAAGGAATCCAGATTTCACAAGAGAACCAAGCACATCAAGAGACGCTTCAATTCCATCCGGGATCTAGTCCAGGTAGGAGACATAGAGATTTGCAAGATACATACGGATCTGAAAGTTGCGCACCGCTGACTAAGCCTCTTCCACGAGCAAAACATGATCAACACCAAGACTCCATGGGTGTTAGAATCATTTCTTGTGTAATCTAGATTATTGACTCTAGTGCAAGTGGGAGATGAAGGAAATATGCCCTAGAGGCAATAATAAAGTTATTATTTATTTCCTCATATCATGATAAATGTTTATTATTCATGCTAGAATTGTATTAACCGGAAACATAATACATGTGTGAATATATAGACAAACAGAGTGTCACTAGTATGCCTCTACTTGACTAGCTTGTTAATCAAAGATGGTTATGTTTCCTAACCATGAACAAGGAGTTGTTATTTGATTAACAAGGTCACATCATTAGTTGAATGATCTGATTGACATGACCCATTCCGTTAGCTTAGCACACGATCGTTTAGTATGTTGATATTGCTTCCTTCATGACTTATACAAGTTCCTATGACTATGAGATTATGCAACTCCTGTTTACGGAGGAACACTTTGTGTGCTACCAAACGTCACAACGAATCGGGTGATTATAAAGGTGCTCTCTGGTGTCTCGAAGGTACTTGTTGAGTTGGCGATTTGAGATTAGGATTTGTCACTCCGAATGTCGGAGAGGTATCTCTGGGCCCTCTCGGTAATACACATCACTTAAGCCTTGCAAGCATTTCAACTAATGAGTTAGTTGTGAGATGATGTATTACGGAACGAGTAAAGAGACTTGCGTAACGAGATTGAACTAGGTATTGGATACCGACGATCGAATCTCGGGCAAGTAACATACCGATGACAAAGGGAACAACGTATGTTGTTGTGCGGTTTGACCGATAAATATCTTCAGAGAATATGTAGGAACCAATATGGGCATCCAGGTCCCGCTATTGGTTATTGACGGAGACATGTCTCGGTCATGTCTACATTGTTCTCGAACCGTAGGGTCCGCACGCTTAAGGTTTCAATGATGCTTATATTATGAGTTTATGTATTTTGATGTACCAAGGTTGTTCGAGTCCCGAATATGATCACGGACATGACGAGGAGTCTCAAATGGTCGAGACATAAAGATTGATATATTGGACGGATATATTTGGACACCGGAAAGGTTCCGGAGAAGTTTGGAGCTCCGGGAGGTTACCGGAACCCCCCGGGAGGTATATGGGCCTTATTGGGCCCATGTAGGAGGAAGAGAGAAGGAGCAAGGGAGGCGCCCCCAAGCCCAATCCGAATTGGGGGGGGCCGCCCCCTTTCCTTTCTCCTTCCCCCTCTCTTCCTTCCTACTACTAGTACTACTTCCTAATACTAGTACTCCTTCCTTCCCCCTCCAAATAAGATAAGGAAAAGAGAGGGAAACCTACTTGGAGTAGGTTTCCCCTCCCCATGGCGCGCCCCTTGGGCCGGCCACCTCCTCCCTCCCTCCTTTATATACGGGGTAGGGGCACCCTAGGACACACAAGTTGATCATTGATCGTTCCTTAGCCATGTGCGGTGCCCTCTCCACGATATTACACCTCGATCATATTGTAGCGGTGCTTAGGCGAAGCCTGCGACAGAGAACATCAAGATCGCCACCACGCCGTCAGGTTGACTGAACTCCCCTCGGAGCCTCTACTGGATTGGAGATCGAGGGTGCGCCATCGAGCTGTACGCGTGTCAAGAACTCGGAGGTGCGAGTAACGGTGCTTGGATCGGTCGGACCGGAAGACGACGACTACTTCCTCTACGTTGCGTCAACGCTTCGCTTCGGTCTCACGAGGGTACGTAGACAACACTCTCCCCTCGTTGCTATATCATCACCATGATCTTGCGTGTGCGTAGGAAATTTTTTGAAATTACTACGTTCCCCAACATTTAGTGCCAAAGATGGCACTCGTTAGATCTATCTTTGTTTTTATGCCTAGCTAGGGGCGTTAAACGATAGCGCTAGTTGGGAGGCAACCCAATTTTTCTTTATGTTTTTTGTTTTTGCTCCTGTTTAGTAATAAATCTTGCATCTACTTTCTGTTTAGATGTGTTTTTGTCTTTTAATTAGTGTTTGTGCCAAGTAGAACCTATAGGATAACCTACGATGATAGTTGATTTGATTCTGCTGAAAAACAGAAACTTTGCGTGCACGAATATAATTTTGTTAAATCACAGGAACGTGCTTTTGTGTTGATTCTTTTTGATGCTGTTCAATAAACAAATTGTCCAGGACTTTCTATTTTGGTAGAATTTGTATAGTTCCAGAAGTTTGCATTAGTTACAGATTGCTACAGACTGTTCTGTTTTTGACAGATTCTGTTTTTTGCGTGTTGTTTGCTTATTTCAATGCATCTATGGCTAGTAAATTAGTTTATAAACCATAAAGAAGTTGGAATACAGTAGGTTTAACACCAATATAAATAAAGAATGAGTTCATTACAGTATCTTATGTGGTGGTTTTGTTTTCTTTCACTAACGGAGCTTATAAGATTTCCTGTTGAGTTTTGTGTTGTGAAGTTTTCAAGTTTTGGGTAAAGCTTTTATGGACTATGGAATAAAGGGTGGCAAGAGCCTAAGCTTGGGGATGCGCATGGCACCCCAAGATATTTAAGAATAGCCAAAAGCCTAAGCTTGGGGATGCCCCGGGAAGGCATCCCCTCTTTCGTCTTCGTTCATTGGTGACTTTACTTGGAGCTATATTTTTATTCGCCACATGATATGTGTTTTGCTTGGAGCGTCTTGTATTATATTAGTCTTTTTTTAGTTTACCAATCCTTGCTGTACACACCTTTTGGGAGAAGCCTATTTGATTAGAATTTGCTAGAATACTCTATGTGCTTCACTTATATCTTTTGAGCTTGATAGTTTTTGCTCTAGTGCTTCACTTATATCTTTTAGAGCACGGCGGTGTCTTAATTTTGAAGAAATTCTTAGTCTCTCATGCTTCACTTATATCTTTTTGAGAGTCTTTTAGAACAGCATGGTATTTGCTATGATCATAAAGTTGGTCCTAGAATGATGAGCATCCAAGTTGGTTATAATAAAAACTATCATAGAAAGTGAATTGGATGCTATGATCAATTTGATGCTTGATAATTGTTTTGAGATATAGAGGTAGTGATATTAAAGTCATGCTAGTTGGGTGATTATGAATTTAAAGAATGCTTGTGTTGAAGTTTGTGATTAATGTTGAGTCCATGGATTATACGCACTCTTTCACCCTTCCACCATTGCTAGCCTCTCTTTTACCGCGCAACTTTCGCCGGTACCATACACCCACCATTTACCTTCCTCAAAACAACCACCATATCTACCTATTATGGCATTTCCATAGCCATTCCGAGATATATTGCCATGCAACTTTTCACTGTTCCGTTCATATGACACACATTACTTTTGTCATATTGCTTTTTGCATGATCATGTAGTTGACATCATATTTGTGGCAAGGCCACCTTCATAATTTTCATACATGTCGCTCTTGATTCATTGCATATCCCGGTACACCGCCGGAGGCATTCATATAGAGTCATATCTTGTTCTAGCTTTGAGTTGTAAATCCATAAAAGTGTGATGATCTTCATTATTAGAGCGTTGTCCTAGTGAGGAAAGGGTGATGAAGACTATGATTCTCCCACAAGTCGGGATGAGACTTCGGACTTTACAAAAAGAAAAGAAAAAGAGAAAAAAAGAGAAAGGCCAAAAGAAAAAAAAGGCCAAAGAAAAAAAAGAGAAACAAAAAAAAGAAAATGAGAGAAAAAGAGAGAAGGGACAATGCTACTATCTCTTTTTCCACACTTGTGCTTCAAAATAGCACCATGATCTTCATGATAGAGAGTCTCATATGTTGTCACTTTCATATACTAGTGGGAATTTTTCATTATAGAACTTGGCTTGTATATTGCAATGATGGGCTTCCTCAAAAGTGCCCTAGGTCTTCGTGAGCAAGCAAGTTGGATGCACCCCACTTAGTTTCTTTTAATGAGCTTTCATGTATTTATAGCTCTAGTGCATCCGTTGCATGGCAATCCCTACTCACTCACATTGATATCTATTAATGGGCATCTCCATAGCCCGTTGATATGCCTAGTTGATGTGAGACTATCTTCTCCTTTTTGTCTTCTCCACAACCACCATTCTATTCGACATATAGTGCTATGTCCATGGCCCACGCTCATGTATTGCGTGAAAGTTGAAAAAGTTTGAGATTATTAAAGTATGAAACAATTGCTTGGCTTGTCATCGGGGTTGTGCATGATTAAATACTTTGTGTGATGAAGATAGAGCATAGCCAGACTATATGATTTTGTAGGGATAACTTTCTTTAGCCATGTTATTTTGAGAAGACATGATTACTTTGATTAGTATGCTTGAAGTATTACTATTTCTTATGTCAATATGAACTTTTATTTTGTATTCATTTGGATCTGAACATTCATGCCACAATAAAGAAAATTACATTATGAATTATGCTAGGTAGCATTCCACATCAAAAATTTCTTTTTTATCATTTACATACTCGAGGACGAGCAGGAATTAAGCTTGGGGATGCTTGATACGTCTCCAACGTATCTATAATTTTTTATTGTTCCATGCTATTATATTACCCCTTTTGGATGTTTATGGGCTTTATTTTACACATTTATATCATTTTTGGGACTAACCTACTAACCGGAGGCCCAGCCCATATTGTTGTTTTTTTGCCTATTTCAATATTTCGAAGAAAAGGAATATCAAATGGAGTCCAAACGGAATGAAACCTTCGGGAGCGTTATTTTTGGAACAAATCTAATCCGAAGAGCCAGGAGTGCAAGTCAAGAAAGCTCCAAGGGCCCCACGAGATAGGAGGGCGCCCCCCCCCCCTGTAGGGCGCGCCCCCTGTCTCATGGGCCCCTCGGGCGGCCACCGATGTACTCGTTGAAGGAAATATGCCCTAGAGGCAATAATAAAGTTATTATTTATTTCCTCATATCATGATAAATGTTTATTATTCATGCTAGAATTGTATTAACCGGAAACATAATACATGTGTGAATATATAGACAAACAGAGTGTCACTAGTATGCCTCTACTTGACTAGCTTGTTAATCAAAGATGGTTAAGTTTCCTAACCATAGACAAAGGAGTTGTCATTTGATTAACAAGGTCACATCATTAGTTGAATGATCGATTGACATGACCCATTCCATTAGCTTAGCACACGATCGCTTAGTATGTTGCTACCGCTTTTATCCACGACTTATACATGTTCCTATAACTATGAGATTATGCAACTCCCGCTTGCGGAGGAACACTTTGGGTACTACCAAACGTCACAACATAACGGGTGATTATAAAGGAGTACTACAGTGTCTCCAAAGGCAGATGTTGGGTTGGCGATTTCGAGATTAGGATTTGTCACTCCAATTATCGGAGAGGTATCTCGGGCCCTCTCGGTAATGCACATCACTTAAGCCTTGCAAGCATTACAACTAATGAGTTAGTTGTGAGATGATGTATTACGGAACGAGTAAAGAGACTTGCCGGTAACGAGATTGAACTAGGTATTGATACCGACGATCGAATCTCGCAAGTAACATACCGATGACAAAGGGAACAACGATGTTGTTATGCGGTCGACCGATAAAGATCTTCGAGAATATGTAGGAACCAATATGGGCATCCAGGTCCCGCTATTGGTTATTGACCGAGACGTGTCTCGGTCATGTCTACATTGTTCTCGAACCATAGGTCCGCACACTTAAGGTTTCGATGACGGTTATATTATGAGTTTGTGTATTTTGATGTATCAAGGAGTTCGAGTCCGGATGTGATCACGAACACGACGAGGAGTCTCGGAATGGTCGAGACATAAAGATTGATATATTGGACAGCTATATTCGACATCGGAATGGTTCCGAGTGATTTGGATAATCTGAGTGCCGAGGGGTTACCGAACCCCGGGAAGTAATGGGCCTTAATGGGCCACGAGGGAGAGAGAGGGCTGCGCCAGAGGTGGCGCCCCCATGAGGAGTCCGAATTGGACAAGGAGGGGGCGCGCCCCTTCCCTCTCCTCTCCCTCTCCTTCCTTCACCCTTCCTCCTTCCTAGTTGGATTAGGAAAGGGAGTCCTACTCCCACTAGGAGGAGGACTCCCCTCCCTTGGCGCGCCCTCTAGGGCCGGCCGCCCTCCCCTTGCTCCTTTATATACGGGGCAGGGGCACCCTAAGACACACAAGTTGATCCTTGAAATCGCTCCTTAGCGTGTGCGGTGCCCCCTCCACTATATTCCACCTCGGTGATATCGTAGCGGTGCTTAGGCGAAGCCTGCGCCGGTAGAACATCAAGATCGCCACCACGCCGTCAGGTCGACGGAACTCTCCCGGAGCTTTTCCGGATCGGAGCCCGAGGAGCGCCACCGAGCTGTACGTGTGTCAAGAACTCGGAGGCGTCGGAGTAACGGCGCTGGGATCGGTTGGATCGCGAGGAGAACGTACGACTACTTCCTCTACATTGTGATCGCTTCCGCTTCGGTCTACGAGGGTACGTAGACAATACTCTCCCCTCTCGTTGCTATGCATCACCATGATCTTGCGTGTGCGTAGGAAATTTTTTGAAATTACTACGTTCCCCAGCAGTGGTATCAGAGCCTAGGTTTTATGCGTTGATGTTATATGCACGAGTAGAACACAAGTGAGTTGTGGACGATATAAGTCATACCGCCTACCAAAGATGTCATACTTTGGTTCAGCGGTATTGTGAGATGAAGCGGCCTGGACCGACATTACGATACGCTTACGCGAGACTGGTTTCACCGCCACGAGCACTCGTTGCTTAAAGGTGATTGGCGGGTGTCTGTCTCTCTCACTTTAGTTGAACTGAGTGTGGCTACGCCCGTCCTTGTGAAGGTTAAAACGGAGTCTATTTGACAAACTATCGCTGTGGTTTTGATGCGAGGTAAGAATGGTTCTTGCTAAGCCCGTAGCAGCCACGTAAAATTTGCAACAACAAAGTAGAGGACGCCTAACTTGTTTTGCGGGGCATGTTGTGATGTGATATGGTCAAGACGTGATGCTATATTTTATTGTATGAGATGATCATGTTTTGTAACCGGTTATCGGCAATGGCAGGAGCCATATGGTTGTCGCTTTATTGTATGAAATGCAAACGCCCTGTAATTGCTTTACTTTATCACTAAGCGGTAGCGATAGTCGTAGAAGCAATAGATGGCGTAAACGACAACGATGCTACGATGGAGATCAAGGTGTCGCGCCGGTGATGATGGTGATCATGATGGTGCTTCGGAGATGGAGATCACAAGCACAAGAAGATGATGGCCATATCATATCACTTATATTGATTGCATGTGATGTTTATCCTTTATGCATCTTATCTTGCTTTGATTGACGGTAGCATTTTAAGATGATCTCTCACTAAAAATTATCAAGTAGTGTTCTCCCTGAGTATGCACCGTTGCCAAAGTTCGTCGTGCCTGCACACCACGTGATAATCGGTGTGATAAGCTCTACGTCCATCTACAACGGGTGCAAGCCAGTTTTGCACACGCAGAATACTCAGGTTATACTTGACGAGCCTAGCATATGCAGATATGGCCTCGGAGCACGGAGACCGAAAGGTCGAGCGTGAATCATATAGTAGATATGATCAACATGAGATGTTCACCATTGAAAACTACTCCATCTCACGTGATGATCGGTTATGGTTTAGTTGATTTGGATCACGTGATCACTTAGATGACTAGAGAGATGTCTGTCTAAGTGGGAGTTCTTAAGTAATATGATTAATTGAACTTAAATTTATCATGAACTTAGTACCTGATAGTATCTTGCTTATCTATGTTTGTTTGTAGATAGATGGCTCGTCTTTGTTGTTCCGTTGAATTTTAATGCGTTCCTTGAGAAAGCAAAGTTGAAAGATGATGGTAGCAATTACACGGATCGGGTCCGTAACTCGAGGATTATCCTCATTGCTGCACGTAAGAGTTATGTCCCGAAGCACCGCTGGGTGCGAACTGCTTGCCGATGTAACCGACGACGTTAAGAACGTCTGGCGAGCAAAGCTGATGACTACTCTATAGTTCGGTGTGCCATGCTTTACGGCTTAGAACCGGTCTTTAACAACGTTTTGAACGTCATGGAGCATAAGAGATGTTCCAGAGTTGAAGTTGATATTCCAATGTAATGCCCGGATTGAGAGATATGAAGTCTCCAATAAGTTCTATAGCTGCAAGATGGAAGAGAATGGGTCCGCTGCTGAGCACATACTCGTAATGTCCGGGTATTACAATCACTTGACTCAACTGGGAATTAATCTTCCGGATGATTGTGTCATTGATGTAATTCTTCAATCACCGCCACCAAGCTACAAAGGCTTCGTGATGAACTATAATATGCAAGGGTTAGTAAAGACTATGCCCGAGCTCTTCGCAATGCTAAAGGCTGCGGAGGTAGAAATCAAGAAGGAGCATCAAGTGTTGATGGTCAATAAGACCACTAGTTTCAAGAAAAAGGCAAAGGGAAGAAGAAGGGAACTTCAAGAAGAACAGCAAGCAAGTTGCTGCTCAGAGAAGAAACCCAAGTCTGGACCTAAACCTGAAATCGAGTGCTTCTACCGCAAGCGATCGTCATCGAAGCGGAACTGCCCCAAGTATTTGGCGGATAAGAAGGATGGCAAGGTGAACAAAGGTATATGTGATATACATGTTATTGATGTGTACCTTACTAGAGCTCGCAGTAGCACTGGTATTTGATATGGTTACATTGCTAATATTTGCAACTCGAAACAGGGACTACGGATTAAACGAACACTGGCAAAGGACGAGGTGACGATGCGCGTGGGAAACGGTTCCAAAGTCGATGTGATCGCGGTCGGCACGCTACCTCTACATCTACCTTCGAGATTAGTATTAGACCTAAATAATTGTTATTTTGTGCCAGCGTTGAGCATGAACATTATATCTGGATCTTGTTTGATGCGAGACGGTTATTCATTTAAATCAGAGAATAATGGTTGTTCTATTTATATGAGTAATATCTTTTATGGTCATGCACCCTTGAAAAGTGGTCTATTTTTGATGAATCTCGATAGTAGTGATACACATATTCATAATGTTGAAACCAAAAGATGCAGAGTTGATAATGATAGTGCAACTTATTTGTGGCATCGCCGTTTAGGTCATATCGGTATAAAGCGCATGAAGAAACTCCATCTCGATGGACTTTTGGAGTCACTTGATTATGAATCACTTGGCACTTGCGAACCGTGCCTCATGGGCAAGATGACTAAAACCCCGTTCTCCGGTACTATGGAGAGAGCAACAGATTTGTTGGAAATCATACATACAGATGTATGTGGCCCGATGAATGTTGAGGCTCGTGGCGGATATCGTTATTTTCTCACCTTCACAGATGATTTAAGCAGATATGGGTATATCTACTTAATGAAACACAAGTCTAAACATTTGAAAAGTTCAAAGAATTTCAGAGTAAAGTTGAAAATCATCGTAATAAGAAAATAAAATTTCTACGATCTGATCGTGGAGGTGAATATTTGAGTTACGAGTTTGGTCTACATTTGAAACAATGCGGAATAGTTTCGCAACTCACGCCACCCGGAACACCACAGCGTAATGGTGTGTCCGAACGTCGTAATCGCACTTTACTAGATATGGTGCGATCTATGATGTCTCTTACTGATTTACCGCTATCGTTTTGGGGTTATGCTCTTGAGACGGCCGCATTCACGCTGAATAGAACACCGTCAAAATCCGTTGAGACGACACCTTATGAACTATGGTTTAGCAAGAAACCAAAGTCGCTGCTTTCTTAAAGTTTGGGGATGTGATGCTTATGTGAAAAAGCTTCAACCCGATAAGCTCGAACCCAAATCGGAGAAATGTGTCTTCATAGGATACCCAAAGGAGACAGTTGGGTACACCTTCTATCACAGATCCGAAGGCAAGACATTTGTTGCTAAAATGGATCCTTTCTAGAGAAGGAGTTTCTCTCAAAAGAAGTGAGTGGGAGGAAAGTAGAACTTGATGAGGTAATCTGTACCTTCTTCCTTATTGAAAGTAGTTTATCACGTAAACCGGTTTCGCGACATCTACACCAAATAGTGAGGAAGTTGATGATGTTGATCATGAAACTTCAGATCAAGTTACTACGTAACCTCGTAGATCAACCAGAGTAAGATCCGCACTGAGTGGTACGGTAATCCTGTTCGGAAATCATGCTACTAGATCATGATGAACCTGCGAACTATGAAGAAGCGATGGTGAGCCCAGATTCCACAAAATGGCTTGAGGCCATGAAATCTGAGATGGGATCCATGTATGAAAACAAAGTGTGGACTTTGGTTGACTTGCCCAAGGGTCGGCAAGCAATAGAAAACAAGTGGATCTTCAAGAAGAAGACTGACGCCGACGGTAATGCTATCGTTTACAAAGCTCGACTTGTCGCAAAGGGTTTTCGACAAGTTCAAGGGATTGACTACGATGAGACCTTCTCACCAGAAGCGATGCTTAAGTCTGTCCGAATCATGTTAGCAATTGCCGCATTTTATGATTATGAAATTTGGCAAATGCATGTAAAAACTGCATTCTGAATGGATTTCGGAAGAAGAGTTGTATATGATGCAACCGAAGGTTTTATCGATCCAAAGGAGCTAACAAAGTGTGCAAGCTCCAGCGATCCATTTATGGACTGGTGCAAGCATCTCGAGTTGGAATAAACGCTTTGATAGTGTGATCAAAGCATTTGGGTTTGTATGCAGACTTTTGGAGAAGCCTGTCTTCACAAGAAAGTGAGTGGAGCTCAGAGCATTTCGATATTATATGTAGATGACATATTACTAATCGGAAATGATATAGAATTTCTGGATAGCATAAAGGGGTACTTGAATAAGAGTTTTTCAATGAAGGACCTCGGTGAAGCTGCTTACATATTGGGCATCAAAATCTATAGAGATAGATCAAGACGCTTAATTGACTTTCACAAAGCACATACCTTGACAAAATTTTGAAGAAGTTCAAAATGGATCAAGCAAAGAAAGGTTTCTTGCTGCGTTATAAGGTGTGAAGTTGAGTAAGACTCAATGCCCGACCACCGCAGAAGATAGAGAGAAAATGAAAGATGTTCCTATGCTTCAGCCATAGGCTCTATCATATATGCAATGCTGTGTACCGGACTGATGTGTGCCTTGCTATTAGCTTAGCAGGAGGTACCAAAGTAATCTAGGAGTGGATCATCGACAGCGGTCAAGAACATCCCGGCACCGAAAAGGACTAAGGATATGTTTCTCGTATATGGAGGTGACAAAGAGCTCATCGTAAATGGTTACGTTGATGCAAGCTTTGACACTAATCCGGACGATTCTAAATCGCAAACCGGATACGTGTTTACATTAAACGGTGGAGCTGTCAGTTGGTGCAGTTCAAAACAAAGCGTCGTGGCGGGATCTACATGTGAAGCGGAATACATAGCTGCTTCGGAAGCAGCAAATGAAGGAGTCTAGATGAAGGAGTTCATATCCGATCTAGGTGTCATACCTAGTGCATCGGGTCCAATGAAAATCTTCTGTGACAATACTGGAGCGATTGCCTTGGCGAAGGAATCCAGATTTCACAAAAGGACCAAGCACATCAAGAGACGCTTCAATTCCATCCGGGATCTAGTCCAGGTGGGAGACATAGAGATTTGCAAGATACATACGGATCTGAATGTTGCAGACCCGTTGACTAAGCCTCTTCCACGAGCAAAACATGATCAACACCAAGACTCCATGGGTGTTAGAATCATTACTTTGTAATCTAGATTATTGACTCTAGTGCAAGTGGGAGACTGAAGGAAATATGCCCTAGAGGAAATAATAAAGTTATTATTTATTTCCTCATATCATGATAAATGTTTATTATTCATGCTAGAATTGTATTAACCGGAAACATAATACATGTGTGAATATATAGACAAACAGAGTGTCACTAGTATGCCTCTACTTGACTAGCTTGTTAATCAAAGATGGTTAAGTTTCCTAACCATAGACAAAGGAGTTGTCATTTGATTAACAAGGTCACATCATTAGTTGAATGATCGATTGACATGACCCATTCCATTAGCTTAGCACACGATCGCTTAGTATGTTGCTACTGCTTTTATCCATGACTTATACATGTTCCTATAACTATGAGATTATGCAACTCCCGCTTGCGGAGGAACACTTTGGTACTACCAAACGTCACAACGAATCGGGTGATTATAAAGGAGTACTACAGGTGTCTCCAAAGGCGATGTTGGGTTGGCGATTTCGAGATTAGGATTTGTCACTCCAATTATCGGAGAGGTATCTCTGGGCCCTCTCGGTAATGCACATCACTTAAGCCTTGCAAGCATTACAACTAATGAGTTAGTTGTGAGATGATGTATTACAGAACGAGTAAAGAGACTTGCCGGTAACGAGATTGAACTAGGTATTGGATACCGACGATCGAATCTCGGGCAAGTAACATACCGATGACAAAGGGAACAACGTATGTTGTTATGCGGCCTGACCGATAAAGATCTTCGTAGAATATGTAGGAACCAATATGGGCATCCAGGTCCCGCTATTGGTTATTGACCGGAGACGTGTCTCGGTCATGTCTACATTGTTCTCGAACCGTAGGGTCCGCACGCTTCAGGTTTCGATTACGGTTATATTATGAGTTTGTGTATTTTGATGTACCGAAGGAGTTCGGAGTCCCGGATGTGATCACGGACACGACGAGGAGTCTCGGAATGGTCGAGACATAAAGATTGATATATTGGACAGCTATATTCAGACATCGGAATGGTTCCGAGTGATTTCGGATAATACCGGAGTGCCGGAGGGGTTACCGGAACCCCCGGGGAAGTAATGGGCCTTAATGGGCCACGAGGGGAGAGAGAGGGCTGCGCTAGGAGGTGGCGCCCCCATGAGGAGTCCGATTGACAAGGAGGGGGCGGCCCCCTTCCCTCTCCTCTCCTCTCCTTCCTTCCCTTCCTCCTTCCTAGTTGGATTAGGAAAGGGAGTCCTACTCCCACTAGGAGGAGGACTCCCCTCCTGGCGCGCCTCTAGGGTCGGGCCGCCCTCCCCTTGCTCCTTTATATACGGGGGCAGGGGGGCACCCTAAGGGGTTGTTTGGATACTGGGATTTTACTAAACCAGTTTGGCCTACACATGTTTTCGGTTATAACAAACTAAAACTTTGTTTGGTTAACATAACAAATCCCTGGATAAGTAGATCTTAGTTTTAGTAAAACTGAAAAAGCGGGTTTATAGAAAAACGACTATTTGACGTTTTTCTATAAACCAGTTCTTCATCTGCCGCCACGATCGGCGTATGGCGCAGCTGGCATCCATGTTTCTCCTTCCCCAGCAACATCTCATCTCGCATCGCCCATGGCCGTAACCCTAACCAGCCCTCCCGCGCCGTCGCCGGCCGCGACGTCGACCACTGGTCTTCTCCTCCCACAGCGACAACTGGTCTTCTCCTTCCCACCGACAATTCATCTCGTAACGCTCATGGCCGTTGCCATCACCGGGCCGTCGTCATCACTGTTGACCACTGATCCTTCCCCGGCGAGCACTCAACACTCATCCCGCGGCGGCCGGCGCATCACAGTCAACCACTGGCCCTTCCCGACCAGGGCGGCACTACATCACCAACGTCTTGAGGGCTTGGTTCCGAGTCCTAAATGCTTGTCTCAACAATTTGATCTTGAGTTGTGCAGCCGCAGCAGATTCCTTGTATGCTAATTCTTGTTCTTCAAAAATTGGTCATTCGCATGTCTGTCACGCGAGTGTTATTTCTTCTCCTAGGATTCACGTTCGTGAGCACTGAGACACGGCCTACCACGGCATCCATGCTGGACACGACCATTTCTTATGCCTATGCAAGGACGCGGCGGCGACGGTGCAGTCCGCCAGTCGCCCGTGCTTAAACATGTTTTACAATCCAAACAAGGTTTTGTGCATGCTTATTCCTAACCGAATTATTAGTAAAACTCGTTTTCCAAAAATATCCTACTAAAACGTGTTTTGTTAAAACTAGGCGTTAATTTCGTTTATCCAAACAACCACTAAGACACACAAGTTGATCCTTGAAATCGTTCCTTAGCCGTGTGCGGTGCCCCCCTCCACTATATTCCACCTCGGTAATATCGTAGCGGTGCTTAGGCGAAGCCCTGCGTCGGTAGAACATCAAGATCGTCACCACGCCGTCGTGCTGACGGAACTCTCTCCCCGGAGCTTTGCTGGATCGGAGCCCGAGGAGCGTCACCGAGCTGTACGTGTGTCAAGAACTCGAGGCGCCGGAGTAACGGCGCTGGATCGGTTGATCGCGAGGAGAACGACGACTACTTCCTCTACGCCAGATCGCTTCGCTTCGGTCTACGAGGGTACGTAGACAATACTCTCCCCTCTCGTTGCTATGCATCACCATGATCTTGCGTGTGCGTAGGAAATTTTTTGAAATTACTACGTTCCCCAACACTCCTTCCTCCTATATATACCTACGTACCCCGAAAACATCCACGAGCGCCACGAAACACAATTCCCACCGCCGTAACCTTCTGTATCCGCGAGATACCATCTTGGAGCCATTGCCGGCACTCTGCCGGAGGGGGAAGCAACCATGGAGGGCCTCTACATCAACATCCTTGCCCCTCCGATGAGTTGTGAGTAGTTTACCACAGACCTACGGGTCCATAGTTATTAGCTAGATGGCTTCTTCTCTGCCTGCATCTACTACTATTACTCCACACATCGACCGCTATCCAGCATGCATCTAGTGTATTAAGTTCATGGAGAAATGGAGTAATGCAATAAGAATGATGACATGACGTAGACAAGATCTATTTATGTAGAAATAGGCCCCATCTTGTTGTCCTTAATAGCAACAATACATACGTGTCGTTTCCCTTTCTGTCACTGGGATTGAGCACCGTAAGATCGAACCCATCACAAAGCACCTCTTCCCATTGCAAGATAAATAAATCAAGTTGGACAAACAAAACCAAAATATCGGAGAAGAAATATGAGGCTTTAATCAATCATGCATATAAGAGATCAAAGAAGACTCAAATAACTTTCATGGATAAAAACATAGATCTGATCATAAACTCAAAGTTCATCGGATCCCAACAAACACACCGCAAAAAGACTTACATCATATGGATCTCCAAGAGACCATTGTATTGATAATCAAGAGAGAGAGAGAGAGAGAGAGAGAGAGAGAGAGGAAGCCATCTAGCTACTAACTACAGACTCGTAGGTCTACAAAGAACTACTCATGCATCATCGTAGAGGCACCAATGGAAGTGGTGAACCCCTCCGTGATGGTTTCTAGGTTGGATCTGGTGGTTCTGGACTCTACGGCGGCTGGAATTGATTTTCGTCGACTCCCCTAGGGTTTCTGGAATATTGGGGTATTTATAGAGCAAAGAGGCGGTTCAGGGGGCACCCAAGGTGGGCACAACCCACTTGGGCATGCCTGGGCCTCCAGGTGCCCCTGGTTAGTTGTGCCCCCCTCGGACACCCCCCCAGGTGCTTTCCAGGCCCACTAGATGTCTTCTGGTCCAAAAGAATCCTCAAGAAGTTTCTCTGCGTTTGGACTCCGTTTGATATTGATTTCCTGCGATGTAAAATTATGCAGAAAACAACAACTAACACTGGGCACTATGTCAATAGGTTAGTACCAAAAAATGATATAAAATGATTGTAAAACATCCAAGAATGATAATATAACAGCATGGAACAATAAAAAATTATAGATACATTGGATACGTATCGGGCTCCACCCATGAAGGGTCCACGAAGAAGCAACCTTGTCTATCCCACCATGGCCATCGCCCATGAAGGACTTGCCTCACTTGGGTAGGTCTTCACGAAGTAGGCGATCTCCTTTCCCTTACAAACTCCTTGGTTCAACTCCACAATCTTGACGGAGGCTCCCAAGTGACACCTAACCAATCTAGGAGACACCACTCTCCAAAAGGTAATGGATGGTGTGTTGATGATGAACTCGTTGCTCTTGTGCTTCAAATGATAGTCTCCCCAAAACTCAACTCTCTCACACGGATTTGGCTATGATGGAAAGATGATTTGAGTGGAAAGCAACTTGGGGAAGGCTAGAGATCAAGATTCTTGTGGTTGGATTGGAATGTCTTGGTCTCAACACATGAGTAGGTGGTTCTCTCTTAGAAAATGAGTAGTGGAAGTGTAGGCACATTCTGATGGCTCTCCCTTGAATAGAGAAGGAGGTGGAGGGGTATATATAGCCTCCACACAAAGTCTAACCGTTACACACATTTGACCCAACTCGATTAGACCGAATAAGTGAACTCGGTGAGACCGATTCAGTTCAAAATGTGAATGTTAGGAATCTCGGTAGGACCGACATGATCAACTCGGTGAGACCTATGTGCTAGGGTTAGGGCAAAACCTCATCTCGGTTTGACCGACTACATGAACTCGGTGAGACCGATTTCAATAATAGGTAAAAGGAGAGTTGGTCAGGCAAACTCGATGGGACCGATCGCTCCTTTCGGTGATACCGAAACGTTACGAAAGGGAAACGGAGAGTTTGCATTGCGAACTCGGTGGGACTGATCGCTCATTTCGGCGAGACCAAAACGTTATGAAGGGAAACAGAGAGTTTGCAATCCCATCTCAGTGAGACCGAAATCCCTATCGGTGAGACCGAACTGATTAGGGTCTCTGGCTATGCCTATGTCAAAGGAACTCGGTGGCGCCGTATAGATCAAATTGGTGGGGCCGAGTTTTACTTTAGGTTCAGGACATATTTGGATTTGAGAAAGTGGTTGAGGGCTTTGGAGCATATCACTAAGCATTTTGTGCAAGTAGACCATTAAGCAACACCCAATCCCCTTTTAATAGTATTGGCTTTTCCTATGGACTCAATGTGATCTTGGATCACTAAAATAGAAATGAAGAGTCTTGAGCTTTTGCCAAAATTTGTCTTTAGCATTTTTAGGGGTCCACATCTTTAGTCCATGCCACGCCAATCATTGAACATTCTGAAATATTCAGCTTGAATGGATATTAGTTCAATGAGCTATTTGTTGTTATGAATACCAAAACCACCCGGGGATTAGTTGCACTTTCAGACCTCCTTCAAACTCACCTTTGTTTATGGACTTACAAGAAGCAATCTTAAAGACGCTTTTTTCCAGGAGCTTCTGAGCCAAAAACCTCAACAAGGTACGAGATGGCTCGTGACTAGAGACTTCAACCAAGTCTATCGTGCCCGTGACAAGAACCGCACAAATGTTGACCGCAGCCGATTGTTGTGCTTCCGAAACACCCTCAATTCATGTGAGCTAAAGGAGATACACCTTCAGAACAGAAGGTTCACATGGACGAATGAACAGGCTAATCCGACAATGAGCAAATTGGATAGTTTTTTCTACAATCAAGACTGGGATGTGGAATTTGGCTCGCACATCCTTCATGCGCTTTCATCCCCGCTCTCTGACCATTGCCCTCTCCTTCTCGCTACTGACAAGGGGCCGACGAGACCCAAAACATTCAGATTTGAAAATTTCTTTATCAAAATGCCCAACTTCAAGAAGACAATGCAAGATGCTTGGAATGAAAGGGTTAACCATTCTGAGCCCTATCATGTGTTGTTCCACAAACTTAAAAAAAACAAGTCAGCGCCTTCGGACATGGAGCTAGAGTATCTTATCTAGTCACAAAGTTCGACTCCATATGGCCCTTGAGATCATCCTTCAGCTAGACATGGCACAAGAGGAGAGGCCCCTTAGCTCCGATAAGCGTGACCTCAGAAGAGAGCTTAAAAGAAAGGTCGTGGCCTTGGCTGTTCTGGAAAGGGCCCGAAAGAGACAATCTTCGCGAATCACCATGGTCAAAGAGGGAGATGCTAACACTCGCTTCTTCCACCTCCGGATCACCATCGTAGAAGAAAGAATTTTATCCACCGCCTCAAGCATAACACTGGATGGGTCACAAATCATGATGACAAGAAAGATATTGTGCAATCTCACTTTGCAAGAGCCATTGGTAAAGGCCCCCTGTGCTGCAAGGTTGGTCTTTCATCCCCCCTTCAACTTGTGACCCTCGGATTTAGATGCCCCGTTCACTGAGTAGGAAGTTTGTGGTGCAATCTGTGATCTCCCTAGCGACAAGGCCCCAGGTCCAGATGGCTTCACTGCCGCTTTCTTCAAGGAATGTTGGGATATTGTAAAACCTGAATTTATGCAAGTCATCAACAATTTTTCTACCCTCTGCGTCTCCAACCTTCATTGGCTCAACTCTGCCAATATTGCTCTCATTCCCAAAAAAAGATGGGGCGGAGGACATCTCTGACTTCAGGCCCATAAGTCTTATTCATATTGTGGCAAAGGTCATAGCTAAGATGATGGCCACTCGCCTTGCTCTTCACATGCGCAACCTCATTTCCAGTACTCAAAGTGCTTTCATCAAGAAAAGGAGAATCCATGATAACTTTATGTACGTCTGCAACTTGGCTCGTTGGTTGCACCACAATAAAGATCCATCCTTGCTATTTAAGATTGACATCAAGAAAGTTTTCAACTCTGTAAGATGGGATTATTTGATGGATTTACTTCGTCACCACCAGTTTCTGAGCTGGTTTCGAGATTGGGTCTCCACCCTCCTATCCCACGGCCTCATCTAGAGTTCTACTAAACGGTGTTGCTGGTGATCCAATTAAGCATGGGTGTGTTCTTCGGTAGGGGGATCCTCTCTCCCCTCTACTTTTTGTCCTCGCTATTGACCCGCTCCATCACATCCTCGCCAAAGGCTACCGATCAAGGCCTGCTACACCCTCTTCGTGGTCGGCCCATCCTTGCATCCTTGTATGCGGATGATGCTGCTATCTTTGTTGCACCGATCAAGGAAGATATTCACTTCTTGGTTCCGACTCTAAGCTCCTTTGGGGAGCTTACCGGCTTGGTCACCAACTGCACCAAAAGCCTTGTGGCACCCATTCGTTGCGGCAACATCGACCTTGACAACATTTTGCAGGCCTTCCCGGCGGTCCGCACTACCTTCCCCATGCGATATCTTGGTCTTCCGTTGTCGGTCACAAGACTAAAGCATACCCACTTTCAGTATTTGGAGGACAAGGTGATCGGAAAGCTCCCACCTTGGTCGGCTATGCATGTGGCTATGCTGGGGCGCATTGTTTTAGTCAAGGCTGTTGTAACGCCCTCGATGCGGCTATATCTCCCACGTGTCGAAGCACGACTTAGAGGCATAACCGCATTGAAAGCAATGTCGCAAGTGAGTAATCTTCACACAACCCATGTAATACATAAGGGAAAAAGATACATAGTTGGCTTACAATCGCCACTTCACACAATTACATGAATAAAGCATTACATCATACAGATACAATCAAGGTCCGACTACGGAACCAAAATAAAAGAAGAACCCCAAATGCATAAAGGTCCCCGATCGACCCCAACTGGGCTCCACTCTTGATCAACTAGAACGAAACAACACAAAGGGCCAGATCTTCATCGAGCTCCTCCTTGAGCTTGGTTGCGCCACCGCTTTCGGTAACATAGGCACCGCAAACTGGTTTTGAAGTATCCGTGAGCCACGAGGACTCAAGCAATCCCATTACCATGGGTATCAAGACTAGCAAAGCTTAATGGGAAAGGAAGGGGTAAAGTGATGAGGCTGCAGCAGCGACTAAGCAAGTATGGTGGCTAACATACGCAAATGAGAGCGAGAAGAGAAACAAAGGAACGGTCGTGAAGTTAGCAATGATCAAGAGGTGATCCTGAACACCTACTTACGTCAAACATAACACAGAAATCGTGTTCACTTCCCGGACTCCGCCGAGAAGAGACCATCACGGCTACACACTCGGTTGATGTGTTTTAATTCGGATCAAGTGTCAAGTTATCTACAACCGGACATTAACAAATTCCCATCTGCCACATAACCGCGGGCACGGCTCTCGAAAGTTTAAACCCTGCAGGGGTGTCCCAACTTAGCCCATGACAAGCTCTCGCGATCATCGGCGAATAGACCTTCACCCGAGACACTCCGATCAGACTCGGTATCCCGGTACATCAAGACATTTCGACAATGGTAAAACAAGACCATCAAAGCCTCCCGCTGTGCCGACAAATCCCTATAGGAGCTGCACATATCTCGTTCTCAGGGCACATCGGATGAGCAAGACGTCCGGTTGGCATAGACCCTGGTTGCCCAGGGGGCGCCGGACATCGCTCGGTTTGGACCAGCACTTAGACAAGCACTGGCCCGGGGGGGCTAAAATAAAGATGACCCTTGGGTTAATTACTCCAAAGGGAAAGGTAGGTGGTGGTGAGGCAAATGGTAAAAGTCAATGTTGGGCCTTGCTGGACAAGTTTTATTCAAAGCGAACTGTTAGGGGGGTCCCATAAATCACCCGACCGCGTTAGGAACGCAAAATCCGGGAACATAACACCGGTATGACGGAAACTAGGGCGGCAAGAGTGGAACAAAACACCAGGCATAAGGCCGAGCCTTCCGCCCTTTACCAAATATATAGATGCATTAATAATATAAGAGATATTGTGATATCCCAACCAAAATCCTGTCCACCATGGAGAAATCTTCAACTTCACCTGCAACTAGCAACGCTATAAGAGGGGCTGAGCAAAAGCGGGAACATAGCCAAACAATGGTTTGCATAGGAAAGGTGTCAAAGGTTAGAGGTTCATGGCAATATGGGATGGCTTGATAAACAGGTAATAGGTAGCGCAGCATAGCGATAGAACGAGGCAACTAGCATAGCAATGATAGTAGTGAGATCCAGGGTAGCGGTCATCTTGCCTGAAATCCCGCTAGGAAGAAGAACGAGTCCATGAAGAAGACAAACGGACGAAGTCGAACGGATCCTCGCAACTCCGGAACGAAACCGAAGCTAACGAGAGAGGCAACCCGGAAAGAAGCAAACAACATAGTAAACAACCATCGCATAATCATGGCATGATGCACAACCAAGTATGATGCATGTCCGGTTTAATGAGGCATGGCATGGCAAACTGCAACACACAAAACTACAAGTTAAGTGGAGCTCGATATGCAACGAGTTGCATATTGACGGAACACCACATCAATTATTTAGTTCTCTCTTGTTTAAGCTACCCAACAATATTAAATTTTGATTAACATGGCAAGGGGTGAAGCATAACAAAACTACCTAACTAGGCAAGTTTAAATGAGGCCGGAAGAACAAACAACAATTACGGAAGAACCTCATATGCAATTTATGAATTTGCTACTGTTCTGCCCTAAACCATATTTTAAAGTTGTTAAACAAGAAAATAACGTGGACCATGTTAATCTAGGCATTTTTCCACCCCATTTACATCTAAAGTTTATTAAATTCCGAGTTACGGTTATTTAGTTATGAAATAAATCATTTTAACATGGCATTTTAGCAAATTAACACAAACATCATTTTAAACATTTTAAACATGGATGAAAATGGTATATTATTAATCTACACAATTTTCTGAGCATTTACATATATAAATCATTTTAATCCGATGCACGGTTATGACGTTATTAATGCATGAAAACTAGGGGGTTTTCTGCAAATCTGTAAATCCCTAGAAATTGATTAAATCGCAGTTAAGGAAAAAACGTACATGGGCCGAATCTGGCAGGCCCGGTAGTGGACAGGAGAGGCTGGGGGTTTGAGGGGTTAGGAGAGGGGTTTCGGAGCCCTCCGATCACAATCGAACGGTTCCGGTCAGAGGGGGAAGTTAGGTGGGCCTAGTGGGCTGTGTAGAGGGCCTCGGGCTGAGAAGAGAGGGGAAGAAGTGCGGCCCGCACGGTTTTCGGAGACCGAAAACATCCGACGAATGTACCGGCAACGGTACCGCTACATGTTTAACGGTTGGGCTATCAAACGAGCTCGAATGCGATTTAAACTTGGCAGCGGTGCGTGTACACTATAATAAGACCGCACGCCAAGTTGCATCCCAATCCGAGAACATTTTTCGGCCACTTATAAAATAATATTTCGGAGGTGCCGCGGGCGCGTGCGAGTGTGTCTGGCTCAGAACGGACAACGGAGAGAACAGGCGGAACCCGAACAGATGCAAGTTTTAAAAAACATGCAGATGAAATGCAGATGATGACATGATGCAATGCATATGATGCAATGAACAAAACAAATCACACGACGAAACTCGAAGTAGCTGGAAGTCTTCTGGAGCGTCGGTCTCGGGGCGTTACAACACTCCACCACTACGAGAGGATCTCGTCCCGAGATATAGGATGGCACCGGAGGGAAAAGGAAGAGGAAGAGGAGAGGTAAAACTAAGTTGCTTCTTCGACAAACGAGTGAAACCATGAACCTTGAGGTGTTGAGCAATTTAAAAGAAAGAGTACAACAGAGATGAACGAGATTGCAAACAATCTGTTAGAAAAGATGAACAAGGAGTATTACGAGAACTTGGAGGTTGCAATTACATGAATCAAGAGTTTAATGGACAGGATAGAATTCAAAACCACTACGGTTAAAACAAGATAGGAGAGGAAGAATTCGGGCAGCACTCCGGTTGAACATGGAAGGAATAGAACATGAACTTCACAATTCGAGATGATGAGTGAAGAGAGTAACATCACAATGCCTCCGAAAGAAAGAATAGAAGATAGATCATTGGAATAACAAAATGGAGAAGAAAATGCCAACTTGTGCCACAAATGAGCTTGGAAAGCACCCTTCCAAGAAGGTTATAACGGAGTTGTTGCAAAACCAACAACGAAAAGAATAATCTTGTAGTGGGCTTATGGAAAAACCATCTCAAAATTATGAGGTGAAATTCTGCCACTAAGAGAAACAATAGATTGGATTGAGGTCAACAAAGAGACGAGAGACTTCTTTCACCGGGAGGATAAATGTAGATCTTGGGGTCATTTAAAAGCACCATAAATAGCAACATTCCTTAGGGAAGGCTTTAGGTGTAACCTAAACCAAGATAACTCCAAGGAAGAAAGTGATGGGTTTAAAATATGTCATTCTTGACAACATATGAATCATGAAACATGAAGGAAATTGTCAAGAGTGACATAACACCATCTCAAAAGATAAGATAGAAGGAATTGCACTTCGGAATGCAATACAAAGAATACTTGAACGCCTGAAAACATGTGTTGAGCACCCTGTTTAATTTTGAGTATAGCTTGGCGGATCATAACTTCGAGCGAAATCTTGAAGAACAATTGAAGAATGAAAAGAATCCTTGACGACCCACCATTTAGAGCCTCCAAGAAGAACTCCGATAATAAAAAGATGATAAAAAGAAAGAGAAGTTGAAAACACAAGGTGAATCCTTGCAATGATTTAGATGGAGCTTCGCGGTTATATAACCGAGAGAACTTGGAACTCCGAAAAAAAGAAGGATGAGCAATTGAAACCAAGAATTTTTGATGAACCTCCGGAATAAGGAATTGAATTTACTCGATGAAACAAGAATAAGAATTACATTATGCTTATCCCTCATCAATTAAATTGATGACCCACAATGGATTTGGCATGCCACTTATTCTCGTAGAAAGGATTAAGATAGATACGGCGCAAGCTTGGGAAGGTCTTCAACGAACCACCGGTAGGATTGGAAAGAACGAATGAATGAATGAATTGATACGATGACGAAGGAAGAGAAATCTTGAACGAACCACCGTAAGAATTTTAAATGAACGTAGCAAAGGCACAATTCACCGGGAAGAATTGGAAAACGAATGAAGATATTTGAGGGGATTTAGATACATGAGAACGAAGAGAACATGAACTGATTAGAGGATATTTGAACGATGCACCGGCAAGATTTGGAGAACGATAGCTACACGCTGAGAATGAAGAATTATGATATGATGGACTTCGGAGGAAAGAAATGGAAATAACTCATGAAATGCTCCGGATGGTAAGAAAAGAATTCTCACAATCGAAAGCAATTATGAGAGGATGGCATCAAGCTAGGACCATGAATCTTGAAGAGAATAGAGCAAGATTAAAGAGAAACTCTTCTTCGGTCTTCGAATGTTGAGAATGATGATGAGAACCACCACCATGAATTGTTGAGATACTCCTGGAGAATGAAAAAGAGGAAAGGTTGAACCAAAGATGGAAAGAATTTGAAAGATCTTGGAGAAAAGCATTTGACTGATGATAACTCATTCTTACGTCAAACTTGGAGAAGAATTTAGGATAGCTCGGGAAAATAGAAGAGTCGTAAGATCCTCGAAAAGACACGTGGGTTAGGGCCCACTCAAAAGAACACCGTTGAAAAGATTTAAAAGAGATGTTGCACCGGTTGAATTAAATGACTTGAATGAGATACCAATCTCGAAAGAGATTGAACGAATGCAGAGTGGAAACACGAATCTTCGAGATATCTTGAGCACTCCAGAATAACAAATAGTGAGAAGTAGAATGATGATGAGGTGCACCGGTATGAGAAGACATTGAAATTAGGAAAAAGGTATGATCAACAAAACTTGACTTGAATCCACCGGAGAAGAAAAGAGAACGGAGGATGATGAACTTGAAGCTGTTGAGCATCTTCATGGGAAATCACCGGATAAGAACATTGATTGAAAAGAATGAAGAGACTTCACATGAATAAATGGATACTTGATTAAGAAATCTGTGTCCTTGAAGAAAAGGGTGGGAGGGCGGGAAAACAAAGGCAACTTGGGACGGATGAAACAAACACCGTTGAGAAAACTTAGAAATGATCTTGCGGATGGGAAAAATGATGGGATCCACTTGAAGAGAAGCACACCGGTTGGAAAGGAGTTGACATGACAAAATCAATGATCAAAAGGATTAGTATTCACATAGCAATATGAGAACACCGTTTAGGAAAGGTATGGATTCAACATTTGACATTGAAGCAACTCGAATACCACAAATAAAACAAAACAAAGGATTTGGCTTGCAGAATAAGCCGGAACAAATACATATGATAGAGATTTGCCCAATCCCATATCATGCATCTATCGAAAAGATATTCTAGGAGCTACTTGAATTCCCACCTATAAACTCCCGAAACTTTCTGGTTATGCAATCTGGTGTTGGGGATACAGGGGAAGCAATATATCTCACCCAAACTAACAATACCTACATCCAAGCTGTATCCATCCGTCAACACATAACCAAGAAACCTTCGGAAATCGTGTACCTTAACCTTCGAAAAGCATCCGTTATACGAGTCATGGCAATACTCCCATACTCACCTCAAGATCTTTGGGTTATCGGGTTATCTCACCAACAACGCATAAAAGAGATTTTCGATGTCGGTACTAAACTCGGTATTCCGAACTGCAACGATAAAATTATGACGACAACACCTCAGAGCTCAACTCCCCGGGACACCTCCACTAAACCCCTGCTGACGGGAGGCACCAAGACAATGTTGTCATCATGAAACCATCGGAACGATTCCAAGATACCCGCGTGATCCTAAAAAAAATTTAGTGAAATTTGAGAAGAGAAGAGTCAAAACTCTACGTCAGGAGACCTCACCAGAGCGACGAAGGGACTGAGGAGTAAAAAGAATTCCTAACTCTCCGATATATATAATCCTAAGTGACTCAAAACATTTTTCTAGACACAACTCGCCGCTAAAAACGATCAAGCGGTGGGGCTCCTAAGGTCGGGAAGGCTCGATTACCAACTTGTAGCGCCTCGATGCGGCTATATCTCCCACGTGTCGAAGCACGACTTAGAGGCATAACCGCATTGAAAGCAATGTCGCAAGTGAGGTAATCTTCACACAACCCATGTAATACATAAGGGGAAAAGATACATAGTTGGCTTACAATCGCCACTTCACACAATTACATGAATAGAGCATTACATCATACAGATACAATCAAGGTCCGACTACGGAACCAAAATAAAAGAAGAACCCCAAATGCGACATAAAGGTCCCCGATCGACCCCAACCGGGCTCCACTCTCGATCAACTAGAACGAAACAACACAAAGGGCCAGATCTTCATCGAGCTCCTCCTTGAGCTTGGTTCGTCACACCTTTCGGTAACATAGGCACCGCAAACTTGTTTTGGAAGTATCTAGTGAGCCACGAGGACTCAGCAATCCCATTACCATGGGTATCAAGACTAGCAAAGCTTAATGGGAAAGGAAGGGGTAAAGTGATGAGGCTGCAGCAGCGACTAAGCAAGTATGGTGGCTAACATACGCAAATGAGAGCGAGAAGAGAAACAAAGGAACGGTCGTGAAGTTAGCAATGATCAAGAGGTGATCCTGAACACCTACTTACGCCAAACATAACACGAAACCGTGTTCACTTCCGGACTCCACGAGAAGAGACCATCACGGCTACACACTCGGTTGATGTGTTTTAATTCGGATCAAGTGTCGAGTTATCTACAACCGGACATTAACAAATTCCCATCTGCCACATAACCGCGGCACGGCTCTCGAAAGTTTAAACCTGCGGGGTGTCCCAACTTAGCCCATGACAAGCTCTCGCGATCATCGAAGGAATAGACCTTCACCCGAGACACTCCGATCGGACTCGGTATCCGGTACATCAAGACATTTCGACAATGGTAAAACAAGACCATCAAAGCCTCCATTGTGCCGACAAATCCCGATAGGAGCTGCACATATCTCGTTCTCGTGGCACACCGGATGAGCAAGACGTCGGGTTGGCATAGACCCGTTGCCAGGGCGCCGGACATCGCTTCGGTTTGGACCAGCACTTAGACAAGCCTCGGCCGGGGGCTAAAATAAAGATGACCCTTGGGTTAATTACTCCCAAGGGAAAGGTAGGTGGTGGTGAGGCAAATGGTAAAAGTCAATGTTGGGCCTTCTTTGGACAAGTTTTATTCAAAGCGAACTGTCGGGGGTCCCATAAATCACCCGACCGCGTTAGGAACGCAAAATCCGGGAACATAACACCGTATGACGGAAACTAGGGCGGCAAGAGTGGAACAAAACACTGCATAAGGCCGAGCCTTCCACCCTTTACCAAATATATGGATGCATTAATAATATAAGAGATATTGTGATATCCCAACCAAAATCCTGTCCACCATGGAGAAATCTTCAACTTCACCGCAACTAGCAACGCTATAAGAGGGCTGAGCAAAAGCGGGAACATAGCCAAACAATGGTTTGCATAGGAAAGGTGTCAAAGGTTAGAGGTTCATGGCAATATGGGATGGCTTGATAAGCAGTAATAGGTAGCGCAGACATAGCGATAGAACGAGGCAACTAGCATAGCAATGATAGTAGTGAGATCGAGGTAGCGGTCATCTTGCCGAAATCCCGCTAGGAAGAAGAACAAGTCCATGAAGAAGACAAACAGACGAAGTCGAACGGATCTCGCAACTCCGAACGAAACCGAAGCTAACGAGAGAGGCAACCGGAAAGAAGCAAACAACATAGTAAACAACCATCGCATAATCATGGCATGATGCACAACCAAGTATGATGCATGTCCGGTTTAATGAGGCATGGCATGGCAAACGCAACACACAAAACTACAAGTTAGTGGAGCTCAATATGCAACGAGTTGCATATTGACGAACACCACATCAATTATTTAGTTCTCTCTTGTTTAAGCTACCCAACAATATTAAATTTTGATTAACATGGCAAGGGGTGAAGCATAACAAAACTACCTAACTAGGCAAGTTTAAATGAGGCCGGAAGAACAAACAACAATTACGGAAGAACCTCATATGCAATTTATGAATTTGCTACTGTTCTGCCCTAAACCATATTTTAAAGTTGTTAAACAAGAAAATAACGTGGACCATGTTAATCTAGGCATTTTTCCACCCCATTTACATATAAAGTTTATTAAATTCCGAGTTACGGTTATTTAGTTATGAAATAAATCATTTTAACATGGCATTTTAGCAAATTAACACAAACAGCATTTTAAACATTTTAAACATGGATGAAAATGGCATATTATTAATCTACACAATTTTCTGAGCATTTTACATATATAAATCATTTTAATCCAATGCACGGTTATGACGTTATTAATGCATGAAAACTAGGGGGTTTTCTGCAAATCTGTAAATCCCTAGAAATTGATTAAATCGCAGTTAAGGAAAAAAACGTACATGGGCCGAATCTGGCAGGCCCGGTAGTGGACAGGAGAGGCTGGGGGTTTGAGGGGTTAGGAGAGGGGTTTCGGAGCCCTCCGATCGCAATCGAACGGTTCCGGTCAGAGGGGGAAGTTAGGTGGGCCTAGTGGGCTGTGTAGAGGGCCTCGGGCTGAGAAGAGAGGGGAAGAAGTGTGGCCCGCACGGTTTTCGGAGACCGAAAACATCCGACGAATGTATCGGCAACGGTACCGCTACATGTTTAACGGTTGGGCTATCAAACGAGCTCGAATGCATTTAAACTTGGCGGCGGTCATCTACACTATGATAAGACCGCACGCCAAGTTGCATCCCAATCCGAGAACATTTTTCGCCACTTATAAAATAATATTTGGAGGTGCAGCTGCGCGCGAGTGTGTCCGCTCGAACGGACAACGGAGAGAACCGGCGGAACCCGAACGGATGCAAGTTTTAAAAAACATGCAGATGAAATGCAGATGATGACATGATGCAATGCAAATGATGCAATGAACAAAACAAATCACACGAAGAAACTCGAAGTAGCTGGAAGTCTTCTGGAGCGTCGGTCTCGGGGCGTTACAGCTGTGCTCACTGCCATTACCATTTACCACCTCACACCTCTTGACCTTTCGGTTGAAGTGATGAAGAGGATCGATAGCCTGCGGCGTGCCTACCTTTGGGCGGGTTGTGATAAGGTGACCGGCGGAAAGTGCAAGGTTAATTGGGACCTCGTCTGCAAACCCAACATCTATGGTGGACTAGGAGTGCTCAACCTCCAGAAGTTTGCGACCACGCTACGCTTGCGTTGGCTCTGGTATGAATGGGATGATCCACCTAAGACTTGGTCTGGTTCAGGAACGCCTTGTACTAGCAACGACAAAGATCTCTTCGCCGCTGCCACACGGGTGTACATCGGAGATGGAAACAAAGCTAAGTTCTGGGAATCTTCATGGCTGGACGGCCTCCGGCCTAAAGACATTGCGCCAAAGATTTTTGAGTTGTCAAAAAAGAAAACATGCCTGGCCAGGAAAGCTCTTGACAATAACCTTTGGATCCACCAGATTGACACTCAGCATGGGCTAACCTTGGCCCATATTCAGGAATTTGCAACGTTGTGGGAGATGCTGGCTGATGTAGCCCTCAACCAGGGAAGCCAAGACACCATAACTTGGAAGTTCACAAACAGTGGCGAGTACTCCGCCTCCTTGGCTTACGTGGCGCAATTTGCCGGTCTCTCCTTTTATCCAACGAATGCTACAATCTGGAAGATGTGGGCTCCACCGAAATGCAAATTTTTTGCTTGGTTGATCTTTCAAAATCGTGTTTGGACAGCCGATCGTTTACTGGGGCAAGGCTGGCTGAGCTGCAATTTGTGCCCTCTCTGCAAGTAAGTGCAAGAATCTGCCGCTCGCCTCATATTCCAATGCAGGTTCACTGTCTGGATTTGGACCGAAATTTGCACTTGGCTCGGCATCCTTGACTCCTCGCCAATGATTTGGCGTCATGAATACTCGGTTAGAGTTTGGTGGCTCAAGGCAGTTAATGGTGGAGGTGGCTATAGGAAGACCATCACCTCCTTGATGATGCTTGTCTCGTGAGAAATTTGGAAGGAGCGGAACGCAAGAATTTTTCAAAAAAAAATCTCCGCCCCAACCTCTATTGTTATCGCAAAAATCAAAGAGGAAGCCCATCTTTGATCTTTGGCGGGAGCCAAACAGCTTAGTACTGTTATGTCACAAAAGTAGACTTTTTTTTTTGGCCGCCTCACGGCTTATGTCTAAACCTTTTTCTTAGTCAATGAAAATGGCAAGTCTTTTGCCTTGTTAAAAAAAAAGGCTGGAAGTTTGGCGGCAATGGTCGAGAAAAATGGTGACGCGCGCGCGTGATCGTCCAAGGAAACTGTGCTACAGGAACATGGGTGGACCAGGACGTCTCTCGGCGTCGCACGTAAAGCACTGGCCAGCTTTAGTTATTTCTATACTTGTGTTATTGAAAAGGTAAAGAAGAAACTGATTAATGCTGTTGTGGCCATACGATTTGGCCATGCCATGCCACTCTTGGTTCAACAACAAGAACAAAAAAGCAAAGGTGTAGTAGTACGACGATGTGACCGTACGTCCAGCTGGGACAGGAGGATAGGACTCATCAGGGACGCACTGAATGCACATCTGGAACATGCGCAAATCTCAACCGTAAGCTCGCCACGCACTGGCAAATTCCGATGCCGAGCACACTTACGCACGACACCATAAATTCGGATCTTGACCACCATCATGAGGATTAGGTTTGGAAGCGCAACAGGTCCGATCTTCTCGGAGGTGAATTTTCATACTAGCACTCGCTTTGTACTGCAGTTGGTTGTTCGTTGGGGATCATCTACTGCTACTACTACCCCTTAGATAGAGGAAGAGAATGCCACGTTTCTTGTCTCGGTCTCTCTTAGTAGAACACACAAAACCACCTAGTAATTTACTCTAACTGAACAAAAATTAGCACTAAATGTGAAAACTCAGCAAAGCCGCTAAATACCAAAGGGTTAGAAAGACCCCAAACAAATGAAACACAAAGCCAGGAAACTTTTTTCACCCTTTTTCATGTCGTCATAAAATAAAAGAAGAAGAAACCAGAGAAAGAGAGAGAAAAGTAGTAGCAGTTGAGGGGAAGAGAAGAGAAGACAGGCCCCAACAATGTTGGACCCACCAACCAACACCCATCCATCCATTCCTCCTCTATAAATGGACGCTTCCCCCCACAACATCCGGCTCAACTCAGGTCTCCAAGTCACAACCTCGCCTCCCCTACCACCATCAGCACACCTACCCGAAGCCCCTCCACCACCTGGCCGGCGAGAACAACCAGCCTTCCCCAACACCGACGGATCAGGCGATGGCAGTGGAGGCCATGGCAGAGAAGAACACCGGCGCCGGCGCGGCTGGCGGAGTAGCCCCGGAGAGCGGGGACAGGCGCTCCCGCTTTAGGCGGATCTGCGTCTACTGCGGCAGCGCCAAGGGCCGAAAGGCCAGCTACCAGGACGCCGCCGTCGAGCTCGGCAAGGAGCTGGTACTTGGTCTCCCCTTCTCCCCCTCTCCCTCCTCCCCCTGTCACGCTCACGCTCACGCCCACGCCCACGCGCAAGGCTCGGCTCCAAAGAAATACGTACAATCTTTTCTTTTGGGTTTATAAATTTTGGGGCAACGGAAATCTTCTCCGACCTCCCCTCTTTTATTTCCTTCGCCCCCACATGTTGGCCTTCCTGTTCGTGTTTGTTTGGCGATGGCACGTCACCAGCTTCTGCCTGCTGGCTGGATGCTGAGCTGTAGAACGTCGTGGGGTGCACAGCGCACTGCATCTATCTGCATGGATCACGCCCGCATGATCATACCTCACGCGCCACGCTGGTAACATACTAGTATAGCTCCATCACGCCTCACGCACCGCGCGCGCTGGACAAATCACAAATGGTACTAGTACTTGCTACAAGTTGCTGCATCCGTTTGCCATTTCTGCTCTCCCAAAATGGTCCGTCATGGTCATGGTCATGCAAGACAATGATGGCTTGCTTGCTTCCCCCAAGGAACAATCGTTCATGTTTTGCTTCTTGCATATACTACTAGTATTTCAACACAATAAATCCAACCTTTAATTTGGTTTCTTGTTTTTTCTTTTTGAGAAGATAATTTGATTTCTTGTTTGCGTTGCAGGTGGAGAGGGGCATCGACCTGGTCTACGGAGGAGGCTCCATTGGGCTCATGGGCCTCGTCTCCCACGCAGTCCATGATGGAGGACGCCATGTGATTGGGTAACTTCATTTCATTGCCTCTCTCTCTCTCTCTCTCTCTCTATCTATCTCTATCTCTCTCTCTCGTGCTTGTTTGCACAGCATGCAGGTGCTCTATCTATCTATCTATCTTGTTTGATGAGTGGTGTTCCTGTGCGTGCATGCTTCCTGCGCCTTCTTTGTTTCAAGATGGCAGGCAGCCTTCTTTGGTTTGCTTTGATCTGGGGCCAGGGCCAGAGTGGGCAGCAGTGGGAGGCATTTTGAATGCGTCTGGGTTCCATTCACAGGAGTGGAACCACCTTTTGGACTCGCTTCCGAAAGGCTCCTAGCCTGCATGCTCCAAATGGACGACTCCTCTTGGACTTGAGTGCCCCTTCTCTCCTCCCTCGGCTCCCTCTAATTATTGCCTAGTACCATTCCACCAGTGCTCATTCAGTCCATCTCTCTCTCTCTCTCCCTATACATGCACAGCACGGTGCAGCTAGATTAGATGTGCTGTGCCTACACTAGGAGTAAGAGGAGTAGTGGGCATTGGTTTTGGTTGCCAGTTTCTTGCCATGGCAAAAAGCTGTGGCCTTACTTACTGTTTGACTGCTTTATGCTAAAAACTGACGTGTCTATCTGTTTGCTCTTCTCTTTTGTCCGGCAGGGTCATCCCCAAGTCCTTGATGCCCAGAGAGGTGAGCCATCCATCTACTCCCCCATTTGGTTCATGTTTCTACTTTTACTCCGTTTTGCTAGGCATGCGTGCGTGCGTGCGTGCCATATCCACTTCAATTCTCTCTGCATTTACGTTGCTCACATGAATATGGTGCGCCGGTCCAAGACCAATGCGTGCTCCCTTTTAAATGTACCACTACGACTATCAATTCAAAGCTACTGCCCCGCTTGCCTTGCCTTTGGACTTCACCGGATATGTAGTAATAACTTGAGTTTTTTACTACTACTACTACTACTACTAACCTAGATGAACATAGTAATATACTACTAGTAGCACTTTTACTAACTGTCCTTGTTATTGACCAAGGTAGTACTAGTAGTACTATGGAGAAGTAGAACTGGTCCTTTTCTTGTTTATTTATTACTGTACTACTAGTACTAGTATATGATTAGCTCATGCAGGTGCAGTACGTACCGTACAGAAATGTGTGTGCGGTGCTTTGCATGCAAATTAAAAACTTCCTTTCTTATCAGGACCTTTTTCTTTCGTTGCATTTGCCAGTTTCAGTAGAAGGTTTTGAACACATGATCTAATTCGAAGCTGAAATGCGCAACCATTGTTAGTACTGCCTGCTTAATATTCCTCTCACTGCTTCAATCTTCAGGTCACTGGAGAGCCTGTTGGGGAAGTGAGAGCCGTCTCTGGCATGCACGAGAGGAAGGCCGAGATGGTTCGCTCTGCTGATGCTTTCATTGCCTTACCCGGTACGTATGAGAGAATCTTATCTTAGTTGCTCCCAACATGGATGGATCTCCTGTCATGTGTGATTTGAATCACTGGATTGGATTCTTCAATGCAAGATCTGAAAATCTGCATTTCTTGCACCACAGGTGGCTACGGGACTCTGGATGAGCTGCTCGAGGTCCTCACCTGGGCCCAACTTGGGATCCACAAGAAGCCGGTAACGACCAATTCTGATTCCTTGTAGCAGCAGCATCAAGAATTCGATCGCCTCAAAAGCTTAATTATATGCTCATGATTGCGCGATAGTTTAACCATCATGCGTGCTGCCTGCATGTTTCCGAATCCCTTGCTTGTCTGATCTGCGGCTATCCAGGCAATTAGTTTAGGCCAAAGTCGTTTAGGCCTTGATTGTGGCTCGGTGGTGCTCCCATGTGATTGGCTGGAAGCTTTCGCCATCTAGAGGATGGCAAATTATTGATCAATACTACGTAGTAGTTTAAGCAGCCTAGCATCTCAGAGACCAACATATAAGTTTGGGGAGCATGCGATCCGCAATCTCCATTGTTTATAGGTATTATTAGAATTTAGAATGATGTTTGGAGGATCTTGTGCCAGTCGGATTTACGTTGAAAAAGGAATGTATTGTTGGCATCTAAGGTAGACGACCCATCCACGAATCACAAGTTGTAGAGGAGTGGACGGTTTGAATAATCTCTTTAATAACTATAGTAACGAATGTTCTCCACTTCGATTCATCATATCTATCACTATTATTTGTGCTTGAGGGGCCCTATCAAATGATGTATTCCATCATATCTAGGTGGAAGAAATCTGTTATGCCGAATCTTAATGCTTAGATTCCCCTTTTACTATTCTTTGTCAATCAATACAGTATTACAATACAGTAGTAGTATGCATTAGCAGTAACTAGTAGGGGTTAACGACTGATCTCTTTTGGTGGATATTGACTGAGCAGATCGGGCTGCTGAACGTGGATGGGTTCTACAACTTCTTCCTGTCCTTCATCGACATGGCCGTGAGCGAAGGATTCATACAGGAGGACGCGAGGCACCTCGTCATCTCAGCTCCTACCGCCAAGGAGCTAGTTCTCAAGCTCGAGGTAATTATATACAGAACCAATCAATCACTATTGTTACTGTTACGTGGCCACCGTCAGTCAGTGTGTTGACATGTAGTAGTATGCATGAATTTGCAGGAGTATGTTCCGGACTATGAGATCGGGCTGGTGTGGGAGGATCAGGGCCAGATCACGCACGGGTTCGCGCCGGAGCTGGAGCCCGGCATTGCGTCGTCATGATACAATTCATGATGGAAGCGTTTCTGGACTAAGTAACATCTGACCGTGCAAACAAAAAAAAAAAGAAAAAAAAGGATGGGAGTGTGCTAGTCCTTGTCAGTCGTAGCTTTTGTGTGTCACTGCCAGTGGCATGACAGTGTTAGCATTGAGTAGCAAGTAGTGGTGCGGTTGATGATGGCGTTCTTTTGGTCGTAGCTTAGGTAGTAGAAGGAAGGAAGGGATTGCATGTACAAATGTGTTATGTAGGAGCAGCAGCAGATGTGTGTTCCTTAATTATGAATCAAGAATGGGAAATTCGTCTCGCTCTGTGTGGGTCATGGACGATGTGCAAACAAATGATGATTCAAGTCGTAACGGAAGAAACGAACAGTTTGTAGGCCAATGTGTCCTAGACTAGACTAGATGAAGGAGGAGGATCCGCGTCGTTGGTGGAAGGGGCACATCGTGCGTGCGCTTTTGGAAAGCGGGGGCTGTCGCCGTCGCGCGCACGAACGCACGCACGCACGTCGGCGATGGGACCTGTCCCTCCCGACCCGTGCGGAGGCAGAGGAGAGGCACTGAGAGAGGTCCGTGTCGAGATCGTGTGTGTGTCGGCAAGGGACAGGCAGACACCGGTGGGCCTCGCGGCGGCGACAATGCGGCTCCCGCCCGTGCCCGTGCCCGTGGATGGATTGCCTGCCGCACGCGCTTCCTTCCTTCTTTCCTTCTTTCTTTCGGTTGAGACGCCGTTTTCTCTCGTCTTCCTCCTCCAAAGGCAGGAAGAATCTGCTGCTGCGGCCCATAAAAGGAGACTGACTTTGGCTGGACTGGCTAAGGTTTCAACTTCAACAGGCTGCCCTTCCTTAGTCTATGCGGCCGGTGCAGCAGGAATGGCCATGGGATGTGAAAGGAATGGCCATAGGATTGTCTTGTTTAGGCGCGCGCACACGTACTACGTGACATAGTTTATTCAAGGAGTTCTCTTCATTCAGCATAGGATATGTGCATATTCGTGCGGTTTCCTCGATGCTCTCTTTCTCTTCAACGCTGCTATACACACGACAAAGTCAAGCCGATGCTTGCACGACGATATGGTTAGAACCGTCCATGCAAAGCAGATAGTGCAGCCCAGCCGCAGATTTAACTATCGTCCACAAATCGTCCGAAGGAAAGTCGTCTGTATAGTAGTTTCGCTTTCTCTTCTGTTTCCACGGTTCGGGGCCATTTTCAGCACACACTTTTCCGTCTTCGTTGCCTGTCTTCTTTCAATAATTGCCCATGTTGCTTTCTACCATCTTTCATTATACATCACCACACCAACGCCCCTAAAAAAGAAGCAGCACCATCTTTACCGATCGATCTCACCCTGTCAGTCACCCACCCTTTCTCCATGGATTCCTCCCGATGGGTTGTTGCTTCAACACATCAACAAGTATTACTTGTGCTACTCATCAGAAATTCAAACGACTAAATCAAGTAAATGAAGCTAACGCTCCTCCATCTCAGCTCTTCATACCGCACTTTCCACTTCTTCACCTGCCGTGGATGGATTCCACGCTTGCTAGTGACCAGATCAACTCCCTCCCTGTGGTTACCAGTGTGTTCTCTGAGACTACGTATGTTAGTACTGCTTTTTTTAACAAGATGGCAAGTTGGAACAATGCAACCAGGGGCGGCAGGCCCTTGTATCTTCTGCGACTCCTTTAGTCAGTATGTCAAACACCAAGAATTCCTTGTTTCTATCGAATAAATACTTACTTGACTGCCAAAAATGTAGACTTTCAAACTGGATGCATGTACCTGGACTGGTTCACGGTAATACATGGACCAGGAAATCAACAAAACTTCACCAACAATGCAGCAAGAGACCAAGAAAAATCATACTCCCTGCGTCCGGAAATACTTGTCCTAGAAATGGTTGTATCTAGACTTATTTTAGTTATAGATACATCTATTTTATTCATTTTTAGGACAAGTATTTTCAGACGGAGGGAGTACGACCCGCTGACGACAAGACTGTAATTATATAGTACTTCTATATACTAGGACTAGGAGAGCAACCCGATAACATTTGTATCCATCCTAGCACACGTTTCCAGGACTTGTTACTCGACACGACACTCCAAGTAGCATACAAGGAAATAGCCCACCCAAATAAGCCTGGTCTGAACTCAACTGTCTATATCATCAAGTTCAACAGGAATTGCAGAGGGTCTCGTTATTTTTCGTTTTTTTTTTCCATCACTGGTTAACAGATTACACAAAGGAAAGGGATCACCGTTTTTCACTCGAATGGAACAGGCGAGCCTTGCTTCTTGTTGACAATGACCATGGCCAGGTACCTGCTGCCCATGCCGATGGGCGTTTGGTCATCAGGCCCTTCCCAGAATGGGGCTTCTCCGTCTCCGACTAGACGCCAGTAGCCTGTCCTCAGAGACTCCGCCTGCTTCTCGTCACAGTTTTGCATAAGGGCTTCCACCCGGAAGTTGATACCAAGAGAACCCAGCAGCAGGGATTGAGTCATTGGCCCATGGACGGAAATATCATCTGCAAAGATAACAACAGACACAAGCCTGGTAAGAAATGCTTGCCATGCCATGAAAAGTACAAACAAGCAATAAGAGTTCATAATACAGTGCAAACCTGAAGCTTCCTTGGCAGAGTGCTTGATCGCAGCAAAATCAACATAGGCACTGAGATCAGCAGACCCAGGGTCGTCTAATATGTGAACGAATTTGTGTTTGCGGATTGCCTGCATATATATCGTTGTTTTCTTAATGTACATGTCATTTATTCAAGAGACTAGTCTATTGCTTACAGAATTGATATTCGTAAAAGAACAGTCCATGAGATAATTCCTTGTGCAAGCACATTATATATATAACCAAATACTGTACAAAACAAGGAATAGAATTTGGGTATCATGTGAGCACCAAAGACTAGCCAGTCTACTTTTAGCAATTTATTTATGTCAAGAGAGCCACAGGGGCAGAACTAGCTGGAGCTTTGTACACACTACGGTCAACAACTTCTTCAGTTCAACTCAGGTGTAGCGAAACAATTTTAAAATGCAAACCTGAAGACTATCAGACACTATTCCATTTTTGCCATAGTCAATGATCAGAGCACCTCCACCATCTGAGCTAATTCGGTCTGCGATCTGTTCGCTAATCTCCATTGCTTTCGGGCAGACTTCAATCTGCTCAACCTTCTCGAGCTCCTCAGGACTAGCCCATTGACAACGTTTGGATAGGAAAATCAAAGAGGCTGTAGACTGCGGAGACAGAACAAAGCGAAACCTGCTACGAAGTAAGAATTACACATTTACTTAAGGTTAATAACACTTAACTAAGATTTGTAAAACCTACGATGAGTCTCCTGCGAGATCCACCATCTTTTCACACCAGCCGCGTGACCCTTTCTGCAGGAAAAAATGATTGTTCAGTGGAACGATTGCACAGTAATTAATCTTTAAGCGTGATAAAATCTGAAACAGACTGCTCACCAACCTGAAATTGATGGATTGGTAAAGCATCAAAGAATTCATGAGCAACAATTATGGTGGGGACTGCAGATAAGACACTTAAAAATAAGGCAAACAAGAGAAACCCCAATAAATATGTTCGGAAGACAAAAACTTGAAGATACATAAAGGCAACCCAGTTTCAGAATAAACCATACAACTTGTAGAAGAACACTAAAGGCAGTCCAACAGAGAGATTACAAGCATCAGAAACTAAAATGTTTAAGCATCAACATACACCAAGTATCTAAGCTAGCAAGCAAATAAGCAATGGCAGCATAGGTGCTTGAAGATCATCCAACTAATTGGCAACATCATTAGCAAGTTGAGGATAATATATATTGTGTGATTGTGTCGCTTTCAAAAGGAAATCAATGATAGATCCGTCTATTTTTGGTCCATGTCATTATGTACTTTAGCACATTCTTTACCACAACAAATGAATCAGACCATACTAATTCCACAAATCTCATGGTATGGTTGAAAGATGAATGACAGTATAAGAGTTTATCATACAAGTGCCTAGATGATATCCACAGTTATACCATAGAGGTTAAGTACTTAGAAACATGAAATTTGTAGCTGAAAGAGCCCCTTACATCCTGAAGGAACCTGTTCGAGGGAGGCGTGCCAATAAACAGGGGCTCCACAAAGCTTGCTAACTGTCCTTTTTTCATCACCAACAGATTCATCTTCACATTTCAGAGTATTGTACTGCACCTTTTGCAATGTAGGGCTACATTCTACCAAGTTAATGTTGAGCGCCTTAGTGAAATTAACAAACTTTGCTGAGCCCTATTGAAATGGACATATGCATTAAGAAACAGGACAGTAGAAGTTCGACAAAGGAGAGAAACAAGCAAGAAAACCATACACGAAGTAAATCTGCCAAGAGAGTTCCTCGTCCTGGGCCAAGCTCAATCAAATTCACCTTCTCTGGTTGCCCCATTTGCTCCCACAGACACATCGCCCACACACCAATCAGCTGAGGCAAAGCAGCAAAACAGTATTTACTCTTATCTCATAAGCCATAGCATAAGATCAACCAATCGAGTAAATCAACCACTGGTCAAATTAAATTCACCATACGAATATAAAACACTTAATACGATTCTGAATATCATAGTTTCCAATAATACTATAGTGGTGCAGCAAAAATGATGCGCAATGGAAGTGCACAAACATAAAAAATTACAATGCCTCACAACCATTCATAAATATCACGTGGTGTATCGTTGCATTGTTATACATGAAACAGATAGTCCATCTCTCTGCCATGCCATCACTGAATTTCCAAGTGTGGCACATTACATGATTCTAAAACCTGTACTCGCAAAAAAAAAAAGAAGATTCTAATACCTGAATGCTGGAAGACAAACAGCTAGGGAGCACCACTTACCTCTCCAAACATCTGGCTGACCTCTGGTGAGGTGATGAAATCCCCAGACTCCCCAAACACATCGCGATTCATGTAGTACCCAGACCGTGGGTTTGTAAGCACCTCCTCCATGTACTCAGCTATGCTGATCGGCCCACTCCGGAACTAACCTTCCAATGACAACCGAATCACATTTCTACACTGCAAGCAATGGAGATTAAAGACTAATAATGGGCGGGGGAACCATCGATACCTCTATGATGCTCTTAAGGTGCTTGACAAGGTTAGAGTCCGACGACGGCTCGTGAGAGTGCTCTGCCGCATAGACCAAATGTGCATAATCAGAAACACTAAACCCCAATGTGCATGCGCGTAACATGTGAAAAAATGTGAATGTGTATGAGAGTGAGAGGGGTGCGACCTGGGGGGCTGTATAGACCGGCGCGGTCCACAGAAATGCTGAGCCTGGCGCCGGAATCGCTTGATGATCCCTGGAGCTTGTCATCCTCCGCCTCATCGTCGTGGGCACCGACGGAGGACGGTGGCGGCGGGGACGTCGGCGTGGACGAGAAGCGCGCGAGGAAGGAGGAGGAGGATATGTAAGGAGGGAGGGTCCGACGCGTGGATGAGCCGGCTCCCCCACTGCAGCCGGTGAGGCGAGGGGCCAGGCGGCGGAGCAGAGCGGCGGCTGGGCTCCGAAGCATCTCGACGGCGAGACAGAGGGAGTAGCTGAAGTGCTGGTAGGTTGGGCCGGAGAGGGGGTAGGACGACGACGGGTTTCGCTCCAAAGCCCAATGAGGCTGGCCGGGCTATCACTTTGATTACCCTATATATCCCTAAAAAGAAATTGATTAACCCTATGGCCGCGGCAGGCGCAAGACGGCACCACCGTCGCCTCCGCGCCGTCACATTAGAGCATCTCCAGTCGTTGGCCCACCAAGGGGTAAAATCGCCATCTGGGGCGAGCCGCGCAAAAAATCAGCCTTGGGGCGAGTGGGTTCCCAGCCGCCGGTCCCAGGGCCGCCCCAGACGCAGTTTATGTTTTTTTTAAAAAGAGTATTTGGCAAAATTCGGCTAAAATTCGGTAAACTGGGCATATATTCGACATGTTCGACATTTTTACATAGCAAAGTTATTAAAAAAAAGGCCACAACTACAACTATGGGCTGAATAAGTCGCTGAGCGCGGCGAAGTCGCCGCCGTCGCCGTCGCCGTCGTCGTCGGCGGCCTTCTCCTCCTTGACGCGCCGCCTCGCTGGACCTCGCCTTGCCGCCTGGCGGACCGTGGCGGTGGCGGCGCGGTCATCGTCATTGCTGCCGAGGACGATGACGCCTCCTCGCGCGCCCCGCCGCCGAAGCCGAATCGCTTAGGCGCGGCGCCGGCGCTCCATCTCCATGTGCACCCAATATCGCGCGCCCATTTCAGGGGCACCGCGTCGTCGAGCTCCCCGGCGCCGGGCTCCGTCTTCACGGCGGGGAGCCCCGGCTCCTTTTTCACGGCCGCGAGCCCCGGCTCCGTCTTCGGTTTGATGAAGCGCGGAGGAGCCGAGGAGGAGGCGCGCCGGCCGCCCTCATTGATGACGATGCCGGCGCTGCGAGTGCGTCGGCCGAGCGGCGTCTCCGCTGCGGGCTCGGCCTTGACGACGAACATCGCCGGTGAGCCGGAGGAAGGGGAAGAGGAGCGGGAGGAGGAGTAAGAGGAGGAAGTCGAGGAGGAGCCGAACCACTTGGGCATCCATTGCCCGGCGCTCCGGCGGTGGACCGGGGCAGCCGCCGCGACAGGGTATGCTAGCGGCAGGTCATTGCCGCCCTCCAGGTACTCCAGCACGTCCTGGAGCGTGCGGCCATACGCGGGGCCCCTCGCTGTCTTGACGCCGCCCACCACCGGCGCCCCGTTGGTGGATGCCAGCCTCTGTTCCTGGCGGTGCTGGAAGTACGCCGCCCATGACGCGTGGTTGTCGGCGGCGTACTGGGAGAAGGAGTGCTGCTCCTCTATCAGGGAGGCTTGCACGCGGCCGACCTCGGCGGCGAAGAAGGCGGGGAGCGCCTCGACGTCGGGCACCGGGGGAATGGGGACACCTCCGTTGCTGAGCTTCCACCCCGTCGGCCCGACGCGCATGTCCGGTGGCGCCGGGATGTTCGCCTCGAATAGCAGCCAGACTCCACTCGTGGAAGCGAAGGCGGCCGGTTATTGCCGCCGCCCGCCGCCGGGAATCGCGCGGCCATCAGGCTTGGGAGAGAGGGAGAGGGGGAAGAAGCGTCAGCGGGAGCTCGGCTTCGGTCGGCGGGGCGGCTGTGGACTGGTGTGGCCAGAGGCGAGGGAGGCCACCGGTTTATATAGCCCCGCGCCGTGTACGCGTGGCGGGAGGGGAGGCGTCGCCGCGCAGCCCGTGATGAGGAATCAATGGCAAGGCTGACCGGCGGCAGCCCGCCATTGATTCCACGTGGGAAACTGAGGCTTTCCGACGACGACGAGGCGCGCATCGCTGACTCGTCGTGCCCGCGGCTCTTTCGCGCCAAAACCACTCGCCCCGGCGCCCTTGGGAGCCCCCAGCGCATCGGGTTCGGCCTGGATCCGCCCACGCTAATTTCGGCCTAAGCCGGTGAAAACGGGCTCCTGGGGGCGCGACTGGGCCGTTTTTTCGGGCCGGCGTGAAAAAATCGCCGGGGGCTGTGTTGGGGGCGCGGCTGGAGATGCTTTTAGGATAAGGGTAACCGTTATTTTAACACAGTACAAACGCAAACGCTCATATATACGCGCATATACTCATCCCTATGAACATACACGCAAGTTCCATCCCCATGAGTATCTTCGAGAGACTGAACCGGCATATCATTTTGAGATTTTACAAAGTCATTATAAGTACCTCGTAGTTGACGTGAACGCCTCCTTCCACTAAATGCACATCACTGAAAAATCCTGAAATAAATTCAGAATAAATGTGAGCATCAGGATTTGAAACCGGTGGGCAGGGGACGCCACTGTCCTCCTAACCATCCGACCACATGACCGTTGAAACGTGCCCCTCGTGTTGTCTTCACCTTGCACCCTCCCTGCCAGGCACCACTAACCCTCCATCCAACACACGAGCGGAGGCAATCGCCTCGTGCAGCTTGCGTTTGGCAGGCTCACAACTCACGCCGGTTGCAGAATAACGGCCCTCTGGTCGTCGTCGCAAGCACATCCCACATATTGCGGTGTCTTGTATCCTCATACTCGTATTGATGTGTCAGTGTCGCCGTATCGGCGCTTCATAGATGAAGATATAGGGTTGATGTTCCTTTCGGTCAAGATGAGTGATTAATGCTACGGTTTGGCATAACCAAACACATAAGGTGGATGGGATGGTGCCTCAACTCACCTAGTCGGCAAAAACGACAAATTTGCTCCGTGGACAAAAAGAATTTATAAAATGATCTGTTCACGAAAAAAATTCATCCAGCTAACCCTTTTGTGTAGCGCCCGATAGCTAGGCGCCACACTACACTGTGCAGCGCCTGACTGAAGGGCGCTACACGTCTGCCCAGCGTCGCACCTTCAACTACCTGAAAATTACTGTAGACGGAGAGATTTGCAATACAATGAATGTTGTATTGATGGAGTGCTGGTGCACGTATATATAATACAGGTAAGGCCTCTACCTCAACTATACAAGACTACGAGGTGGGCCACAACTCCAATACACGTGCAATATACAAAATACATACTCAACCCCCCCGATCGAGCGTCACGGAGACACGAGATGGATCGAAACTCCTCAAACACGGGAGTAGGCAATCCCTTAGTCATCACATCAGCAAACTGTTGCGTCGTCGGCACGTGAAGAACCCGAACACGGCCAAGGGCAACCTGCTCGCGCACGAAGTGAATATCGAGCTCAATATGCTTCGTACGTCGATGGTGCACCGGGTTGACGGAGAGGTAGACCGCGCTGACGTTATCGCAATAGACAAGAGTGGCCTTGTGAACATCACAAAGCAACTCCTGAAGCAGCTGGCGTAGCCAAGAGCATTCGGCCACGGCATTAGCCACAGCGCGATACTCTGCCTCGGCTGGAGCGGAGACCGTGGGCTGCCGCCGATGACCAAGAGATCAACGAGGGCCCAAGGTGAACACGATGAGCTCGACGAGGCGCCGAGTGTCGGGGCAGCCAGCCAAGTCGGCATCCGAGTACGCCACGAGGTCGGTGGAGGCGGAGGCCATCAGGGTGAGTCCCAAAGACATGGTGCCGCGTATATAACGGAGAATACGCTTCACCAAGGTCTAGTGAGAGTCACGCGAAGCGTGCATGTGGAGGCACACCTGCTGGACAGCGTACTGCAGGTTGGGTCGGGTGAGCGTCAGGTACTGTAGAGCACCGACGATGGAGCGATAGAACGCTGCATCAGACGCGAGAGACCCCTCCAGAGCAGAGACCTTCCCCTTCGTGTCGACGGGGGTGGGCGCCGGCTTGCAGTTAAGCATACCGGCACGCTCCAGGGGCTCGTGGGCATACTTCTGCTGATGCAGAAAGAAGCCGTCAGGCCGTCGGACCACCTCGATGCCGAGGAAGTAGTGCAGGGGCCCCAAGTCCTTGAGGGCAAACTCATCACGAAGACGAGCAGCCAGCCGCTGAAGGAGATCGGGGCGGACGCCGTGAGGATGATGTCGTCGACGTAGAGCAGCAGATATGCAGTGTCAGCTCCCTGATGATACACGAAGAGTGAAGCATCGGAGCGAGTGGACCGAAATCCCAGAGACTGCAGGAAGGCTGCGATACGCTGGTACCAAGCCCGAGGCGCCTGCTTCAACCCGTAAAGAGAACGGGAGAGCAAGCACACGAAGTCGGGGTGCGCGGCATCGACGAAACCAGTGGGCTGCTCACAGAACACCTGCTCGGCGAGATAGCTGTGCAAGAAGGCGTTGGAGACATCCAACTGGTGCACATGCCAGGCGCGCGAGACCGCCAGCTGGAGCACGGTGCGAATCGTGCCCGGTTTCACAACTGGGGCGAAGGTGTCGGTGAAGTCCACGCCCGCGCGCTGCCGAAAACCACGAACCACCCACCGAGCCTTGTAGCGCTCGAGAGAACCGTCTGGACGAGTCTTGTGGCGAAACACCCACTTGCCAGAGATGATGTTGGCACGAGGGGGGCGCGGAACAAGTTGCCATGTGCGGTTGCGCTGTAGGGCGTTGAATTCCTCCTGCATCGCAGCTAGCCAATGGGGATCCCGAAGGGCAGCGCGAGCGGAGGTGGGGATGGGTGATGGCGTCGACGTCGAGGCGGCGCACACATACTCGTCGAAAGAGTAGCGCGTGCTCGGCCGAAGTACTCCTCCTCTGGCACGGGTAGTCACGCCAAGCGGTGGGACAACAAGGCCGGTGGTGGCGATTGGGGGGCGGCGGGCCATGGTGGCGACAACCTGGGGGCGCCGGCGGCGATGGGGGCACCATGAGGCGGGGCCGCGACGCCGAGAGCGCCCACCGATCCGCGGCGAAGGGGCGACGGCGAGGAGGACGTCGAGCCCGTCGCAGGGATGGCGGGCGGGGTGCTCACTGGCTCAACCTCGGAGGAGGGAGACGGGGACCCGGTCAGACTCGACCTCGGGGGAGGGAGTCGAGAAACCGGGTGGTGGCGGCAGAAGGCGCCGTGCCGGGGGGGCCACTGGGGGTGGCCGCCGCGCATCACTCCAGGAAGGGGATGCGGGGGCCGGCGCCGAAGGAGCCGAAGCCGGAGGAACTTGAAAAAAAGGGAACACCGTCTCGACAAAGTACACGTGCCTCGAGGTGTACACACGATGAGTGACAGGATCATAGCACCGGTAACCTTTGGTGTTAGGAGGGTAGCCAAGAAAGATGCACAGCACGAAACATGGTGCGAGTTTGTGTGGCGTGGTGGACGCGGTGCTAGGATAACAGAGACACCCAAAGATGCGGAGACCGTCATAGGATGGTGGTGTACCGAATAGAAGGTGGTGAGGAGCGTAGTTCCACCGAGGACGACACGGACGAATGTTAACTAAAAGAGTGGCGGTGGCGAGAGCATCGGGCCAAAACCGAGCGGGCACGTTGGAGTGAAAGAGTAACGTGCGAACGCAGTCATTAAGAGTGCGGAGAATGCGCTCGGCACGGCCGTTCTGCTGTGAAGTGTAAGGGCAAGTTAGACGAAAGATGGTGCCGTGAGAGGCGAAGAGCGACGTTGTCAAACTCTTTTCCATTATCAGTTTGAAGTGCAAGTATGGGACGACCGAACTGGGTGGTGACATAGTGTAAGGGCTCATTTATCCCTAAAGTGTTTTGGTGATTGATGACAATACTTGTGCGGACTAATCGTGTGCCTTGAGTCCTACAGATATTTCTTCATTAGGCACAAGACGATTCGGTGCCCCTCGGAGATTAGTGAAGCCGGCGTTGTTCTACGTTTCTCTTTGGTGGAGTTGAGTCGTAGGAGAGCCGTACTATTAAGAGGGGGTCCACGTCGGAAAGGTAGGGTGGAATCACACGTACACTTTCCCTCCTTCCTTGCACCTTGGAGCTGCCCATCGTTATCACGGTTGTCGAATCGACGATCGCTTTGTACTTGCGGTAGTACCGCAAGTCCCAATGGTAGTACCGCTGGCGGACCACGGTAGTACCGCCCTCGGGCGCCGTAGTACCGCTGCACGTTGGCCTAGTGCTGCTCGGTAGCGGTAGTAGGGGCGGATGTAATTTTTACATCCGCGCCCCACGGTAGTAATCCGCGCCTTGGCGCGTAGTACCGCCGCACAAGACTGCCTAGTGCCGCCCGGTGCGGTAGTAGGGGCGGATGTAATTTTACATCCGCGGCCCACGGTAGTACCGCCGCTCTGCGCGGTAGTACCGTGGGGCCCACGGTAGTACCGCCCCGAGTGGTAGTACTGCGTCTTCGCTTAGTACCCTAATACCGTTGCGTCATGTAGTAGGCGCGATGTAATTTTACATCCGTGCCTACCACGGTAATACGCGCCCTCGGGCGGTAGTACCGCGTCGGGTTTTTGCACCACCTAATTTCAGCGGAAGTAGGCACGGATGAAATTTATTTCGTCGCGCCCTTCCTGTGTCGTGACCCTCCGCCTTGCGGTAGTACCGCAAGGGGAGCGGTAATACCGCCGGCGGTAGTACCGTCCCAGCTCGAGCTTGGTCCGCTGTGGAGCTTCCACGGTAGTACCGTGGTCACCACGGTAGTACCGCGTGTCGTCGCGGTAGTACCGCTCCCCGAGCGGTAGTACCGTGAGTCACGGGCGAAATAGTGGATAACGGTTGGATCTTTTCCCGACTATATAAGGGTGTCTTCTACCTCTAGTTGACTACCTCTTCCACCTCTAAGCTCCATTGTTGCTCCAAGCTACATTTTCGCCGATCTCTCTCCTAGCCAATCAAACTTGTTGATTTGCTCGGGATTGGGTGACAAGAGCTCGATCTACACTTCCACCAAAGGATATTTGATTCCCCACTTATCCCTTGCGGATCTTGTTACTCTTGGGTGTTGAGCACCCTAGGCAGTTGAGGTCACCTCGAAGCCATACTCCATTGTGGTGAAGCTTCGTGGTGGTGTTGTTGTTGGGAGCCTCCGATTGTTGTGGAGATTGCCCCAACCTTGCTTGTAAAGGTTCGGTAGCCGCCTTCAAGGGCACCAATAGTGGAATCACGGCATCTCGCATTGTGCGAGGGCGTGAGGAGAATACGGTGGCTCTAGTGGCTTCTTGGGGAGCATTGTGCCTCCACACCGCTCTAACGGAGACGTACTTCCCCTCGAAAGGAAGGAACTCCGGTAACACATCCTCGTCTTCACCGTCTCCACTCTTGGTTATTTCGTGCCTTTACTTTTGCAAGCTTACTTCTTGTTACATCTCTTACTTGCTTGCTTGCTAGTTGTTATTGCATCATATAGGTTGCTCACTTAGTTGCATATCTAGACAACCTATTTGTTGCAAAGTTTAATTTGGTAAAGAAAAGCCTAAAAATTGTTAGTTGCCTATTCACCCCCCCCCTCTAGTCAACCATATCGATCCTTTCAATTGGTATCAGAGCCTCGTCTCTTTATTAAGGACTTTATCGTCCGAAGAGTATGGTTGACACCAACGATGGTGTGGAGGAACACTCCGGTGTGAATCCCATCTCATCTTCGGTCGAAGGGGAACCTCGGTCTCGTGAGGAGTTTAATGTGGCTTTGGACACATTGAAAACCTCCATGACGGCCGAGGTTAAAAGCATGTTTAATGATTTCTTAGAGGGACTTAAACTATCTACCGCGCCTATGAAAGTGGGTGATCCCACTAACAAGGCGACGGATGCTTTCTCCGATAAGGGGGAAGCTAGCATTGAAAAGAGTCCTTCTACTAGTGGTAGAAATGGCACCGCATCTTTGCCCATGTGGAACCCCGGTCTATGGAGGGCCTATTCCTCCACTCATTTAAATCATGCCGGTCCACCTCCTAAGTATGAAAAAGGTGTAGATTTTGATAATTGGGTCTATCGCTTTAAGCGTCATTTGAAACATGTGAACACTAACCTTTGGAGAGTTATTGAAGAAGGTTTTATCCTCATGACCCAAGCAACTTCACCCTCGAGAAGCCGTGGACAATCAATTCAATGAGAGTGCTCTCTTCATCATTCAAGATGCAATACTTCTCGAAGATCTCCCTCACCTTCGACCCCATGTCGTGGCTAAAGAAGCATGGAAATGTGTTGAGGGCCTCTATCGTGGAAGTGCTAGCATTCAACGGTCCAACTATGAAGTGGTGCAAGATGAAGCCGACGAGTTTGCAATGAAAGAAGATGAAGAACCTCGTGAGCTCTTTCGAAGAGTAACCAAACTCGCCGTGGCACTTCGAGATCATGGAAGCAAGGATACGGATGACAATTGGATCAAGCGAAAGTTCCTCAAGGCCATGATGCCCTACAACAAAGCCATGTCCTCCGTCATTCGTCAACGACCGGACTTCCACACCATGACCTCAAGTGAAGTGTTGGATGAGTTTGTTGCAATGAACATCTTGGACAAGACCGCCGAAAATGCGGTGCTCCGTTCTCAAAGAGCTAAGAAGCCTAACCTTGCCTTGAAGGCCAAGGTCATTGTCGAAGAAGAGGAAGAAGTGGAAGATGAGGAAAGCAACCCCGAAGACACCAAGTTCGACTACCATGAGCACATGGCCCTTGCTTCAAGACAATTTTGGAGCAAGAAGAGCTCAAGACCCAACTTCAACAAGAATAACTCAAGTGGTGTCAAGGGCAAGCAACGAGTTAGAACTTGCTTCAACTGTGGCAATGTGAGCCATTTCGTTGCGGATTGTCCTTACGAGAAGAGGGAAGACAATGGTGGCAAGTTCATTCGAAAAGACAAAGCCAAGTCCATCCCCAACAAGAACAACTTCGCCAAGAAGACTCCCACTCGTGGGTTGGTGGTTCAAGAAGAATATCAAGAGGATGACGATGATGATGAGAATGAAGAAGCAACGCCATGGCATCCATTGCCATTGCTACTCCTCGGGTGTCTCTCTTCGAATCACCCAATGAAAACATCACCGCTAGATGTCTCATGGCGAAGGCTTCAAACAAGGTAACCCCCAACATCACTACCACCATCATTTCTAATCCCTCCGTGGAGGATTGCATTGATGGACATGTTGAGTCTAATGAGGAAGTGAATGAATTTGAGTCCTTCATGAGTAAGCTCAAGGGAAAGTCCAAGAAGCACTTTGTTGCTCTCTTGGAACAACTTGGTGAGGCCAATGACATGATCGAGGCTCACGAAGAAACCATCTCCAAGATGGAAGGTCATAGTCGTGACTATGCCGATGAGATATCGGATCTCTCAAATGCTCTTGAGGAAGAGCGTGTGCATCGTTTGACTCTTGAGGAGTCACACAATGATGCCCATGCTAAGTTAACGAAAGATCTTGATCATGCTCTTGTCTTGTCTCGTGTGCTAACCTCCGAGAAGGCTAAACTTGGGGTTGATCATGCTAGACTCAAAGAGGAGTTTGAGATACTTGACAAGGCCCACAAGGTCTTAAAGGGTACTCATGCTACTCTCAAAGAGTCTCATGCTCAACTCCAAGTTAAGCTAATCAAAGAGAAAGCCACCTTTCCTCATATGGTATTAATTGATAATGCATGTGCTACTAACCCTTGTTGTGAGCATAAGCATCTTGTGGAGGAAAATGCTAAGTTGAAGGATCAACTTGAGAAGGGCCTCGTGACTTGCATTCAAGGTGAGAAAAACCTCAACGACCTTTTGAGCAATCAAAAGGAAGTTGTGGGCAAAGAAGGAATTGGGTTTGCACCCAAGTCCAAGAGCAAGAAGAAGAAGAACAACAAGGCCAACCATCCTCCTCCCCTCAAACAATCTTTTGTGAAAGAGGGAGACGGAGCTTCCAAGAAGAAGAAGGACAAAGTGAAGGAAGTTGATATTCAAAAGAGCAAGAACGTTTCCTCAAACAAAGCCGGCGACTTTAACCCTTCATATGTGTTGTGCCGTGCTAGTGATGGACATGTTTATGCTAAATTTGTTGGTTCTCCTTATGAGTACATTGAATGGTCTATTTGGGTTCCCAAGGCCCTTGTTACTAACATCAAAGGACCCATTACTAAATGGGTACCTAAAACCAAGCATTGATCTCGTGTAGGTGTTTGCTTCGGTGGGGATCATGGTTGCTCGATAGTGGAGCAACAAATCATATGACCGGAGCAAGGACTTGGTGGTGGATGTGCAAGAGACTCCATCTATGCCCACCAATGTCGAGTGGGGTGATGCATCACATTCTAAGGTATTGGGCCTCGGCAAGGTTGTCATTTCTCATGATCTAACGATCGAGAAAGTCATGCTTGTTGAGTCCCTTGCATTCAATTTACTTTCCGTTCGTCAACTTGCACTCATGGGTTTTGCCACATTCTTTGATATTGATACCGTGGCCCTCTTGTGGAGCAAGACTCTTAAAGTAGCCTTTGTTGGGCATGTCGAGAACGGTCTCTATGTGGTTAACTTTTCGGAGCGACCCACTAAGACCGCGACATGCCTAATGGCTAAAGTTGACGTGGGATGGCTTTGGCATCGCCGGTTGGCCCACGTCAATATGAGATCTTTGCAAAGTCTCCTCAAGGGGGACCATGTTCGTGGACTAACAAATGTGAGTTTTGCCAAAGATCGTGCGTGCAAAGGCTTGTATCGAAGGAAAGCTACATGAAAGGCTCACCCTCCTTCAACCATCATCTACTCGAAGAGACCCTTGGAGCTCCTTCACATGGATCTCTTTGGGCCTCCATCTTTTGATAGTCTTGGAGGAAGAAAGTATTGCTTGGTGATTGTGGATGACTATTCAAGATATACTTGGGTATATTTTTTCAAGAGGAAGAGTGAGACCCAACAAACCGTCATCAACTTTGCAAATGAAGCTCAACGTCAACATGATGCAAAGATCTTGACAATAAGAAGCGACAACGGCACCGAGTTCAAGAACTACACCTTGGATGAGTTCCTTAGTGACGAGGGGATCAAGCATCAATATGCGGCACCCTATACCCCTCAACAAAATGGTGTTGCGGAGAGGAAGAACCGGACGTTGATGGATGCGGCAAGGACCATGATGGCGGAGTTCAAGTCTCCATACAACTTTTGGGCCGAAGCCATCAACACAAACATGTCATGCATCCAATCGGCTCTATCTTCGCAAAGGCTTGAACAAGACTCCTTATGAGATCCTCACCGGCAACAAGCCCAACCTCAAGTACTTCCGGGTGTTCGGTTGTAAGTGTTTCATTCTCAAGAAAGGTGTTCGGTTGTCTAAATTTGAAGCTAGAGCTCATGAGGGCATATTCGTTGGTTATGCTACAAACTCTCATGCTTACCGTGTCCTCAACAAGTCCACGGACTCATTGAGGAGATGTAACGGAGTTTGACGAAAATAACGGCTCCCAAGTGGAGCAAAGTGGTACTTGTGATATAGGTGATGAAATTCCTCCCCAAGCCATAAGAAGAATGGGTATTGGTCACATCCTACCCATTGAGGAACCCCTTGTGGCCGAAGGAGAAGGACAATGCTCTACACAAGTAGAGCCATCACCTCATCAAGACCCACACGCTTCCGAAGAACAAAGTGAAGGCCCTCAACCTCGTGAACAAGACCAAGGGCAAGATCTAACTCAAGACGGTGATGAAGCACTAAATGATGCCCAAGGTCACGTTCTCCCCCCCGAGCTTGTTCAAGATCAAGATCAACCTCAAGATCAAGAACAAACTCAAGACGGCGCTCAAGATCAACAAGTCAACCCTCCTCCTTCCACACCCGAGGAGGAATTAGAGCGTCGTGCCGCGAAGATTGCTTCCAAGCTCACCAACCAAGGCCATCTCATGGAAAATGTGGTTGGAAGCCTTCGAAAAGGGGTAAGCACTCGTAGACAATTGGCAAACTATTGTGAACATCACGCGTTTGTCTCTTGTGTTGAACCCCAAAAGGTCTATGAGGCGCTCGAAGACCCGGATTGGCTCAATGCCATGCATGAAGAACTCAACAACTTCGAGTACAACAAGGTGTGGAGATTGGTACCAAGACCATCCGGGAACCACAACGTCATTGGGACCAAGTGGATCTTCAAGAACAAGCAAGATGCCCATGGGAACATCATTCGCAACAAGGCGAGATTGGTAGCACAAGGCTACTCCCAAGTCGAGGGTATCGACTACGGTGAAACCTTCGCTCCCGTTGCTCATCTTGAATCCATTCGTTTGTTGATTGCATATGCTTCCCATCACAACTTTAAGTTGCAACAAATGGATGTGAAAAGTGCTTTTCTTAATGGTCCTATTAATGAGTTGGTCTATGTCAAGCAACCCCCCGGGTTCGAGGACCCCTACTTTCCGGATCATGTGTATCAACTCGATAAGGCACTCTATGGCCTTAAACAAGCCCCACGTGCGTGGTATGATCACCTTACCGAGTTGCTACAAGATCGTGGGTTTGAAGTAGGGCTAATCGACCCCACTCTTTTTACTAAGAAGGTCAACGGGGAGTTGTTTGTATGCCAATTATATGTTGACGATATTATCTTTGGCTCCCCTAACAAAGCTTTCAATGAAGAATTTGCCGCTCTTATGACCTCCAAGTTTAAGATGTCTTCGATGGGAGAGTTGAAGTTCTTTCTTGGTTTCGACATCAAGCAAAGAAGAGAAGGAACCTTCATCAACCAAGCCAAATATACTCAAGACATGCTTAAAAGATTCAAGCTAAGTGATGTCAAGCCGGCTACTACACCAATGCCTACCAAGTGCCAACTTGACATCGATCCCAATGGTAAAGCGGTGGATCAAAAGGTATATCGCTCCATGATTGGATCCTTGCTTTACCTTTGTGCATCTAGGCCGGATATCATGTTGAGTGTGGGGATGTGTGCACGCTTCCAAGCCGCACTAAAGGAAAGTCACTTTGTGGCGGTCAGTTTAATCTTCGATATTTGGCTCATACCCCAAACTTTGGCTTATGGTACCCAAGAGGAGCAAACTTCAAGCTTGAAGGTTTCACGGATTCGATTAGGCGGGAGACAAAGTGGATAGGAAGTCCACTTCGGAGGGTGCCAATTTCTTGGCTGCTCTTTGGTAAGTTGGTCTTCCAAGAAGCAAAGTTGTGTGTCTCTCTCGTCCATCAAGCGGAGTATGTGGCGGCGGTAGTTGTTGTGCACAACTTCTATGGATGAGGCAAACTTTAAAGGAGTATGGTGTCACTTGTGACAAAGTGCCTCTTTGGTGTGATAATGAAAGTGCCATCAAGATTTCACTCAACACGGTGCAACACTTCAAGACGAAGCACATTGAGATTCGTATCACTTCATTCGGGATCACATTAGGCGAGGGAGATCGAGCTCAAGTATGTCAACACTCATGATAACCTTGCGATATCTTCACGAAGCCATTGGATGAAGCAAGATTTGCGAGTTAAGGCATGAGCTAAATATCATTGATTTGAGCAATGTGACTTGAACCGTGCACCCCCCACCACACTCAACATGTTGTCTAGTTTAGATGTAGGCATGGACATAGGGGGAGTGTTGTTCTCTCAATGAACTCTCTCTCCCCCCATTATGCATAAATAGATCACCTCTTTCACATTAGCCATTTTTGATGGTACTTGTGCTTCAAAGACGAGTTTTGGTCATGGGCCCAAGGATAATTCTTCGCGGTGCCATACCATCCAACTCAAACATAGGTGGCTCCGGCCACCGCACTCTCTCTTCTCGAGAGACCTTGTTACCGAGGGTTTTGCTTTTGTTACTGTGACTTTGTGCTGCATTGAGTTTTACCTGTTTTTCGATGCAAAGGCGTGCTTTTCTCTCTTGATCGAAACCCTTGGTGGTGTGTGCTCACGGTACTACCGCGGTAGGCCACGGTACTACCGCGGCCTTTCACGGTACTACCGCTTATGGGGGCACGGTACTACCGCACCCAAGCGGCAGTAATTTTTTACTGCCGCCTGGTGGAGCGGTACTACCGCCACGGTGTGCATATTTCCGCCTGGCGGTACTACCTGATGACACGCGGTACTACCGCTACGGTTCGGGACGCTGGGATAAGGTCGGGCAGGGGAGTTCTAACTCCCCATACCCATTCGCCCTTCTCTTCTCTACACCGTTCTCTCTCAAGCCCACGAACGGAGCGGCGTTCATCGCCGGATCTCCTCCACCGCTACCCTCCGTGATTCCGTCCGGTGGGATTGTTCCCACCACGTGCTCTTGCTATGGACCAAGGTTTTTCCCAAACCCCTCTCCGCTTTGATTGTATTTGGTTCTTTTAGGTTTTGGGGAGACTTGCATGTTCTTGAGATTTATTGGCTAGATCTCGGCAAGGGTAGGATGAAGGAGTGTAGTATTGCATAGGATTTATGCTTGTATTGTTGTCTTGCACTAGATCTGGTCACCGTAGCACCGCCATGGCTTCGCGGGTCTTTTGATTCAAATCTGCCGATCCATCGCGACGCTGCATACTATCGCCCTTGCGGCGCGGTATTACCGCTCCCGCGGTACTATCGCCCGTATGGCGCGGTATCTACGCGCTCCATGCGGTACTAACGACGACTACCGCTTCCACCACGGTACTACCGTGACCCCTCACAGTACTACCGCGTCTCGAGCGATAGAGTACGACCTTAGTATCACACCCCATGGCAGTTCTACCGTGGCTCACCTCTATCGCATGCCAACTTTCTTGTTTATCTTCTATGGGTTTCATGTGTGGTCTTTTAGCCTTTGCATTGATCCTTTTCGACTTGTTTTGGTGCTTTGCGTGTGTGTTTTAGGTGGTGGTTCTCGCCGGGCCAATCCCGTCCGTGACACTGGTTCCAAGCGTCTGCGCAATCCAGGCGAAGTCCCTGAGGGATCATCTGCATCGAAGCGCAATGTCAAGTCCACCGCCAGCAAGCACAAGGAGCCCGCCAAGGGCATGGATGAGATCGGCGCTCAAGAGTATGTCCGTATCAGGCAGCTCCATCCATATGCGACACCACGCTCCAATATCAGAGGATGTGAACTGTTCTGGAACAAGACTCAAGCTCAGATTTACTTGGATGTCATCAAGAACAAGCAGAATACCTATGTAGAGGTGAAGTGGATTGAGATGCATCATATGAGGAAGGACAAGTTTCGTGACTACTTTGGTGAGGCCCTGGACTTGGTGGAGCAGTTTGGAATTGAGCATGTGATCTCGTTCCACATGGACTATGACCCTGAGATCATTTGTCAGTTCTTTGCCTCCGTGTACTTCCACACCAATGATGAGAGAAGGATGACGTGGATGACCAATGGCCGCCGGTATGCGCTACACGGAAGGAGTTCATGGATCCGCTTCATGTTGCCGATGATGGACTTGACACTCTGTTGGTGTTCGCCCTCACGGCAATCTCGACTACCGACAAGAACAAGCTTGCCCTTTCATGGTTGATAAGAAGCTTGCCCTTTGGGAAGATAGTATCGGTTCTCAACCCATTTCGGATATCATGTACCGCATCTTCCGCAACTCTCTGCTCCTCGCGATCGGTGACAAGGACAAGGTTCATGCTTACATGGTGGACATGATGCTTCATGCGAGGAGGCTCGCGCTTCTCGACTCAGCCCTTGATGTCTCTCACATCATGTGGTGCGAGCTTCGATTTGCTGTGTTCAACCGTAAGGTGCCCATCTATGGACCTTACCTGTTTCTGCTGATCTCGAGGACTTGGGAGAAGATGTACCCCACGGAGGAGTTCCTGGCGCCAGACTGGATTCGCCATGAGCCCATTTCTCCGAGGGTCAAACCCAACTGGGCCAACACTGCTACTCGTCCGAGGCGTCCATCGCTAGAGCTGCTCTTGTTGATGAGGATCTGCTGAGCCGAGGATGCTTCTGGGGGCCGTTCTGCTAGGCCCTCTCAGAGTGACTCTAGGCCATCTTGGGCCAAGAGGTTGACCGATAAGATGAAGTCACTTTTCTGCATGCAAGCCAAGGGTCAGTACAGGGCTCATGTGGAGTCCAAGGAGAGTCGTCGCCGGCACAACAAGGTCTTGAGGCTCTATGGCGAGGAGGTGTCTCATGGTCTCGAGGAGCACATCACTCCCCGAGACCGAGTGGATGGAGAAGCAAGGGTTCAAGTGGATTGATTTCGAGGAGGAGGCCGAGGAGTCCATTCCAGTGCGGAGGAGTCTGACGAAGAGAGTGGGACAGCTCTGCTTGAGCCACCCCTTGTGTGTTTAGGTGTCCTCTCTGCCTTTTTGGCGCCTCGATGCCAAAGGGGAGAGAGTGTAGGATTTTTGCTGCGTTTGTGTGTTTGCAGTTGAACTCTTTGTTGCTTTTATCGTGAGAACCTTGATTATCTTATCTCATATGGTGTAAGACATATGCACTCTATCTATCCTAGCTAGCTTGTGTTATCTTGTGCTACCTTCATGCTATGCTAGGTTTATTATCATGTCTTGGTCTCTAAAATATAGGGGAGTGTTGTTCCTAGGTTGTGTGCCATGCAGTCCAAAGCATTCACATATAGTGCACACATCTAGGGGAGACTCGTCTATATTTTAGAGAAGTGGGTTTGCCAACGCTTTAAACATATTTTATCTATGTGCAAATCCGTGTTGTCATCAATACACCAAAAGGGGAGATTGTAAGGGCTCATTTATCCCTAAAGTGTTTTGGTGATTGATGACAATACTTGTCTTGGACTAATCGTGTGCCTTGAGTCCCTGAGATATTTCTTCATTAGGCACAAGACGATTCGGTGCCCTCGGAGATTAGTGAAGCCGGCGTTGTTCTACGTTTCTCTTTGGTGGAGTTGAGTCGAGGAGAGCCGTACTATTAAGAGGGGTCGCGTCGGAAAGGTAGGGTGGAATCACACGTACACTTTCCCTCCTTCCCTTGCACCTTGGAGCTGCCCATCGTTATCACGGTTGCCAGCGAATCGACGATCGTCTTGTACTTGCGGTAGTACCGCAAGTCCCAGCGGTAGTATGCATGGCGGACCACGGTAGTACCGCCCCTCGGCGCGAGTAGTACCGCGACACGTTGGCCTAGTGCTGCTCAGTAGCGGTAGTAGGGGCGGATGTAATTTTTACATCGCGCCCCACGGTAGTAATCGCGCCTTGGGCGCGGTAGTACCGCCGACTCTGCCTAGTGCCGCCCGGTGCGGTAGTAGGGCGGATGTAATTTTTACATCCGCGGCACCCACGATAGTACCGCTCGCTCTGCGGTAGTAGTACCTGGGGGCCACGGTAGTACCGCTCCCCTGGAGTGGTAGTACCGTGCCCTTCTGCCTAGTACCGCTGCGTCGCGGTAGTAGGCGCGGATGTAATTTTTTACATCCGTGCCTACCACGGTAGTACCGCGCCCTCCGGGCGGTAGTACCGCGTCGGGTTTTTGCACCACCCTAATTTCAGCGGAAGTAGGCACGGATGAAATTTATTTCGTCCGCGCCCTTCCCAGGTCGTGACCCTCCTGCCTTGCGGTAGTACCGCAAGGGGGAGCGGTAGTACCGCGCCGGCGGTAGTACCGTTCCCAGCTCAGGCTTGGTCCGGCCTGTGGAGCTTCCACGGTAGTACCGTGGTCACCCACGGTAGTACCGCGTGTCGTCGCGGTAGTACCGCTCCCCTGGAGCGGTAGTACCGTGAGTCACGGGCAGAAATAGTGGATAACGGTTGGATCTTTTCCCCGACTATATAAGGGGTGTCTTCTACCTCTAGTTGACTACCTCTTCCACCTCTAAGCTCCATTGTTGCTCCAAGCTACATTTTCGCTCGATCTCTCTCCCTAGCCAATCAAACTTGTTGATTTGCTCGGGATTGGGTGACAAGAGCTCGATCTACACTTCCACCAAAGGATATTTGATTCCCCCCACTTATCCCTTGCGGATCTTGTTACTCTTGGGTGTTGAGCACCCTAGACGGTTGAGGTCACCTCGAAGCCATACTCCATTGTGGTGAAGCTTCGTGGTGGTGTTGTTGTTGGGAGCCTCCGATTGTTGTGGAGATTGCCCCAACCTTGCTTGTAAAGGTTCGTAGCAGCCTTCAAGGGCACCAATAGTGGAATCACGGCATCTCGCATTGTGTGAGGCGTGAGGAGAATCTGTGGCCCTAGTGGCTTCTTGGGAGCATTGTGCCTCCACACCGCTCTAACGGAGACGTACTTCCCCTCGAAAGGAAGGAACTCCGGTAACACATCCTCGTCTTCACCGTCTCCACTCTTGGTTATTTCGTGCCTTTACTTTTGCAAGCTTACTTCTTGTTACATCTCTTACTTGCTTGCTTGCTAGTTGTTATTGCATCATATAGGTTGCTCACTTAGTTGCATATCTAGACAACCTATTTGTTGCAAAGTTTAATTTGGTAAAGAAAAGCCTAAAAATTGTTAGTTGCCTATTCACCCCCCCCCCCTCTAGTCAATCATATCGATCCTTTCAATTAGGAATAAAAGGCGGTGAGTGTGGCTAAAGCATCGGACTTACGACGAAGAGGAAAGGTCCACACATAGTGAGAATAATCATCTAAAATCACCAAGTAGTATAGATAGCCTGTGTTACTCGCAATGGGAGACGTCCAAACATCGCTATGAAGCAACTGAAATGGAAAAGTGGAAACTGAAGTAGACGCACTAAAGGGAAGACGCATATGCTTGCCCAAACGACAAGCCTCACAAGTATGCTCGTCGAGCTTATTACATGAGAAAGAAAAACTCCTAAGAATCTGACGCAAAACAGTGGGGTTGGGGTGGCCCAAACGAGCATGCCAAAGGTCGACACGAGTGGCGAGAGCGACGGGTGTGGAAGTGGAGGTGCCGGCGTGCACGGGATAAAGCTCATCAGGGCTATCACAACGGTGAAGCACCATCCGGGTAAGGCCGTCCTTCACAGAAAACCCAACACCATCGAATTCAACAGTAAGAGGATTTTCACGAGTAAGACGACGAACAGAGACTAAACTAGTGACTAAGTTAGGTGAAACAAGGACATTAGACATAGTGATAGGTGTGGAACTAGAAGGAAAACTAGTGCTACCGACATGTGTGATAGGTAAAGAAGAATCGTTGCCAACGGTGATACGAGTGGGAGTGTTAACTGGAGTGGAAGAGGATAGGTTACCAGGATGAGCTATCATGTGCGCAGTAGCACCCGAGTCCATGTACCAGTCGCCTCCACCTCCGTAGGGACTCGGCGACGGCGACGGCGCCGAGTGTAGGGCGGCCGGGAGGGCGGGGTCCCACGGTGCAGGAACTGGCGGCGACAGATGGCCTCCATAGGGTGGTGCCTGAGCGGGCACGCCGTAGCCGTCGAGAGGTGGCGGAGCGAGCGGAGCACCGTAGGGCTGGTAGGGGGCGCCGAGGAACGCCTGGTGGCCCGCGGGACGAGGACCAAGGAGACCCGGTGCGGGGTGCATGGGGAAGTAGCCGGTCGGCGCGGGCTGACGAGGCGCAGTTGGGCCGGCGAACGGGTTCGATGAGCGGTTGGTGGAGGATCCCGGGAAAGACATGGCGGCGCGACTAGTTTTTTTTGTAGTGGACAGAAAATCGGGGAGCAGCGGCTCAGGTCGGCGGCTTGACGGCAGCAGCGGTGTGCGAGGCGAGCGGGACGACGTGCTGGCGAAGCGAGCGGGCGAGGCTTGCGAGGCGTCCTGGCGAGCGAAGCGGCGTGCCCACGGCTGTGCACGGCCGGCGTACCGTACGTACGTACTCGTCACCGCACGGGCTTGCTCAATCGCCTGCCCAAAGTGCCTAGTACGAGGCCGCCAGAGTATCTAGTACCAGGCCGCCAAAGTATCTAGTACGAGGCCTCGTGCACGCGGCTGTGCACGGCCGGCGTGAGTGCGTGCAAGCGCCGCTCGATCGCGATTAATCCCCGTGTGGTGTGTGCGAGCGAAGCGACGCGGGGCTGGGAAAGCGCGTGCGCAGGTGGAGGAGAGGAGCGGCGGCGGCTGGGTGGCGGCAGCGGCGGCGCGAGGAGAGGCACGGCGGCGGCGGCGATGGAGCGGAAGCGAGGAAGATAACCTAAAAAACTGATACCATGTAGACGGAGAGATTTACAATACAATGAACGTTGTATTGATAGTTCTGGTGCACGTATATATAATACAGGAAAGGCCTTTACCTCAACTATACAAGATTAGAAGGTGGGCCACAACTCCAATACACGTGCAATATACAAAATACATACTCAACAATTACTAAGTAAATATGCAACGCCTAAGAGCTGGACGCTACGTGTAGTGTAGTGCCTAGCGCGCAGGCACTGCACTATGTAGCAACCATATGGAGTCCCGTAGTGTGCTCCCTTCGATGCTCCTTGGTGTTCCGCCGCATGCCAACAAGAAAAGACTCATTTGGTTACTAAAAAAAAAGACTCATTTGGAGCGTCAACAACTCAAAGAAGTCAACCCTGGGCATAAGTATGCAAGGAATTTTTGTTGTTTACTCTCTTGTAGTTTAGAGGGTGCTTGATACATTTTAATCCCATGACTAAAAGTAATGGGACTAAGACTTGCTAGCCTCACCATGCTTGGATCCAAATACTAAAGAGACTAAAATCAAGTTAATGAACATTTATTATCCTCCAAACCCTCCAATCCAGAACTCGCCTGTGTTAAAGGAGAGGAGTTAAATGAGGAGAGAGAGGACTAATACACATTTTAGTAGGGGTACCCCTGAGTAAAAAAAATTAGTCTCAAGACTAGTTTTAGCCCCTCTTTAGTCAGGGGTGCTTGAAACTTTAGCCTCTTAAAAAAAACTATTTTTAGTCAGACTAAAATAAGTCCCTTGGATCCAAGCACCCAGCTGGAGCGTGCCGACACGCCCGCACACAAGAAGTGCACGCTGTCCTACTGGTGCGCATTTTGAAGGTCTTTGGAATCGACTAATTAATACTCCGTCCGTCCGTCAGTGTGCAGCGTACGCCGCCGGAGCAAACTATGAAACTCCATATAATTGCTACATAGTGCAGCGCCTACGCGCTAGGCGCTACACTACACAGTGTAGCGCCTAGCTCTCAGGCGGTGCACACCGACTTAGTAATTTTTAGATAGTCCAGGATGCGACGCTGGCCAGACGTGTAGCGTCCGTCAGTCAGGCGTTACACAGTTTAGTGTGGCGCCTACCTGTCAGGCGCTACACAAAAGGGTCAACTGGATGAATTTTTTCATCAACAGTTTATTTTATGAATTTTTTTGTTTACAAGTTAAATTTGTCGTTTTTGTCCACTAGTCTGGGACGAGGCAGTGTGCCTTCCTGCTCCACCCGCTGAGCTCGGTGTTTGCGGTGCGTCACGATCACGAGCGTCGGCTCGTGCTCGATTCGACTCCTCATAATGCCCTGTCTACCAGCAGCCCTCTACAAGCAGCATGGACGCTCTTGTGCGACTCTGCGGGGTGCGCCGTTGTGGGTCAGATTCTTCGGTTGGCCTCTCGTGCTCGCCCGCATCCACACGAGAGATCCTGCTACGGAAGACGATCATCGAGGCAGGCTGCTGCCTCTGTCCCTCGACCTCCAAGCCGGTGGACCACTTTGTCTTGTGTTGCCCGTTTGCATGTCTCATTGGTGGAAGCATCGAAATGCCGTCGTCTTTAGGGCGTGCCCCTCCCTCTCCGATGCCCTCAAGTGTCGTAGCGAGGATGCGTGTTGTGGCGTGGGAGGCTGCGGACGGATCAGCGTTGCCATGTACTCCCTCCGTCCCGATTTACTCGTCGTGGTTTTAGTTCAAAGATAGTTGAGGCACGACCTAGCCGCCACCAGAACCACCCCGCCTCCACCCATCCTCCCCCGCCGCCGGGCAAAGCCCGCGTGGCGTCGGCGGCGGCGGGGCCTTTTTGTTTCCGCCGTGAGGTGCGGCTGGCAAGGCGGCAAAAGCCTTGCGATGGCGCGGACGTTCTGGCGTCGGGCGGCGCCGCGGCGTGCTCGATCTTTGCGGGCACGACGACTCGCCCCGATGTGAGGAGGATGCGGACGGGGTGTGCAGATCCAGCTCGGGCGCCTCGATCTGGCGGGGTCTCCGCCCAGATCTAACCCCTGGTGGCCGGTGGCCCCGGCGGCTACTCGACCGCGGCAGTAGGAGTCTGCGGTGCTGCTGGCCGCCGCGGGGAACCGGGGATGCGCTGCTTCTGCGTCTTCCCCCGGTCTGCGGTCTCTGGCTCGAGCAACGGCCAGATCTGGTTCTCTGGCGGTTCTAGGCCCGGAGAGATTTAGTCTGCGACTAGTTTGCAGTGGTATGTAGGGAGGCGGCTCGGCCGGCGACATGGTTGGCGTTGTTGCTGGCCACAAGCTGTGCGGAAGAAGCGGTGGGAGATGAATGGCACCCCTACTCGGTGTTGCATCCTCCTGATGGTGGTTCGGAAAGCTCAATGCTGCTGCGGGTGGGAGGACGAGATGGTGGTGGCTGGAGGAGAGGAATGGCGTCGCGGCGTTTGTTGCATCCTTCGTCGGGAGATGAATGGCCCGCAGGCGTTGCATCCTCGAGGAGACGAATGGCGTCTTGCTTGGTTGCATCCTTCCGATGGGAGAAGAATGGCGCCACTGCGAGGGTTGCATCCTTCGTCCAGCGGGGGACGCGGACACAAGGTTGGAAGCACGTTGAGCTTGCCGGGGAGGTGCGGTTGGCCGTGGAGGCAGAGGTAGTGGTCTGGTGTGTTGGCTGATCGGATCCTGGGCTCGGGCAATGCAGGTGGGACTGTCGACGAAAGTCGTACTCCAGTTGTGGCTGGGGTCATCGATGGCGGCACCTTCTGGTGTCGCTCCCTCGTTGGAGGCATCGATGTAGCAGCTCCCACCTTGCCTTTCCCGACGTGCTCCGGGGAAAACCCTTGATCTAGTTTAGATCGGACGATGGTGACGCTATACGTCGTCGCTTTCTCTCTTGGGGGCATCGTTCTGGAGGTGGATCCGGTCAGAAGGGCTCGTGGCCATCGTGGTCGGAGTTGCGCGGCCTTGTACTAGGTGGATGGCGCAGCGTGGAGTGTAGTGTTCTGCAACCACTAGGGTTGCTGTTTTTCTTTTTCCTTGATCTTCGGATCTTCACCATCTTATGTTTCCGTTGCTTCCTGCTAAATCTGAATCAAGCCAGCAATTTGCTGGATCTTTCAAAAAAAAAAAGACAGTTGGCTTCCTGCCTTGGCTGCTCCTCCGTCGCAGGGGGTTTGGGGTGACTGTTGGTGCTCTCTCTGCTGCCCATGTGATGCAATCAGATGTTGAAGAGAAAAATTGCACAGAAAAAAGAGATGGCAGTGATGCATCCATAATCTCAATTTCAAAAAAATAAATAGAAAAATATCAATTTTGAAACAAAATCTGAATTTGTTAATGTTACAAATTTATCCCAAACACAACTCTATCTGGAGTCTAAACTATTACTAGTTGCCATAGGTTTTCAACATGGCGGACTTACAGTTGGCAGCAGAGATTTTGCGAGAGAAGACAATTTACAGACTTAGACTAACACATCCGTGTTTCAGGGGTTTGTCTTGTCTTCAGTCATCACTTTCATCGCTATCATCATACTGGCAGAGGGACTGAAGAACATTGGTCTTCTCTACTGAAGCTTCCTTTTTATTCTCAGCAGCCGGTGCTTTGCCGTTATCTTGGACGGGGTCGGTTTCCGTCTTCTGTTTCTTCTGAGGATTTGCACCAGCGGGCTTTGGTTTTACTATGAATTTGGGCATCTTAGATGCCAAGCTCTTGTTTCCTGTAGAGCAATGTTTAAATGTAAGCAACACATTTGTTTTCAAAATGGAACACTGTTTGATCACATAAAAAGAAAAAATAACACAAGTAAAAATAGAGGCAAATAGCGACATAAAACAAGGTTGACGTTGGTAATCCATGATAAAATATAGCGATGGCCAAAATAGGCTGCGTGATATGTGAGACAGGATCAAGGTCAGCGCATAAGCATTAAAATAGCAAGTTCTACAAATATGGAATTCTCGGATTCTGCATGTGCCCTTAACAATATTAGTGATACAGTGAAAAAACAAGGTGAACGCATATGAGTGTCTACCTTCTTTATTGGCACTCTCAGGTCCATTAGCTTTGGTCAAGACATCTGTTGGATTCGTCATTGATTCAGAAGGTCCATTAATCTGCATTAAAAGTAGGAACCGTCAGCTCACTAAACAAACGAGTTCAAGAGACGTCGAACTGAAAACTGCAAATACATGAACATACTCATGGCAAGGAGAGAAGTAAGCAATATCTTCCACATAGAAAAACTGCATAATATCTTCCATAGAAATTGCTACAATGACTTGATGAGGGCTACTCCACAAGACCATAACACCATTACATTTATGACAATGTTTGATATAAGTTCTATACTACAAATTGCTCAATGACCAGCATTTACTCTTGTAAAAGGATTTGAGTTCAAAATGTCTTCCTCCGTTAATCTCAACTGTTGCTATATCTAATGCAAACTGAAAGCATCCTAGAGAAACTACAACAAACACTTCACAGAAGACGATAATTTTGGTAATTTCAAGTTCAGTCATTAGCTAGCTTACACTTTGAACAAATCTATATAAAAGCAGCATATTTACAGCTTACATATCAAGAAGAGGAATGTCAAAATGCTTCAAATAGAATAAGTGCGCACAAATGATAAATGGCATGTTTTGATGTTGTAACTGATGGCTGCTTTATCAGGTCAGCTAGTTTCGAAATAACAAATTAAAGTCCAGCTAATGGTCTACAGTGGTCTTTCAACAATCAATACTTAAGGCCACAGAACATACAATATGAAATAGAAACAGAAAAGAAAATGAAGAAAAAAAAAAGTTAGACAAGTACCTTTAACGTGACACTTGACTGTCCTGGTATACCAAAATTGTCATCATTGTCGTCGTCATCGTCTTCGATCCGTTTAACATAATCTTTCGAGTTCTGCAATAACCAACAGTATGACAGGGTTAGAAAAAAAATTCAAATACAAGTTTGCACGTGCAGGTACATATGAAAGTTGACATAGAGGATTACTCTGAAAGTGATTGATTTGATGAGTTCTTCGTCTTCTTCATCTAGTTCTGCTACTGTTTTTTCCTCCTGTAACCACACACAAAATAGCCAATATTAGAGAAAAGATTTTAAGAAAATGATGCCTCAGGACCACCATGCCATAAGCAAAATAACCTACATATTACCCAAATGTGAAACGCTACACGTGAAACTTTTATCAATTATACAGAAAACAAAGTTTGTGAGATCTTGCCTTTTGATGAGCGGAATGCTTCAAAATTTCAAGCATCTGGTCAACGGAGACTCCAGCATGTCTAGACTGGAAACAGCACAATAAAAGGATGTCAGTAGTCAGTAAAGTCAAAATTTCATGTGCATGTACAAGTACAGGTTAACTGAACTTAAAGAGATTGGCAAGATGCCCAGATCATACCTTCATCGACCGCATCTCTTCTAAAGCAGCAAGTATGTCCATGTCTTGCTTTGAATCCATTGCTCTGTTCTCCAGTGCTCTCATTGCATCACCCATCTCCTCCGCTTCTCGCTTCCTCTTCTCTTTATCCACAACCTGAACAATTGAAAATAAATCACTATGATTAAATGGAAGCTCAAGCTGGTCAAAAGATAAAAGCTGCGCTCAGAATTTGCCCTATATCACTCACCTCATCCTCTTCACGCCAAGGTTCAAAATTGCGACTAGCCCCAGATTCTACCATGTAGTCTGAATTCTGAGGGTCTGTTTTGAAGGTAATCTCAGCTGAGCACCTAGTACACTTGAAGTAAAATCTAAATATTTGTATGCCCAAGTATGTCTGCACATAGAGAAAAATAATCACATTAGCATGGATTTCAATTGTATCAATATATCAATAAAGAAAATAAGCATCGCCGATATGGATATACATTTCAATAATTCCATGCCTTGGATAACATGATAGAAGATTATGCTTCCCCGTATAGTGATGAACCCCGGATTCCAGTAATGGTTGTAAATTCGACTCGACACTCTCGGAATAACAGTTAAACTGCATTATAGCAATAATATAGTGCAGGGCACTTCAAGATGAAATGTAGGTTATTAACTTTGTATGCGCCCATGAACTTTGTGCTGCATGCCGATGAAGATTACAGTATTAAAAATGAAAGCAGACAATTTGATTTGAGTAGTTTGTTTCACTAGCAACAGCTCTATACAACTCGGATCACTGAATTATAGCTGTTTGGTTCTGCGCAGACTGGAACAAGCATCAACGGGCAAACAGTACGTTAAAATTGATAGTACCGTTCACAAATTGGAGCGTCAATCGATTCAATTTGTGCAATTCGAGCCCACCACGACGCTAGGGTAAAATAACTAAGCCTAGGTATCACGACAAACGGACGGGCGGGGGCGCGGCGGCGCGTGCGTACCTCGCCGATGCAGTCCTCCTTGCGCGAGTTAAATTTGGTGCCCTTGTAGATGTAGGTGCCGCAGGTGCCACACCGGATGCTCATGGGAAGCATCATGCGCACCTTGATCTGCTGGTTCTTAGGCTGCTTCCGCCGCGGGATCTTCGCCGGGTCGAAGTCCGGCGGGTAGTACTTGTTCAGCACCTTCCGCTCACCCATCGCGCCGCCGCCGGAAAGGTAGCCGGAGCACTAGGTTGGACGCGCCGGAGAGGAGGTAGGAGCGGGTCGGTCGTTTCGGGACCGGGGCGCAAAGGCGGGGAGTTTGGGTTGCGCCCGTTTCGGCGTGATGACAACCAAGGATATTATTGATCAACGTATAGTACTGTAGTATTTATTTATTTTAGAGCTGAAATAATACTAGCAAAACGGCTGTGCGTTGCAAGGGGAGAAAGAAAAATCATAATCTTCAATGGCCATGACCATATTTTGTTGCATCACTGAGATACAATATCACTATCATTTTCGTGAAGGCACGATTTTTTTTAAATTATGAACATTTTGTACACTTTTGAACATATCTGAAATCGTGAACATTTTTCAAATACACGAACATTTTTACAGATTTTCGATTTTTTTTTAAATCATGAAAATTTTGAATTCATAAAAATTTATACTATTTGCAAACATTTTGTTAAAATTGTGCATATTTTTAAATCATTTTTCTTTAATAGGCGAATATTTCTAGAATCAACGAACATTTTCTTTAAATCAGTGCAACAACATTTGAAATGCATAAATATTTTTAAATTTAAAAATATTTTTAAAACACATATCATTATTTGAATCAGCGAACATTTATGAATCAATAAACTATTTTGTAAGTCACGAACAGTTTTAAAATTTTAGGATATTTTTCAACCCATGAACATTTTTAATACACGGACTTTTAAAAAAAATCAGGAACATATTTTGATTTCACAAAAAATATTTTCAAAATTGCGAACATTTTTTGAATATGAGAGCATTTTTGAAAAATCACGAACATTTTCTAAATACACAAAAAAATATGAATTATTAAAAATTATTTGAAAATTCACATTTTCTAAAACAAAATCGGGATTCTTTTAAGTTCCATATTATTTAAAGTAGAAAAAACTAAGACGGAAAAGGAAACGAAATTTAAAAAATAGGCCGTCCGGACATGGCCCGGCCCAAATAGGCGCATTGTGTCTTCTCCCAGCGCCTCCCAGCGTGCAGAGCGTAGTATAGAAGGTTCCTTCATGGGCCGGCCCAGGAGGGGTTTCCTCTATGTGAAACGTTTTCTTATTACTTATAGATGGCATAAATGGGTAATATTTTGCAACTTTGAGAGCAATTTCATTTACGTACAGCCAGAAGCAATAGCCCTTTATTATTAGGTATAGATATAGATATATCTTTATTCTCCGGTAGCAAGTATGAGCGTCTTTGAGTGTAAGAAAAACATGTTTGGTATTACACGGAGACGCACAACCTTAAAGCGCTCAGAGCGTGGCTTGCTAAAAGCAACGTATGAATCGGCCGTTTTCAACGAGTCAGACCGGGTCAAACACAGAATGAGAGCATGACACACGGCAATGAAAACTAAATCAACACGAAGATAGCGGGAGACGAAAATCAGCCAATGTAGGATGACGCAAAATCTAGCATCAACCCCCCGCTCTCACCCACACGCACACCACAGTTCAAAATAAATATCGTATATCGAGTATGTATCGGTTTGGCTTGAACATATTGGATGTCGGATATCGGATGATATATCGGACAATATGTAAATATATCAAAGGGAATATATCTAGATTTTTTTTCCAATATTCTTGTTCACAAATGTCATTTTAGTAGAAACAAAATGTATGGTATCAACAATCTAGTGTAACAAATTTCAGTTCCTAGTTTATGAATTTATTAATTAATAAACTATTTAAGATAGATTCACAAAATCAAAGAGCAATATGTTATATATGTGTTCTACGGAACATTATGCATGACTTTACTAATACGATGAAGTTGTAAATATGTAATCTTTTTTCCACTGCTTTCTAATAAATAATTGCGTTCATACTGGTCTATATTAGCGGGCACATCGGGTCAGATATCGGTCATATCGGATGATATGTGTGAAAATAATATTTACAAAATGATACATTATATTTATATCCGTAGAGCCACAAAACTGGTATATCGGCCTATAAATCACTCAGATCGATCCAGATTTAAAAGCTTGGTCATATGTAATTTCGATGCATGATATAGCCTCTAGATACTTGTGGGGATAGTTGCTATATATTTTGTTAAGTTTTGCCCACTTTCTATTAGTTGTCTAAAAAAATCAGAAAAAGAAAGATGCTTAGGAAGGTGTTCTCGGGAGGCTCTTCAAGCCGGAGCGCGACAAGACCCGCATACCATGAGCCCGGAGAAGGCTCTCTGCGGGCAGCCAATGTAAAAGCTTGTCAATGGCCATGTGAGACTATCATGGTTGATGGCGGCATCAAGGAAGAGTTCGACATATTCATAGAAAATGTCGGTTAACCAATTTTCTCGCACATAAGTGTGCCCAATACCATCATCTCACTAATATTGAGCGATATTTCAAGTACGTGCCTCATCGTATCGTACCTTGTGTTGTTTTCAACCTTTGTGATAGACCATTTAGTATGACTCTTCGTGATGTTTGCTTCAAAACCCCTTTTGGGGATACATGTGAGGAGTCTCGTAAGGCTGATTATGAAGAATTTCTTAGGAGCATTTGTCATGGAGAAACTAGAGGAGTAACACAGAGTAGGGTGTCCATACATTTTCCTGCTATTCATTACTTTATATTATTCATAGAAAGATGTTTAACCGGTAAACATGACCTCGGTACCACTTATGCTCCTGATTTAAGTATCCTTAAATGCACCGTGCTTGTTGATAAAACTTTTAGTTTGGGGGCAATGATTACACGGGGTTCGAGCAAAAATGCTTTGGATGGTGATTTCTATGGAGGAATCTATGACACTCGTGTACCTGCTCATCTTGGTGTACTTATTAGAGATAATGATTCGGAGTTGCCTCTTAGTTTCCTGGATTATGAGGCTACACAACGTCATAAATTTATTTCCCGAGGGAGTCAGGAATATCAGTACAGGCTAACCTTTGATATGAGTGACGTTGTCCCAATTACTTTGTCTGACCCTTCTCTATTTAATTTTCAGGACAAATAGAGGTATTATATATATTTGGAGGAGGCTAGGGCACACAAGGGAGAGCAGGAAGCCGCTCGTTGGAGTGAAGTCGCTCACTAGGCAGTAGCTGCCACACTAGTAGCTAACCCGGGCTATCATTACGAGTTTTACCAATATCAGCGGTGGCCATAGACCAAGCTAAGCCAAAAGCCTAAGCTTGGGGAGTATGTATTCTCACCGGCATTTCATTCATGTATCACACATTCCTTACACCTGTCGGTGTTCATTGTTTTCTTTGTTTATTCGTGCTCGCTTTTATTTTTCTCTTTTGTGTGTTTGAAAAACTTTCAAAAATCCAAAAAACGTTTCTCGCTTCTTTTTATCCTTTTCTTTTCCTTTTAGTTAGTTCGTAATATTAAAAAACAAAAGCCTTTCTCGTTTCTTCTTTTGTGTCTGTTGGGAGTCCTTCGGTGTAAATGTTTTTCCTTGCTTTTCCTTTTTCTTCTTTCGTTCGCTTTCTTTAGAAAAACTAAAAACTTCAAAAGTATTTCAGTGTATTTCTCTGAATTTCTTTTCTTGAGTTGTCGTTAGGAGAAGACTTTGTAAGAATTTCCAAGTGGCTCATATGTGTTGTATTGTCGATCTAATGAAAGGCCAAACGTTCCTTGCCTTCTCATGTGTATAAAGTGTTTGCAAATTTTAGTTTAGTCCACGACACACTTGCACTGTTATAATTTCCATATCATTTGATCATGCAAGTAAAAGGCAATAATGATGATGATTTGTTGATGTGATGGTGACGAAAAAAAGATGGTATGAACTCTACTTGTTTTTGTTTTTGTAAATATGCTTAACTTAGTAGTCCCAATTCAACCTATGAGTAAACATGTGCGTGATAACAGTTAGAGATTATAGTTACTCGTGTCATGCTTAAGTAGTTAGGAGTGGATAATATGGTGTCTTCTGTATCAACATGCATTAAAATGACTATGATGCAGTATGGTAGGATGGTATCCTCCTCTGAATAACTCAAGTGACTTGATTTGGCACATGTCCACACAAGTAATTGATTTAAATCAAATATTGCCTCTATGATTGATACGTCTTCAACGTATCTATAATTTTTTATTGTTCCACGATATTATATTATCTATTTTGGATGTTTTATATACATTTATATGCTATTTTATATTATATTTTGGACTAACCTATTAACCCAGAGCCCAGTGCTAGTTTCTATTTTTTCCTTGTTTTTGAGTTTCGCAGAAAAGGAATATCAAACGGAGTCCAAACGGAATAAAATTTTATGACGATTTTTCTTGGCCCAGAAGACACACGCAGGACATGAGAATCAAGACAAAGGAGTCCCGAGGCGGCGGCAAGGGTGCAGGTCACGCCCCAGGGGGCGCCTGTTGGAAAACGTTGCATGGAAAACAAAAAAAATTCTACGCACACGCAATGATCTATCCATGGAGATGCATAGCAACGAGAGAGAGAGAGAGTGTGTGTGTCTACGTACCCTCGTAGACCCTAAGCGGAAGCGTTTGACAACGCAGTTGATGTAGTCGAACTTCTTATAGCTCCGACCAATCAAGTACCGAACGTACGACACCTACGAGTTCTGCACACGTTCAGCTCGGTGACGTCCCTCGCCTTCTTGATCCAACAAGTTGTTGAGGTAGTAGATGAGTTCCGTCAGCACGATGGCGTGGTGACGGTGATGGTGAAGTGATCCGCGCAGGGCTTCGCCTAAGCACTACGAAGATATGACCGTGGGAGTAAACGGTGGAAGGGGGCGCCGCACACGGCTAGGCAATTGTCTGGGGTGTGCTAGGGGCGCCCCCCACAGATATATATGGGTGGGAGGGAGAGGGGAGGCAGCAGGGTGCGCCCCAAGTAGGATCCGAATCCTACTTGGGGTTTCCCCAAGTGGCGCCCCCTGCCTTATTTCACTAGAGAAGAAAGGAAAGGGGGAAGAGAGAAAGGAAAAGGGGGCTGAACCCCCTTTTTCCTTCTCCCAATTCGGGCTCCTACCGTAGGGGCGTGCGCCACCCCTTGTGGGCTGGTGTGCTCCCCTACCCATATGGCCCATATATTCCCCCCGAGGGTTCCGGTAACCCCTCTGGTACTCCGATAAATACCCGATACACTCCGGAACACTTCTGGTGTCCGAATACTGTCGTCCTATATATCAATCTTTACCTCTCGACCATTTAGAGACTCCTCGTCATGTCCGTGATCACATCCGGGACTCCGAACAATATTCAATCACCAAATCATATAACTCATATAACACTATATCATCAACGAACGTTAATCGTGCGGACCCAACGGGTTTGAGAACTATGTAGACATGACCGAGACACCTCTTCGGTCAATAAACACAAGCGGAACCGGGATGCTCATATTGGCTCCTATATATTCTACGAAGATCTTTATCGGTCAAACCGTTATGACAACATACATAATTCCCTTTGTCTATCGGTATGTTACTTGCCCGAGATTCGATCGTCGGTATCTTCATACCTAGTTCAATCTCGTTACTGGCAAGTCTCTTTACTCATTCAATAATACATCATCCTACAACTAACTCATTAGTCACTTTGCTTGCAAGGCTTCTTACGATGTGTATTACCGAGAGGGCCCAGAGATACCTCTCCGATACTCGGAGTGACAAATCCTAATCTCGATCTATGCCAACTCAACAAACACCTTCGGAGATACCTGTAGAGCATCTTTATAATCACCCAGTTATGTTGTGACATTTGATAGCACACAAGGCATTCCTCCGGTATCCGGGAGTTGCATAATCTCATAGTCGAAGGAATATGTATTTGACATGAAGAAAGCAATAGCAATAAAACTGAACAATCATTATGCTAAGCTAACAGATTCTTGTCCATCACATCATTCTCCTAATGATGTGATCCCGTTATCAAATGACAACTCATGTCAATGGTTAGGAAACCTTAACCATCTTTTATCAACGAGCTAGTCTAGTAGAGGCTCATTAGGGACACAGTGTTTGTTTATGTATTCACACATGTATTAAGGTTTTCGATCAATACAATTCTAGCATGAATAATAAACCTTTATCATGAATAAGGAAATATAAAATAACAACTTTATTATTGCCTCTAGGGCATATTTTCTTCAGTCTCCCACTTGCACTAGAGTCAATAATCTAGTTCACATCGCCATGTGATTAACACTAATAGTTCACATCGCGATGTGATTAACACTCATAGTTCACATCGCCATGTGGCCAAGGCCCAAAGGGTTTACTAGAGTCAATAATCAAGTTCACACCGCCACGTAATTAACACACAAAGAGTACTAAGGTGTGATCATGTTTTGCTTGTGAGTGAGGTTTAGTCAACGGGCCTGCCACATTCAGATATGTATGTATTTTGCAAATTTCTATGTCTACAATGCTCTGTATGGAGGTACTCTAGATAACTGCTCCCACGTTCAACATGTATCCAGATTGAGACTTAGAGTCATCTAGATTAGTGTCAAAGCTTGCATCAACGTAACTTTTTACGACGGACTCTTTATCATTGTTGGGAACGTAGCATGCAATTTCAAAAAAAAAATCCCATGATCCGCAAGATCTATCTAAGAGATGCATAGCAATGAGAGGGGGAGAGTGTGTCCAACCTCGTAGACCGAAAGCGGAAGCATTAGTTAACATGGTTGATGTAGTCGAACGTCTTCACGATCCATCCAATCCAAGTACCGAACGTACGGCACCTCCGTGTTCAGCACACGTTTAACTGGATGACGTCCCTTGAACTCTTGATCTAGTAGAGGGTTGAGGGAGAGTTCCGTCAGCACGACGGTGTGGAGACGGTGTTGATGATGTGATCCGCGCAGGGCTTCGCCTAAGCACTACGATGCTATGACCGGAGGAGTAAACTGTGGAGGGGGCACCGCCCACGGCAAAGAGAACAACTGATGTGCATTTGGGGTGCCCCCTACCCACGTATATAAAGGAGGGGGAGAGAGGCTAGGGCCAGGAGGGGCGCGCCAAGGGGGGAGTCCTACTTGGACTCCTAGTCCAAGTAGGATTCGCCCCCCACTTCCTTCCAACGGAGAGGGGAAAGGGGAAAAGGGGAGAAGGAGAAGGAAAGGGGGGCGCCCCCACCCCTTGTCCAATTCGGTTTGGGCAAGGGGGAGGCGCGCGCCACCTCCCATGGCATGCCTCCTCTTCTCCACCATGGCCCGTGAGGCCTATTAACTTTCCCGGGGGGGGGGGGGTCCGGTAACCCCTCTGTTCCTCGATAAATATCTGAAACATCCCGAAACCATTCTGGTGTCCGAATACCTTTGTACAATATATCAATCTTTACCTCTCAACCATTTCGAGAATCCTTGTCATGTCTGTGATCTTATCCGGAACTCCGAACAAACTTCGGTCATCAAAAACACATAACTCATAATACAAATCGTCATCAAGCGTTAAGCGTGTGTACCCTACGGGTTCGAGAACTATGTAGACATGACCGAGACACATCTCCGATCAATAACCAATAGTGGAACATGGATGCTCATATTTGCTCCTACATATTCTACGAAGATCTTTACCGGTCAAACCGCACAACAACATGCGTTGTTCCCTTTGTCATCATATGCTACTTTCCCGAGACTCGATCGTCGGTATCATTATACCTAGTTCAATCTTATTACCAGCAAGTCTCTTTACTCGTTCAGTAATGCTACATCCCGCAACTAACTCATTAGTCACATTGCTTGCAAGGCTTATAGTGATGGGCATTACCGAGAGGGCCCAGAGATACCTCTCCGATACACGGAGTGACAAATCCTAATCTCGATCTATCCCAACCCAACAAATACCTTTGGAGACACCTGTAGAGCAACTTTATAATCACCCATTTACGTTGTGACGTTTGATAGCACACAAGGTGTTCCTTTGGTATTCGGGAGTTGCATAATCTCATAGTCAGAGGAACATGTATAAGTCATGAAGAAAGCAATAGCAATAAAACTTAATGATCATTATGCTAAGCTAACGGATGGGTCTTGTCCATCACATCATTCTCTAATGATGTGATCCCGTTCATCAAATGACAACACATGTCTATGGTTAGGAAACATAACCATCTTTGATTAACGAGCTAGTCAAGTAGAGGCATATTATGGACACTTTGTTTTGTCTATGTATTCACACATGTACTAAGTTTCTGGTTAATACAATTCTAGCATGAATAACAAACATTTATCATGATATAAGGAAATATAAATAACAACTTTATTATTGCCTCTAGGGCATATTTCCTTCAGTCTCCCACTTGCACTAGAGTCAATAATCTAGATTACATAGTAATGATTCTAACACCCATGGACTCTTGGTGATGATCATGTTTTGCTCGTGGAAGAGGCTTAGTCAATGGGTCTGCAACATTCAGATCCATATGTATTTTGCAAATCTCTATGTCTCCCTCCTTGACTTGATCGCGGTGGAATTAAAGCGTCTCTTGATGTGTTTGGTTCTCTTATGAAATCTAGATTCCTTTACCAAGGCAATTGCTCCAGTATTGTCACAAAAGATTTTCATTGGACCCAATGCACTAGGTATTACACCTAGATCGGATATAAACTCCTTCATCCAGACTCCTTCATTTGCTGCTTCCGAAGCAGCTATCTACTCCGCTTCACACGTAGATCCCACCACGACGCTCTGCTTGGAACTGCACCAACTGACAGCTCCACCATTCAATATAAATACATATCCAGTTTGTGACTTGGAGTCATCCGGATCAGTGTCAAAGCTTGCATCGACGTAACCATTTACAACAAGCTCTTTGTCACCTCCATAAACGAGAAACATATCCTTAGTCCTTTTCAGGTACAGGATGTTCTTGACTGCTGTCTAGTGATCCACTCCTAGATTACTTTGGTACCTCCCTGCTAAACTTATAGCAAGGCACACATCAGGTCTGATACACATCATTGCATACATGATAGAACCTATGGCTGAGGCATAGGGAATGACTTTCATTTTCTCTCTATCTTCTGCAGTGGTCAGGCATTGAGTCTGGCTCAACTTCACACCTTGTAACACAGGCAAGAACCCTTTCTTTGAGTGATCCATTTTGAACTTCTTCAAAACTTTATCAAGGTATGTGCTTTGTGAAAGTCCAACTAAGCGTCTTGATCTATCTCTATAGATCTTGATGCCCAATATATAAGCAGCTACACCGAGGTCTTTCATTGAAAAATTCTTATTCAAGTATCCTTTTATGCTATCCAGAAATTTTGTATTATTTCCAGTCAATAATATGTCATCCACATATAATATTAGAAATGCTACAGAGCTCCCACTCACTTTCTTGTAAATACAAGCTTCTCCAAAAGTCTGTATAAAACCATATGCTTTGACCACATTATCTAAGTGTATATTCCAACTCTGAGAGACTTGCACAAGTCCATAAATGGATCGCTGGAGCTTGCACACTTTGTTAGCACCTTTTGGATCGACAAAACCTTCTGGTTGCATCATATACCACTCTTCTTTAAGAAATCCATTAAGGAATGCAGTTTTGACATCCATTTGCCAAATTTCATAATCATAAAATGCGACAATTGCTAACATGATTCGGACAGACTTAAGCATCGCTACGGGTGAGAAGGTCTCATCGTAGTCAACTCCTTGTCGAAAACCTTTCGCAACAGGTCGAGCTTTGTAGACAGTAACACTACCGTCAGCGTCAGTCTTCTTCTTGAAGATCCATTTATTTTCCATGGCTTGCTGATCATCGGGCAAGTCCACCAAAGTCCACACTTTGTTCTCATACATGGATCCCATCTCAGATTTCATGGCCTCAAGCCATTTCACCGAATCTGGGCTCATCATCGCTTCCTCATAGTTCGTAGGTTCATCATGGTCTAGTAACATGACTTCCAGAATAGGGTTACCGTACCACTCTGGTGCGGACCGTACTCTGGTTGACCTACGAGGTTCGGTAGTAACTTGATCTGAAGTTTCATGATCATCATCATTAGCTTCCTCACTAATTGGTGTACGAATCACTAGAACTGATTTCTGTGATAAACTACTTTCCAATTTGGGAGAAGGTACAATTACCTCATCAAGTTCTACTTTCCTCCCACTCACTTCTTTCGAGAGAAACTCCTTCTCTAGAAAGGATCCATTCTTAGCAACGAATATCTTGCCTTCGGATCTGTGATAGAAGGTGTACCCAACAGTTTCCTTTGGGTATCCTATGAAGACGCATTTCTCCATTTTGGGTTCAAGCTTATCAGGTTGAAGCTTTTTCACATAAGCATCGTAGCCCCAAACTTTAAGAAACGATAGCTTGGGTTTCTTGCCAAACCATAGTTCATATGGTGTCATCTTGATGGTGCCCTATTTTACGTGAATTTAGCCGTCTCTAAAGCATAACCCCAAAATGATAGCGGTAAATCAGCAAGAGACATCATAGATCGCACCATATCCAATAAAGTACGGTTACGATGTTCGGACACACCATTACGCTGTGCTGTTCCAGGTGGCGTGAGTTGCGAAACTATTCCACATTGTTTCAAATGAAAACCAAACTCGTAACTCAAATATTCGCCTCCACGATCAGATCGTAGAAACTTTATTTTCTTGTTACAATGATTTTCCACTTCACCCTGAAATTCTTTGAACTTTTCAAATGTTTCAGACTTATGTTTCATTAAGTGGATATACCCATATCTGCTCAAATCATTTGTGAAGGTCAGAAAATAATGATACCTACCACGAGCCTCAACACTCATCGGACCGCATACATCGGTATGTATTATTTCCAGTAAGTTAGTAGCTCGTTCCATTGTTCCGGAGAACGGAGTCTTAGTCATCTTGCTCATGAGGCATGGTTCACAAACACCAAGTGATTCATAATCAAGTGATTCCAAAAGCCCATCAGCATGGAGTTTCTTCATGCGCTTTACACCAATATGACCTAAACGGTAGTGCCACAAATAAGTTGCACTATCATTGTTAACTTTGCATCTTTTGGCTTCAATGTTATGAATATGTGTATCACTACGATCGAGATCCAACAAGAATAGACCACTTAACAAGGGTGCATGACCATAAAAGATATTACTCATATAAATAGAACAACCATTATTCATTGATTTAAATGAATAACCGTCTCGCATCAAACAAGATCCAGATATAATGTTCATGCTCAACGCTGGCACCAAATAACAATTATTCAGGTCTAAAACTAATCCCGAAGGTAGATGTAGAGGTAGCGTGCCGACGGCGATCACATCGACCTTGGAACCATTTCTGACGCGCATCGTCACCTCATCTTAGCCAATCTTCGTTTTATCTGTAGCCCCTGTTTCGAGTTGCAAATATGAGCAAAAGAACCAGTATCAAATACCCAGGCACCTATGAGCATTAGTAAGGTACACATCAATAACATGTATATCAAATATACCTTTCACTTTGCCATCCTTCTTATCCGCCAAATACTTGGGATAGTTCCGTTTCCAGTGACCAGTCCCTTTGCAGTAGAAGAACTCAGTTTCAGGCTTAGGTCCAGACTTGGGTTTGTTCCCCGGAGTAGAAACCTGCTTGCTATTCTTCTTGAAGTTCCCCTTCTTCCCTTTGCCCTTTTTCTTGAAACTAGTGGTCTTGTTAACCATCAACACTTGATGCTCCTTCTTGATTTCTACCTCCGCAGCCTTTAGCATCGCGAAGATATCGGGAATTGTCTTTTCCATCCCTTGCATATTATAGTTCATCACGAAGCCTTTATAGCTTGGTGGTAGTGATTGAAGACTCTGTCAATGACACTATCATCAGAAGATTAACTCCCAGCTGAGTCAAGTGGTTATGGTACCCAGACATTCCGAGTATGTGTTCACTGACAGAACTATCCTCCTCCATCTTGCAGCTAGAACTTGTTGGAGACTTCATATCTCTTAACTCGGGCATTTGCTTGAAATGTTAACTTCAACTCTTGGAACATCTGATATGCTCCATGACGTTCAAAATGTCTTTGAAGTCCCAATTCTAAGCCGTAAAGCATGGCACACTAAACTATCGAGTAGTCATCAGATCGAGTATGCCAGACGTTCAAAACGTCAAGATTCCGCTCTGCGAAGAGCCTTGCACCTAGCGGTACTTCCAGATGTAATTCTTACGTGCAGCAATGAGGAAAATCTCGGTTACGGACCCAAATCCGTAATTGCTACCATTATCTTTCAACTTAGCTTTCTCTAGGAACGCATTAAAATTCAAGGGAACGGTAACACAGGCCGTTGATCTACAACAACATAGATGTGCAAAAAAAAATACCAGGACTAAGTTCATGATAAATTAAAGTTTAATTAATCATATTACTAAAGAACTCCCACTTAGATAGACATCCCTCTAGTCATCTAAATGATCACGTGATCCATATCAACTAAACCATGTCCGATCATCACGTGAGATGGAGTAGTATTCAATGGTGAACATCTCTTTGTTGATCATATCTACTATATGAGCCACGTTCGAACTTTCGGTCTCAGTGTTCCGAGGCCATATCTGCATATGCTAGGCTCGTCAAGTTTAACCCGAGTATTCTGCACGTGCAAAACTAGCTTGCACCCATTGTATGTGGACGTAGAGCTTATCACACCCAATCATCACGTGGTGTCTCGGCACGACGAACTGTAGCAATGGTGCATACTCAGGGAGAATACTTATACCTTGAAATTTAGTGAGGGGTCATCTTATAATGCTACCGCCGTACTAAGCAAAATAAGATGCATACAAGATAAACATCACATGCAATCAAAATATGTGACATGATATGGCCATCATCATCTTGTGCCTTTGATCACCATCTCCAAAGCACCGTCATGATACCCATCGTCACCGGCTTGACACCTTGATCTCCATCATAGCATCGTTGTCATCTAGCCAACTATTGCTTCTACGACTATCGCTACCGCTTAGTGATAAAGTAAAGCAATTACATGGTGATTGCATTTCATACAATAAAGCGACAACCATATGGCTCCTGCCAGTTGCCGATAACTCTGTTACAAAACATGATCATCTCATACAACAATTTATATCACCTCATTTCTTGACCATATCACATCACAACAAGCCCTGCAAAATCAAGTTAGACGTCCTCTACTTTGTTGTTGCAAGTTTTACGTGGCTGCTACGAGCTTCTAGCAAGAACCGTTCATACCTACGCATCAAAACCACAACGATTTTTTGTCAAGTGTGCTGTTTTAACCTTCAACAAGGACCGGTCGTAGTCAAACCCAATTCAACTAAAGTTGGAGAAACAGACACCCACCGGCCACCTGTGTGCAAAGCACGTCGGTAGAACCAGTCTCATGAATGCGGTCATGTAATTTTGGTCTGGTCCGCTTCATCCAACAATACCGCTGAATCAAAGTAAGATGTTGGTGGTAAGCAGTATAACTATTATCACCCACAACTCTTTGTGTTCTACTCGTGCATATAATCTATGCATAGACCCGGCTCTGATGCCACTGTTGGGGAACGTAGCATGCAATTTCAAAAAAAATTCCTACGATCACGCAAGATCTATCAAGGCTGCATACCAACGAGAGGGGGAGAGTGTGTCCACGTACTCTCGTAGACCGAAAGCGGAAGCATTAGTTAACGCGGTTGATGTAGTCGAACGTCTTCACGATCCAACCGATCCAAGTGCCGAACGTATGGCACCTTTGTGTTCAGCACACGTTCAGCTCGATGACGTTCCTCAAACTCTTGATTCAATAGAGGGTTGAGGGAGAGTTCCCTCAGCACGACAGCGTGGCGATGGTGTTGATGATGTGATCCGCGCAGGGCTTGGCCTAAGCACTATGACGCTGTGACCGGAGGAGTAAACTGTGGAGGGGGCACCGCACACGGCAAAGAGAACAATCATTGTGCCTTTGGGGTGCCCCCTGCCCACGTATATAAAGGAGGGGGGAGACAGGCTGGCGGCCACGAGGGGCGCGCCAAGGGAGGAGCCCTACTTGGACTCCTAGTCCAAGTAGGATTCGCCCCCCCACTTCCTTCCAACGGAGAGGGGAAAGGGGAAAGGGGGAGAAGGAGAAGGAAAGGGGGGACCACGCCCCCATCCCTTGTCCAATTCGGTTTGGGCAAGGGGGAGGTGTGCGTCGCCTCCCGTGGCCTGTCTCCTCTTCTCCACCATGGCCCATGAGGCCCATTAACTTTCCCGGGGGGTTCCTGTAACCCCTCGGTTCCCCGATAAATATCGGAAATGTCCCGAAACCATCCCGGTGTCCAAATACCTTCGTCCAATATATCAATATGTACCTCTCGACCATTTCGAGACTCCTTGTCATGTCTGTGATCTCATCCGGGACTCCGAACAAACTTCGGTCGTCAAAAAGACATAACTCATAATACAAATCATCATCTAACGTTAAGCGTGCGGACCCTATGGGTTCGAGAACTATGTAGACATGACCGAGACACATCTACGGTCAATAACCAATAGCGGAACCTGGATGCTCATATTGTCTCCTACATATTCTACGAAGATCTTTATTGGTCAAAACGCACAACAACATACGTTGTTCCCTTTGTCATCGGTATGTTACTTTCCCGAGATTTGATGATCGGTATCATCATACCTAGTTCAATCTCATTACCGGCAAGTCGCTTTACTCGTTCCGTAATGCTACATCCCGCAACTAACTCATTAGTCACATTGGTTGCAAGGCTTATAGTGATGAGCATTACCGAGAGCACCCAGAGATACCTCTCCGGTACATGGAGTGACAAATCCTAATCTTGATCTATGCCGACCCAACAAACACCTTCGGAGACACCTGTGGAGCATCTTTATAATCACCCAATTATGTTGTGATGTTTGATAACACACAAGGTGTTCCTCCGGTATTCGGGAGTTGCATAATCTCATAGTCAGAGGAACATGTATAAGTCATGAAGAAAGCAATAGCAATAAAACTTAACGATCATTATGCTAAGATAATGGATGGGTCTTGTCCATCACATCGTTCTCTAATGATGTGATTTGGTTCATCAAATGACAACACATGTCTATGGTCAGGAAACATAACCATCTTTGATTGACGAGCTAGTCAAGTAGAGGCATACTAGGGACACTTTGTTTTGTCTATGTATTCACACATGTACTAAGTTTCCAGTTAATACAATTCTAGCATGAATAATAAACATTTATCATGATATAAGGAAATATAAATAACAACTTTATTATTACCTCTAGGGCATATTTCCTTCAATCACCTCCATAGTCGAGAATTATTTCCTTAGTCCTCTTACGTAACTAAGGATAATTTTGACCGTTGTTCAGTGATCTACTCCTGGATCACTATT